>OY728146.1:1851128832-1852378832 GCA_963277665.1 Viscum album
CTATTAAATTATTAAGAGTCTCGAGGCTTTTAATTTTTCAAGTAACATAACCTTGACTGGATATAACATTAATGGAAAATTTGAGATGTATCTAAACTATGGCCCAATTTTATATATTCTAGGTGCCAAAAAAATGTTTCTCCCTTTTAGTTATTACTTGTTATTTCTTGGTATGAGGTTCTTATAATCTTTCTCCCCATAGGTTTTATGCCTTTGTGTTACACTATTCGGTTCATGTTTTCCTTTGAGGTTCTTACTGTATACCCACCCCTATCATAGTGAAATCATGATGTTTCAGTCACCTTTTCTTCCATGTAGGTTTCTTTCAGCACTCATAATTGTGGTCCATGCATAGTTGGAGTATGAATTTTTCCCATGTGAATATTGTTTAATCAAAATTAAATTATGTTAATTTAATTAGTTTAAATTAATATACAGTGGGCTAGGTAATCTGATGCATGTTTTTGTTATTCATCATTCCCCTCTTTTATTTTGATCGCTATGTGATATCTACCTAGTATAAATCATGGTGTTTGGGGTTATTTTTTTCGCATGAGATACTTATGGAATGCATGTAGATCGTTTTCCATGAACACCTTTATATGGAAAATTACTAACCATGTATATCCGTAATATAAATTGGTGTCCCATGATTATATAGTTTCTATGATAACCAATGAATTAACATGTAAACTTAATGAAAATATAACTTCTTAAATATGGATATATTTTGTTTGGATTGTGTTATGAATTAGTTTTATGAACTTTTTTGTATTGGGTTTGGGTTACATATTTTTGTATGGAGGGATTTTTTAGAAGGTGTGATGGATTCTTGGGTGGAGAAATTGGTTAACTGTGAAATGGATGAGCAGGGTTGTCCAATAGGGAAGAAATTTTATTGGTATCTAGTTGTGTTTCAGTATGTCGTTGTGTGTGGATGGGATTTTAGATGAATTAAATTGAAGAAGGGTGGTGATAATTGGTATGTGTAGAATTCCCAGAATTTCTCTAGGTATAACTTTTGGAATGTTTCTTATACTGTGTTGTGCATGGTATTTCCCTAGATTGTAATAGAATAAATCAAAACATAATTGTATAATAATGTTTGGATATTTATGGTTTTTTTGGTTAACAGAATGAATAAATTAGTTTTTAATAATGACTGGTAATGATATCTAAGAATCATTCAGGAAATGGAAATATTTTGCTGCATGTTGTGTGGTGATAGAATTAGACGTAGAAGCAATGTTGGATGGTTTGTGAAATTTTTATCTGTTTGAGAACCCGTAGTTTGGGAAGGAGTGTGTGGTATATATTTATATATATGTGGATTTTTCATTATGATTCATATACAAACACAGTAGTTGAGAACTATGTACCGAACACACCCATCATCACGGTGGAGGATGTAGTTCACAAACATCTTGGTGTAAGAATGGATGACCGACCACCTTCCCTTCCATTCTCAAATTTCTATAAATTATTAAACCAATATTCTTCAAGAAGGTTTTTCTTTGTGGGTCCATGATGTGTGATGGAATTTTATGTTCTCCTAGGTGTTTTTAGGATGTGATCTGTGTTATTTTCTCAGATGTATTTGTGAGGATATGTGTTGTGTTATCCACAGTATTTTCAAGATGTGATGTGGTATGTGGACCCGGTGTGTATGGGTTATATGTGATGACTTATGGGGACCTGGTGTCTGTGTGAGAGATGTGATGTGTCTCATGGCCCTGGATATGGGAAAAGGTGTTGTTGTGAGGCCTAGGTGTGTACATGAAAGTTTTGATGTGGTTTGTTTGAAGAGGCGGGTGTTCTTGGACGTTTGTTATTAGGGCGTAAAAGTGGCTAAATAGTGGGATTTGGTATGGGGTACCCAAATAATTGAATTTCTTATTATATATCATTCCATGACTTGGGTTATTGGCTCAGTGTGCCTTAGTGAGGATTGGGATGCTTAGTATATAAATTAGGTGTTGTTTTGTTATACTGTTTTCCCACAGGGACCTTAGTATGATTCCATCAACCTGTTTATTAGTGAATTGTGTTTTTATTATGAGTATTTCTGTATACTCGCCCTACATAAATAAAATTTTTATCAGGTTTTTAATAGGATTTTAGACACCATTATGGGAATTACCCGGTTGGGATTAGAATCATTATTTATGTTATGATATTATATTTTTTTTGGTACTTACATTATAGTTTTATTGCACTTGTAACTATTTTATTCTAATCCAACATGTGGGAGGAATTTTCGATTTCTTATATATATATATATATATTTAATGGTTGGGGTGGAAGAATCATTTATTATTAAATCAATGTCAAGGAATCTTTAACTTGGTAGAGGGAGACCCATTACATAGCCCGAAGTCCCAGTGGGAATTTTTCCTATCACATGGCCTGTTGGCCAATTTTTTTATCCCAAGGCCCATTCTGTGAATAGTAATGATATAGAACCCACCTGCTACAGTCCCACATAGTACCCGCCATCACGATAGTGTTCTACCGCCACTCCAGTTCCATGCTGCCTCTATAGTACCACCGCTGCTACAGTATGGTACAGTACCTACGCCTAATGGGTTTTAAACACCCATTTTTCATGTAGTATTATGGGGTGCTTACCACTATGCCAAACCCCATATACACTTATATATATAAATATATATCTTGGGTTTTTTTGGGATGAACCATATTCAAAATACATTTTGGTCTAATTTATTTATATTTTTATATTACAATATCATTTTGTTTTAATGATTAATTAGATGAATTTTCAATCAATTAATACAATTTAGGTCATTGAAACTAATTTGACATTGAAATTGGATATAAAAACATTTCAATCTATTTAAAATTTCTCTTCAAAACATGTTTTCATGACATGCCTATTATATAAATTTTAAATTAATTTCTTTAACTTCGGAGATTAGAATTTGGAAAAATGGTTTCCTTATATGGAATAAAAATAATTTTTAACTAATAATAAAGAATAAGTAATTTATCACTAATAACTTTATAGGAATTATAAAATAATAATTATATTTATCAAGGTATAAATATGGTTACTTCATGGTAAAAAAATAAATTTAAATGAAAAAATGACATAGACAATGTCAAAAGATATTTGATGTAACACTTTTGAACAAATAGAATATTTTATCGATAATGGACAATTATATTCATCAAATTATGTAAGGGGGACCACTAAATAGCATATACATTTTTATATTGACAAGAATTTCTCTCATATTCCACTATAAAAGAGTAGTCATCTATTTGTCCTAGCTTCTTTACACCTCTAAATCCCATTTTTCTGGAGAAAACATACATTGGTAACCTAAAAAATTATCAACCTTAATATTATAATCTCTCCATTATGATGAAAGGAAACGAAGGAATCTAATTGGTGAAAACTAAGAAGAGTTACTAAATGAAAAGGTAATGTCCTTCCACAAGAACATTTTTTTTTATTTTCATTCTCCACCACCTAAATTATCATTATTAAATTATAAAAAAATTATTATCCTAAATATAATAATATTTTTTTATTTTAAGCTTTATATCTAAACCAAAAAACACTTCAATTGAAGGGGAAATTAACTTACTGTTCATGTGTACAATAGATTATAGCCTTGGAAAAAAATTAACAAGTATTTACTTTAGAACATCTCACGGTAGAGAATTCTGGTCAAAATTACTTTTTTATACTATTTAAATTACATTATCATTTATTTACACATCTTGAATTATTATATAACACATACCAACATTTACTCAATTTTTGTGGGAATACGAAAACTATGTTTGTGGACATGTGGACTACTGCCTCTTTGAAGTGATTTGATTCATTAATAATTTACATGGATGGGTTTATTTAACATATATGATTTATATATAATAATATTTATACTGGAATGATAATATATATAAATATATATATACATTCTATTTACTTTGTTTATTTCAATATGAAAATAAAACGAGATTAGTGTTCATGCGTACGTACAACCTACTATTTCCGTGAACGATATCTTCTATTTCATATTTTTATATTTTTTTAGATTTTTTTAAATATTTATATAAAAATATATATTGTTTATAAATCAACTATTATATTATGAAAATAAATATTTTATTACTTATATATGTTGATCCTAAATAAAAAAACATAAAGAATGATATTAACTGAAACGAAACAGTGACACAGAATTATTAATAATAGATAAATATAAAGTCATAATCAAATCATATATGGTTTTAGATATATGAAGTGATTCTATGTAATAATAATAGAAAAATTACATTTATCCTATAATAGGATTGAATGTTTATGAATTTAGTCAATACATAATGGAAGGGATGTCATGTCTCGCTTTTATTTCTATGAGAATTATGCTTTATTTAACAATAATTTCATTTGTGTAGTGAATTAAATACCCATGAATGTATTATATGATTCTTGTACATTATTTATGTTCATTTATGTATCCATTTTATGATCTCTCTTTCATGGGATGTATTGTTCAAATGTAATCAAATATGTAATTTAAATTCTTATAAAATTTTCCTTTTTTAAGATACATGCCATATTATTCATTTATATTATTCTATGAGGTAGATATGCTTCTCTTTGAGGTATAATATCATGAATATTATTATATTAATTATATTTTATGCTTCATTTAATGTTATTATTTTGGGGGTTTTTTAATTCAATGTTACCTATGTGGAAATATTTTATTACTATAATCTTATTGTTTATCTAGATTTTTTATGATTATGCTTCCATTGATGTAATATTATGATCCATCAATCATGAATGGTCTCGAATTATATTCCCATATAGTTATTCATGACATATTCCTATAATGTTATATTTTTCCCACTCATTGGTACTCATGAAAATTAATAATTTTTTATAAGAAAATATGCCATTATCCCTCTCATCAGATGGAAATCTATGTTCTTTCAAAACCAGATTTTCTATAAAAGTGTTTTAAAAAATATTATACCATTATCATATGATCCATTAAAGGAAATTTTAACCTCGAATTACCTTTAAAAATGTTTTTAAAAATCTATATTCATTTCATTTTATAATTTAATCACTTTTGAAATCATTTTACATGGGAGAAGGAATGTTCAACAAGAATAAATTTATACTCTATCAAGACTACCATTCCATTGAAGATTATTTTATATATTTTCTATGTTATTTTAAAATGTAATAGTTTTACAAAAAATAATGTTAGATGAATTATTTTAGATGATTATAAAATATTCCATTATATGATTTCAATATCTCATTTTCAATGAAATAACTTCCAATGATTTCAAAGAGTCCATTATAAGTTTGAAAATTAATTATCAAAGAAATTTTTTTCAAAATATTTATATAATTTAAAAATTTCCATTCAATTAGAAAATTATTTTATCACTACTAAATGTTTTAAATTATTTTTAAATCATACATTATATGTTTTGAATTTTATTTTGAATGGAAAATGTTTTGGAAATATTTTATGTTTTTAAATTAAATAATTGATGAATGGTTAATTCCATTAAGAAATTATCCAAGTGATATTAAAAAATCCTCCATTGTATAAGATGACATACATGGGTATAATTTATGCTTTAATATGGATATGATCCTTGTATACCATTCATATTTATCCTTATAATAGATTGTGTTTCGATTTAATGATGTTTATAAAACACATTTCCCTTTCCTGGGTTATACCATGAAAAATTTTTATGGAACCTTATTCTGTTTATGGGTAATTATATGATTAAATGATTATGAATCTTATATACTTTCCATATATTCGGATATGAATAAATTTTTATGATTCCCATTTCATTTCATGGGTTATGATATGGTGTTTTTGAAACCCATCTCTTTTAGTGGGTCATTTTGTGATGAATGTTTTATTATACAATAGAACATGTATGTAGGATTTCATTATGTGATGGGTGGGACCTATATCTCACTTCATGCAATTGAGAAATAATTTTTTTATATGAGATCAAGTGTACATCAGTTGTATCCCTAGCCCAAAAACAAAATTGTACATTTGTTGTAGTTGATGAGTGAAAATAAGATGGTATCCTGATTGTATCACAAACCTGATAATAAGTGGTTATAGGGGTTGTAGCCCAAGACTGAAAATAAGTGGGAAAATAATTTGTATCAAAAGACAATAAATAAGAGGGTACAGAGGTTATATCCCAAGAATGATAACAAGAGGGTACATGTGGTGTTTCCCAGTTTAGAAAATAATAGGGTACATTGGTTGTTATACCAATCACAATGTAGGTACATGGGTGATTATCCCATGTATAACATTTTTTGAAGGTATTGATTGGTATCCATGAGATAATATTTTTTTAATATTATTTGCATGCTGAAAATTATTGGTATTCTTCTTATGTTATTATCTCATTGATTATTCTCTTGATTCCCTTATGTTTAATGCTTTATCAATTGTCAATATTTATGACATGGATCATGTATATGATTTTAAATAAGAATGTAATGATCTACAAATGTTTTTATCATGATCTCATACCTTTATTATTGTGTTATTATTATGTATCTCATTTAATTACATTTATTGGTAATCCAACCCCACCCATTCTTATGTTTACTTTCCGAATTTTATGGATAATGGTTTTATGTAGAATTACTGATATCGAAGATCTATTGGAAAACATTAAATATATTTTCCCAATTGAGAAGAATCTGTTCGATGTTTCCAATGTCACTAAACAATTATGGTCATTAAAAATGAAATTTTTTAATGTGATGACTATTAATATAAAATGATGTAATGTCAATTTATGTTACCCTAGGTAGATATAGTTATTATGAGAGGATTGTTTATTCAATATTTAAAAACATAGATGATAATAATTTAGTGAGATTTGTTGGGATACATATATGGATATATATATATATATATATGGATAAATTTTTGGATAAAACCATGGTGACATAGAATTAAATGTAAGGGTCATTGTTTTGGCATACTATATGTTTTTTTCAAGATTATGATGTTTTTCACTATGAGATGTGTTTCTCACTCTAAGATTTCTGGTCTTTATTAGTAGTATAAATTCGATATAATTGGGTTAATATTGAATGAATCAGAAGAGGAATATATGGGATGTATACAAATTAGTATCCAATGTGAAAATATCATGAATATAATAAGGATTACAGAATGTTTATTGGTTATAATACTTCATATAAAAATACTGAGAATGACATGTTAATGTAATGTGATGTTCTAACATTATCGATTAAATTTAATGTATAAATAATTATTATATTTTGGTTGTGTAACTTTAAAAAATTGATTAATATTTCATATTCTTGTAAAGGAGTATTTAGAAATATGATTAAAAATTCAAAGTAATTATTCAATAATGTTTCATGATGATTTATATGTATATTCATACAAATTGAAGAATTCTGTAATTTGAATTATGAAGTATATGTTTTACCTTAGGTATTTGAAAATATATATAGAATTTTGTTGATGAAATTGAAAAGGTATTTAGTGGAAATGTGATATTTTGATTAAGGGAAGGTAACACTTAATGTATCCCTTTTATTTAACAAATTACAATTATATAAGAAAATGAGATGATTGATATGGATAAAGTAAATTCGATAGTATAGATTACTAGTGAACAAATTAATGATTTGTTGAAAAAGTGGTCTCTCTTATCATGAATGATGTTTACCATATTTCAATGATTTAATGAATATATCCAATAATATTTTTAATAAGAAATTATTATTGTTTTCAATATGCTTTTATGGTAATTCATATTATTACAATTTTTCATAAGAATACAAGAAAAATGAATTCACATGTTTGGAATGTGACAACTGAGAGTAACATTATGATAATTGGGGATCAATATTAGGCAGTTTTTTTGATACATTTAGTGACATCCTTTCTAATGTTTTGTATTTTTTCCTTTTCAGAAGGTTTAAATGGAAACCACTAATGGAAGTGTATAAGTTTAACTCTGGATGAGTTTTTATAGATAAAATTATTTTCTCACCATAATAGGATTTATTCGTATTGGATAACCGGTGGTTACCATTTTTCATTGATGTTGATAAAATGTAGATGGAAAATCTTGTCATTCAATTTATAGATCCTATGACTTATTAATATATGATTAATGAAAAAATAACCTCTATTTCATAGATTAAAGGATGGAGTATAAATTTATCAATTCATAATAATGAGTGAGGTTTTCCTGAAATCATATAAGAATATCTTTTTCTGAAAATTCATTAGCTTTAAGAAAAAGTGACATGATAAAAAAAAATTCCATGGGATTTTTATTTTTTATGATATTTATAAGCTTTTTAAATATAAATTGGGTTATGGATTTTTGATTGTTAGTTATATCATATCCATGTTCTCTATCACTCTTCATATGAACTTGATAGTTATATTTCTTTTCTAGGTCCATGTTATCACTTTTTACATATCTTATCTTATGTGAAAACGAAGTAATGAGTTACATTGGGAGACCATTAGGTTTTTATATTTTGATTTTAATGAATTAATTAATATTAATTTTTTGGATGTTGGTAATTATGAAATTAAATTTCATGTATTAAACCATTGATAACACATCCAGTTCGGATGGATAAATTCATTTTAAGATGGGTAGAATGTTACAACCCAATATTTTGAAATTTTTTTCATGATAAGTTATTTATTTTGGTATTTTTTATATCACAAAACAATGAATATAAATATTTTTTTACAAATAACTAATTTATGCATGAATTATATGCTACCCCATGTAAATATTACACTACATGCATCACGGACTCGGATTGTATTACATGCATCACTATGTTTTTATGAAATGAAATATTATTATTATAAATATTCAAATGGAATTTTCATAACATTTTTGCTGAAATTATTAATATTAATAGTAATTACTAATTTTTTAATATTATTTATACTAATTTTATAATATAAAAAATATACTGATAATGAAACATGTAATTTTTTTCGAAGGTATTATATATTTGAAAATAATATATTTTCAAATGAAGTTCTTTTTGTGTGATTATTTGAAAAATAATAAATTAAGTCTAAAAATATTTAGAATTTTATTTCACTACAATAAAAAAATGAATTAATAATCTCAAAATTATCAATGTGTTATATTATGTGTTTTTCTCAAAAATGACATTTTTAAGAATACAGAAAATTAATGAATTATAATTATTAACTTATTTTTCATTTAATTTATTAATATAGAAAAAACATATTTTAATTTTGTTTTAAATATTAATTAGACAAATTTTACGACAATTATATCAATTTTGGTCATTAGAACCAATTTCATGAGAAATTGGATATTAAAACATTTCAAACATTTAAACATTGTTTCATAACAAACAAATAGCCACAATATGTTTGAATTATTAATTTTATATTAATTTCATCCTCTTCAATTATGATGATTTAAAATAATGATTCTATATTTGTAATAACAAAAATTCATTGTTTTTAAATAAGGAAAACTTATTTTTTACCAAAGTATAGTAAATATAATTAAAATGAGTCACAATGATTTATTTAAAAAAAGATTACATAGTTATAAACATTAATTTAATGGGAATAATAACCTATAAACATGGAATGAAATCCATTTTATGGTAATATTTTTATCAATTACCCTCTTAAATATAAAATTCAAATTTATTGGAGGTGAATGATGTATGAGATACCTCTCAATAGTAGTAACCATTTTATATTTACATAAATGCAACTCAACCTCCACTATAAAAGGTCACGCACCCCCCACATATTCACTACACTCAATCCCTTTAGAATGGAAAACATTTACCCAAATTTCCGTCCAGCACTACTACCTTCATCATAAAATCTTGTCATTGGGTATTAATCCATCCAATGAATGCATTTTTTACAAACTAAGTGGAGCTAACCAAAGAAGAGGTAACATCCTTCTATAATCTCTTTTGTATTATTTTCACTTTTCACGAACTCAATTATTCTTATTACATGATTATATAATAACCTATGTATCCAGAATATACAAGGTTTTTTTATTATATGGTTTCAACTTACACCCACACACACTTCCATTAAATGGATAATTAATATACCATTCATGTGTACGATCAAATTTTGCCTCACGAGATGATGTTAACAGTTTTTTTACACCTATCACGGTTTTTTATTATAATAGAAATATTGTTTTTATTTGATATAAATGATATTTACAATATATTTAATATTATTATATTATCATATGACACATAATTTAATGAATTATATTATTTGGGAATACGATAACTTTGTTTGTGGAGGTGTGGACAACCGCCACCTTAAAGCGATGTGATTCTTTCACACTTTACATAAAACATGATGAGGATGTGTTTAGTAAAATTATATTATATATCTGAAATAAAAAGTATAATATAATTATAATATATATATATATCATTTACTTATATTATTTTAATATTATAAGAAAATGTTTACAACATTCATGCAAAAATAAAGGCTACCATCTCTATTAACGGTTTATTCCATTTAATATTTCAATATTTAATATTTTATTATTAATAATTTTTAACTAAATATATATATATATCATACATAATATTCATGAAGTAATTAAACCAGTATTTAAATAAGAGGGTTAAGAATAACATGTGAAAAAATATATGAAAAAAACATAGATATTACATGAAACATAACATTAACATGTAAATGTTAATAAACATGTAATATCATGTTATAATAAAAAAATTATATTGTATTACATATTTTATTATGACTTTATGGTAGATGTATAATAAAATTATATTTATTATACAAGAGTTTTAAATGTCTATGAAGAGAGTTAATACTTAAGGTAAGGGGTTTCTCGTCTCGCTTTTATTTCTATGAGACTTATGCCTCACTCAAATAACATTTATAATGTTTGAAGTATATCAATACAATGAATGCATTATATTATTATTATAATTTAATTTATTGGTATTTAAATATCCATTTTATTATCTCTCTTTCATTGGGTGTATGGTTTAATAGTTACCAAATCAGTAATGTAATTTTGTCTCAATATGCCTTCTTTGTTATTAATGTCATGTTAATAATTGATATTTTTTTCTATTTATGATGACATTTGAAATGTCATATCATTATACTCCTTATTATAATTTAATTTTATACTTCATTTAATGTTATTCTTTCATGGGTAATATGAATCAATGTTTCCAATGTGTTAAGAATGCATTATGATAATCTCTTCATTTACTAGGATTATAGATGATTATGCTTTCATTCATGAAATATTTTGATAAGAATCTCAATTAAACACATGAATATTTTTATCCTATATTTATTCATGATATTTTCATGTAATTATACCATTTCTCACTTGTTTCTACTTATAATAAGTAAGAATTTCTTTATTAGAAAATTTGACTTTATCTATCTCTTTAGTCAGAATTCTTTGTTCTTCCAAAACTATGTTTTATAAAAAAAATGTTTACAAACATGTTATACTATTATCTTATTATATTTAGAATAAAATTTGTCTCATGTTTTAACTTTCCATAAAAATGTATTTATAATAAATTATGTTTTTTTCATTTTTTGATTGAGGAGCTTTTTAAACCATTTTACAACGAAGAATGAATGTTCAGAATGTGGGGATTTTTACATCACAATGATTGTAATTTTTTTGAAGCATCAATAATATTTTTTAAAATTTATTTTCATTGAAATGGTTTTAAAAAATTCTATTTCTAATAAATGTTTTAAATAGTTTTCAAATCATCGATTATATAATTTTAAAAGGGAATTTTCACTGAAAATTATTTCAATGATTTCAAAGCATATTTTTTATGTTTATAATGTTTTATTCCAAGAAAATTGTTTTCAAGATGTTTTATTTTTAAATGTTCTTTTTCTAATATTAAAGGATATTTTCCTCCAAAACTGATTTCAATTAATTTAAATCATACTTTATATGTTTTAAAATTGGTTTTCAAATGAAATGATTTTAATATATTTTTTAGAAATAGATTTTTAATTAATGGATAATTGGCTTAAGAAATTTTCCCAATGATAATTAGGTCATTCATGAATGAAATTATTATGAAATTTTTTCAATGATTACAAGGGAATATGAAACCTTCTTTATTTAACGTTTTTTTCATGGATGAAATGATTATGAAACTTATCTATTTTATTTAGCTTATGATATGATGAAAGAAATTTAATAAAACTTTTACAAATCATGTTTTATGATATGATGTTTATGAAGCACATATATTTTGTGTGACATGTTATGATGAATGATTGATTATCTTATGGATGATGTATTTATTATATTATTATGCAATAGGAGGAACCTAATTCTTCCCTCCAATGCATTGGGTAATGATAAATTGTATATCAAATCAAAGGGTGAATGGGATGAATACCAAGATAAAAAATAAGAGGGTACACCGGTTTATCTTAATAATGAAAATAAGAGTGTACATAGGGTGTAATCAAATCAATAAAATTAGAGCATACAATATTTTTATCCTAAGACCAAAAATAAGAGGGTATATTGGTATTATCACATGCATGGAAATTAGTTGGTATATGGGTTACATCACATAACTAGAATGAGGAGGGTACATAGGTTGTAGCCCTATCATGAAAATAAGAGGGTACATGAGTTATTAACCCATGCCTAAAGTAATAAAATTGATGATTATCCCATTTACATCATGTTATTATGGTCTTTATTGGTATCCTTGATGTAATATTTTATGTGCCTATCTGTACACTTAAAATTCCATGTATTATTTATAGGATATGGTCTCTTGGACCATGCTCTTAATTACCTTATTATTCATTTATTATGAACATTAAATATTTATTCTATGTCTCATGTATATGATCTTTGATATGAAGGTCAAAATATTCAAATGTTCATATCATGTTCGCACACATTTATTCTCTTATTGTGATTACATATCTCATTCTTTTACCTTAAATGAGAATCTAAGATCGAATTTTTCATTGTTTCCTTTGCCTAGGTTTTTAATAAATGTTTTATATATAATTAATAACGTGGATGTTCATTGTTAGAAATATTAGTGATCATTACATAAGTTATAATATTGTTTTCTATAATTCCCAATACTCTATACTATTATGGTCCTCAGTCATGTACTTTTGTAATGTGTGTAATATTATTAAAAAATGTTCTGATATCCATGTATTTCAATACACAATCACTATATATATGATATGTTAAAATTAGATAATTATTATTTTTCATATAATTTTATTTTTAAACATTAAATCCACAATCATGAATAGTTGTAAAAGGTGATGATGGAAAATTATTTACATTAGTTTATGGGGTGGTAGTCCACCGTACACATGGAAGATGGTTTCATTTCCCATTTGATGTAAGAAGAGATAAATAAATATTAAAAAATAAATAAAATAAAATATCACTATATAAGAGTTATTTGTTTAATTATATAATAATTGTTGTGGTAAAATTAAATGTGGAAAACAATAATTGATATGATGGAGCTCAGTTAAGATGATTACATTCTCTTATGAGAACATCCATTGGGTCTCTTAATAATGAACCAAAAAGTGGTATTTTGGAAAAAAAGAAGTTATAGATGTTGTCTATGAATGTTATGGATTAATTTTGGTAGGTTTCTATGAATCAAAATATCATGAGTGGTGTGAATTAGTGATGGGAGGTGGTTCCCTTTTCTAATTGAGGAGGACTGGCATTTTTTAAATACATGAAAATATTATCCAAATGGGAAGTCACCCTCTAGAAAAGTGACTCAATAATTTAATAATAATGTATTGTAGTAGATATATCTCACAATGTAAAATATTTGACTAAAAGTATTTTTATTTTATAATTTTTGTACACATTTTCACTACGGTTACTCAATATTCCCATTTAAATTTTTTTATTACAGTAACATTTTTTTAATACTATTACTTTTAATTGTGACCTATAAAATTTGTCTACCTATTTATTTAATATAAATTTTTATGATTCATAATATGGAATACATGATATCAAATTTTTTTCATAAAATTTGAATAATTTTATTTAATTTGAAACCACCATGCACAATGAAAAAAAGTTTTATGAAACATGCATTTTTTTCATGGAAAATATTATCTTATATTTAATGTAGGACTAGAATAAATCATTAAATGAATTTAAATGCACAAATATAGGTTCATAATATATACCTATAATATAAATTAGTTTTTATTATATGATGTTTTACATATTTGAAATTGAGAAAAACAATTCAATTTTAAAACAGTTTTCCAAAAAAATATTTTTATGTATAAAAACACATATTATATGATCCAATATTATTGTTATTTAAACATTTTTAATTATCATATATCTATTTAAACAGTATTTAAATTAATTTTAAATCGAATTAAAAATTATGGTTTATTTATAAATTACTAAATTAATGAAATGAAAATATACTTTTACAAATATTTGTATTTTCTAGTATTCATGGAGAAAAAAACAATTGGGAAAAATAATAAAAATTACCATTTATTTATTTTAATACTTATTTTTAATTTATTTATTTTAAAAAATTGTATTTCAAATAATTAGAAAAAATAATTATAATATTTTTTAAGAAAAATAATATAAATTATTTTTTAGGGTGATATTTTTTTTTGTAGAATAAAATTTATTTAATAAAATATGAGACTTTTTTAAGAATTTATGAATAAATTTATTCATATAATTAAATTCATATATATTTTAATAATTATTTAAATTTAGTAATTCTCTCGAATTGAACTCCTATGATATAACAACAAAACATAAAAAATAATGTTTTAATATGATATAGTGATTTGGTAAAATTTAGTGTTGTGTTTTATATATTTGGACCAACATATTGTTCTTTTAAAATATCATGGTGTCATTGGTACTCAAGTGTAAATGTTAAATATTCATTATGATTATTCCCTTCATTATGTTCCCCATGTGTATGTGTATTCTCTTGTATATAGGTACCATAAAACAAAATGAATTTAATACATAATGGAAAACCATTTTGTGTAAATGATTCCCCTTCAACACATAAGGATTCCCTGGGATGTTTTTGGTTGACAATGTAAGTGTTTTACTTTATGTATTTAATCAATCTTATGCATGATTCGACCCATTTTTCAGAAATGGTAATGTGTGGTGGATACCATTTGATAAAAATATGTTTTATCACATTATTAAGTGTTATATATTGTGATGATTGGTGGATGATTTATTAGAGTTCATGAATAAATGTTATTAGTGGTTATAAATAAGGGTTTCTTCAAGGAGATATGTAACATCAAGAAACATAAGACTCTATATAAAAGGGTACTCGTGTTTTTTAAAAAAATCTTGATGATTATTTTCTTGTTTTTAAAAATTCATTGATAATATGATTAAATGAAATATAAATCAGGATGATGCCCATTTTTTTGAAAAAAATACAGTAATAATCCCCCTTTTTCTTCCATTTATATACCATACTTGTCTCAGAATAATATTTTTCAACATCTATTTTATGGTGTAGATATTATTATGGTTAATTTATATGAGGTATCTATAATTATTTTCTATAATTATTTTCTTATTTTAATTACAATTTTCACTAATATAATGTATTCTATCACATTAATGGTTATATTTTAAATATAGCTGATAATATAGATCATTATAGAGATTAGGGTCATAATATTACATAATTATGTAAGTGGAATTTAAAGTCATTAGTCTCATGATCATTTGTAAAATTATTTTTATATGTTATCAATTTGATTATTGTTAGACTATTGAATGACTTTGTGATCTTGATGATGAATTGGAATGGGCTTGTATCGACCAAATAATTAATAATGTATGCATCACAATATCAATATTTCAATGTTGGTTCCTTGGTTTAATGTTTTATTGTATCTGTCATTTTTTTGGTTGAGTGTGTTGGATTCATAAGACTAATTGGATTTACATTAAAAATATGTATAAAGGGGGTGGGGTTTATGAAAATTATAAACCAAAAGGTAATAGTGCATAATGAAATATTACGTTGAATGGAATTATTTTTTTTATTGTTTTCAGATATAATTTTAATATATATTTGTGGATATCCCATGAATTATTATTTTTATTTCTTCTTAGTAAATGTTTTCTGTAAAAACAAAATATGTTAGTTTTTTCACAATTAATTGATATTTTGATTAATAGAGAAAATATATATTTCCAAAAAACTCTCACTTTTTTAAAGTAATAATAACATATGAATAATTTGAATTTTTATGGGGAATTTTTGAGAGAGAAAATATTTATTTACGAATTAATATAATTCATATAATAATATAATTTTACCTTATTAATATATGATAAATATGTGTGTAATCTATGAAATGATAGTTTTCAATAAAAAACTATTTATAGTTATTCTATATTATTAAGATTTGGAAAACTATTTTTTAATATTATATATGGTTTTAAAAAACTAAGTGTATTTATATTAATTATAATAAAATAAATTCCATTTTAATTTACAATATACTTTACTTTATTATAAAACCATTTTTATAATTAAATATATCATTATTCTAAAAAATATTTTCATTATGTTTTTTCACAATTATATTAGATGTACATTATACCTATTAGATAAATTGAATCATGAAAAATGAATTCCATATTCAAAATCATCATAATTAACTATATTTTTTTTCTAATAATTATTTTTCAAAATTAATTGTAAAAATAAAAAAAATTGTTACTCTAGATAGGGTAAAAAGGATTACTAGGGATGTATGTGGGTGTTAAAGTAAGGGGAAATGGTAAATATTTAAAAAAAATCTAAATCTTATTATTTAAAGATATTTTGACATTATGTTGTCTTCCCATTAATAACCTATCCATTTGTTCCCACATGAGCAAGATAATGGGTATATATTATTTTAATTATCTTTATAATTCTAGGTGTTACCCTGCCCACCCTTATAAATGAAACATATTATCCACCCTTATTATAATAATTAAGAATTATTGATCATCTAGGGACATTAAATGAAATATTCCTATATTCCTTCACTTGACTCTTTAGTTTCTTTTCTTATCCCATGATCATTAGAAGAAGGCATGAAGAGTAAAAAACTGCATTCTCAATGAAATGATATTACTTCTTACTGACTATCTCAAAGGTCATTTATTCTTATTAATCCTGTAAATATATTTCAACTCTCATAATAAATTTAATCCATAATAATTATCGTATACTGAATTTATTATGATTATGGGAAATACTTCTTCATCTTCATTTTCACAAAATGTGAAATAAAAATTTCACTCATGTTTATATATTTAAAAATTCGTCCTCATAGTGATATGATCCATTTTCCATCCCCATATTACATAGTTTTTTATTAAAATGAATTTAATTATTTATATTATATTTATTATAGAATTTTTATATTGTAATGATAAAATATTATCTATCTTATTGCATTGCAATCCATTGAAAAATGATATTCTTGTTCATGTGTATGTATGGAATACCACTTCCACAAAGTTATGTGATTCATTTTTCATCACTACATTATATGAATGGTTACAAAATTTCATTAAATGATTAAATTTATATATATGACACTGTAATTTTACTATATTTTATAGGAATATAATCTCTATTAAAATACTGAAACTACTAATCCAAAACATACATGATAAACAGAACAATTAATACATGAAAGTGATGATTTTAAAAAGTGTTATTAATAAATGGGTGATGATGTGTCATAATATGGTCATATATTATATTATAAAAATGTATGTGAATCTAATATATAAGTATAATACAATATAAATTTATTAAATTTTTCATTAAATAAATTATGAAGCATGTCAGATCATCAATATTTTGGTTTATATCAGAATCTCGTACGTATATTGGATTATTTGTGGGGAATTTTACATTGGTGGAATTATATTATATTTCAAACTTAGACACTATCTATTTTAACATATTCCTTTCATGTTTTGGGTTTTCAATTAATATATCCATTTTTACCTTCATTCCCACACAAATATACCCAATGAATGTTTTTAAGTAATGCCAGCATTGTTTTCTTATTTTCTCTTGGATCATTTTCTTCCATGAAAATAATTTTAAATAGATTTTATTAATATTATTATTCTACAATTATTTTTTAATTTTATTTTAAACAAAGTTTGTCTTTTTAAAAATTCTATTTAAGGATATCTTCTTGTCATTTTAAAAAAATGTAACTTTTTATAGTGGTGTAAATAAAATATTTGATTTAACATTTATTGTAAAGAAAAATTATATCATCATCATTAATCATAGGTTTAATTAAATTTATTCAATAAGATCCCATGGTCTCAAATGAATAAATATTACTCTGAATAATTTATAATTTTTAAAATTTGAAAATTGTTATGTAAAAATGAAAATGGAATTTTTATGAAGAAATGTTTTTAATGAAATTTTAAAACTATTTTCATCTGTGTTACTATTATTTTATGAAACATATTCTCTATAAGGGATATAATCTAATAAAACCATCCACAATATTACTCTATACGGATTGTGGTAACGATTTATTATCATTAAATGATGAAAACTATTGGAATTTGTAATAAAATTTTCCGAATATTAATTTTCATATTAATTATATATATTATTGATTATTGAACCCTTTCATCTGATGAATGAATTGAATATAGTACATGATATGTGTGGAACACTGTTTCCCCTAAATGCATCAATAGTTCTCATGTTCCAATCCATCATGGGTATTTGGTGTATGCATTTCCCATTTATGTATGATGTATTGGAACAAATCCCTGATAGATTGATAATGATGTTTGAAATTATGTATTATTTAATTATAAAACCTTTTTTTATCCATTTAGTCATTTATATATCTATATCATTCATCGATTTAATGTCCTTTTAATGAAATTTATTATGGAATATGTTATTATTTTTTATTTCACACATATTACTTATTATTAATTTATATTATTACATATTTTTTGTACATATTCCCTTACTAATTATATAATATCACCATTTATTATGCTTTATTTCCCATGGGTACTAAAAGTTGAATCATTCATGATTTCTATGATATACTACAAGATATAAAAATTTATAACTAGAATTTTATGTTTTATTTAATATTATAGAATGTAATTTTAGACTCATTTTTGTTTTCAGTCACCCAATACAATAAAACAATTACATCTATTTCTATTTGATCGCAAATATCTTTTCCTAATATAATAATATAACCATTGGCTCTCGGATTCAAAATCTATGTGTCACAACTAAGACATTTACTTTTACTAGGATTATTGATTTTGATTTCCATGAATGTTATTAATATTGTAGTAAAATTCCTAATTTTATTAAATTCCCATACAATGTTAAAGAATTAAGAATTTTATGTGTGTACATTTATTAATATGGGTGAATGATTAGGCTCAATAGTTTTCTACATATTTTATCATTGTTACTAGGTGGGTCTGTGTTGAGGTAAATAAACCCTTAGAGTGTAGATATGGGTAAAATAGTCTTGGTTTAATATAACCATAAAAATTATCAATGACGGGTAAAGGATATCCTATTCAGTATATGGGCCTAGAGATAGATATTTGGGCTCAGTGATGGCTATGGTGAATATGTATCGAATTTTCTTTTTTGTGGATGAAATGTACCATCAACTATTGATGAGGTGGGAAGAAGAACATGATCATGTATAAAAACATGAAAGGATGGTCAGGGAGATTCCAAGAGTATATTTATGTGTGAAATTTATGGTTTAAATGTGATTATGATTATCGTATTTTTTGATTATATAGTTTTATTAAATTTCAAATTGAATACACTATATATATATATATGAATTAATTGTGGTTATCTAGTCATGAATAGGAGAGACAGAGTGAGATTGATGACTCCCCATGGGTGAGTGTGGATAGATTGAGATCTATGATTCTTGTGAAACTAGATGTGTTAGGTGGTGGAGGATATTGATAATGGGTGTTCCTATTTTCGGAAAGGATGGTATAATATTTAATACAAATATACACTGAGTGAGTGGGTTATGGAAATGATTTGACATGGGGCCCTACATTGATTGAAGAAGTTGTTTTAATGAACCAACCCACCAGGACCACACCTTAGATGTTAAAAAATTGATTAAGAACCCAAATACAACTTCTAGTTGGCTTGGGGATGATGATTTTCCCAGAGTAAAGAATATCACTAAAATTGAACTCCATATAATAACTAACTATATGAATGAAAAAAATTTAATCCCTAAAAACAATGTCAATGTATATTAAAATAATAAAGGATATAGAGTGTAAACCACACATGAAACAACAAATTTGAAATAAATCAATATATGGAAACATTATGTAAAATATATTTCTGGGAAAATAAATGCCCAACCTAAAATGAGGACCCAATCTGATACCAATTTGAATGATTGAAATACTAGAGAGATCCGAGATCTAAATACCAATAGAAAACCATAGAACAAGATCATCACAATAAATACTATGCTAAAATAAAACTATTTACACCAAGTTCACCATAGATATACCTATCAATGACATTAGAAAAATCAAATTAATGAAAATCCCATATAGTTGTGAGTATATAAATACTAAGTACGAGTCCTTGTAAACCAGAACGGATGAAATGAAAAAAAATGCTGAGCTCAAATTTAAAAAGAGGTATATGAAACCTCACATTAGATATTAACAATAGAATCCCAAGTGCATGGGGAAATATGATCTCTATATGAACATCTAGTTAAAAATAATGTTTATTATCAATACCCACTATCATAAAACTGACCTAAATAACCTTATATATATAATTTTAAGTAAACAAATTTATGGTCCCAATCATCTATTCTCTATTTCATTATTGAGGAAGAATAATTTCCTACATAACGAATCTCATGTAAATTTTAAATTATCTGTAAGTATCATATCTTACCATGGTATACCACTTTCTCGGAAGAATTATAATGACCCAAGTTCAACATACCTAGAAATTACATTTATTTTTTGGAATACTTAATAAATTAGACAAAATATATTCCCAAAGACAATATACATTTAGTGTCTTTGGGAACTCAAAACATAATCTTCTAACATGATGATTTATCTTCAATATCTCCCACAAAGATCATCCCATATTCTTTTCCTACCTAAAATCATTATTTATATCCTATGGAAAATAAAACATAAAAATGGTGGGCTCAAATGCTCAGAACGGGTAAACATGGAGAACAGAAAAAAAACATAAACATAAGAATGTAATAAAATGAAACATAAGTTTAAACATCAAAATCATGCGACATGAAATAAATAATGGTAGTTCCTAAGTCATAAATCTTAGAGGAGCATTAAAATTGGTAAAATAGAATTGGAATAAAATATGGAATTGTGTCAAATGATTAATCACATTATTTGATTTCCATATTAGCTGAGTAATTGTTTACAGGACCATTATTGTAGGAAATTTCTATTACTGAACCGGGTTTATATTTCATTCTAGCGGTGTGTTGTCGATCCAGATATATTTGTCGTTCCATCCTTGTATTACTAAACCATATTTAAATTACATTCCTAATATGTTTTTCATATGAGATATAAATAATTACCTAATTCATTCGAATGAGATTTAGGCCCCACCCATCTCATAGTGATTTTGTTCATTCATGTTCCACAAAAAAACATAAATCATTTATCATAGCATAACCCATGAAATAAAATGGGATTCATAAACATCATGTCATCATAATATAATCTATATAAAATAAATGTAATTCATCAAAATAATCCCATCATTAACAAAAGAAAATAAAATTAATAATAGGTATAGAAACACAAACCTAAGTCATCTTAGATAAAAAATAATTTTGGTAAAACACATGAACTTAATTCCTAAGGAAAATATCTATTCTTCTTAAAAAATAGTTTCTTTTCTCAAAATGTTCTGAAATAGAAAATGAAAAGAAGTTAATTGAAAATTAAAATGAAAAATTGTAAATTAATCTTCATTTCAATAATTTCTTATGAAAATGTAAAAATCCATTCGTGTATTATATGTTAAAAAACATTATCCTTGTACCTTTGTCGAAAAGGTTAAATCAGTACTTCATATGGTAAACAAAATAAAGATTTATTATGTACCATGTAGTAGAAGAAAAAATATTGGTAAAATAACTCTAAAAATACATAGAAGAATAATATGAATAATATTATTTTTTAAGAAACATTGTCTTGGAGGATAAATATACATCTAGTAAATACTTACGTGTAAACAATATTAGATAAAAATAAGATTGAAAAATTTTCACTTACCTTAGGTCTGATTTAATTTGTATGTGACAAAAACTCTTGTATAGTGGGCCTAAAATAATTATTAACCATTAATAAACAATAATAACATTTGTAATATTATATATGTTTTACATATGACTTTATATTACCCATTTATTTGTCAATTCTATGTTAAAACAATGTTTTGGGTAATAATCGTTTTATTTATCTTACATCTTTGGATATGTTATTTTTTACATTACTTCTTAAAAAATTAAATACATACATAGATAATGTAAAAAATTATTTATATGTCATATAAATTCAGTATATATATATATATAATATTGATAAATGAAATGGAAGACACTGTTCATGGAGATGATAGGTCGTACGTATGAATGAACAATGTTTTCGCATCCTTATTGAATAAAATGGAAATAAGTAAATGAATCATACATATGTATAAATTAAGTAGAATACTTATTTCATACATATCCTTAAAATTTAATATAAACACATTATAATAATTCTTCAAGGGTTAACATGGAGAATGTATCTCATCGCGTCGTGGAGATGGTAAGCTGTATATACGCACGATTGACAATATCATTCCCCTAATTATTAAATGGTATTGAATTGGACTGTTTATAATATCTCATAACTAGTGTCATGTAATAGTAATCATATATTGTTATTATTTCCACCATTATACCCATCCATGTAATGTGGTGGTGAAAACACGGTGTGGAGACGGTAAGTCGTATGTACGCAGAAGCGGTGAATTCGGTTTTTGTAGGATACATAGAAGATAAAATAGGGTTGTATAATATTTATAATAACATATCAAAATATTATTCATACTGATTTTATTAATTTATAATGAAACAACTATTTAAGATGAAGTAGAATATGAATGAAATTTGAATGAATCAGTAGAAGAGATTAACACTTCCTTGTTGTGCCACCTTTAAATTGCATTTTAGGGCACTAGAGTTTGTCTTTTGAGAATACTATAACCTCTATAATCTAAATAGTGATGTTGAGAAAATAAATGGTTAGGGGTTGGACAAGATTTATGTCTCAAAGTGAAGTTAATATAAGAGGGAGAAAGATCTCTTCTATAAGAGAGAACATGGTCACTTTTGGAAACCATCTAAATAATAATTTATTAGAAATTAAATTTCGATTAAAAATAGTCCAAAACATATTCAATTCAAACATAATATGATTTAGGATCGAATAACCATCATCCAAAAAATTTCATAAATTTTTTGAAGGTCTTTTTATCCCTATCTTTTGGATTAACCTATATTTAACCCAATTTAATCTTAATTTGATTCCATATTATTTACAAATTGTGGGCAAATGTAATTTCCATGTCATGTCAAATGAAAATAAATATTTATTACATATTCGTAATTATATTTCAAAAAATTATAATATTTTAATTTTAGGAATTTAATATCATTTAATAAAATATTTTAGGGTTTATGTAATGAATAATGTCAATTTTGGACACTATTCAAACTTGGATTTTTTTTAAATTCATTACAAAAGGATTGCTTCTAAAAAAAGTTAATAACTCATACATAATATTTAAATTTCATCTATAAAATTCACAGATTTTATCAAAATTTTGAAGTTAAATTTATTTTAAAATTTATAAAATCGATTATATGAATCTTTTATTAAAGAGTTAATTATTAAACCATAATTATGTCATAAATAAACATATTTATCTAATTTATAAAATTTTTAAATAAAATAAACCGATTTGGAAAATAATTCTATATTTATAAAGACTATTTTTATCAAAAATATTAGATATAAAACTCTATATTAAAATTTATTTAGGAAAAGATATATATTTATGTTATAATTAGCTTTAATTTAAATTAATTCTTATAAAACGTCATTTTTCACATCCATGTGAATCTATAGAGTCCCAAAATCTATCTAATAATTACCATGGTCCTAAATATCTCATATGATAGGATTATAAAACGTTTTATTGCAGTTTTATACTGTTAGTGTATTATTATTTTACCATTTTTTACCAGATTTACCCTTTAAACATGGTAAATAAAAATAAATACTGATGTGGCTATTCATAATATCTAATACTAAAAGGTAACTATTCTAAAAAAATGGAACTTATGATTCCAAACATGGAATCCATTTTTCCCAATTCAAAACACTAAATTTGCAGTAATTAATTAAAAATTAATCCCCCTTTTCAAAACCAAATAGAGTGTTTTTAAGAAATAATAAATATCAAAAGGTAGAGTTGTGTTTATATTCAATTTTAATGTGAAATTACTTAAAATTACCAAAATTGGATTAAAGGATAAAAATATAATCCAATTAATCTTTAAAACTAACTAAAATTACAATAAAATAATATTTATAAATTAGATGAAAAGGTAGATTTGACATAAAATGCACCATTTTTCACTATTTAGTAAAAAAAATGAACTTTATTAGAAATTTACCAAAAACTCAACATAAGTAAATTATTATGTTCCACTTACAACGAAGATGTTTTTTTTCTAATAAAATATATAAAATTTGTAAATACTAGATTTAAAATTGGTTCCCCGTCAAAAGGCAGAAAACATCATTTTTTTTGGAAAAGTACTTTTATCCGAAACGATTTATTTTATTTTTATACCATGTTCTAGAAAATATATAAGATTAATTTTAATGATATATAAAATTCTAAATGGGGTCAATTATGTTTATAATTTCTAGTTTATATCCCATAAAATAATATTATTTTAATAATATACAATTGTTTTTTGAAACTAGGTATTGCGTAAAATGCAATCTATCCAGATGGTTGCTCTTGCATTTAATGAAATTCATGTCAGTGTTGCGTGTAGTGAAAACTTAATTTGGGGTTGCGTATAATATAATCCAAAAATATTACTTCTATACATATTACAAAATCTATACTCAATGTTGTGTAAAATTAAATCTTTCAAAAGAACATGAAAATTTGTGTAACACATGCTGAGATTTGGGTTGCGTATACTACAAGCTAATACGGTTCTCTATACAACGCTTTCTATGTAGAGACCCAAATAATTACATAAATGGAAATTACATTACATTTCCGGAATACTTAATACATAACAAAAACATACACACAAGGATCGTAATAGTTTAGTGTCTTTGGAAACTCGGAATATAATCTTCTAATCGTGGTGAAAGATCTTCAACATCTCCATTAATGATCTTCACCTTTTTTTTAATTAAAACCTTTCTTTAAATCCCGGGGAAGAGGAAACATATAATGGGTGAGCTCAAATTCTCAGTAAGGGTAAGCATGGAGAATATAAAACAAACCATATACATTTGAACATAAAAACCTGAACATAATGTTTAAACATCAAAATCGTGGGCAAAGACATAAATCGTGGAAGTACGTAAGGAATATATCATAAAGTAACATCAATATTGATAAAATATAATGGGAATAAAACATTTTACTGTGGAAACCATTCATTACATGTTATGATTTCAATAGTAGCCGAGGCATTACTGCCAAGACCATCTTAGTGGACAACGTCCCTTCTGAATCGAGTCCACTCCTCGTTTCAGTCCTGTAACATTGAACCAGATTAACATACCGTTCCATCCATGTCTATCTCATGAGATATAAATCTTTACCAATGCATTTGAGGGAGATATAGGTCCCACCCATCTCATAATTAAATCATTATTTCATATGCCATAAAATCATAAATCATACATCATAGCATAACCCATGTAATAGAACGGGATTTTTAAACATCATGCCATCATAACATAATCCATATAAAAAAATGGATATCATTTCATAATAATAAAATTTTAACCATTTAAATCATAGAGACATTATACTTGAATCATACAAATATTAAATAATGTAATCTTTGATGAAAAATGGTTTTGATAAAACACATGATATGAATTCTTGAGGAAAATATCCTTTCTTCTTAAAAATTATTTTCCTTTCACTAAATGTAATGCATTTTTAAAAGAATTATTTTTTTGAAAATAGTAATGAAATATTTTGAAGTAATATTCATGAAAATAATGCTTTATAAAATAGTAAAAATCCTTTCATGACGTATATGTTAAAAAAACATTCTTCTTGTATTTTGGCCGAATAAGTCAAAATGTACCTCGTAAAAGAATGATTCCTTACACACCATGTTGTAAAATTCAAAAATTGGTAAAAAGGACATCAAAAACTCATAAAAACTTTTATAAAACATGGACTTGTATGATAACAATATCCCCAGTAAATACTTATGAATAAACAAATCTCAGAGAAGAACGAGATTGGAAAGGTTATCCCTTACCTTAGGTCTGATATGCTTCATATGGATCCGAACATCCTGTATAATGATATAAATAATTTCATTGACTTATTACATAATCATATTAATTGTTATGATATCATATATGTTTCACTTATGACTTTATATTACCCGTTCTTTTGTAAATTCATTGTAAAAGCAGCGTTTTGGGTAAAATCATTTCATTTATCTTATGGGTTTCGACTTGTCATTCTTGATATTATTACTCATATCCTGATTTAAATAATTACAGAATTTAAAACATTATTTATATATAATTTATATTCATCATATACATATATATTATAGATCGATAAAAGGAATGAAATACATCGTTCATAGAGATGGTAGGCCATACGTACGCATGAACGTTGTTTTCGTTTCCTTATTGAATTGAATGAAATTAAATAAATGACATACATATATATATATATACATAAATCCAGTAGCATTGTTATCTCATATATTTCGTTATTTTTCATTATATATACTTTATAATCATTCTTGAATGGTTAATCGGGGAAAATAAATCTCATCGCATTCGTGGAGATAGTAGTCCGTACGTATGCACGAGCGATGATATCATTCCCATGATCGTGGAATTTTAGTGGAGTGTATGTATACTATTTAATAATCAATATCACTTTACAATAATCATATATAGTCATTATTTACACCATTATACACATCCAAGTTAGGTGGTGGTGGAAAATAGATTACACCACGGCGTGGAGATGGTATTTCGTACGTACGCACGCACGATGATTTTGTTTTCCGTAGGATGGATAGATGGTGAAATAGGGTTGTTTCATACATATAATAACATATAATTATACGAGTGATTCTTATGTCATTACTTCATAATGAAACAACTAAAGAAGAAGAAGTAGAACAAGAAATAAAGTTGAAGGAATCGGTAACGGACATTACCTATTCTTTGAAGCGCCTCTTTGAGACCTCCTCTTAGGGCACTAAAATTGGTCCTTGAAGAATACCAGGACCTCTAGGGTGTTTCTAGGGATGTGGGGAAGTTAAATGAATAGAGTTTCGCCGATATTTATGGATCAAAATTGTGTGAGGAAGAGAGGGATGAGGTGCCCTTTTATAAGGGAGGAGAGGGGCACCTTTGAAAATATGAGAAATATTAGTTTATATTAAATCCCAACCCCACATAAAAACTTCCAAAATGACTCATATCCGAATATGAGATGAGATATGGTTGTAATATTATCAACCAATAAAAATTAGACATGTTAGGAATTTATTTTAAAAATTATCAACTTGATTTATTGTTATTTATCAATTTAATTTTATTTGTGGTAATAACATTAAAAATTTTAAATTATTATAAATAATTACTTATCTGTTGTGAATTTTCCAGAATTGGATACTTTATAACATTTTAGACCATGTAAATTTAAATTTATAATTTTTAATAATTTTTTTGATTTTTAAACAATTTTATAATATGTTATTTTTATAAAATAATAATAGTGACAATTTTGACACTATTCATTTATTTGAATTTAAATAGACAATATACATAAGATATGTTCGAATTAAAAGGTTTAATAGATTTATAACATGTTTTATTTATATAGAAAATTAGTAGACCACATTATATAGTTCATATAATATTTATTTTAATATTTTTAAAACCATTTATTTGATATTACTCTTAATAAAATAATTTCAACATCACTATTATTTCACCTTTAATGAAAATTATTTAATCCCTAAAAATTATAAATAAATTCATATGATGTAGATAAGTTTATTATATTTCTGGAGAATATTCATGTTAGAAGTTTCATGAAGTTTATCACTAAATTAACATTAATATACTTATAAGATTTAAGAGAGTGACATGCTGTCACTTTCTTTGGTTTTAATAATAATTATATTATTTCATGGTCAAAATTCCATGAAATGAATCTAGTCCGACCCTTAGGTGATATGGGTCGACTTATATTCATCCAATAGGATTTTGGCCAGTGTTAGGGTAATTTTATAATCTTATTTTTACCGATAATTACCCGATTTACCTTTAACTATGGTAAATAAAATTTACCGTAGTTACTATTCATAATGCCAAAAAATAAAAAGTTGCTTATTAACATAATTAGGACACTGTGATTCCAAATATGGAATCCATTTTTCCAAATTCAATACAAAAAAGTTGTATAAATTAAATTAAAATTAATCTCGTTGTCGAAAGAAAACTGGTTTTTATTTAAAACATTGTAAAAGATTGAATTGATTTAACCTATGAATTCAAGGTAATATAAATGCTAATGACATAAATTATATTAAATGTTAAAAATATATTATATTTATACTTTAAAACCATTCAATATTATCATTTATCCATATAAATTATTACGACGAAAAATTCTATTTTTAATTAAAATATAGCGTATTTTTACTATTCATTAAAATATGAAAGTTATCAGAAAAATATCAAAACATTATCTAATGTAAATTTTAATATCCTGATTCAAAAGATGAAGTTTATTTTGTAATATTTAACTTATAAACATGTGAAAAACTAGATTTAATGTGGGTGCTCCATTAAAAGGCGGCAAAACTGCATTTTTTTAAAAATACTTATTTTACCCGAAAAATTTATTTTGTTCACATACCATGTTCTATAAAATGTTTAAGATGAAATAATAATGTTATATCATTAAAAATTTAGTTAATACTATTAATAACAGCTAGTTCATAATAATATTATAACCATATATCATTGTTTATTGAATCCTAATATTGCGTACAACACACACAATCGAGGAAAGTCGTGATTGCGTGTAATGCAAGCCAAGTCAGGGTTGCGTGCAGTGAAATCTCCCTTTGGTGTAGTGTACAACATAATACATCAACGAAATGAAAAGAATATTATTCATAAAATTTTGGGGTGTTACATTCTATCCCCATTAAAATGAATTTTTCCCTCAAAATTCGTCGGGGTTATAAATCATTTACCATTCATAAAAACCCACATCGTAAAAAGGAATACTAAAACATAATTTTTAAAAACTAATGTATGAAATTTAACGATTAACCAAAGTAACGCATCAATGGGATTCCATATAGGAGAACATTTGTGAAAATATAGATATGGAAGAAAAATCTAACCATCATGTTCTGATGGAGAGTGGTAGAGAACATGGCTATGAAAAATCCAAAAATCACAAAGCCATAGATTTATGATGATCTAAGGTACCATCTGATTCATCAGATATAAGAGCACTAGGAAAACATTTTTGGTCTTCAATATCATTTCCCTAAAGTTGAACAAATTCAATTAGAAGAAATGATTTCTTTATTTTGGTACAATCTCACTATTGTTCGTGCTTTAAACAATTTCCACTTCATCTCTTAAAGAAATGAAGTTGAATTTGTTATTCGTGAAGTGTTAATAGATCATGTGATAGAATGATGGGTCATTCCATATGATTCAAAAAAAATGTTAGCAAAAGTTATCAAATATACATAATTCCATCTATGGTGAGGTTAATCGTATGTGATTCCAGAAAATAAATTATACTTCATATATTATATCGCTAAATAAAATAAAACTATTTTTTACTAACCAGTGTCTTATTGTAGGCCAGTGGTTTGTGATAAAGGCCAGTCGCACTTCGTTTGTGGATTCGATTCCCACAGCCTTGTCCGACGTGATGGGTTATCGCCTGTCCCACAGGTTGTCATTTTTTCTAAAATTACATCATTATGACATTCCATCGATAATATCAAAAACAATTATAGCCTTAAACTAACTTATGTTCAACATAATCCATTTCAAATCATTAGGGTTATCCAAAATACTTCTGTCCAAGCTTATAGTATAAAGAAAATAATTACTAGAAATGTCATCTACCGAGCATGTGAATACCATCATTTATCCCTGGTATATCTTGTTGATCACATTCTAGTCATGTGAATACCTTAATCATGTATTCTCTTTAAAAATTAATACCCATTTCACCTTAGTGAAAACATGAATGCTATCAACAGATAACTCTTTCAACTTACCAACATCCCAAAATTTCTATATACTCAAACCATAATATCACTTTGTCCTTATTTTAGTCATGAGATCAGGATTACTATCATATTATTTTCTGATTGTCCCTTCCATATGAGCATTTCATCTGCTTTCCACAAATATTTCAATCACATTTTCATGGTTACCAGTACCATATAATAATTGAAAACCAATACATAGATATTACCAAATTCCACAATACCATAAATGAGATTCTGTGATACTATTTTGAAATGCCATTACATAAACACTTAATCATTACACAACATCATTTTCATACTCAACATCACAAATAGTGATCTCATGAGACTTCCCTTTATCCTTTACTATAAGTGGTTACTCATGTTGATCAACATTAAGCTGTGGATTAGGGAATTTATTAGCATAATTCCCCATTTCCTTGCACTTGAAGCATTGAAGTGTTGGTGGAGATTTCTCTGTAGTATTTTATCTATTCACATCATTTGTAACCTTTTTCCCATTAGTTCAAAAATCAACTACTCGATGAACTTGTTTTCTACACTTAAAGAATTTTCTAGTACCTTTTAAGAAATATCCACCATTCTTATTTCCACACTTTGAGCATACAAAATCATTCATCTTCTTTTCACCATTGTTCTGAGATTTCTCCTTGAACTCCATCTTTTGTTTCTTGTCAAAACCATGAGATGGATATGTTACACCAACTTCCAGTTATACCTTGATATCACAACACACAATTTCTTCATACCTACTGAAGTCTCTTATAGCTAATTTCCTTTGAATACTTGGTTTTAAGCCACTGAAAAATTGATCAACATTACATTCAGGTTGGATGATGAATCCAGATGCATACCTTGAAAGTATTGTAAAATTATCTTCGTATATACCAAAAGATTCATCATCCTTCTACGTAATCCCAAGAAACTCCTTTTCCATCTTTGTTCGAATAATACGAGGTAATTACTTATTGAAAAAAATGTTCCTGAACTCGTCCCATTCCATGGACTCGATTTCATCTCTTTGCCTCGTATTCTTGATATAATTCCACCACTGATCAGCATCACCTTCCAAACGATATACTACTAAGATGAATTTATCATGCTCAGAACATTGTAGAACTGAAAATATCTTTTTAGTGGTACTGATCCATTGTTCAGCCACTAAGGGATCAGAAGACCCATTGAATGAAGGTAGACGCTGCCTCATGAAGGATTCAACAGAATGTTTCTCCTTTCACTGCTCATTTTGAAGTACAGAATGATTCATATCTTGTGTAAGTATATATATAAGATTTTTCACTCCATCTCCTATGACATTGGTTGGTCAGGAGTACAATCATTGTATTGTCCATTACATTGATCAACACGGTTCCTTTGGGTTCCAGCCATCGTCTAAAACCCAAAAATAATAGTGTGAGAGGAAAATACCATGCAAGGTAAAGCAACATAAAAAAGGGGGAGTACCATCAATATCTAACATCTTAGGTTTAATTCAAATATCGTAAGTGAAATTCAAGGACTATAACCAATACGTATACTTAAACATTGGGACATCCCTAGACATACCTTAGAAATATCTCTAGGGATTTCACTAAAGTTTTCGTGTCCTAGTTTCAAATGGTTAACTAATCCTTTCCTCGGATACCAACTGTAGAGAACCAAATCGTGATGTACATGGAAATTACATTACATTTTCATAATACTTAATACATAAAAAAAACAGACACACAAGGATCGTAATTGTTTAGTTTCTTTGGAAACTCGGAATATTATCTTCTAATCGTGGTGAAAGATCTTCAACATCTCCATTAATGATCTTCCCCTTTATTTTTCTTACCTAGAACCTTTCTTTAAATCATAGGGAAGAGAAAACATATAATGGCTGAGCTCAAATTTTCAGTAAGGGTAAGCATGGAGAAAATAAAACAAACCATATACATTTGAACTTAAAAACACGAACATAATGTTTGAACATCAAAATCTTGAGCAAAGACATAAATTGTGGAAGTATGTAAGGAATATATCATAAAGGAACATCTATCTTGATAAAGTATAATGGGAATAAAACATGTAATTGTGGTAACCATTTAGCACATGTTATGATTTCCATAGTAGCCAAGGCATTACTGCCAAGACCATCTTAGTGGACAAAGTCCCTTTCTGAATCGAGTTCACTCCTCATTTTAGTCCTCTAACACTGAAAGGGATTAACTTACCATTCCAGCCATGCCTATCTCATGAGATATAAATATTTACCCAATGCATTGGAGGGAGATATTGGTCCCACCCATCTCATAATGAAATCATTCTTTCGTGTGCCACAAAATCATAAATCATACATCATAGCATAACCCAAGTAATATAATGGGATTTTTAAACATCATGCCATCATAACATAATCCGTATAAAAAAATGGATATCATTTTATAATTTGAAAAGTGGAACCATTTAAATCATATATACATTATACTTGAAACATAAAAATTTGTAATATTGTCATCTTAGATGAAAAATGGTTTTGATAAAACACTTGAAATGAATTCTTGAGGAAAATATCCTTTCTTCTTTAAAATCATTTTCTTTTCACAAAATGTCATGCATTTTTAAATGAAAAGGATTTTGTTGAAAATAGTCATGAAATATTTTGAAGGAAGCTTCATAAAAATAATTCTTTATAAAACTGTAAAAATCTTTTCAGGACGTATAAGTTAAAAAAAACATTATACTCGTACTTTTGCCGGAAAAGTCAAAAAGTACCTCGTAAAATAAATATTCCTTACACACCATGAAGTAAAAGTAAAAAATGGGTAAAAAGGACTTAAAACATACATAAAAACACTTTTATTAAACATGGACTTGGATGATAACAATATCCCCAGTTAATACTTATGAATAAACAATCTCGGATAAGAACGAGATTGGAAAGGTTATCCCTTACTTTAGGTCTGATATGCTTCGTATGGATCCGAACCTCCTGTATAATGATTTAAATAATGCCATTTATATATTAAATAATTATATTCATTTTTATTATATCATATATGTTTCTCTTTTGACTTTATATTACCCGTTATTTTGTAAATTCCATGTAAAAGCAGTGGTATGGGTAAAATGATTTCATTTATCGTATTTGTTTCGACTTGTCATTCTTGATATTGTTACTTATATCCTGATTTACATAATTCAATAATGTAAAACATGATTTATATATAATATATATTCATCATATACATATATATTATATATCGACAAAAGGAATGAAATAAATTGTTCATGGAGACGGTAGGTCGTACGTACGCATGAATGCTGTTTTCGTTTTCTTATTGAATTGAAAGAAATTAAATAGATGACATACATATATATACATAAATCCAGTAGAATTATTATGTCATATATTTCATTATTATTCATTATATATACTTTATAATCATTCTTGAATGGTAAATCATGGCAAATGATTCTCATCGCGTTCGTGGAGACGGTAGTCCGTATGTACGCACGAGCGATGATATCATTCCCATGATCATGGAATTGTATTGGAGTGTATGTATACTATTTAATAATCAATATAACTTTACAATAATCATATATAGTCATTATTTACACCATTATATCCATCAATGTATGGTGGTGGTGGAAAATAGATTACACCACGGCGTGGAGACGGTATTCCGTACGTACGCACGCGCGATGATTTCATTTTCCATAGGATGGATAGATGGTGAATAGGGTTGTTTCATAATTATAATAACCTATACTTATATGATTGTTAGTGATGTTGATACTTAATAATGAAACAACTAAAGAAGAAAAGTAGAAGAAGAAATAAAGTTGAAGGAATCGGCAGCGGACATTATCTCTTCTTTGAAGCGCCTCTTTGAGACCTCCTCTTAGAGCACTAAAATTGGTATTTTAAGAAGCCCAGAACCTCTAGGATGTTTCTAGGGAAGTGGGGATGTGAAATGGGTAGAGGTTGTCCGAGCTACAAGGATAAAAATGGTGTGAGGAAGAGAGGGAGGAGGTGCCCTTTTATAAGGGAGGAGAGGGGCACCTTTGGAAATATAGGAAATAATAGTTTATATTAAATACCAACCCCACATAAAAACATCCAAAATGACTCATTTCCAATTATTAGGTGAGATAAGGTTGTAATATAATCAACCAATAAAATTTATACATGTTAGGAATTGATTTTAAAAATTATCCACTTGATTTATCCTTATTTATCAATTTAATTTTATTTGTGGTAATAACAATATAAATTTTAAATTATTATAAATAATTACTTATTTGTTGTGAATTGTCCATAATTGGATACTTTATAACATTTTATACCATATAAATTTAAATTTATAGTTTTTAAATATTTTTGTGATTTTTAAACAATTTTATAATATGTTATTTTTATAAAATAACAATAGTGTCAATTTTGACACTATTCATTTATTTGAATTTAAATAAACAATATACAGAAGATATGTTCGAAGTAAAAGGTTTAATAGATTAATAAAATGTCATATTTATCTATAAAATTAGTGGAACACATTAAATAGTTGATATAATATTTATTTTAATATTTTTATAACCATTTATTTGATATTTCTCTTAATTAAATAATTTCGACATCACTATTATGTCACGTTTAATGATAATTTTTTAATCTATAAAATTATAAATAAATTTATAAGATGTATATAGGTTTATTATATTTCTGAATAATATTCATTTTCTAAGTTTAATGAAGTTTATCACTATATTAAAATTAATATACTTATAATATTCAAGAGAGTGACATGTTGTGACTTTCTTTGGTTTTAATAATAATTATATTATTTCATGGTCCAAATTCCATGAAATTAATCTATTCTAACCCTTAGGTAATATGGGTCTACTTTTATTCATCCAATAGGATTTTTGAAAGGTTAGGGTAATTTTATAATCTTATATTTACCCTTAATTACCCGATTTAGCTTTAACTATGGTAAATAAAATTTACCGTAGTTACTATTCATAATGCCCAAAAATAAAAAGTAGCTTATTAACATAATTTGTACCCACTGATTCCAAATATGGAATCCATTTTTCAAAATTCAATACAGAAAAGTTGCTTAAATTAAATGAGAATTAATCATGTTGTCGAAAGAAAACAGGTTTTTGTTTAAAACATTACAAAAGATTGAATTGATTTAACCTATGAATTCAAGGTAAAATTAATACTAATGACATACATTATATTAAATGGTAAAAATATATTCTATTTATACGTCAAAACCATTAAATATTATAATTATCCATATAAATTATTATGATGAAAAAAATTGTTTTTAATTAAAATATAGTGTGTTTTTACTATTAATTAAAATATGAAAGTTATCAGAAAAATATCAAAACTTTATCCAATGTAAAATTATATATCGTGATTCAAAATAAGAAGTCTATTTTTTTTAATTTAACTTATAAACATGTCAAAAACTAGATTTAATGTGGGTGCACCATTAAAAGGCGGCAAAACTGCATTTTTTTAAAAATACTTATTTTACCCAAAAAATTTATTTTGTTCACATACCATGTTCTGTAAAATGAGTAAGATGAAATAATAATGTTATAACAATCAAAATTTAGTTAATACTATTCATAATGGCTAGTTCATAACAATATTATAACCATATATCATTGTTTAGTGAAACCTGATATTGCGTACAACACACGCTATCAAAGAAAGTTGTGATTGCGTGTAATGAAAGCCAAGTCAGGGTTTCATGTAGTGAAATCTTCCTTTGGTGTAGCATAAAATAGAAGACATCAACGAAATTAATAGAATATTCTTCATAAAATTTCGGGGTGTTACATTCTAATCATGGTGTAGCATATAAGACAAGACATCAAGGAAATTAATAATAATCTACCTCATAAAAATCAGGGTATTATATTCCACCACACTTAAAATAAATTTTTTCCCTTGAAGTACAACGGGGTTATAAATGGTTTACTACATGAATGTTTCATTCATAGAAACCCACATCGTAAAAAATAATACTAAAACATAATTTAAAAAAAAGTTACAAACGTAACGATTACCAAAATTTAATCATAATTGGGTTTCCACATAGGAGAACATAGGTGGGTGGTGAAAACATGGATATGGAAGAGAAGTCAAACCCTGATGTTCTGATGGATAGGGATAGGGAATAATATTTAAAGAATGTTAACTTCCAGAAAGACATAAATATGTGATTATTTAATGGACCATCTGATTCATCAGAGAAGAAGGTATTATAATTTTTTTATGGTTTTTAATATCCTTTTACAAAAGTTGATGAATTTTTACATGAGGAGAAAATATTACTTGATATTATTACAATAGAAACATTTTTTGTTCCCTAAAAAATTTCAACTTAATCTATAATTTAACAAAATAAAGGTGATTTTTTCATTCTTTAATTCATGGTAGATCATGCGATAGAATGATAGGACATTCCATCTATCCCAACAAAAAGGATAGAGCATGTTATAAAATATGAATAATTACACATATAGTGAGATAATACAATAATATAATAAACATCAATAAAAATAAAAATTATACTATCAACAAATGGATAACATTATAATACTTCCAAAAAAATTTAAATATTTTGAAGGAGGTGAACTAAATCAACTTAAAATTTGTCTTCATATCTCATTTGGCAGTCCTTGGTTGCCACATTCAAAAAATTTGAATACCATATCCATGTATTCTCTTGAAACATGATAATAACATGAATTACAATAGATCCTTAGTGAAAATAAGCATTCTATCAAAAATGTCACTTTCCACACACAAAAATACAAATAATTCTATATACCCAAACCACAATATCACATTGTCCTTATATCATTCAGGAGCTCATTAATACTATCAATCATCTCATTATCTCATTATCTATTAATTATGTACATATCATGTTCTTAAAAAACATTTAATTCACTTTTCATGGATACTAATACAATAAACTTATAGAGACCACAGTGGTCCAATACACTGATATTTCAATATTATATTATACCATAAAATATATTTAACAATAGTTGTTTGGAATACCATTACATAAACACTTAATCATTTCAACACATTTTTTTCATACTCAACATCACCAATATTGATCACACTTTATTTTCTATTGTCTTTGACCTTAAGAGGTTGTTGATGTCGTTAATCATCAATAACCCTCGGATTATGGAATTGGTTACCATAATTCACAATTTACTTAAACTTGTAACCCTAATTTATGGGAGTTACACTACTAGGATAATTTTATTTATTCCTATTAAAATGGTATTAAAATGGTTTTTGACCTTATTTCCCACACATAAAACATTTATCTGTCCCCTCAAGACAATTTCTTTCACCGGTTCTTCCACACTTTGGGCATAAGTAAAATTAAATCTTATTTCATCAATAATTTTTACAGTTTCCTATGAAATACATAAATATTTTATTATCATAAACATGAGATAGATGAGAAACTATAATCTCCCTTTTTGTAAGTTGAATATGAATAAGGTACATAATGAGAAAAAATATTCAAATCATCCCAATTCATGGAGTCAATTTTATCTTATTGCCTCGTAGTCTTGATAAAGTTCCACCACAGAATCACCTTACCTTCCAAGAAATATGTACCAAACTTAACCTTTTCATGTTATGAACAATAGATAATGTAAAATATATTTTCAACGATAAAAATCAATTTATCTGTAACTAGTGTATTGGTCCTTCCACTAAAATAAGGAGTACGTTTCCTTAAAAATGATTCAAGATAATGTTGTTCCCTTATTTGTTCATTTGGGAGCCTAAAAGGATTTGTGGTTCTAGAAACAAGATTATTTTACAATATCCCATAACATTTGGTTATTCAGGATGATAATAATTGTATTGCCCATCGCATACCACATTAAGGTTATTCTTTTAGGTTCTATCTCTTTTCCAAAACCCAAAAGGAATAGTGTGAGAGGAAAAAATCATACTAGGAAAACAAATTATTTAAGGGGGTGAACATTCAATCTATAATATCTTAGGATCATTCCTAGTTTATTCCTAAACATTATCATAATTCTAGTACTATAACATATAGTTATTCTTAACCATAGGGATATCACTAAACATACTATAGAAGTATCTTTAGGATCTCACTATTGTTTACCCATCCATGTGCCAATGTTTTACTAAACCTTCACTCTGATACCTACTCTAATAGTCTGGAATTACATCAAGTGAACCAGAATTGATACCTATTAGTGCACTCCATGGTTATCTACACCAACTAGGTGGGAAAAACCACCATTATCTATGGAATCCATGAAGCCTATTAGGGGAGATCCATGTTTCGTCCAACATTCACTGATGAGAGTTCCCAAGGATAGATTCATTCTTTCCCACTTCACTCTAATACCAAATCTAATGACACATGCTTGATGTATATAGACATTAAATTTCTTTTTTTGGAATACTAAATACATTTCAAAAAATATGTTCCCCAATGCCATATTAATTTAGTTTCATCCAAAACTCGGATCATAAACATCTATCTTGATGAAAGATCATCAGCATCTCCCATAAAAATCTTCCCCTTTTTTCATACCTAAATCCATTATTTATATCCTAGGGAAAAAAATATTAAAATGTTGAACTCAAATTATCAATAAGGGTAAACATGAAGAACATATAACAAACCAAAAACATAATAATGCAATAACATGACCATAAATATTAATCACCAAAATCATTAGACATGAATTTAATCTTGGCAGATAGTAAGGAATAGATCATAAAGGGATAATAACCATGATAAAATATCATCGGAATAAATCATGGAATCGTAGAAAACATTTAAGCACATAATATGATATCTATAGTAGAAAAGTCATTTTTTGAAGACCATCATATTGGAAAAATTCTAATACTGAACCAGGGTTAAATTTTGTTCTAACCATGAATTTCAGAACCAGATATAGTTGTTATTTGAGCCCAATATTACGGAACCAGATTTTCTTGTCATTCAATCCATGTTTATCTAATGAGATATAAATCATTACCCACTGCACTTCAAGGATATATAGGTCTCACCCATCTTGTAATGAAATCATTCTTACATGTTCTATAAAACAACATAAATCATTCATCGCGGCATAACCCATTAAATAAAATATAATTCTTAAACAACATGCCATCATAACATAATCCATATAAGATAAGTGGACTTAATAAAAATAATCCCATGAAGAACTAAATAAAATCAAATTAATAAAAGGGATAGAGACATAACACTATGTCAACATAGATGGAATATAATTTTGATAAAACACTTGAACATAATTTAGAAGGAAAATATAGTTTCTTTTTAAAAAATGATTTCATTTCTCAAAATGTCATGCCATTTTAAAAGAAAAGAATTTAATTGCAAATAAATCTGAAATACTATAAAGGTAGATTTATGTAAATAATTTATTATGAAAATGTAAAAATCCTTTCATTTTGTATATGTTATGAAAATCATTCTCCTTGAAATTTTTCTAGAAAAGTCAAATAGTACCTCATTTGGTAAACAGAAGAAAGATTTCACCTATTTAATGTAGTGAAAGTAAAAAATCGGTAAAAATGAAATTAAACATACAAATAGGAATAGTACACATTTTATTATTTTGTTGGATTCTTGTACATTGATGACAAATATATCCCTAGTAAATACTTATGTGTAAATAATCATAGATAAAAATGAGATTGAAAATTTATCCATTAACGTAGGTCATATTTCTACCATATGGGTTTGGAACACTTTTTTAATGTGTTTAAAAATTTCATTATCTTGTAGACGAACCATAATAATTTTTATTATATTATATATGTTTTAATTATGATTTTATATTACTAGTTCAATTGATAAATACATGTTAAAACAACATTTTGGCTAATAATCGTTTGATTTATCATACGTGTCGGGACTTGATATTCTGGATATTATTATATAGATCCTTATTTACTTACATCCAAAATATAAATAATTATTTATATATCATACATAATCAGTATATAAATACATATATAATAGATAGATAAATGAAATGGAATATACCATTCATGGAGACAGTAGGCCGTCCATACGCATGAACACTATTTTTGTTTCCTTATTTAATTGAATGAAAGTAGGTAAATGAAACATATATATAAAAATAAATCTAGTAGCATTATTAATTCATATATTTCATGATTATTTATTATATATATTTTATAATCATTCCTGTATGGTTAATGTGGATAATGAATAACATCTCGTCATGGAGATGAGAAGCCGTACGTACGCGCAAGCGACGATATAGTTCCCATAAATGTATAATGGTATTGAAATAGATGATGTATAATTTATAAGAATTAATATCATATTTTAGTAATAATATATAGTTATTATTTCCACCATTTTAACCAACCATGTAAGGTGGTGGTGAAGAAAACATTAAACCCCGACTTAGAGAAGGATAGTTGTACGTACATACGTGCGATGATTTCATTTTTCAAAGGATGTATATAAGGTGATATAGTGTTGATTAATATTTATAATAACATATAAGTATATTAGTTATAATTATTTAACTAAATTATAATGAAACAATAAATTAAGAAGATTTATAAGAAATTTTCTGAAAGAATCGATAGAAGATATTACCTCTTCCTTGATGTGACGCCTTTAAATTTCCACTTATGGAACTAGAGTGGGTGTTTTGAGAATACCCAAAACGACATAATGTTACAAGGGAGATTTATATGAGAAATGGGTAGGTTTTTTCCTATATTTAAGGCTCAAAATGAATTGAGGAGGGGAGGGAAGAGGTACCTTTTCTAAAGAGAGGAGATGGAAAATTTAGGAAAATCAAAAAATATTATTTTATTACAAATTTATTCGATTAAAAATTGAAAAAAAAATTAAATAATTAAGGTAAATGATGATATTGGTTTGAATACCCATAATAAAATAATTTTTACACATATTTTTAATATCTTTTTGTACATAACATTTGGATTTAGCCCTTATTTTACCTTTTTCAATCATACCGTGATATCATGTAATTTATAAATTGTGGGTTAAATTATTTACCATATCGTGTAAAACCACTCGTAAAAGTTATGTATGACAAATTGGGACTTATATTAATTATTTTTAAAAGTATTATATTTTTATGAATTTAATATCATCTAATAAACTATTTTAGGATTTAATAAATGAATTTTGTCAATTTTGTACACTATTCATACTTGTCTTTTTTTTAAATTTATGAAAAAACTGATTAATTCTAAAAAAGGTATTAAATAATTTAAAATAGTTAAATTTTATCCAGAAAATTCATTTATGGCATCAAAATATTCAAATATAATTTATTTTAATATTTATAAAATCATTTATTTGGTACATTCATTAATGAGGCAATCACTACATCACAATTGTTTCATAAATTAATATATTTATCTAATGTATAAAAATAATAAATATAATACCATGATTTAAGATACTTTTTATATTTATAAGGACTATTATGGACATTTATTTATGTTATATGACCATATATTAAAATTGATTTATGAAAAGATATATGTTTTTTTATAATTATCATTACATTAAATTAATTCTTATAATATTTTTTTTTCACATCCAAGTTAATCCATGGGATCCCCAAATAGACCCATGAATTCACATGGTCATTAATATCTCATCCAATATGATTATGAAACGTTTTAGGTTAGTTTTATACTATTAATGTATTATTATATTACCCTTATTTACTAGATTTCCCCTTTAACCATGGTAAAAAAATACTAAAGTTACTATTCATAATTTCAAAAATAAAAGGCCTCTATTAACTTAATTTGGAACATCCGATTCCAAATATGGAATACATTTTTTCTAAATTAAAAATAAAGTTTCATTAATAAATATAAAATTAATTCCCATTGTCAAAACTGATAGGTTGGTTTTTAAGAAGTAATAAATATCAAAAGTTTAACTTGTGTTAATGTCCAATTTAAAAGTGGAATTACTTAAAATGAATAAAACTAGATTAAGTTATGAAAATATAATACAATTAAACATTAAAACTAATTAAAATTACAATATAACAATATAAATAAATTTGATGAAAAGGCAGTTGTGGTTCAAAACGCGGTATTTTTCACTATTCATTAAAAAATGAACTTTATCAGAGTATTACAAAAAATTCAAGATAAGTAAATTTTTAATGACCCGATTACAAATAATATATTTATTTTTCAAATATAATATATAAAATTGTTATAAAATTAGATTTAAAATTGGAACTCCATCAAAAGGTGCTAAAACATCATTTTTTGAAAAAGTACTTTTATCCAAAAAAATAATTTTGTTCTTATATCATATTCTATAAATAATATAAGTTGATTTTTATTGTTATATAAATTAAAAATTGTGGTTATCACTATTCATAACTGATAGTTTGTATCCCATTAAATAATAATATTTTAGCAATATAATTTTGTTTAGAAAAACAGGGTATTGCGTACAACACAAGCTATCTGGGAAGGTCTCTCTTTCATTTAACACAAGACAAGTTATTATTGTGTGTAGTTAAAAAATTCTTTGGTGTTGTGTATAATATTATCCACACATATTACTTTTATACATCGAAAAAATATACACTCCATTTTTAGTGAAATTAATTCTATCAAAATAACATGAAATTTTGTGTAACACACACCGAGAATTGTGTTGTGTATACTGCAAGATAATACGTATTTTTGTATAGCGCAAGATAATCATGGTGTAGCATAAAAAACAATAAATCAAAGAAATTAAATATAATATGTCACATAAAATCTCGGGTCATTAAAAGAACCACTCAAATGGATGACCTTCCCACTAATATATATCATAGATAGGTAGTACACTCCATAGATGAAGGAGCCACACCCTCATTATCTTTGGTGAGGTACATATCTACCTATATATAAAATATTTTAAAATTTTAATCCATGGGATAGACATGGGTGTATCTACCTCATTAACACATTGATGATCACACAAAATTACAACAATTAGATTAGAATTACTGAGATAATAATCTCACTAGAATTACATCATGTTATATCTCTAATTTATAAATTAAGGTAATAATCACATTATATGAAAAAAATTACTCATGGATGGATACTCAAAGGCCCAAAAATAATTCACATTTATATAGTCACAGAAGGTAGAAGTCCATTAGAAAAAGGAGATAATGTGTACATATGGTCAAATGGTGTTTAACCTTACCTAGACACCTGGTTGTGTCCTCTTTGGGGTATATAAATGATTAAAATGTGGATTTTCATGTCATATACATGCAGTATAATATGTTTCTAGGATGTTCTATGTTTTTCCATGTCATCTTTCCCAGGCTCGTATACTATGGAACATACCCTTATACTCTTATTTTCCCAATGAGCAAAACCTTTTCAAGGCCCATGTACTCTATTAGTACTGGTTTACACTAGTCATTCTCATGTAACTATTCATAAAAATTACCATGTAATATTGGTGTACATGAAACAAATATTATTAGGTCGGACCACATATAGAAGAACATACATTGTGTGATATTTGATTTAGAGGAAACCCCTAACAGCCATAACGAGGGTCCTCATTGAACGTGTTAATCCAAAATACACACCTTGTAACACTTCACACACATAAATCGGGAAGAACTCATGAAAAATATCATATCCACAATTTACAGCACCATCCCCCCATTTGACCCCCTAATATCTATCGAAATTAAAGTAGAAAGCCACAAATTTCTGATTTATACAATCCTGTGTCAAGAAATTGGAACATCAATCACCCTTGGAGGAATCCACCATGAATCATGTCATTTTTGGGGTGATTGATTAGATAACCCCTTAACTATATCCATAAATATAGATTTATCTAAAAACAACAATCTTTATTTTCTTCACACATATTCCATGAATCGGAGTGACCACAATATTCCCAAATTTGGATAACTAATTCTTAATTGATTCTCCTTGGGCCTATTATGAAGTATAAAATGAATAGTCATGTAACACCAAAAATAAAAATTGACAACCTTAATTGGCCAATTCAATCCAGATAAATGATCAAATTATTTTGAAAAAAGTTCCAAAAACATAGTAATTGAATAATTAGGATCATGAATTCTATTTTATTCTCAACACATGTAATGAATTGGAAATAATATAACTATAATGTTGATAAGAAAGTCCATGTTTATAGATAAATAAAAAATTGAAAAAATCTATTAATATGAACTAACATAACTCTTTTATTGATTTATTTTATGTGAATAATTCATCTTCCAGTGATGAAGGATGTGATCACGCTTTGTTTTTCATTAATATAATGATTTTATATGATCACTTGTTTCTAATTCACTCTCCTGGGTCGCAAAAAAAACATGCAATAATCCCCCCTTAATATCCTATAGGCTTTGGAGCAATTTTCAGGAACAAAAATGCTGAAATTACATGTTTTCATTATGTAACTGGTGGAATAGATACTTCTTGGAGGTTGAAATTATGGCTCTCATCAATTAGTTAACATGTGCAAACAAAAGGACTAGATCACGATACTATTTGAATGTGACTCCAACCTTCTGGATTATGATGTAAGAAATAGACCAAAAAACCTATCCTGGAAACAAACTTCTTTATGGATTAACTTCTTGGAGCACTACTCAATGATATGTTATTTCATTATATATATATATATATATATATATATATATATCGGGAATAAAACTACTTGGAAGATGGTCTCGAAAATGAGTGTGTTGAGACTGATGGTTATCTTTTCATTGATGATCACTCAAATGTGCTTCTTTCCCATTTCCAAAGGGATTATTTTAAACTCTCATCCTTCTGACACTTGTAACTTATTTTTCATTCAATATTAAAATAAGAATGCATGTGGCGTATGTACTCACATTTCAATTGAAAAATGTTAAAAAATGATTCATTAAATTCCCCACACAATCAAATATTCTTATCTTCAAAAGCCTATGCTACACAAAATAGTTTCTTTGCTAAGCCTATATATGAATCTAACAATACTAAATGATATATGTGGCCATCAAATTCCACTTAAGTACTATAACAAGAAGAATTCTCCATCCACAGAGGATCATATCCTATTGGTCATCTATCTCAACTAGGTACTTTGAAAATATGGATCTATATTCTATGTTTATCTCCTCCATATCAATAATTTCCATATGTTCAGGTATATATCTCATTATCTTGGACACATTGGAAGACATCACCCATTAATCCAACTATGGGGAAAATGATAATTATTATGTTACCTCACCAAACCTAGGTAAGATTTGGAAGGACCCAATAAACCTCATCGATTTCTTTCTTCCATGATAAAATATCCCCAATCCTTAATATGGGGAGACACTAAGGAATACATGGTCTACATATGTTAACTCTAAAATACTACAATAATTGGTTCATTTATGAATTTTTTCGACTCTATGTTTCCCTCATATTCTCGTACATCACTCGATACATCTTATAATTACCATATCTATCTATAGCCTAAAAAGGGAGGGATTTAAAATTTAATTCCACCACAAAGGTGAATATTTAGGTCTTTTATTAAATTTATCAAAAGGTTCCAGGTAAATAGTGGAGTGATATATCATATGGTAGGATAAATCCATTAATGGAAATTGATTCTCCCATCTCTGACCAAAGAGTAACGAGTAGGCTCCCATGGTATCTTAAGACACCGTGATAATATGTTTTGTTTATTCATCCATATGTGAGTAAAACTCTATGTCCATCTATTATTATTCCGTAAAATACTACTATATACCCATCCACAATTGTGACATGATCTATGATTCAGGGTTAGATATGATTTTTATGGCTACCCCATGAAGCTGTAATATATCACCAACTTTTAACAACCCCAATCTCTTTACCAAGATCGACTCCCTAATGAGAATAAATTTGAACTATCTAGTATTATAGTCAACAATATCTTATATAAAATCACATCCTCTAACATGCCAAGTAATTACCATTACAAAATCCATCATTTTCTCAAACCAATTACATTTTGAGGACATCAGAGTTCTATAGATACCTTCTACATCATTATTTTCATCCTTTCCCTACTAAAACTTTTGTCATGAAGAGATAAACATGGAAATGATATATCTCATTCTAGTCCACCAAATGACCGTGGAATGTCCATGTTCATCTTAACTTCACCCATATTTATATCTTTTTGGGATGTATGAAACCCACTCAAATCCTCCTCACATAATGTGACCAAAACCAACATATGTATTTTGAAAATGATCACAAGATCATTCTATTGTATAATCCATATTTTTCATCTCCTCAGGATACCAGGTCTGGAAAAACATTAATGATGAAATATATAAACATAGAATATCTCACATGATGACGAAGAAATTGGTTTTCAACCATAGAATGGAGACAAGATGAACCTTCTCCTCTACTAGGGTACGATACCTTGAGGCCGACTACTTTAACACCTCCACCACCATGAATGATTGAGAAATACAACTATGGTAATCTACCAAAATGATTACCCTATTTGGAAAATAGACTATCTCTAATTCATAGTCTAATTGGAACTTCAACTTATGCCAATATCTCTGGATGAGACCTATGTGGTTGAATATGTACATGGGACACTTTTTGTATGTTAAACTAATTTAATTCTCAGCTAAATGATAATGACACTGCAACTCCATGGCTAAGACTACCACTAGACACACCATGACATGGGGTCAAAAAAAAATTTCCTAGGGATTCATCATAAAAAATATATAATCACTCAATACCTACCTATACATCAATAGAAATCGAAGCCAAGATCCATTGTCATCTCAATACATCATTTTCTTAATAACATCTTATTTTATTCTCAAAACAATAGAATATGTCAAACTCTTCCTCAGATTCATAAATTCCATATAGAACTACTCATTATAGGTAAATGGATATCATTTCTATGTCAAGGTTTTAAAAGGTGATGTTATCCTATAAAATTAAACTATAAACCTCCAATGTTTCCTTTCCAAACAGATAAATCATTGTACCTTCAAAACATTATAGGTATTTTCCCAAGATAGAACTACATTAGTATTTTATACTTCGAGAACAACACCATTTCTAGTTAATAAATACCCTATAATGGGAACATCGTCATTCTGAAACTGATACTTTTAGATCTTACTATATTTTGGGGGTCCTATAGTATGTCTATGGACTATGCTGAAATTCTTTTCTTAGTCCTACTCTGACATAGAGTATATTATAATAACATCATTAAATATAACACTTAATCAATATATGTATAGATTAAAATATCATTAACAAAATCCATGAACATAAAATGGAGACTAATAACACCTAAATGAATCACTGGTAACTCATTTTGTCTACAGTGACATTACAATTTCATATTCATAATATAAATTTTAAAAACCATCATATGATGGTAGTTGGACCTAATTTAATAAATAAAATCCATCTTTAACTGTTCAGTTAGTCAAAATGACTATTATCCATGGAAATGGATGATTATTTTAAATCATTTCATAATTTATGAAATGATAGTAATAACAAATCCTCAAACACTCATCAAACATTTTCACAAAAAAATTAGTTCTAACTGGGATGAAACAATAGTTATAATCAAACCATTCCTGTTATATTCTTCAAACTACTCCCCCAGAACATGTAGAAAAGTAGGGCACATATGATATTCCATATGAAGATATCGTTCCAATACCAAGGTTATGGTCAATAAATAAGTCAATGTCCAAACCAAGAGGCAGTGTCGATATATCTTCATGAATGAAATCCAAATATTCCTCCTCTAACAAAAGAATCTATATCTTTTAATAACTCTCTATTAAAATTGATAAACTAAAAAATTGATGTGTAATTGAATGGATATTCCATCTCACATTCCCCACTTGGTCCACCGTATGATCACTCTCACTAAAAAATAAGAATCATAACCTATCTATACAGAGGAATCCAACTCACTTATAAAGACTATCTATATCTGATGGAACCATAGTCAACCATTCTATACCTTGGATGATGTCATAAGGACTCTTTATAATTAAATTGAGGAACCATGAGAAGCTATAATTAGTGTGTTCCAACTCCCATAGCTGAAAAATGTGGGATATAGAAGAATCAATCCTTGTAGAATTAATTAGCTACATGAGAAGGGATAAAGCCTTAATTGGAAGATATTTACCATGCTTAAGGTATATTGACATTAATGAATGAATACAGACTATTTTCATAGGTACATGAGTTAAGTTATATAATACATAGACCAAAACTAAAATCACCTAATGATAAAACCAAAATTACCCCTCTAAATCTTATAACATCCCAAGATCATGAATTTCATCCCTCTCCACTAACTGTTGGACACATGTTGGTTGTGGTCAAAGATTTTCATAAAGTCATCAAATACTAGTAGCTCTTGCGATGGAGCTCCACTAATACTTCTAATAGCATGGCCTTACTAGGTTCCAGTGATACTATTCTTTAGATATCCCTAATCTGTACATTGTTTCTAATGTAGTGGTAAATCAAATGAATGTCCTCCCTCAATTTTATGACAATTACTAAAATTAAGGGCAATGTGGCCTCTTCTATATGATGTGTAGTATCATACTTCATTTGGATAACTAAATCATTGAAATGAAAAATTTGTAACAGATCAACTTGTCTATGTCTAGGCATGAGAATTCTTATTATGTAGTGATAATGAAGACCAACAATTTCAATTTGGTGCAAACGACTCTTATCCACGATGTCCACAAATAGCTCCTACTAACCTACTTCCCTATTGTAAGAAGTTTTCGGTAACCAAATAATTCTCGAGCACTAAAATATAAGTAGAAATACCTAAAATGAATATACTAACATAGAACAAATTAGGAATTACCTACTCAAAAATATATTCTTGAAGGTATCCAACTCACACCCTATTGAGTGTGTAACACACGAGGTTGTTAAACTAGGAGGGGTATTTAGAAATTGACATGTGACCATACTGAGGATCAAGAATCCTCTATATCTGTTTTTAGTGAATTCTCAAAGGGTAACACTCAACATGATATAACTACAAGACGTCTATCCATGAGAGTGTCATATCATCATTGGACTAAGTTACCATACTCAACCAATGACTGTCTTCTTTATAATGAATGATGGTTACAAGAACAACCATCTAATCAGTTGGGATTATAATATGAAAAAAATAAAAGAACAATTTTGGGAGAAAATCTTCAACTAAATGGTGATATTTTTCATCTTGAATCAATAGTGGTATCTAATACTGGAACATTAATAATGAAATGAGTATGCATGTATCATTTTTACCACCTGTTGGAGATATGGGAGTATCAACTTGTAGTCGATCATCTATTTGGGCCACTAGAGGAAACAAATCATTAATGTTTCCAAAACTAAGGCAATAACACTCAACATGTCGAAATCCTGATCATATATCAATATTATAGATGTATTTCATCACAAATGCATCTTAAATTTTAATAATACATAATCTATTTAGACGAGAATATATGGGGAGATGAATCAAGAATATTAGGTAGTAAAAATAAAAAAATCCAATATGAAATATGCACAACTAGTTCCATTCAAACAATGACTTAGATTTTAAAGATGAAAAAACTATAGTCAAAGTACTGATGTATCGATACATTAGCCACTACAACATCACTAGATTCATTAGCTTGAGATTCAAATTGAGACTCTCTGAAATCACCATCATATGTTCCAAAATTTAACAGCACATCATGTCTAAATCAAAACACCAAAATGAGAAAAAATCTTTGTTGATACCACTCTATCATATCCTAACCCACAACAACCCTTCTTTGTATTGAAGTAAGCCTTGAAGGGTACACCAATCCCATAACCATATGTTGGGGTCTAGATTCTAGTGTTTACTGTGAATTTCATGAAAATGGGGGGCCATAAACGAAATAACTATATATAGGTAAACAACCATATAATTCAACAATGAATAAATATAATAAATGAATAAAATATTAATAATTTAAATCATTTATACAATAACCTCTTGGAAATAGATTAATATTTAAGAAAATAATATAAAAAATATTGAGGGTACATATAAACTCACAACCTGATATGAGGTCCCAAACATACAATAATTAGAAAGAGTGACTGACTTGTGAGATCCCAAATCATAGTCTATATGGTCCTCCACCAACCATGTTGAATTAAAAGAACCGCTACACTCCAATAAATACAAGCCCCTGAAGATCACAACTAATTTTCCTTTCATCTGTGTCGTAAATAACAGAAGTGAGAAAGGCAAGTGTAGTTTTTGGGAAATAAATTCCATGTTGGATTCCACAAAAACAAAATATGTTTAAACAAAAATTAAAATAGTCAGCTCCACTGATGAAGAGAGTTGGTAAATAAACCCATTATCATATATTATCAATAGAAACCCAAGATACATGATAAAGGGGATCCCCATCTATACAACACAGTATGAAAAAATATTTTTCATATGCCTCCAATGGTCTTAACACTAATTCTAAACACATTGTGTAACTATGTGAGATACAATTTGAATGGTCCAACCCATGGAACAACATTTCACAACCATGGGAGAACCATATCATACCAAGTGAAGGTCACCTAACATCTAAATAATATAGAGGCCATGAACCTTGTCACCATGTCACATAATAGAGGGAGCGTTATGCTAATAGAGGGCCTACCCACTGGCTAACCTCAATAATGGGGATTCCACTCCATAGATAGAGTACCATACCCATATATACTATTGAGGTGTTCTGTCTGAATATTAATATACTAGATTGGGTACCCATCACATTGAGAGATATAGATGAGTACCTACCCATGAAACACTCTAACAATCACATTTAGTCACTACCACCGGCCAAACATCATTGAGAGAATAATACCACGAGAATCGCCATGATTCATATCAATGATTCCTCAATGAAGCTGAATTAAGACATTGTACATTGTACAAATCATCATATAGGATAACCACGAGAAAATAATTTAGCCTTTATGATGGAGATACAAAGGTATAAGTCCCATAGAAAAACAACAATGTGTGTACATTGGGTCTAACAATGTGTCACCACTCCAAAACACAATGGAGTGTCCCCAAATAGACATGGGTTGGATGTCTGTGTGGATATAAAAGGAGTTTACATCAAAAATAATATTTCATGGAGACATGGGGTTATCTTGTGTCCTCTAGCTGATGCTTTTTTACTCTGGTCCATTCAGATCTACTCTATCCATTCCCATGTACCCACCCTTTTCAGGGCTCCTTCACTTTGGTCATGACAATGTCATCTAGTTATTCTTGTGTACATGGTTATTTATTTTAATATGTTCCCTAGTGTTATATTATCAGAAAATATTATTGAGTTAAACGTTGTGTGGTATTTCCCCATGGAATGTGATATTAAATTCAGTGTGAAGCCTAAATTTCTATAGTCATTATCTACATACAATGTGTTCATTTTAAATACAATTCAAATAACATGGTATTTATCTAAAATATATATATTCTTATAAATAAACTTGAATATAAAATTTTAATGCCATATCGACTATTTGAAAAAATCACATCTACCAAAATTATTGTAGAATGTCCTGGATTATTGATTTCTATCCACTTGTGGATGGAAAAAATATATATGATCTCCTATGGGAGAATCAGATGTACCTCCCAACACTATTCAAGAAATTTTTCCTAAATTCATTACCCACATAAAAAAACCATCTTGATCAATTTTTAGAACTCTAATATCTACATCTATTATGACCAGACCAACCGGGCCCCACCTATCTGGTAGAAAATTATGTCATGAAAAACCTGAGGTCCCCTTTTATAGGAAAGGGTATAATGACAAGAGAGAAGAAGTAATAACCTAAAATGAGAGGACTTATTTGGTCATGACTACACACAGATGCTCTATTTTTCTCCCTAAAATAGTGTAGGGGAATAATAAATTACTAAACATATAGAGTATAAAAACAAAAGAAATATCGTCTAGAAAATACCAATCATGGTGCAACATCAAAAAAAGTTATATAGTATAAAAATACATTTCCGACATTGTATATAGTATGGAATCCAAAAATATAAATAAATATAAACAGTAGAGGTGGGTGCTTCTCGAATATTGATCCTAGAGTCATACCACCGAAAATTATTACTTCCACCATATACTTTTATGATCTATTAAACTAGGTCCACCATAGTCACTACTAAAATATCCATTATTTATAGAATAAAAAACACTTGTGGGAAAATCCCAATTAAGGGTCTGTATAATCAAACACAAAAGTGAAACCTCAAATTCACAAAAAAATTATGATTCGAGAGATATTAGCAAGAGAACCAACACTATGAATTTCAATTAAAATATTAGACAACCGTTATCACCCAAAACAAATAAAACACAAAAATGATCAATAAGAATCCCAAATAAAGAGGGAAAGTGGATAACTGTCTCTAACACTATGGTATGAATGATTAGTCTACCTACAACTCAAGAGGTCCATCACTGATGCCTTGAATCATACACAACCATATAAGAAACATGTGTGGGACCCGAACCATGCCATTTTTCTCCATAGTCAAGGGGTCACATTCTCCCATTCTAATTTACTTGTATCCAGTAAACAAGATGAGTTTAGGGGGCCCCACTTCACTACTCCTATCTATTGTATAGTGAAAAACAACTCACAGGGAGGACCCTCTCCCCATTTGAGCTGAAATACAATGGAATTCTAGTCCTCAAAAAGAGGACCCTCTTCCAATGTATGATAGGTGAGTACTGAGTCTACCTATATAAAAAGGCAAAGGGGACCTACACCCTAGTGGGACCATTGGTTGTAATCCCAGGTAATACATAGAAGATCACAATAGATATATGTTACTAGTGTAGTCTATGGGGGACCTCACCCCCATGAAAATAGTGCAGTACAACCCCAAAATCCCTAGTCATTTGACTAAATAGTCCCATTAGATGAGAATCACATATAAAATCATTATATGATATCACCTTGTGTCATATCCTTGATTATGAAACTAAGGCTCCATCACATATTATATCAAAAACTACTAAAAATAATATTCTTGTGGAACAAAATACATGTCTAACTTTTTCATTGACTAAGTGAGCCCTGTTATCAGTCATATAGGCTAGAAAATAAATCTATTGAAATTTCATAGAATGAAACTATAAATATAAAAAATGATCACACTATTATTAAAATCAGGGAAAAAAATAATTAAAATCTCTTTAAATTCCCAAAAGGAACACCCAGTTTAAAAACACGTTTTTATCCCAGCTAATACATTAGTTTCTTCATTTTAATGACCATTTATTTAGAATAAAATACCTAACATTGGTCTTGAACTAAACTCCTTGATATCATGAACATAATTCAATATATAGAGCTGAAATTCCACATAGCAGGAAGATTTTATGAACAGATCAAGAGATAAATAATTATAACATTATTATTATTAGAATTATTATGATTAAATATAAATAAAAAACTAAGAAGTGGAATTCACACCCCCAGCCTTGATTTCCTAAAAATAAGACACTTCCCCAAGTATCCCCTTTTTTAGTTTAATTTATAATTTGTTATTTTATAAAATTATAACCATTAAAATATAAAAAGGGCACATCTCTCCCATAAATTTATTAGGTTGTTCCAGGAGGGCACATGAGGTCACATACATATGCCATTTTGGATTTTCCACTCTCGAAAACATCCACACTAATTAATATATTAATTATATTAATTATCATTTAAGGATAGAAACCCCCATTTTCAATGTAAAAGCCCAAACCATTATAAATAAAATTTTCTTTTTAGTTGAATTAAATGAATCATTATATCATATGGATATAGAGAAAACATTCAATTAATTGTTTTTGTTATATCTTATTAGATTTAAAATAGCATTACACGTCATAATCATTGACATTATATTTATTGACTAGTGATCATATGATTAGAATAAATATAAGGTCTTAAAAAATCGAATTGACATATAAAAAGGATGTGATGGGCTCAACTGGTAGGGGAAAACCCTATGAAGCCAATTTATCGATGATTTTATTAGAGATAAGATCAATGATATTTTCCCTTACCAATCCCAAGATGATATCGATGAACTTTTGCATGATTGAAACTTTTTTTGGGAGATGTTCAATGACATAATGATCACAGACCAAACCATATACAATAAACCACCCCATTAAATTCTCATAATCACACACTTACCCATATGGTGTTTAAAAGACTATCATGTTCATATGTATCACGACCCAAATATTATTAATATATATATTATTTTTTCCCAACAGAATAATGGTTATAATTACTTCTACTCTATAAGTGATTATGATTTATAAATTTTATTTCTAATTAGTATTAAAAATCATATAGGTAATTTTTATTGATTATTTAACGTATTTTATTAAAAAATTATAATTTAATATATATTATTATAAAATATTAATTATTAAATATAAACTATAATATAATGTTTATCATTTAAAAATTATTTTTTACAAGTGCTGAAACAATTTTATTATAAAAAACATTGCATTTCACAGTAAATGAAAATTAATACTTGAAAAGTAAAATTCAAATATATAGATAAATTATTTGGTTAACTGATTCTAATTTTTTGAATAGTCTCTTTGACATTATCCAATAGATATGTTTTCAAAATTGTTGGAGATTTTAGAATTTTTGATTAAAAATTAAATACATTACAAATATAATATGTGTGTTATGGCATAAAAATTTCAATAAGGTGATGTAAAAAATAATATAAATGGTATCCATGACCAAATAATATTTTACACTTAAAATAAAGTTACTTTTGTATATATATATTTTAATTTTATAAATGATTACTAAATTCTCCAAAGTTTATAATATATTTTACTATATTAAAATCATTTCTTATAAAAACATCAATCACCTCCACATAATAATGGTTATTATTTTAATATGTTCATACTTTGAACTAATAAGAAAATAAAATCCACCCATATTTAAAAGAACTCATGTGAATAATCCATGACATGGTTTGTGGTTTTGATTAATTTATAATATAGTGTAAAAAACATATGTTTGAGAGGTAAAAAACAATTCCCCAACAATTTTATATATAAACCAAAAAAATGACCCATTTAACATCCCTACAAACATAGAGAACAGCCTTACTATGGCCTCCCCATTCTAGAGTCCTCCCAAACATCCCTCAATCTCCAAAGAGGCCCTTTCCAGGAATATTGAATCACCTTCCTAATGTAAGGAATCATCCAATATCCTTTTACTCAAGAACCTAAATCATATTATACCTCTTCATTTCTATTTCTACATGTTTTTATATGTTCTTAAATACCCCATTAATTTTAAATTTTAATTATAAATAAAGGAAGACCCATTTCACACTCATTAATACCCCCATAAACCATTATATACACCTGTTATGATGCTTAAATATAGTAAGAGATCCCCTTCTTCTCCACTTTATACAACTATTTTCATTATCGTATGTCATTAATATGCATTTAATAGTGATGGGATATATTCTCCCACATCCCCCTTAATTCCAATATTATTTTAAATGTTGACTGACCCGTTTAAATCTCATTAGTCCCTTCCATGAAAATTAATATTCCCCCGTTATGGTTTCAAAATTTCACCATAATGTTTCATGAGAAACAATTGTATAGTGAATAATCGTACCCATATCATTTCAGGTGTGTTAATATTTAGTCACACATAATTATTTTATTTTATTACTTCATGTATTTAATCTACATTCTTTGGTCACATAATAAAAAGTGTTGACAAATGATTCAATGTTTTCTAATCTATGTGGCACTATTGGGCATGATATATAAAGGAATGTGATTGGTTATCTGAGTATTATATAGTTATACAATTCATTGGGTAAAATTTTCGTCTCGTGGGGCATAATTTAACAAACTAGGGAGTAAAACTAATTTATCAAATTACCTTTTCAAAAATAATTTCTTTGTATTTATCCATGACTTAGGTTCATGATTAATTTTTTTATTGATGACACATTTCTATGTTACTTTTTTTATTATCAGGATATATCATATCTAATTATTCATGTTTATGATTATCAATTCTCTAATGCCTCATTAATTTTCTTATTTTCAAACATGTATTATTAGTTGATTATATTCCATGTTTATTCCCTTATAGGGTTTTTGAGCCCAACCCTTTCTTTTCTGTGTCTCAATGTTATCCCTTGGATTACTAATTACAATGGAATAATAAAATCATGTCAACAAAATTTTCAATAGTTCATTTGTACCCCATGTTTAATTATTATTTTTAATATGATTATTCCCAGAGACACTATAGTTCTAATTCACCTGGCTTCTATTATGTGTATTCATTTTTAATTAATCATGAATTAATGTATAATGAAGAGTAGGGTTGTCAAAGATTATATCATGTTAATTTTTTTTATATTTTTTAAAAAGATTATAAAAACAATAAAAAATAAATTATAGATTATACTAAAAAATAAATTCACCCAAATTTTTTTGTAAAATACAGAGTATGTGGTTTCTATTAAAATATAACCCTTTTAAAATGCTACATGTTGATGTGTCTCTAGAATAGATGTACGAAGTGTTAAAACATAAACACACCAAGTTGAGGTAGACATGATAAAGAACTTGTGGCCGAAATTAGGCCTCTATGCACACCTGGTTTGACACTGCAGTGGATAGGCATTAGTAAATTCACAATCTCATTAGGAATCATTATTAAGGGGAAAAATTAACATATGAATATACATTTAAAAATTCATCATAAATGACATAAATAGAAGACTAAAAATTCATTTATTGTGAAAATACATTTTATTTATATAGAATCCCTTGTTGTCATTGGATTCATGTATATCTGTATAATAATTTAAAAATAAAGAAAAATAATTTTTTATTTATTCTACCCAATTTTCATGAATTATAAGAAATTGTTAATCCAAAAATGTGAAGGGAAATGTGATGAATTCCCAAATGTGATTCCCATCTTGATAACATAATGAATTAAAACATCATGATGATACTTTCAAGGTTTAATAATGTTATGAAAAGAGAAAAATATCAATTGGAGATCCCAAATACCTTTTGTGAAGAACAAGATTCCATTGTGACAAATACGAGAAAAAAACATCCTAATTTCAATGGATCTTGAAATCCAATATTCAATAAAAATGGATAAAATCTATTGAGAATATATTTCGCAACATTCAATGATTTAAGATGGAGAATGATATAATTGTTTTCTATCATGTGAAGGGAGAAGTTGAACAATTGTTGACATTGATCAAGAATTTGATGCATGAGTAATAGATCATAGTGATTGGGATAAAAGAGTTATAGAAAACATTTTTTTATGAATAATTTCCTTGCACAGTCAATGTTAAAATGGAAAGGGATTTCCTTTACCACAAGAAAAAAATTGGGAATCTATCTTGTTGTTTGAGGAAAAATTAAAAATACATTCATGAAACACTTATGGAATTGTAGTTACACCCAAATGAATGGTTGGAAGCCTCTTTTGTGGGATAACACCTAGTTTATGAATATAAATGGTGATTGAGACATTGATAGCTATGAAGAAATACTCTAATATACCCAAAGTGATGAAATGGATATTGGTGAATCTCAATGGAATTATAATGATAAGACGTGGAATGAAGTGTTTAATAATATTTAGGAGATGTAGAAAAATAAAGGTTCTGAGAAAGTTAAACCTCTAACTATGAATCAATTATGAAAATAAGATCCTTCGAAATTTCATATAGTGGGGCCATAAAATGATTTTAGTTTGGAAAGGAAGGAAACCTAACTCTTGATTGATGATGGGATAATCCTACTAATTCTATTGTAGAAATTATTTCTTTTGTTAATCCATTATACATTTTTCTTTATTTGGAATAAAATAATCCATGAAACTTTTCTAAAAAATTTACCAAGTCAAGTGTTTCTATAAATAAACAATAGCCTCCCGGGCATCAAGCATGATATTATCCAATAAAAACATTTATGGTGGATCCTACCACTAATGTGGTGACAAATGCATTATTTATTCATTAAATAATATAAAATATAATTTTTGATTCTGGTTATACACATTCATTCATTTCATGGAAGTTTAGTATAACTATTTAAACACTTCCAAAAATATTGTAAGTATAATTATTGGTGAAAATGACAAATGGGGAAATTATAGCATCCCAATAGTTTACCACCTCCACAAAACAAATTGTGGGATGATAATCTCAATATAAATTGTGCACTCCAATTAGTGTAATTTTATGTAATTATAGTAATGAGTTATATTTCTCTATATAGGGCCAACAAAAATTTCATAGAGAGGGAAATGACTCTTCATTTGATAAATCATTAATGGATTCTTTAATAATTCAAGGGGAAAGAAGAATATTGTTTACACTAATACTCATGTGTGAATATTATTTCCCTATGAGGAGGTGTATCATTTTGAAATTATCGAGTAAAATGAAAATATCATCCTCAGTGATATCCCTATTTGGAGGGAATGCACTGATGTGTTTCTTGAATATTTACATATTCATACTCCTAGATAGCATACTGAATTTTCAATCAATAATATACTTGTGAAGTTTCCATTATCTAATAAAAAAATAGAATGGATATTGCGGAACATTATGAGATGAATAAAATACCATTGGATAACCCGGTTAAAGGGTACATACGTCCATGTTCTTCATATTGGATTGAAATTATCATGTTCTTCATAATGAATTATGGCTCAATTATCCTTCATATTGATTAGACTGAACTCAAAATTAACATCATGAAAAACAATTATCCTCTAACATGGATTGATGAAATCATCAATTAGAAATTTGGATCCCAATACTTATCCAAGGTTCATATTGGTTCATGATATATCATGAAAGTGTTAATAAAAACGATATCCCTAAGAGAACATTACATATATGGTACGTGCACTACATGTAAATATTAATACCATACAACCTAACTAATGTGTTATTAATCTTTACCTGAATGATGAATAAAGTCTTCACAGATTATCTCAACATATTTCTTTTCGAATTATTGAACGATATTATAATTTTATCCAAAATAAAGGAGGAGTGTGAAGAGAAACATGGGAATATTCTGATGACCTTTTGAAAGGAGAATATTTATTAAAATTCAAGAAAATATGAGTTATGGTAGAAGGATATCTCATTATTGGGGAATATTATCATAAGACATGGGGTATCTAGGGACCCTTCGAAGACATTGTTAATTGAAGGATAGATGGGGCCAACATCTGTGATATAATTCCATAGCATCCACATCATTCTTGGGTACTATCATCAATTTATGAGACATTTATCATGATTTTAAAACCCTATATCCATGATAATATTGTAGGGTGTATGATTTATTTGGAATAAAGAATGTGACGAGAGATTTAAGGCGATGAAAAAGTGGATTATCACTACACGTGTACATACACTAACCATAAGTGGAAAAATATTGTTGAATAATGCAATGTATCAACAAATCGATTGGGCTACATATTAATGTAGTGTATAAAAGAGATATATTATGAATCAAGTAAAATGAATATCCACAAATAGAGCCACCCAACACATGAGGTAGAATTAACGGCAGTGTTCTTTGTGTTGATAATTTTTCGAGATTGTCTCTTTTGAGAGAACGTTAAAAAAATATACATATAATAACAACATCACGTATATATTCACATAGGTATAGATGAATATGAATGAAATAATATTTTTAAAGGGGATTAATTAATAAGAATTATCAATCCTCATACATTATGTAAGAGAAAGTAAATTGGCCAGTTCTATAAGTATAATGGGTCTAAAAAGAATATTATTGAAGGAAATTGAGAGGAATCTAGTGTTCTTATACATGAAAATGATGGAAATTAGACTCAAAATGGAAGTAACAACATTAATAAATTCAACAATTATTCATAAAATTTCACATATGGAGATGATAAATCATTCCCAAAGATATGTTGGGGGAATTATGAAGAATTTTGAAGCTGTATGAAAATAAAAATCCATATAGTTCATTGTTAATGAGGATAGAATTGTGAGATGGGTCACCACTATATCTACCATAAAACACAATGTTATATAATGATATGTTAGATGATACCCATATTCTCATCTTCTTTATCAATCTAGGGAGAAAAAATATGTATGGAATTATACGATAGTAGTATTGGTCAGAATATATGAAAAATTATATCACTGAATATATATCAGTATGTCTTGTATGTCATTAAGGAAAACAGAATGTAAAAAATTCAAGGGGATGATTCAACCATTACCCATACCTACATGGAAATGGGAAAACATGACCATGTAATTTTTCAATGGTCATCTAGAGACATCAAGTGGAAATAATTCTGTATATATTTTGGTGGATCATTTGAAAAAAACATCTCACACAATTTTATTTCAAGAGTTATTCTCACTTGATCAACATGAAAGGATATACATTAGAGAATTGGTGAGGATAAATTGTACAACACAATATATTATACTTGATTGAGAACCAAGATTTACCTGCATTTTCAAGAAGATTCTTCCTCGTGTTTTAAATTTTGAGTGGAAATTAACCATGACTTATCATCCTCAAAAACAATTCCAATATTAGTGGACTATTGTGAAAATTTAAGACATATTGATGGAATTAGATATTGAAATTACAGGATTTCGGGATTAACATATTCCTTTGGTTTAGATCAAATACGATAATAGTTTCCACTCAAGCAACTAACTGGATCCCTATAACGCTATTATAGGAAGGGGTGATAAAAACCATCTTGATGGGATGATTTTGGTTGTATGCAGGATGATATGTCCTAAAATGGTCAAGGAAATATTGTGAAATATCAAGACCATTCAACAGAACATAATGGATTATCGTAGTGGATAAACTAGTTATACTATCAATCATCAATGAGACCTTGAGTTTGATATTAGAGATAAGGTATCCCTCATTATATCTCCATATAATAAATTCGTAATATTTCGGAAAGAATTTATATCGTATTTCTTATTACATTGGTCTCATCGATATCCTTGACACATCTGAGAAGTTTCTTATCAAATAAAAGACAACCCAAACCTATATTGAGTACATGATGTTTTCAACATGTCACTATTAATGAAGTACATACCTGACCCCTCACATGTACTCATTCCATTGGTTGTACCAATGGAGAATGATCATTCGTATGAGTAGAATCAATTAAAGATATTAGATCATAGAGATAAATTTCTATTGAATATTAATATTAAAGAAGACACAATTTTATGGAGAAACCAGACGATTGAAGAAGAAACAAGGGACTTGGAGGAAATGATGAAATATAATTACCCTCATCTATTTTAGTGCATGAAATGAAAAAAATTGTGGGTGAAATTTATGAAAGTGGGATTCATGTAAATAACCTAACAACTATAAATAAAATTCATTTTGTGGTTGAATAAAATATCTTATTACATGTAATGGTTATTGAAAAGTCATGCACATTAGTATATTTATTATATCCTATCATATTTAGGGTGACATTATGAATCATTACCATTGATAATATCACAATTGAAATCTTATCATTGGAATATTATAAATATTGTATTTTAAAAAATATAATTGTGATAAGTCGAGGTTTGACCTGAATGTCATCGAATGATTTTGGGAAAAATTTCTAGAGATGAGCACTGAGTCGGCATGGGATGATAGGGCCCAGGGAGCCTTAGTGCGATGATATTTAGAATTTAAAATATATTTTATTGTGCATGATGTTTGACTTGAAAGAAAAATAATTTTTTGTGTGTCTCATATCTAATTTATGATACCATACTTTAGTGTGGAATGTTGTGTTTACCCTAGGCACATCCTATTTTCATCTATGCTAGGAGTTTTATTTGAGGGTCATTTTTGCTGACATGGGGTTGAGAGAGAAACGATTATATTAATTTATTTAAAAAAATTATTTCCCCCCAACACTCATATGAACATGAACCAACCAATGTGAATAACAACCTCATCCCATTGGTGATGAAGAAACCAATGTTGAATCTATAAAACATGGTGTTGTTGATCTCTATATCATAATTAGATCATCATCAGATCGAGAACCAAAATGATCCAGGAATTTTTATGATGGAAAATCATTAGTGTTTCTCCATCAAGGTATGAGAATTTGAGTTAGGTGCTTTTTTATTTGGATTTTTTCTTCTATGACCTAAGATCCTTATTGCAATTGTTTTTATCCCTTCAAGGTAGATCAATGGATTGTGGGTTGAATTGGGAGGAATTAAGTAATTCTTCTGGTGAAAACTAAATATAATCATCATTTCTATAGTATGTAGTTTAGAGATACATCCCATATAACTCTTCCTATTTAGGTAAAATGAACAATTGGCACTATATTCTATGCATAGGGGTTACAAAACATGTAGAACACAAATTCCTGTGTCCATGAGACATGGCATGAGATAGCCATGGGAAAATACATGGTATTGTACTGACACATGACTAAGATACATGGACATGGGGTTTGGTACATGGACACATGAAAACTACAAGGGTAGATGGACAATTACCAAAACACACCAGGAATTATGAGACAAAAATCATGTGTGGGACACAGTCAGCTTGTCCATGTAGAAGTGGAACATGGCCAGGGGCCGAGAGATGAGGGACACACAACAGACCAATTGTACACTTCATGTAACCTGACATGGGTCGGCACCTATGTGGACTAAATTCATGAGAAAGATCTTGGGCGGGCTCACAGACCTTGTGTTCCATAGTTCACATGGTGTACTATTAGGAGATCCTATGAGGATCTTCCTAATTCTGTATATTTTTTCCTAGGACATGGATTCAAGATTTGGAGTATTCCATTGTGAGGGGTTTTCAACATAGAACATAATAGCGGACATATTTATGGATTATGAGATATGAGGTGGTGTGAATTGATCAAGACACTCTGGGAGTGTTACTCAGCAAATGTTAGAGACTAGTGTGGTTCTTATTAAGATATGTTAGAAATGTTACTCCCCAGAGGTACTAGGGAACAGATTTTCCATACCTCTCTTCATATGTAGTGATGGGACTCCCCATGTTGTGGGCATGGGTTTGTTACCTTTGGGTAGTTCCCTCCGGGAGTCTTACTCCCCTGATGGGTAAGGGTTCAGGTTTCACAGTGACATTCGTGAATATAGACAATACTCCCCTATTGGACTAGTGTGTGGGTCCTTGATATAAGATATATAGGTAGGGTTGGTACACCCCATCCATGTAATGGACCAGTTCCTTTATCCTAGGAGTCAGTAATCTATTATTGGATCATGGCATAGGTCCATAAAACATGTTGTTTCGGCAGAGGCAGTACTCCCTGCCATGTCTTGGAGTATGGACTCTATCATGGGGTCATTACTACCTAGTAATGTCAGGGTGTAGGTCCCCCAATGTGGATGAGAAGACAAAGTTTGTACACCCCTATCCTACCTAGGAGTAAGTCCTTTATCCCCTAAGTGGTACTCCCATATCGGGTTATGGTACAGTACCTTGATCTACGATGTGGTGCTACCATATCATATTAGGTCACATGTACATCATGAGTAGTAATCCCTTATTGTATTTGGGATTTGGTCCTTATAGAGCAGTACTACCCTATTTTATTGGGTAATGCATCATTAGTTATATAGAAGTACTCCCTAGTATCCAAGTAGCAGTGGGGAGAGGGTCCTCCATTGGAGTTGTTTCTCTATCCATTGTTGGATAAAATTATTAGAAGAGGGCCCTACCACATGATATGAATGATACATAGATATGGGTTAGTGATCCCTCGATATAATGATTATCATGACACTCATTAAAGGAGAAACATTAGTTTCATGGGTTAGTTAAGAGTAGTACTCCCATGGCTATGAGGAATTGTCAAAGAATATGTCCCTCTGTTCTCTCTTGTAATAAATGATGCACATAGTTCATAGTGTGGTGAAGTGCTTGCTCATCTCTATGCAGTGGTTATGGGTGTCCCTCTTCACTAGTGTTTTTTTAGATTGTGTTGGGTGTGAGGTAATGATTACAGGACCTGTAGTGCAGGGAACTTAATTTTGTACCTAGTTGATGTCCTTAATAGAACATGTCCTCTGAAAATCACCATTGGGAATGGTAGAGTTTTCCTGATGGAGTACATTTCTCAGAGAGGTTCCATCTGGGATGGCTAAGCTCATGGAGTTTGTTCTTTTGGTTTTATGTTAGGATTATAAACAATGATTAAAATCATATTTATAGGTATGAGTTTGTATCCTCATGAGACTTAAGGCCTGAGATGAGTATATTTAGATGATTTCTAGGATCCCTTGTGGTGGTTTCACATGTTGAGTATTACACCCTGTGTATAATAAGATATAATTTCATGTAAAATATTGGATGGTTGGATAAAGACATTATCTCTCGATTGGGTTTTCCTAGGGATAGGTCGAGCTAAATGTTTCCTTTTAGTTGATTTCTTTTTCTTTTGGGATTTTTGGTCACCTATATAGTATTTTTATTCCCACCCCAAAAAAAGATTTTCCTGCACATGTTTTTTGTGTTATGTTTTCCACAGTCCGTTGGAAGAATTCTATTGAGGACTTGAGGAAGGTGGAGAATAGTGATCTATACTTACCAAGGTGTTTATTAGAGATAGGAAGAAGAGATTTCCCATAGTTTTTGTTGATAGAAATCGCCTAATACTAATCTGGTTGGATTCTTTTATAGTTTCCTTTGGGTGGTGTTTTTTTCATTAATTCTCCTTCATTACATCTATTATAGTCTATTTTTGGGGAATAGATGTATGCATTCATTTCATGCTTTTGGGTTTTTAAATTTCAGAATTTTGTGAGCATGTAAACATGTGAGTGCGTATAGGTATATATACAATACCTACAATGCTAGTGATATGCCTTATCAATTCTAGTCGACATCCTATGGACTATTGGAGGTAGGCTTGGGGAGTTACAACCCGGGCATTGCTAATTTGAGTTGTGACAGAGTGGTATCAATTCTGGTAAGTTCCCCATTGAGACCTTAGTTTTGTGATCTTAGTTTAGGTTGCAATTAAAAGGTGTTAGGATATTTTGAGTTTAGATATCTGGTCAGAGGTTCTAGTGTTTTTGCGGTGGATGACATATGCATTCATTAGGACTCTGATAACCTGCTTTTTCGACTTGGTGTTTTTGGATACTAGACACTTGGAAATAAATTGTATGTTAATCATATATTACGAGGTTTTTCTTTTTTCCATTCCTTCACTAGTCATCTCCCAAGATATAGTATTTTATTTGGGCATTTCATGATTATATTTTAGGATGAAACTATAAAGTCATCTAGATAGGATTCAAAAGAGTGATCATGATAACAATACACCCCATGTTGATGCTTGAGTATAGGGCAATGAGTCTGAGGAATTACTTCTAGGTTGTCTACCGGTGGTGCCACCACAGGTTGAGCAGTAGGTTTGACTGGTCATTAAGGATGACTATGCATGTATGTTGAGTTATTTAAAAGTTCTCTAGAAGTAGTGACCTCTAAAAACATGGTTGATCTAGACCCCTAGGTGGTAGATGAATAAATAAAAGCATTCACATGAGTTTTAATATTATTAGGGACACCTCCAAACCATATGATGGTCCTAGAGAAAATCCTTCCACATGATTCAGATAGTGGATAGTGGAGTGTATTGAAATAGTCTCATGATGAGGAGACGCTCACCTTGGAATACATTGAGTGACTCATTATGGATGATTTTTACCAATCCATGTTGGGAATTTTTCATATCTAGATGCTTCTCTATCTTTGCTTATGTAATATGATATTAGTATAGTTTTTGAAGATGTTCGTAGACTTCTCACAATACTCCATGTATATAGTTAGGGATCTATTATTCAACAAACAAACCTTCTAGAAGGGTGTCACTTGGGGTATCAGGGAGTTTGTGATTCTGCAGTGCATTCCCACCAATGTGGTAGTACTGGAGTGAGATCTAATGGTAGAATGTTTTTTGGAAGGGGAATAGGTGGATGTGACCCATAGAAGTGGTGACCCGGTTGAGGAATCTGCTAGAGAAGGAAGACAATCGGTATTCTGATAATGGTGCAAGAGTAATACGCATGCTAAGACACAGACTTGTGGTTCTATTGTGAAGAAGCATCACTAAAGATTAGGTCAGCCGTAGTAGAATTAGTGTTACATTTGTGAGGGATGGGGACATATCGCCAGAGATTGTCCTACATATTATGTTTCATTGAGGGAGTTGACTGATGATCCACCTAGAATATATAGAAATTTTAGAATGGAGTTCTGAAAGATGGAAGATGAAGCATAGGATATTAAAGAGTAGCACGAGGTGGGAGGCAGTTCAAGGTATTTCCACCACCACCCCCATGTGGTCCTCAAAAAGCTCAAGGACTTGGATGACATGGGAAGGGAAAACTAAAGAACTTGGAGGCCTTTGATATAGAATCTATAAGGATGAATAAAATTAAACCTTGTTTTATTTGTACAAATTTTAGTAGAAATTATTAGATATTTTTGTGGGTACACTTTATTTCCTCTCATGCTTGAGGTTTAACTAGGGTGATGTGGTGAATCTTTAGAACCATGTGTTTGTAGTTTCAACAGAGAGCCCAGTAATACCAAATGTGTGTTTGGGAAGTTATTTGTTTTTAATTAGTACCATCAGGTATTTGAAATCAGCTTTGTATGTGACATACTCATGGAAGAAATAGTGCATTTTTTCATAGCTCTGAACTCAAAAAGAAGGGGGATTTCCCCAAAGAGACATGTTTTTGTGATGCGATTAGAACCATGTAGGTGATTCAATTTGATCCAAAGTGGAAAATTGTGAGGAGTGGAGTGAGAGTTCCTTCTACATGCATGTTTAGGGTGATGTATTGTGATGTAGCGTCATTGTTGGTCCTAACCATTCCAGCATAGTTTTCCGGCTCAATCCATTTTAGTATTTCTTCCCTAGGAGTGGGATATCCATACATAGAGTTATTCCTTAGTGGTAGAGTTAGACCCTTTGATGTCTCCATAGTATGAATTGGTTTCTTAAAATCCATATTTATCTAGTATTCCAATAGTGGGAGTTGTATTATTTTTGTTTTGGTGGTTTGTGTTATAGCTATATGATTGTTGATGAAGGCAATGGTAAGACCCAGTGTTTACTCCTGACCATCCCTATTTTGTTCAAGAATATCCTTCAATTTTTAGTATCAACCTATGATTCAAAACACATGAGGCGTCTTTTTTATATTCCACCCAATTTTGGATGTGAGGTGTTGGGTTCTGTAAGTATCTCTGTTAGGTTAGCGAGGTGGTATACTACAAGACCCCATGACTACAGGTGTATCACAGAGCTTGTAGTTTTCCTACCTATATTAGTAAAGGAGACATGTGCCCATTTGATTCACGATGTTGTCTTTGTAGAATCTTTACGTAAGAGTGGATTGATCTTGGTGGTCCCACTGTGTGTGGGCTTATATGTAGCATAAGAACCCTTGGTGAACTCACAAGAATAGGAGTCAAGGGGGAGCTCAATTTCATTCTTTGTACATAATATTTCTATTTTTAGGGATGGATATCACTAAGGTGGGGAGAATTAAATGAAATAGTTTTTTTACTTGTTGTATTTTGGAATATTTCAGAAAATATTTCCATAGTTTTGCACAGATTTGGCACTGTATGTCGATGCCTAGGAATCCTCGGTGCAGTGATATAAAAAATATTAAATCTATGTTTTAGCATGAATTTAGTTTCCCTTGATTTTTAAATAAACCATGTTATACGTCTTAGAGTGGATTTCTGATATCACAATTGATTTTAGAACATTTTTTACCAAATGTGTGACCTAAAGTAATCTATGATGGGAGTCTTGTTTGGGGACCATTTTGATGAAGTGTAATTGAGGTGTTAATTAATTGGTATTAATATATTAATACAAATTAATACCCCCAACCCTAATACTCATAATACCCAAACATTTAGATTCGAGACTTTTCTCCCATTAGTCACGATGAAACTAATTTCAAATCCACACAATAAGGCATTGTTGATCTCCATTTTTGAAGTAGATCGTTATCAGAATGAGATCCAGAATGATCCGGTCATAGTTATTGATCCAAATCCTTGGCGTTTCAGAAACTAAGTATGAAGATTTTATTTATTGTTATGATCCCTTTGGTTTTGCGTTGTTCTAAGGTTCTAGAGCCCTATTTCAATTGTTGTTGATACCTTCTTGGTAGATATATGGATTTCAGGATGATTCGGGGAAAATCAGGCAAATTTTTAGGTGATTCTTGACTACTATCACCATCTACATGGTATGTTTTTTATTCACACATGTTTTGTTTCTCTTCGGGTTTGGGGGGGGGGGAAGAACAATTTGGACTAGACACCATGTATTATTGTTACATGACGTCTAGTTCACTAAGCCATGTTACCATGGGATGTAGATTGTGATAGATCTATAAAAAACATGGCTATATAAAAATACATGGACTAGATAAACAGACACGAGGTCTGGTACATATACATGAGAAAACTACACAGGCATGTGACCTTTTATCCAAAAACGCAGTCTAGTGTGGGATACATGATTTGTGGGGGACATAGTCAGCTAGTCCATGTATAATGGGATTATAGACATGAGATGAGAGATGAGGGACACAATGTTTATCTCCTCTGAAAACTGTGTATAACTACATGGGATGTACCAGTGAGGAATAGGTACCTGAAAATGTTCTCAGGTAGGCTCACATATCGTGTGTTCCCCAGTGCATGTCGTGTACTACATGAAAATCTTATAGGGGTATTCCACCATCCATATATTCTACCATGGGACACAAATTCCTTATTTTCAGTACTTTATCCTATGATGTTTTATGCTTAGAATGTGGTGGTGGAATCCTTTATGGCTTAATAGATAGGAGGTTGGGTGAATGAATAAATAAGCATAAGGAGAAGTACTGAGAAAATATTTGATATCGGTGTGGTTCGTATAGAGAGACTCAATGATTATTACATCCCTGATGGACTAGGGAAAATATTTTCCTTTCCTCTCTTATTAGGTAGAGATGGGAATCCCCACATCGTGGGTGTGGGTTTATTGCATTGGGTAGTTTCATGCAGGGGTGTTACTCCCTAGATGTGTAAGGGTGTGGGTTTCCCACATTACAATCATGATGTTTGACAATACTATCCTCTTGAACATGGAGTGAATCTTCTATATATGATGTACATGTAGGTTCAGTACTTTACTGGTGTATTAGGGAGTAGTTCCTCTATCCTAGGAGTCAGTACTCACATGTTGAATCAAGGTGCAAGTCCTTCATACATGTCTTTCTACCAGATTTGGTACTCCCCTGCTGTGTTAGAGAGAGGTTCATCTAGACTGGGGTTGGTAGTCCCCTATATTGTTAGGGTGTGGGTCACCAAGTGTGAATGTGTAAGAAGAGTGGTTACTGCCCTATCATACCAGAGTGTGGGTCCTCTGTCAGTGAGTGGTACTCCCCAACTGGCTCATGGTGCGAGTCCTCAATCTACAATGTGGTACTCCCATACTCTATCCAGACGTAGGCCCTTCATGTGTATTAATCACATATCATATCAGGTCATAATTCCTTCATTATCATTACTCACATATTGTATTAGGGTATGATTCCTTCATTAGTAGTAATCCCCTATTGGATCAGGGAACGGGTCCTCACGTACGATGTTGTAATCCCTTTTCCCCATGTAGTAGTTGGGAGAATTTCCTCTATTAAAGTTTGAGCTCCCTTGAATATGGGATAAATTTATGAGGGGTGGGCCTTTACACATGATATGAATGATACCTAGATACGATTAGTTCAACCATGACAGGCTGAGATGTGGGCTGATCATTATAGGAGTGATTGAAGTTTCAGAGTTTAGTTATGAGTACTACTACCTCAACCATGGGTTATGTTTAGGAATGATCCCCTATGTTATATCTAGATAGAGAGGATTGATGTGGTTTATTTTCCAGAGGACATATCCATCAACTTTGTGTTGTGGTGAGGGTTGGGCCTCTTCACTTCGGTTTTCATGATCTTGGGCTAGGTGCGAGGAAACAATGATAGGACCTCTGGTGATGTGCGATAGAGGTGTAAACCATAAGATGTTTATGATGGAGCATGTTCTCTTGAACATACCATTATGAATTGTAGAGTTTTTCTCAATGGAGTTATGCTCTCAGAAGAGTTCCATCAGGGATTACTGATCTTGGAGGGTGTGCTCCTTTGGATATATGTTAGGGTTAGTCCCTAAGAAGAGAATCTTATTTCTATCTATGAGGTTGGAACCTCATGTGTTCTTGATTTTGGGAGGAGTATATATAGGCATTTTCAATGAGTCTATGTGGTGTTGTCAAATGTCAGGGTAGAAACCCCTAGTAGAAAAATCTAACTTGTTATGTAAAGTAGAAGATGTAATGACATATGATTTATCTCTTGATTGGGTTTCCCTGTGGCTAGGTCGAGAAGACTGTTTCCATTTAGTTCATCCCTTTATCATTTAGGGGAATTGGGGTTTCTACTATGTATTTTTACACTCACTCCAACATGTGATTTTCATACACATGTTTATTTGTCTTGTGTAGACAAAATGAATTTCGAATAAGTCCATGGAGGACCCAATCCATGAAGAACATTGTGATCTAGATAGAATGATGTGTTTACCAACACATGGATGATGATATTTTTGGTAATTGTATTTGATAGTGATCCCATTATTCTTATTAGGTTCGATTATTTTAATTTTTATCATTAGAGGAAGTTATTTTCTTGTTCATTCAATTTCTATATTTCTATAATACACAATTTGTGGGATATAGATGTATGCATACATTGGATGCATTTAGGTTTTCACATGTCTTTATATTATGATATTGGATATGTGTGTGTGCATACAGTTATACATGAAATTCCTTCCATGTTAATGATATTCCTACAATGTTCTGCACACAAGCCCTTTGGCTATTGGAGGATGGCATGGGGAGTGGCTGCCTGGGCCCCATTGGGTTGAGTCGTGACACCAATTGACACAAACAATAGTATTGATAGCATTATCTAGTATAATTGTAATCATTGAAACTCATTTATGAAATTTTAAAAGTGACATAGAATCCCTAGGCTTTTCCATGAACCATTCCCAAGAAGAGATCAAAAAACTAATGCATTAGTGAAGTTGTTCACTTTAGAGGTTCAAGCTCATTATATAGAGACACTACATTTATTACAACATTATCACATAATTATAGTGGTAATAAACAAAAAAACATTAATACCCCAAGATGAATAGTTTTAGATTATCGGGAAATTTTATACCACACATAAATTTTACATTATTAAAAAAACATTAATTTCACTGTTTCGTCTCTATCTTTATAGTGGAAATTATTTTCACCATAGTACTTGTAATGACATGATGATATAAATCAATGAAATGGGTGAGATATTAAACCAATAATAGGATAGATAATAACATGAATTAATATAACATGGGTGAGAATAATAAAAATAATAATCATCATCATTAATATTACATAAGAATTAAATCATCATAATAGTCATGAGATGAATTATTATATTATTTCATGGAATGTGGAAATACATAAAACTGAATCATCATGAATTAGTTTTCAATATGACTGATAGTTTTGAACAAATCTAGCATCATGTTCACACATACCATATGTTTATAATCATTACATAATAATCATTATGAAAAAGATAGAAAAATTTTCACACATATTGAAGACAATATATTGAGATACCTAACATTACAAAATTAATTGGAGAACTATATAATTCTGTGTGAACCGGTAACATCAAAAACATGTATAATCATTCTTCCCAATAGAAAAAATATATATTATGGACATAAAATAACCCATGGATAGAAACGTGGTTGATCTATAAAATAATACATTAATTATAAAACATTTGGGTTCCCAAATGAAAAAAGGGAAAACTATTTTTTATAAGAATCATCACACTTGTATTAAGAGGAAACAATCTTAATATGGGACAAAATGTGTTTTGGAATGCATTTTTCTTTTGGAAAATATTTTTATTTGTTTTAAAACCTGATTAGAAACATTTATATCTTAGAAGAAAAAGGTAAGAATAAAAAAATTTTATTTATTGAATATTAAAATTATATCCACAGTAAAATTTGTCACAGAATATGATTAATCCAAAGAAGGGAAATTGGACTCAAGAATCAACTTACATTATGTGATAATTTTTTATTCACATTAATATCATGAATAATTCAATTAGATTAATTAATTACTCAATTTACAACTACTTTTAAAATAATTGGATCCAGTATAATTTTATTATGTCTATTTATGTCCATTTTATGAGATATGGAGTATAATTTCACCATTCTTTAGTGTTTGTTTTCTTGGTTTTCAGGATCATATCATGCGTATACATGTATAGAAAATTAGGTAAATTGAGAATCAATATTCAAAAATATTAATTATATGATATTAATTAAATTATAGACAGGTAAATTGTCTTATATATTATTTTTTTCATATATGAGGATGATTAATTAGATAAAATGTAAATGGTTGTAATTTAGATTAATTTTTTTTTTCTGATCATCACAAATTAGTATCATTTTATTATTTATTTAGATTCATATATTTTAGGTATAGAACAAAAAATTGATATTAAATAATTTTTTTAATAATATTCAACAATTATTAGGGTTTTATTTCCTTCCCTGAAAGAGGACATGTAAATTGGAATCACAACACCCACGTTGGGTGTGAATTACCACATCATAGACGATGTTCTCGTTATTATAATAAATGTAAGAGGAGAAGAAGTTTGATGATAAATTATTCCATTAAATTAATAAAATTATATTATATGTAATATAATATATTTATCATTCCTCATTAATTAGAAGAGGTGGGGTGGGAAAAATAAAAGAAAAAAAACTAGATTAAAATGAAAGCATATTTTACCTCTTAAACTCTTATCCTTAATAACATTAATATTGAATTTGGATTTAGATTTTTTTTGAGATAAAATGATCTTGAACGTGGGGGAGTTTTGGTAATGGTATTTGGTTGAATTTGGAAAATATTATAGGCTTTGGATGTATGGGATTATGAGGTGGTGAGAGGTGGTATTTATAAGGGATGAGAGGGGTTTGTTTTTATTGTTTTTATTAGTTTATTTTTTTGGATAAAAAATATGAATAGTTTTCATTCCCTTGACTAAATACACTAACTAGATGATTCTAGTTTGATATTATGGTTCTCACATCAGTAATGAATCAGTAAATGGGGAATTTAAATTATAATTTTATATACCATAAATTAATGTGTTTTAGTATTCATAAAAAAATCAACTATTTTAGGAAAATAGAAAAAAATTACCCTAAACATTATCTGATGTGTATAATTTAATAATGAACTCCATTATATGAATATAATTTTCCAAATATGAGAATTTAATTTTTATGTTAAATAATGATTTATTCAAAAATTCCAATTTAAAAATTATAACCCATTTTATAAAACCAGTATATATTAGTTAAGGTATCATAAAACTATATTATAATCATAAGAAAAAAATATTATTATAAGAAATGGGAAAATAACTTTTCTTTTAAAATGTTTTAAAAGTTCTAAAATTTTAAATAATTATTTTCTCTTTAAAATTATCATCATTTAATTTATCATTTCTGAATATTTATTTACAAAAACCAATATAAAGATATATCATATTTTCATATATAATATTCCAAAATTTTATTTGAACCTTCATATGTGAGGTTACTATTCCATCAGTATTGGTTCCTTAATTTCTGGATATACATCATATTTAATTCATTCATCATTTATAATGTTTTAATTGTGTTCTCAAGGAGATTTTCTGTGGTTTATACTATATGAAATAATTACAAGATCTAAATTATCATGTTTAAAATTGACGGTCCCTACATTAATCCTCCCATATTAATCTTTTTCGCTAAAATTTCATTATATATTCTAAGTTGAAAACAAGAAACACTAATTCTCTTTCATTGCTTCATTGAGTTCCCATGTAGCATCTTCAGAATTATGGTTCCGCCATATAACATTGATCAGTTGAGTAGTCTGGTTGCACATAACATTTTCTATATAATCTATGATTTTCACTGGCCACACCTCATTAGAGATATAATTTTTTAGCTATACCACCTCTGAATTTAGTACATTTGATGAATCTAGTATCTACTTCCTTAAATAGCACATATAGAATACATCATGTACTTAAGAGATGGTATATGAAAGATCTAGTCTATAGGAAACAACTCTGAAATGATATTGAATGTTGTAGGGGCTGATGTAACTCCAACATAAATTTTCTTTCATACCAAATTCTGTGTTCCTATTTCATCGAAATTTGTGTAGGAATATCATTTCTCAAACCTTGAACTCTAGGTTTTATCGATTATTGTCTGTGTTTCTCTATTTTTGTCTTAATGGATTTCAAGATGTGGTAGTTAATTTTATTCCCTTTTACTACAATTTCAATAACATGTTCATGTCATAGTAACTTACGTTCACTTAATTCACCCCATCATGTCGGTATTCTTGATATCCTCTCATAAAGGGATTCATATGGATCTATTTTGATGCACGAGTAGAAAATGTTGTTGTAATAGATCACATATAGATTCTAATATTGTTCCCATACACCATTGATTTCTATATAAAATAATCTCAACACATATTCCAATTTTTCATTATTAGAATTATTTGGCAATCATTTTGAGTATGAAAATCCATGGAATTTTACAGCTCATTGTTTAGAGCATGTTTGATATTTTTGCAGAACATTGAGATGAATCTCAGATCTCAATGGGATACAATCTATAGTGGTATTCCATGTAGCCTTACTACTTCTTTAATATATATTTATTCATGTCAATCATGTTTCAAGTCCTGTAAAAAGTAAATAAAGAAAGTTTTCTTTATAATATGTTCCAAAACTAGCCATATAGAATAGATTCATATTGATGTCTTCAGAAGTCTGGTGACAAAGTCCCTAGTAATATTTTCCTATTTCAATGTTGGTTTGAAGATTGTATGAATCATCCCCATAAATTTTTTTTACATTCTTCCATCACTTGATGACATAATAGAAACATTGATTTATATTCATCAGAATCCTTCTGCATATTTTCCGACTAATAGTTCTCTTGGAGAACTTAATACATCTTTGTGCTCCCTTTGTGAGTAGAGAAAGTTAAGTGATGAGAATCATTATGAATCTCTTTCATAATATCTGGATGAGATGGTACACATTTTCTTGTAGAAAATAATATGAATACATCATTATCAATTTTGACTATGAAGATTTCCTATTTCTAATATCTTGCATTTTTTATTGAATTTCAACACAATTAATTTGAGCATCCATTATTTTCTCTATGAGGGATGGTTGAGAAATAATTAGAGGAATTATTGATGATGTTTCATCCTAATGATTCCCATGTACATCATTTTCTAATATTTGTTGACTGGATACTTCTAAATTTTTATCATTGATAATTTTTCAAGTTTCATTCTACATAGATCATGTTCCTATTTATTTGCCTTATTAGGATGGTACTGGATTGAGTAGTCATAATCATTGATGAGTTTAATCTATCACTGTTAGAGATTATTATTTTCATTATATGTGAATATACATTTGATCCCCGTATGATCATTATATACTTCAAACATCTCAACATCATGATAATTTCGAATACTTTGAACATTATGATCAAAAATGCCAACTCCTGATCATTCATTGAATAGATTAGCTCCTGAATTTTCAACGTCCTTGAGGTGTATCCTATTGCTATATCATTTTTCATCAATACATAGTATATTCCCATCATTTAAGGATTATTTTATAGAACAATTAGTTCCACACATCTTAAAAGTGTGGGTAATAGTGTAGTGAAAGGCCACTTTTTCAACTCATTAAAACAATTTTCACATTCAATGGTATAGACAAAACATTTCTCCCTTCAGAGTCATTCAAGATAGTGGATTTTAAAATCAGGATATGTTATTTATAAATCACTTTAAATAATGAACTAAAACATAGAAACTAAATATTTCCTTTAAAATTGATGGCATGTCCCATATTTTGTTTCATTTTTCGTGAAATAATACAACTTATATTTAGTTTCTGGTTATAACGTGGCCCAAAAATAAAACGTCCTCAATACAGAACTCATTCTTAATTATATTTTCATATATATTCTCCTTTACATGTTATTTTTAATAGTATTAAAATTATACTCATTTTTATCTTTTTATTGGAGTATATTAGAATAGTATCACTAAAGATAAACCAAAATTTCATGAGGTAATATCTAAAGACTCTACTAATTAAGACCATTTTTATAGAAGGAGAATTAGTGAATCAAAAATTCATCACTATGAACTAATAGTATCCATACCTCATTCAAATGATAGTTGTGGGAATATCTTCTTTCATCACTTGTAATTTGTGAAATCCCGTAGAAAGGTCATTCTTAGAGAAATACAAGGTCACCCAAAGTTGATTGAACAAGTCATCTATCTATGGAAGGGGATACTAGTTCCTTATAGAGATTATATTTAGATCATGATAATCAATGTAGTGGTACATTGATCTAACCTAATTTTTGATTAAGAGAGAATTAGTATGAACCCATGGGGGGAACATGGGCATATAAAAACCTTTTTATGATTCTTTTCTAGTGGATCATTTATTTATTCCTACTCAATGTTGTATATTATATATGGTGTTTTTTATAAAACCAGATATATTGGAGTATTTTCAATTGAGAACCCATCTTCTCATCCAAGTGGAAGACCAAAAAATTCATCCGCAAACACATCAATGTATTCCCTTACAGTGGGCATGTCGTCAATCATGATTCTCTTATTTTTATCAATCGTTTGATCTATAAATTCATCCACAAGTTTGAATAATATCAATAATTGAGAAAATTAATCTAAAGGATAATGATCCTTCCCCTTATACTTGAACATAATTAGAGGATTCCTTGGAATATTGAGAGTGATATCCCATTATAGATAGTTACTGTTTTTATTATATATAAATATCCAATCAATTCCCAATATAACATCTATCTCCACCAGTGTATTTAAGACAATATTTTCTAAGTGGTTTAGTCCAGAAACATTAATTGAGTAGGAATTGTATACTTTTGATGCAATAATTTATTAATTTTCCATTCTCAAATATAACTCAACCTCTATATTTTATGGTTGTATTTTAGTATATCTAAAAATCATTGATGAAATTAAATAATTACTATAAAAAGAATCAAATAGTATGTTCTCTATTCTTGAAGGAATAACTGGAATACCTATCACCACATCATAATCAAGATCCTCAATCTACTTTTAGTTTTGGTTCTAGCCAATGATGATTACCCTCAAGGATTTGATGTTTAGTAAACTGGATTTGAAATTTCCCTTTCTCCCTATAGTTGGAACACTAAACCGTAGGTGGTTATCCCTTTTCCTCCCCCACATTTTCCAAATTTGACAAATATCATTGAAATAAATGATCATTATGGCCTTCACTCCCACACATAAATCATTTCTCTTTCCCATTGAGGATATTCCCATGATTATTCTTCCATGTTTTTTACATGTCAGTGGTAGAATTTTCATTCCACCATTGTCATTAGATACCCCGTGTTGAAACTCCATCTTATATTTATTATCTCCATATCCGTGGGACCATTCTTTGAAATCTATCTTTTCTTTGAGATCACATAAAAACAAATCTTCATAACTCCAAAAGTCTCTAATTTAAAGATATTGTTAAAGGAGTTATTTTAAACCAATATATAATATTTCAAATTTTATATAATTGTTGATAAAAAAAGTCAAGTCAATTTTTACATGTATTTTGTAATTTACATTAGAATCAATTATATATTCAACATCATTTCTCTACAAATATTTGAAATCTCTCTTCATCTTAATCTTAATACTTAGTGGGAAATAATAATTAAGAAATATTTTATTAAAGTCATCAAAATCCATCTCTTTAATTACATTCTTCAACACGATGTTCTTAATAAGTATCCACCATTCGTCAGTGTGTATATATATATACAATAAATGTCTATAGTCACCTACTCAATTTCAAAATAGTGAAGAACATAAAATATTTTTCCATTGAGTTGACCAAGTATTCTAGGACTAGTGTATTATAAGTTCAACTAAACATCATTGGTGTTTTCCATGTAAAAGGATCAAAATCAAGATTACCGCAACTAGGTTTAAGATGTCATTCCACATTATTATGGTTTGATTATTTCTTGATAAAAAAGGTAATCACTACAATGAAATATTTGAAACCATCTCATGAGTCTTTGGACATGTTTTTAATGTTTCACACCACTTTAGAAAATTTAAAAGGTTCAAACAAAAAACATGTGTATGATATATAAATAAATAATTTTTTCCAAAATTTCTATTCAACACGAAGGCATATCCTGTAGGATCCCTATGTTTATTGATTTTATAAAAATGATTCATGGGTGATTTGATATATTTATTCCCACACTAAGGGTTTTAACTAATTTTATCTAATTATAATTCCAAAATTATCTAATCCATGATTTGATACGAACTATAGTTAAACTACATTTCTTTCATGCTTATTACATCATCTTCTGGAAATAACCATAATAGCATTACAAAAACAGGAACCAAAAGTTTAGTGTCTCATTAATATTAGGAACATACAAAACATTAACATAATAGAACATAAACATTAGTTTAAATCCTTCATAACCAACTTAATGATGGCCCTCGTTTTTTTATATGTACTATAAATTTGGTGAAGATAAATATGTAGGAAAAGTATAAGATAAAATCCATGCAAGAGGGCTAATAGTAAAATGATTAAATAAAATATGGGTGATCATAATCATCCTAATCATTACATAATCATTATTTCGTCATCAAATTCATGAATGTAGGAATTATATTATGTCATCAAATGTGCGAATTCATAAAAATAAAACATCATGTCTTAGTGATCAATACCACACATAGATGTGAACAAATATAACATATTTTTCACAAGGAAAATTTATGCAAAATCACGAAATCATCATAGTTTTAATGAAAAATATTACATGTTCATGAATATTTTGAATTATCTCATATTATAAATCACATAAACCAATGCATTAGAAGTATATATTGGTTTCAATTGATAAAGAATAAAATCATGAATAAATAGTATCATTCTAAAAAGATAAATATAAAAAGATATTTAGCACAAGAATAATTATTTTTAGTGATGAAGAGCCATTATTAATAGGAGAAATGTTATTTTTTAGAAAAAGAGATCTTTTGGAAATCATATTGTTTTTCATAAAACCGTATTAGAGACATTTATAATCTAGAAGAAAATGTTATGAAAAATAATTTTTTGGGTAATATTAAAAGAACATTTATAGTGAAATTTGGATCAAAAGAGGAATAACCCAAAGAGAAATTATTAGGTTTGTGGATCCCCTTACCTTATGTATGAAAGTTTTCATCACATTAAATTCCTTGATAATAAATATAGATTCCTAATTACAAAATATAGAACCTAGTATACATATATTTTATACATTATGATTTTATTATGTTTTTGTGGCCATTTGTTTGAGTTATCAAGTTTAATATCATCATTTAGGAGTGTTCATTTTATTTGTTTTCATGATAGGTTCAATTGTATACATGTATGAAAGATAGTGTAAAATGGGAATAAATACCATGAATTAAAATTATAAATTTCTAATGAAATTATCGATGATTTAATGTTATTGTGTAATTTTTTATATGTTAGATTGATTCATTAGGTAAAATTTTATTGATATTCATCTAGATTGATTTTCCATTTTTTAGATCATCAAAACCATATTTCATTTTCTATGTAATATTATGTTTGAAATTTAGATATAGATAAGAATTAAAAGTTATAGGATATATTTTAAAATATTTTTTATCCTTGATAATGTTTTTATGGACATCTATGAATGAAGTAATGTATAATGAAAAAGCATCGTCCACGATGGTGGTAAATTTGCACATCGTCGAAGATGTTTTCATTATATGAAGAAAAAGGGAGAGGAGAAGTGGTTCGATAATGCATTTTTCAACTAAAATAATAAAATTAATTTTTCTATCCCTATAACTCTATAGGAAAAATATATTTATATTCTATATATTTTTATGTTATTTTTATAATATTATTATTTTAAATATAAATATACTGTGTTTAGTGATAAAATTATTGGAGTGGTGGTATAGTGTTTTCCAAAAATACATATACTGTTTCTAATTACATTCTGAATAAAAAATATGTGATTTGGATGTAGTGATTTATGAAAATTATGTGTTATCAATTATATTGGGTTAGAATTAGGTGTAATCTTGGAGTGAATTAGAATAGAAACGCATTGGTACCCATGAAGGTGTTATTATAGTGGATTTTAACAATCATGGGTCCAACCCTGATATTATACAATGTGGAAGTCTAAAAAATAGTCCCCCATTTTATAAATTATATGATGTCATTAGGAATTATGGAGTCATTTTATTGTGATTTTTTACATATATATGGGTGAGTTTGATCATTTTTTAATAAATTCATTCAATAACGGGAATACTATTTTTTTTAGAAAAATTGGGATTACATTGGATTTAAATACATTTGGAAATTTTTAGAGGTGTTACTTGTGTATTTTTGGGGTTAACCAAATTATTTCAATAATTATCAACTATATATAGTTTTGGAAAATGAGTATTTAACAAATTAGTATTATGTATTAGAAGGTAAAAATAAGAGTGGAATCAGATTCATATTGAAGGATTTAATGTTTTTAAATGATCAAATGATATTATTGAGTATGATAAGCCTTATGGTGGGGTGTTTAGAATAAAATAATGAATGTTTTTTATTTTTTAGTGAAATTTGAAATTTTTTTCTCAGGATAGGGTTTGTTAATTAATTTTTTTGTTTGGGATTCTGTAATGAGTGACATAATATATTTTTTAGTATATTAGGTATGAGTTATGATGCCCTAGATGTGTCACAAGTGATTGAGTGAGTGTAGAGATATTATTTTTTGGTTTGGAATTAGGTCTAGGAGTTTCTTACACTAAAAGGGGAAACTATATAGTTAGAAAAATATTTCAGTGTTCCAAAATTATTCAAGGTGGATGAGAATCCTGAGGATTAATTTTAGTGATTATTGTTTTTCTACTGAATTTTAGAAAATCATAGTGTTTAGTCATAAGTTATGATTGGTGTTAGTTTAAGGTTATGACAGATATAAGCCTTGTAAAATTTTCTTTTAAATTTTCATTATCATATTTATAAGTCCCAATATATAATGGTAAATAATTAAATTTGGGCAGTTCCATAGATAGAGGACTCAATGAATTATTTTTATCTCTTTTTCATGGGTAGTCTAACATATATGTTTCTACATATTTAAGGGTTAATACTTACATTTGTTATGTCACAGAGGTAAGGGTATACACATGTTATGGTTTTTCCATATAATTCTAATGTGTGAGAGTTTTCATTTGAATTGGTTAACTATGGAAGGCATAAGGGATACCTCATTTTATTTATGGGTTTCTATTTTTATGAATTCATCCCTATGAAAAACTTTTTACGCTTACGTAAGCATACCATAATAGGTAACCAAGATCCCCTTTTTGGAAAATGGTAATGGCTGGGAGTCATCCATTTAAACATAATGGGAATCCTATACATAAGAATTTAATATATATTTAAACTTTTCGGATGATACATGAGAGTTCATACATATGGGCCCTCAAGAGGTGATACAAAGGGATTGTTACAGCAAAATAGATCTAGGTGTCTCAATAAAGGCTATTGTTTTTTTAAAATATTAGTGTGTTTATTTTTACTTATATTATAATCAATATTGATAAACTTTTCAAATAAAATATTTAAGGTTGTTTTGGGAAATTTTCATTCATTATATAGTGACAACACACCTTTGTATTCCTTCTTGTGACATACCCTCTATAAGATAGATCATCATTGGTTCTGTTTGGATATTCATAGTATCTATTGTCTGGATTAGACATCTTTATGTAAATATTTCCATGTATTTATAATCTTAATTTCTCTCAACATTTCATTTTTTAACATTATTTACATAAAATTACAGATTATGATTGATTATATGATTTCCTATAAAAATAATCTTATAGAAATATTTTTCATAGAGAGTAGAGTTGTGTTAACTATGAATGAGGTTGGTGGAATTGCAATTATTTAGTGTCATCAAATTTTGTGATATTATTTGTGTATATTATCAATGTCCTAATTTTTTATATTTTTAATTATTGTGTTATCCTTCCAATGAATTATGGTTGTCATGATTCAACCTATTGTTTAAAAGGACTACATGGTAATCCTTATTGATTTGAGATGAATTTGTTATCATGAAATGATCAATATGAGTAATATATTATAAGAACATGAGTGAAGTTTTTGGTAAAGAATCATGGTGAATTGGTATTTTCTATAACAAGTTTGATGATTGTGGAGTTGGTAATTGTTTTCAAAGAAAGATATAAATTATAAAATTTTATTTATAAAAAAATAATGAACATTTATAATATTATTTTTCATGATTATTTTTTATCAAATGAAGAAATTTATGTTTTTTTTAAAATGATAGGGATAAATTGGGTCGGATTATATTGTATAACTAGAATATAATATATGTATTTTTTTATTGGGACATATGAAAAAAAATTCCAACCATCCAAAGAAAAAGGGAAATTAAATTATGACTTTATATGGGAGAAATCTCAACCACATTTATGAGCCCACATTAGAATATATATTTTTTGAATGGGTGAGAGACTATATAGGTAGGGAAGGTGTGAATAGGGTAGAAAACAAGTGAGAGTTAGAGTTCCCAAGGAGGTTCAAGAGACATCGTGTGGGGTAGCATGGTGTAATGTTTGTGTGTGTGAGTAGTGTGGATTAAGGAGCAGCCCTTGTGCCACCCAATGAAGTGATGAAAAAATTGAGACTAATATATTGTTGTTCATAACTATGAAAAACAACCATGTGGGATATATAAATGTACTTCACAACTAAACAATTTAAAAGGTAAGGGATACATCATGGGTTCATGATTCAACTAGTATCGTCCATCTCATCAAATGTGTGTTATTGTCAACAATCTCAAGAGTGTGAACTTATATTATGATTGAGGGTACTACATAACTAATAAGTGAGTGACCCTTAAACTTAATAGATTCATACCAGTAGATGGGACTGTGTTACTATTATAGTAGAAATCTTATTCAACCTCCCAATGATTTATGTCTTTATAAGTACTAAATGATACACATGATAAGAAGGCCCCATCCATTATTGTGATGGTATTAGGTTTATGAAATGATTGTCATCTCATGAATGTGATTACAAGCCCATGAACTGAAATGTTGACCACATTTATAAAATGAATCTATTTTCATTAGAATAAAATTATTTGCAGAATACAAATTAATTATTAATAAAATGAAATATGATTGTCAATGGATATTTTATAATTTCATTAAAGAAATAATTTTCATGGATAGTTTATGTGTGGGTAAAATTGTGAGAGGTTATTGTGATCTACCTTTAAATACTAATGTTCCAAGAATAGAGGTATTTTACCATTACTCAATGAAGGATCACTTTTTCAGAGTGAAATAATTAATTTTGAGGTTTCCTCTCAGAGAACACCAGAATGATATATGAAGAATTATTTTTCATTGATGAATAAGAACTAAAACAACACAAATTCAAGGAATAATATATCACACCCACATTACATGTGAATATAATACCTAAATGTTTCATAGAGAAATAGGTAAATTAATATTATAATCATTTTTTGATGATGAATGATCACACAAATATTTAATTATTCTTGATATGAAGCTTCATACCCTTATATACATGAAGTCATTGGGGACTGTGAATGGATGTGATGCACCTCTAACCCGTATGATAACTGAGAAACTTATAACACTTATATGAAGGTATTGGGATTGATGAAGACAATTTATATCAGGTCTTTTATATTTCATGAAGGAGGAGAGTGCATATATCATGGAGAAGATCTTGTGTATGCATACTCAAATTCAAGAAATAATTATTTATTAATCACACTGGAATATAATAAAAATATAATAAATATATTTAAATATAAATAAAATAACAAATATTAAAAAATTATTTTTGTAGGTTCTTTTTTTGAGAATCCCATGGAATTAATGAATAATATATCTTTGAGAAATTATGTATATCTACTAAACATTTAATTTTATTCTCGAAATCAATCAATATATATATATATATTCAAACAATAGAAGCATTTTTATAATATGCATACTAATTTTGAATATCTTATTATAATTATCAGACTCAAAAATGAAAGATATAAAGGAACATTAATTGGTGAAAAAATGATGGTAATATCCATTACTCCCTAGGAGTAAGATCGCATTGAAGAAGAATGAAGAAATTATATTACCTAATCAATATAGAGAATAAATAATGAGATTTTCATAGTGGGGTATAACCAATTAATGAATATTTTCAAGGATTGGGTGTATTATATGTTGAGGAGATGTCATGTGCATAATTTGATAACAATATATGATGTAGTTTAAAGACCCTCTACATTGGTCAATGTAGTATAAAAATTGTATTGACTCTGGTAACACTATGTGAATTTGTATAAATCTACTTCTATGTAGACTAAGTAGTTGAGAAATAGTGTGACTCTATTTCAACCATTGTAATTTATAAAAATTATTATAATTTGTATTCAATGTTTGGGGTATAGCCATCATAGAAATGGGTAAAAATTTCAACATATCCATTTAAATATAGTTTTATGTGATATTGATCTATACATATATATATATGAGGTTATACTATTAGATTTAATTTAGTGGACTAATAACAATAAGATGTTTAACAAGTATAATTCAATAAAAGGAATTTTAAAAATAAAACCATTGAATCAACCCCTCATGTTGTCCAATTCATCATGGGGTTCTACAATTTGTATATGTGGATTATTCCCTATAATTTTCCAATAATTCATTTATAAATTTTATATTTTAGGAAATGAGTAATATACCTCATATGGAGATAAAATATGTTTATCTGAAGCATAAAAATAGAGATATTAACTTAAATTATAAGAATTACATATAAAAATTATAGGCGGATAATATGAGGAAGAATATTACCATGAAGGTTGCAACACCACTACTTGATAGTAATCAATGTGAAATATATTACAACAATTATTTTGAGTATGATTATTCTGATTGAGACTAACCAGGATATGATGATGATGTTTCACATAATGATTTTCAATTTGAATTTATTGAACATATAAATAATATTCCCAAATAAGTGGTAAAGTGTATTTGTTGTACATTAAAAGGGATTCATTTTTATAAATCACAATTATAAGATGAAATAGAATAATTGGAAAACACACTATGTAACTAGTTATTAAATATAATTTTTGTCATAGACCTGGTAGAAGGATGGGGGAAATACATTCTTTATACCATTGAATAATTTCAATGGTATTTTGGTGAGAAAGTTGTTTCTAAAATGATTTTAGAGGAATTAAATGGGCCTACAAATTTGAAAAAAAATTTAATGGTTGTTGGATTATCTCAATTAATGTTAAATTAAACTTGGTTTGAGTTGTATGATATGTCATTATAAGAATCAAGGAATTTTAATGATAAAAAACTAATGAAGATAAAGAAAGAATTGGAAAACATGAAAAGATCCATCAAACACGCATGAAACTCCCTCAACAAGAAGTGTTTTGAGTCGAAGAATATATTGATGATTTAGGAATCACCATAAGAGATATGTTCCCATGTTCATGTAAATATAGATATTTTTAGAAATATTTACATTTATATTCACGAATCCAGAAGACTATTTTCATTTAAATAAACATATGATGTCAACATTTTGTCAATTTGGAAAATACTATAAGAAGATGGTATCCCAAAAATTAGAAACATTATTTTATAATAGTGTTAATTAACTATTTTACAGATTTAAATAAAATTTATGTAATATATGAATTATAAAAAATACAAATAAATCCACCACACAATTGCTGGATTTGAAAATGTGTTTAAATATTTGTTCCATTAGATGTTTTTATATGAGTGTTGGTTTCATTAAAGGATAAAAAATTTAAATACATGTAAATTATAGATAAAATATAATAGAAAATAAATGATTATGTATAATAATAATTTTTATTGTTTTATTAAGTTCGAGTATAATACTCTAGAATGTTTTAAGAAAATTCCATTTCCTAAATACCATAGGAAGAAAAAATAAATGGGATAAAATCATTATAGATATGAAATCCTTTAAAATAAAATAAGAATAAAAAATAAAGAAAACATGAGTGTTTCTTGAGCATAAAACTATATATATGTTATAATATAATCACTCCCTATAAGAAAAATAATAGAGAAAATATTCCATGTATTTGATTATTAATAAAAGATATCGACCTGTGTGAAAGGTGTGGTAAAAATTGACATTGCTTAAAATAATTATGATGATTATGGATAAATAATTTGATGTTTCATATAATAAAAATCCACCCAAAATTATTAATCCATAAATGAAAAAAATTGAATATGAGGTTTTATATAAGATAATATTGCGTTATGATGAAAATAGTGTGCATGGATCTAGGGAAGCTATCAAAATTATTGTTTATATTGAAAAAACAAACTATTCTATCCATATAATATTTTATTTTATGTCTTTAAAATTAATATATAGGTATTTAAAAAAGAATATTAAGGATGAGACATATATTAAACATTGATGATGACTGATCTCCCAGATTTTCATTTTTAGAAGATCATCCTAATAAATATTATTATTGCACCATGTCAGGGGGGAAGAATGAATAAAGGAGTCTCAAAAATCATTTCTTATATGAATATAGAATTTTAGGGACGACATGTTAATATTATAGTATTAATAATACATTTCCCACTATAAACATTAATTAATAATTTTAATAATAATATTAATTCAGGGGGATAGATTGTTTGATGAAAATATAAGATAAACCTACTGTTAATCCTATGAATATAAATATTAATATGTTTTTATCTATGTTCATTTTGGATCATTCATTTATTATCATAATATTCCTTAAATTTGAATTGATAATTTCCATGAATTATTTAACATGCAAGGTAGTTTATGGACTTCATAGACACACTTGGTGATATCTCTATTGTTTTATACACTAGAGTAGCTCATGATGTATTATAGTTTACTTAATAAAGTATATTTTATAAGATAACCATGTTTAATCATGTCACTCATAGAAGTGTTCAAGAATTAATCATATGTTATAGTATAACATATTTTGGTGAAATTGGTGAGGTAAAATATCTCCCCAAAAACCCTTTTAATTTTTTTTCAATAATGTGGAGAAACAATGTCAAACCTCATACTGTATTTTCTTGTGTGATGAGTTGTTTCCAAAAATACATTGGGGAGATTGAGGAACCTAGTGTACACAAATTTTAATATTATTAAATGAAGGGTCAATATGTATCCTAGATTATGATAAGATAATTTGTTGTCTGGAAAAGAATAATGAATAATGATAATAATCTATGACATGTTTGATTATTATTGAGTATTCCTTTGATGGAAAATAATTTTTTGAATGAAAGAACATTAAATAAAACCATATGATGAATTTTAAAAAATGTTAGTCAAAATTTCCTCATGGTATCATTGAATAAATTTTTATGTGATTGTGTTTGCTGAAAAAGTGGGCCTCCATGTTGTGTTTGTTGTCAAAGGAGACTAAGATGTTAAATTTGTTGAAAACAAAGAGTGTTCATAGTGATTTGTATAGTTCTAGAGATTTTTTTGGCAATATATGATTGAAGAAAGAACCTATACAATGTTATGTATGAACAATAGGTGTTACAAAAAGTGAAGATAAAAGGTGGCATCGTTTTCCAGTGTTTTCCAAAACATTGGGCCCCAAAATAGACATATTGGGAAAAGTGTTTCTGGAAAAGAGACCTTCGTGCTGATGTCATAGGGTATTGGAAACTTATGTTCCATATGTTTTTGATGATCAGAACATCAAAATATAAAAATGAAAATTAGGGAGCCCATGTTTTGGTTTGGGTGCACAAGGTGACTCGGGCGATAGAGACTAGTGTGACTAGACTTGCACGCCTAGAGAAAACTTGCTTGTGGAATTCAGGGTGGTCAAAATCACTATAAATAGAGTTGTGAGCCTCCTCGTTTTTTAGAGAACTAAACACATAGAGATAATTCTTTCTCTAGTTATGCGGGTAGGTTCGTTCGCACAAGTGGTGGTATGGGCACACAAGTATATGTTTATTAAAAAGTTGCATGCCAGCTAATAGTTGAACGCCAATATTTGTTCGTGCGTAACAGGGTATTAGTCGCACAATTTCAGAGTTGGTGAAGGGTCTTTCATGCAATGGGATAGGTCAAACTTGCATTCTAGGCTTGGATAAGAGCGCCAAGGCATAGAGAAAAAGTGCTAGTGTTGTGAAGCACACTAGTCATTAAAGGGTTGCATGAAATCCATAAGATTTCCCGGTACACCCACTTTAAATTTGAATTCATTAGTGACTGAAAGTTGAACATCAATAAATCATCTACATATAGATAATGATGCATTCATTTTTTTATAATGAATAGACCTACAAGTCTTTAAACTATGATTGGATCTTATTGAGAAGTAGTGATTATACATCAGTTGGGAGAGTAGAGAGTTTTCATATTATGAGTGGTTGTAAACTAGAAGGGAAATTGAATCCACTCCGAACATTGGAAACAATAGTGCACTTTTAGTGGATTTGATACATCGTCTCATCACTAGTGGATACTCCTTGGACATATCCCTGTGTGGGTGGACCATGTAAAAATTGTTGTTTCATGTACATGGGTTAATTGGTGTTTATACTTTTCTACAAGTTATAGAGAGAAGAGAGTTTTTATTAATAGTGAAACAATATCAATAGGGGTAGTTATTTTAATCTTTCATACCATGATTCCTCCCCTATGAGGGTATTTAACATAGTGGACCTAACAAAAATATTATTTCTCACAATTGTTTTAATAAGTGGATAAACATAAGTAGTAATTAATTTTATGGAGAAAATTAGCATGACATTATACTTGATACATAGAATATAATCTAATTAATTTATAATATACTTTATATGAAAAAATAAGCTAACCGCTCAAGCCACATGGTATAGATCGATCTACATTATGGTGAGATAAAGAACAACCACATAAAAGATCCATCCCAAGCGACTCACATGACGACATAGATGAAAATAGAATATGATATATTTTGGTCACATGAATGATCATAATAAAGTATATCTAACTAAATGGAGGTTTTAGAGAGACAGTGTGTGGATGATAGTTGTAGTGTTAGTAGGTGTGTGAGGAATAGTTTCATGAGTGGATCTAGGGATATTATCCAATGTTTTGAAGAAAGTAAGAAAAATATTAGGAAACACTAAAACCCAAACATCTAATGTTATACAAGGATTCATGGTGATTTTTTCATTCATTTAAAAAGTTATAGACAATACATGGGTATCATGATCAAACTAATGTGAAAAATCAAATTGAATGTGCACTATCATCTTCGATATACATAGTGTAACCATATATAAAGTGTGAGGGTATCATGTTAACTTTATGCAAGGGAACATTATGTATCCCATGTTTAGACATCTATTAGGGTACTATGTTACCATTACACAAGTAATATTATTTTAAATCTTGAAGCCCAATGTGTTTGAAATTCCAATAGTTCCTTATTTTATCAATCAATCATATTAGATTATGCTGATATCATGTTTATGATGATATCATAATCCCATGCATGTGATTATTTCACTAAGAATACAAATATCAATATCACATTAGAAAAGTTTCCATTATTATATGAATCATAAGACATGAGTAATTATAAATGATTCATGTATTATAAAACATTCTAGACATGAATATATATATGATGATTTAAAGACAACCACTACATGATAAATTTTTTAGAGGATAAAGTTGTGCAAGATAGTGGGGAAATCCTAAGAATAACAAAGAACCAAGATGGTAATGTTTTTTAATCATTTTTCCACAAAAAATAACTGATTTACCATGTTAAACATAGCATAAACATTATTCAACATCCCAATGGGATAATGTTTTTGGGATATATTCTTCTTCTAGTAACAGTAAGAACTCGTGTTACATGCACGAGGTCCTGGAGATGTCCTGGCCTCTTGAAATTTGAGTGTCACCCTGAAGAGTTTGATAAATAATTTTTCCAGAAAAGAAATTTAAAACATAATTAAGTTGAATATTCATGATTATATTCAATGTTGTGAAAATATTATGCCTCACGGACTAACTATTATAAACAAATTGGCAGTGTAAAAGTATGTGAGGCATGACTAAGAATTACATGAAGTAAGTCCCTATTGTACCATACATGATGGTAGTGTTATTGAAGAGGATATTTATTACATGTTTTTTATAATTCCTGAAGGAGTAGAGTTCATGAAGAAAAGTAAATTTGTTTTTTATTAATTAAGGAATGTGACCATATATGAATTTATAATCCCCTATAGATATTACAGAAACTGAATGATAAAATTGAGGTCACACATAATATAATAATGAGTAAAAATATATATATATGATATTTTTTCATGATAATCCCACAGAATTCATTCATAATGTGTATTTGAGAAACTTATTTTATCAATTTCACACATAAATTGATTCTAGGACATTATCTGTTATTAAAATGGATATTTCATGATCATCATTATGCAAAGGAAACTAGTCTTATATTGGTGGCCAAAAATATCAATGTAAGACTAGAATTCTATAAAAGTATGTGATCCAATGTACATGAGTGGAGTAGTTTTATCATGCACATTGTAGAGGAGAACCCTAAATAGAAAAGTGGACATTATATTTTTTGGATCGAAATGGAGAATACAAAGGATATTGTGACTAAGGAGTATAACAAGTTACTCAAGAGGTTCGTGCCTGGTGTGTAGAACTACTCGAGTAGATGGCCAATGTGGAGTTTTGTAAAATTGGGTGATGTAGTATAAAGACACTCCTTTGTACACTCAAGTGAATAATATTGGTGTATACTATGGTTACACTATGTCGAGTAGTATAAAGATCCACCTGTGTGGAAAATGAGATAAGATATAGTGTTACTATTTAAAGACTATTTTCATTGATAAAATTTTTATAGTGTAGAATCCTAACTATGGGAAACAATGATAGTGCAAGGTGTTTCCTTTCAGTCAAACCATTTAAATATTGTGTGTTTTGATCTCAATTAGTATTGTTTCTTAATAAGTGGGATTATGAGATATCAATGATTTGATTGGGAATATTTTAATATTTATGAGTTCTAAATAAAATTATTTTCTCGTAAAAGTAAACCAATAATTCAACACCTCTATCTATGGATAATCCATCCAAATACTCTACACCATGTTGCATTGTAAATGGATCATTGATAAATACCTTGTCAATTGAATGTGAATATACTTCACTATAGATTTTTTGGGGAATGAGTTTACTTTTTAAAAAAAATGTGCATTCATCTTTATATATGGAGTAACAAAATATTGGTTTTGGGAAAATTATATTTCAAAACTACAGGATTGGAATGAAATTCCTAGGTTAATTGAATGAGTTATGGTAATGGTGTGGAAATATTGGTTTAAAATATTTATGGGGTTTTCTAAAGAAATATTTTAGGGTATTAAGAGAAATGGAATATTATTTATAAATATAACATCATATTCATTATATCTAATTGTGTTCAAAAAGGATTTTTTGTGGTTTCAATACGAATGGCATAAGATCATGCGTCATTATTTTCATTGTTCATGTTTTTCAGATTTTGGAGTAAATTTACATATTTTTTATGAATGGTTTTATTATTTTCTCTCTTAATTATTATTTCATTGTATTTTTTTCTATTTAATTATGATCCATAATTTTATAATAAGTTTGCACTAATTTATAGAATTTAGATATGGATTTGTTGAATATTTTGAAAGAGGGGGAATGATTTAGAAAGAAAGTATCAATTATATTAATTATTTTAATCATGATGGTTAATATTGATTATATTTTCCATATATAGGGTAGTGTTGTGTGACAACCTCAGGTTTAAGATTATATTTCTTCTAATTAATTTAGTTTTATTGATAACTTCTTATGTTGGTAACATGGAATATAAGTGAATTATGAAAAATTTAAAAATAAAAATAAGTATATTAATATATTATAAATTATAAATTTCTAATATTAAACTAAAAAAAGTAGTTAATTTCATGAACTTGATGATAAATGCTCTGGAATATTAAAATTGTATTTTGTTTAAATAGAATTGTTTTGTTTACAATTTTTTTATATTAGTTTTATGTAAAACCTAATTTATACAATTTTTATTGTTAAACTAATGGATATTTATTTTTCCTACATTTAAAGAAATTAGTGATCCTTCATAAATTTATTATTAAAAAATAATATGTAAAGATAAAAACATTTTTCAGTAAATGGTATTTTTTTTCTCAAAAATGATTCTTTATGCACTTTGTGTTTCCATGTTAACAAATTAAATTAATCTCTATATATAAATGATTATAATGATATTTTTGGATAATATACATTTAATAAATTCAATTAATATAATATAATGGATGTTTATATAAATGTATTGTCAATAAATTCATTTTAACTCATAAAATGTATGTTCCAAAATAAAAGTTTTTACTTTTTTTTATACATATTAAAATAAATTTCTACCACCAATAAGAACAAAATCATAAAAAATGGATTCAATATTTTGAGTTTTCAAATAAATATTATGTGTTAGGTTCAATAAAATATACGTTCACTTTGAATATTGACTGTGATAAATTTAAATCATCATGATTAGTATAAAAAGGGTTAATGATTGGGTAAACTAAGATATAAAGCATTAATTATCTATAATTAAAGTCTAAATATTTTTAGTTTTGTGTATATATACCATAAATTCTATTACATGAAAAAAGTGATATATTTTTCCATTTTCAAATTATAGTTACTTTACACTATTCTAGAATAATGAATATTAACAAGTGTTCCCCTCCACTCACTTATAAAATAGAAGCTCAAAATTTCACTTATTCATAAATTTTGATCAATATATTTCATTCATTACATACCAGTATATCTTGCAAATTTCCCTCCCTAAATATTGTATATTTTTATCTCACCAAATGACCATCCTATAATGTCATAAGGTGTAAGGAAATGAAACATAATCCAAAAAAAGGTAATTATATTTATTAATCTATTTAGAGTTTCTGTTTACTTCCAAATCATTAAAATATTTTATAACATTATTAATGTAATTAAATCGGTTCCTTAATTTCATAAAAATATTGTTTTTATATTGTTACCAATTTTTATCATTTTTCACAAAGTGGAAAATGAATGTGTTTCTCATCAGTATATACGAACAATCATCTCTTTGAAGTTAATTGTTTCATTTTTCATTATTTTTCTAACATTTATTAAATAATTGATGGATTTAATAACAAAAAAGTATTTTAATTATATATTAATTTGTTTAAAAATATATTTTATCATTTAAATTCAATTATTTCTATCCATTGAAAAAAAATTAAAGCATTAACCTAGGCAAGTGTGGGATACAATCATTATGAATTATAATAATAAATATTTCATCCCCATATATTTAGTATTATATTTTGATTTATATATTTTATAAAAATTATATTTACAATATTATTAATATTATTTAGATGATGAAACCATGACTATTGTGAAATTTTGGAAATCATGAAACTGAAACTTATATAAAAAGGACAATTTTAACCCAATAATTTTGATTATAAGGGTAAATTATTAATTTAATGTCAATAATAAATTATCAATGAATAATAAATTTTAATATTAGAATGAATTATTTTTAAATATAAATTTAATATTCATGATTTTTGATAATTGTTTTATGAAATTTAAGATGTGATACAAGTGTTTTTTTTTAAATTTCATTTTGTGTTGGGACTGTTCATGAATAAATATCCAATGGGGATTTATAGTCTATATATCTGATAAACCCCATATATTTATATCCCATCTAGATATTTATTGGGTTTCAAAAAAATCACATATCCTACATTTGGCACTCAAAAATACTATATGAATTTTTTTCAATGAAAATATTAGTTTATTTGTCATGAATATTTTTCATCTATGAAAATATTATTTAAAATAATTATATTATTCCATTCTATATTCTCCTATAACATTTTAGTTTTATTTTCTACTATATTTATTTTTCATTTCAGCGGTTTATTTTAATATACTTTTTTTAAAATGTGTTAAATTCAGAATTTTTTAAATTTTAAAAAGAATTATATTTATAATGTTTACAAATTGAATGATTTTCATACCACTATAAAAATTATACCTTATTAATAATATTTTATAATTTTCTATTTTTTCTAAAATTAAATTTTTATTCCAATATTTTTGAGAATTTTTAGGGATATAAGAAAAATAATAGACAAATAACATTTTAATTATTTTAAAAATACCACTGAAAATTTTTTAAAAGTGTTTTTCATTAATTTTAATTTCCATTGTTATATAATATGATTCATTTGGGATATTCCCTATTATGACCACCAAAGTTCAATATTTATGTGGAATATGATCATTTGATGAAGAATTCTTTTTGAAAATACATTTCTTTTCCCATAGTTATGATATAGTAAAATTATGATTATTTTTATGATCATTGTGGGAAAATATATATTTTATGCATTATTTGATAGGTGGGTTGAGAAATATATAACCCTATAGTCCATTCACTTATGATGTATATATCATGATATAATTTGAATGGTAATAGAGAGTGGACCTATTAAAAGATTAGAATCTATTACCTATGAATAAAAATCAAAAAAGGAGTCAAACCATTCCTCCATGAGATGTTTTCCTATATGTTGTGACGACATATACAACCATCCATATATTGTGTATTTTTTTCAGTTCATATGATTTCTCAAAAAACCCATGTAATGTTATCATACAAATTATATTATCTAAAGGATCATTAATCCTTATTAGTTATGTCACACTCTTTTAAATCATTAAATTTATAATGAATATTTTTCAAGCCATGAATCTCCATTTATGATTAATGATGAATGGGATGTGTATTATATTTATGTAATTAACAAGATCCCATGACATTATGAAAATCTTATAATATATTATGATAATCCATTGATTCCTCCCTTATTTATCCTTCTTGAGAATTTTAGCTCTTCCTTTTTAATCATTCTATATTCCTAGGTTATGGAGAATTGTATTATATAATATATGAATAAAATGGTAATAATGCTAAATTACATTATGGGAGATGTAAAAGATAATTCCTATAAAAGCTGATTGTATATATAGTCTTCAAATTCTCAAAACCATTATGGTTATTAGGGATGACTAATTATGATATTTATTGGATATTGTTATAAAATTATATCATATTTATGTTTGAAATTATTGGGTTCCAACATGATAGGTAAAATATCACTGGGTCAATGGGACAATAACAATTACCATGGGCCATGGAAGTACATTCCTATGTGTTATATTATATTATATTGGGTATTTTAAGACTATTTTAGACTAGGGTATTATGTAACTGCAAATATGTAAATAAATTGTATAAAAATGTTTGAGTGAGAATCCATGAGAGTTTGGTAATGGAGGATCCAAGAGTATTTCGATGTTTTAACGTTTTAGTTATAAGATAATAATAGTATTCCTGAGGGTTCATTTATTGGAAAATTTTAATTATAATTAAATGTAATGTGTGAATAAATAATGTAAGGGTTTTACAACCATTCAATGTACATAGCATAGGAATAGTGATATATGATTCTATATATCCGAGATATGATGTTATGATGTTTCTAATTATGGTGAACACACCCATTGTGATCGTGTAATGGATGTTGTTATAGAACATCCAATTAGTGATAGATAATTGTCCAAGATGGTATAAAAACCTACCATGAATGAGAGTGTAGTTATTAGGGAGTTATAGAAGATCATGTTCGGAGTGGGAATGTGGTGTTCAAGATTAAATGTGCAACCAACCATGAATGACAATGTGTGTTTAAGAACCTTAAGTGACATTATTTTGTTCTAATAGTCATGAGTGAGAATGTTCTGTAAAATATTTCATTTTATTTTTTTGTGTCCTCCATTGAGGGAGAAGGGATGATCGAGAGCTCGATATGCAATAGAGTGATGTTATTTATGAATGAACAGTACATAATTAAAAACATCAGAACTCTTGTTCCATGAAGTATTATGTAATGACATGACTCTCTTTAATTTGGCATTGACAATCACAAGAATCATTTGGTGTCATTAAAGGATTATTTTTACATGATTACTAGAATTGTATTATGTGCATTTAAAGTAATATTTATAGGAGGGGTGTTTCATGAGAATAACTATAACTCATTATATATATTTCACACACATTCATTTGATCACTACTACATTTACTATGTTGAGGTCATAGATAATAATAATTGGTTATTGGAATCACCCCCACACACATATATGACATGAGTATCATTATATGTAGGTAGTCCATACTTTTATCTCCCTAGATGATTTATCTCATTAATATTTACAAATGAATGCGGTCATGCAAGTTGTAGAGGATATGAATTCCCAAGGGTGATTACATTATTATGTTTAAAGGATATTATAATTATAATTTTGTTTACTGTTCCACATCTATAAAAAGTATTTTTTTTAAAATATAGTATTATATAATGATTGTATTGCACATTTTTATTTTTTAGTATTTCAATGTTCTATTTTCAAGAATCAAGTTGACTGCATATTTTGTTTTTTTTAATCGACAATAGGGGAATTCCAGGCTCCCTTTCTATTATACAATTTTTTTTGGAAATTTTTAATATGGATTGGTCCGTATAAATTAATTGTATAATCTATAACGAGAATAAATTTGTTTATTGATTGAATAATCTCCACAAGATGTTTAGGACCTATCTACAAGTCCAAAAAACTATTTTATAGGCTGGTATGCCTAGTTTAATATGATTAAGCCTTCCCCGGTTCCATTTGGGATACCTCTTCTATATAGTTTTATTTTCATTCTTTTACTAGATAAATATTTGAAGCATTTTGTCCACAAAAAAACCTTCACACCTTTAAATTAAAATACCTCAATTCTATCACACATCCAATTATTAAACCTTATTTCTATCATTAAATTTGAGCTAGAAATAATATATATAACTTTACAGTGGTAATAAATTATTCTGGATGAGTTTTAGATTTATTTTGAAATGATAATAATATACATTTTACCATAATTTATTTTTCCACCATTGATATGGAATGAAATTATTTCTAAAAAATAATAATAAATAAGACATGAAAAACAAAAAACCAAATCATAAAATGTTATAAATATTTAAAAATTAAGATAAATTTTTAAAACTAGAAGAAGAAAAATTAACCAAAAATTATTTCTTGCTACCCACCACATATTCTTTATGTTTTTACATAAAAAAGTAGTTTAGTTCACTTTTGGTTTGTGAATTTTTATGAAGATCAACTTTTGATAGATTATTACTAGTAGATATATTTTTTGAGTATTTATTTTATTTCTTATGTCTAGGACCATGTAAATTAATATTTTGTATAGATTATGTAAACATTGTTTTTCCAATGATATAATCATAGTTTTTGTATAAAAAACTATTTTCAAATGACTCTCATAATATAATGTAGTTATAATCAATTTGGAACTATCTTATATAAGCATTAATTTGGAAAAAACATTCAAAATCCAATATTATTTAAAAAAATATTCCATATAATATTAATCATTAATAAAATATATTATAACAAAATCCAAATATTACTATGAAAAATATTATAATCAACTCGAAAAACGAATATTAATTTAAAACATCCATGGAAACCCCATCCTGATTAAAAATCAAATTATTGTTGGGTGGGGAATAAATATAAGACCATTATCAAATTTTAATACACTAAAAATAATTAAAATTATCATGGTTTTGGGAAAGAATAACATTTAAATGAAGTTTCCCCAAAATTTTTAGCTACAAGATAAATTTAATAGTGATTTCTAGGATCAAAATGACATTGGTATTTCATGTGATTATTATTGTAATGAACATTTTATTTTTAAATATTAAATGTAAAATTCAACAATACAAATAATAATTGTGTTATTTTATAAATAACCAAATTTAATGTGTTCAATGGGGACACATACAAATAACCATTTTGTAAATATAATTTAACCCTAATACTAGACAATTATACATATCATATGGGTCATAAATTAAAAATACAATCTCAATGAATCATCATGAACTTGATCTTAGAAACAAGACTATATCTTGACATGAATGACCTAAATGAGAACAACATTTCACCATAGGTACATGATCATATTCTAATGTTTCATAAAAACTTAAACCCACCGGTACAAGATCCAATGAGACTAAGCAACTAGACCTCTATAGTTTGTGCAACATAAATGAAAATTTCCAAATCCAATCATCCTTCCTAAACAAATACCCACATAAAAACCAAAAAAATTAAATAAATATAAAACAATTCCAGTACAATAACAAGGATTCAAGAAATAATCACTGATGGTCGGGAAAATGTGATCTCCAACAATTAGAAGTAACATCACATAAAAATTTTAAAAATTAAAGAGAGATTGAAACTAACACCCCTCAGAATAACTGCAGAACATTAGTCTATTTGAATATATATAACCTAAATTTATTAACCAAATAAATTACATAGGAATAATTTCATCTTGTGAAACCCATATAAGACAAATAAAATCCTTATGATGATGATAAGAATGTACAATCCCAAATGAATAATAAGGCTGATTTAGTCACCCAGTCTCCTCGAAAACCATACCAGAGTAACAAAAAGCCTTCATCATTCCCAAAAAAATAGGGTTATGGAAAATTTTTATTCCTATAATGGAATAGGTGGAGAAACACCACTATTTTTTTCAAAAATATCACTATATACCCATTGATTAACTATAAAAGAAACTATGAATGGGTAATAGCACACTTGAATAGATAGAAATTGGGTTGGTGATCGATGGATAATATCAAGAGTAATAGATAACAACAGGTATGATGTGTGATGAAATTACAATATAGGGATGATAATCTTTATCAATAGATGTAATTAAGACCATCAATGCTGAATGAAACCATAAGAAAATCAATCTACACAAAATTGGAAAAATTATTTGGAAGAAACAATTGAATAAATGTTTAGCTAATCATTAAAATGGAAATATAAATAACCATTCATAGAAAATTATGAAAAATAACAAATTATTTTCTATGAAAAATAAACCAACAATTAAATTTAATAATTTTCCATCCCTTATGAATTTATTTTAAACGAAAAAAAATTAAATTTGATTCTATTTTATCCATTTATAATTTTTTTATTATACAGTAAATATTATTTATACCTGAATGTTAGTCAGGGGAAAAACCTCTAACAAATTATTAAAATAAAATAAAAGAATATAGATGAAGTGATAGAGATGATATGGGGTCAGACCCCATTGCTGGCTCATAAATCTTATTTATAAAATAATTAGATAATGTAATTCTAAAATATTCAATGAAATTGTAACTAAATCATGTGTCCTAAAGGGAAACTTTTATTTATTTTAATCATAAAAAAGGATAATAATAAATAAATGAATTCAGGAGCTAATTTGTAATGATTTTTTTGATGATAAACTGATAGGGAATAAATAATTTCACACTAAATTAGACTTTATGGGTTTTCACACACATTTTTCACTCCACTAAAGACAACATGAATCAATGTTAAAAAAATTACTACGTGTAATCACATCTAAAACTAATTTTTTTCAACCTAAAAATTATTTAAAACCTTCTTATTTCATTTATTTTTCTGAATTTATATATATTGAAGGATATTTACATTAACAAAATTTCAAGAATATTTTTGGAATTTGGGACTCCTTATATTGATTATAATATGTTATAAATAATGTAAACCAAATATGATTCAATTAAAATTTTCTATGGAAGCATTGCCATAAAGGATGGATGTCATGATTCTGCTTGAATAAGTCATAATATGAATTCTGAATTGATGAATTTTAAAATGAGGAATTAAAAAGTGGGTTCCAATTCATAATTTAATGAATAGTGTTTTAGATGAAATGGGATATATTGATCACTTTTAGTGGGGGAGAATTAGTCTATATAAATTATTTTTTATTAAAACACTTTTCCTTCTTTACCTTATCACATATTTGATGTATAAATCTTTCAAGGCTTCGAAATATAAATTTTCATTTATTTAATAATACATTTTCAAAACACAATAAAGCACACTTTGATTTATTAACGACTTTTCCCATGAACATTGATGTCCATGTTTATGGTGTGTGGCTGTTGTTTTCTCACTCACACGAAACTACCCATTTTTTTTCGAAATGTATCATAGGAAAGGGTATACTCATGGGCACATACTCCAATAAATAATAATAAATAATGAATTCCCTATATTGCCTTTATTTGTAGGGTATCAAATTTTTCCTACACTACTTATAGTAGACCAACATTGAAATATCATCTATCTCCTAACCATAAATTACATTGTCTACTTTCTCAATGATTAATAATTTTAATAGTTACCTCAAACACAGTAGAACATGATATTGAGAAAAATATCATACAAAAGATTATTTTATCATATTCAAAGCATTGAGATATACATTTTTTTTAAAAGAATTATCACTTTATCCACTAATTTTTATCCAATGAATAAATATATTCCTTATGAACAAAATATTAATAACCTCATCATCTGTAGGAATAATATTTTCTTCCAATTATTTCAGTATTTTAATAATGTATTTATTCTAAAAAGAATTTAATTTTTCAATATGATAATGGATTCTAATAATAATATAACTTATTATTATTATTAGTGTATATATTAATTAAATTGTGTGAAGATTTTTCATAATAATATATACATTTATATATCATATAATAGTTATCCTTTACACTCATTAAAACTAATAAAAAATAATAGATTCTTATTCACCCTTTGTATCGTTTATATTTTTATTGATGATGGACTATCTATTTGAATGAAAAACCCAATTTTAAATCTCCATATTAATATCTTGAATATTGACCAATATGTTTCCACGATTGCCTCTATTATTTTATTCCATTTAATCAATACTATCTACCTAAATTATCATTGGATATTTTCATTAAACATTAATAAAATTTTCATGCACATCAGCCCTTCGGGAAACATAAAAATATATATAATGAAAAAATGTAGTAATTAAATATCTCGAAATATTTATACTGTATATATTTTCATGGAAGCCTTATAATATTTTTATTCACTCTGTGATAAAGATTACTAACTCACATTATAACTGATATAAAATAGCATTACATGAAATATTTACATGAAAATATCCCACAATATCTTTATTACACATAACTTCATGTAATATTTCCTCTTTAATTAATCCTTGATAAACTTCTTGAATCCTAGATTCATAATAATTTAATGTCATTTATCACATGAATGAATTCCAAATAAAAAAAGCACTTAATCAATTATTTAATAAGGACTATAACCAATATAACTATATTTATGTAATGTAAAAATATTTTAAGATTGAAATAAATTAATCATTCTTCAACATATTTCATTTTAGAAATATCATATATTCAAAATAGAATTGAAAATTATATATTTTCCTTCTTTTGGAATATTATATAAACACATTAATAAATTAATTTTACATATTCTATAATAAAGTTTTTGATCTTATATTTATACATGTGTTATTAGAATGTTAAATGTTTTTTAGAAACTAAGGTATAACTTCACAAAGAAGTGTGGATGAATAAGCATTTTCAGTTTCATTATATGCATAGTCTGAATGGTCCTTTTATATTTTGTGATGTTTAAATTTTTTAGACCTCCTCATAGATTACCAATATGTATATTCGTGTGTTGATAAGAATAATGATGTTTTCCCTTCAATAAAAAATATTTTTTTGAATTGGAGTCCTACCCTGATGTATTTGTTCCCTTGGGAATCACATCCACTACTAGAGGATGACTTATTTATGGGGAGGATTCCCTATGGGTGTTATATACTATTCTGAAATCCCTCAATTCCCAAATTATGGAATATAGATGCATATTAGGAATGTGGGGAAACTGCCACTCTAGTCCAACATGATAGTGTGGATTGGTTTGGGAATGTTATATAAGAATAATGGGGTGCCATTATTATAAACAAGGAAATTTATAAAATTGGGTGGGATTTACAAGGGAAACATGGGGATGGGACTCTGAAAGGATAAAATATTATTTATGGTTGGTAATATTTCAATAGTCCTATCAGATTGAATTAAAGAGAGGATACCTCTGAGGGATCTAATAAATTTTCAGTATATTCATTAATAGTATGAACTCATATAATATCATTTAAGTTCCAAAATTTGAAAGGAATAACTTCCAAATTTTGGAAAACTAATCTTTTTCCATACCTTTTATCACTAGGTTTGGAAGATTTTGAAGGAAACATAGTTTTGTTAACTATTTCAGAATGATGGTTAGATGACATGTAAAATCCTAGCTAGAGAACCTATATTTTTATTCCTTTATCCATAACACAAAATTTTCTTTGCCACACCACTATATGCACCAGAGGAAACTAACTAATAATGAGATTTTAATGAGATACATGGGGTTATTATTCAATATTTACAAGAGTAAGAAAAAATAAGGAAATTATAAATAATAAATAATTAATAATTATCGATAAATAAAAAAAATCAAACACCATATAAAATACCCCAATAAAAGATAAATTACCACACCCATGAAAAATAGACATTTGATGGCTTGCTAGTTTCAATTTCCACAAGATAACCAAAAATCAGATATAATGAAATAAGATACCCAATACTGGTCTTGTCATCCCATATTTTTTCTCCATCCATGATCCATACCAAATCCCAAATCATCCATAAAATTTAGGTCCTTTACACTTATATTATAATACAACCACAAATTCTACTCGAGTGCCAATTTTAGACTTAATCATGTTGTGAGTATAACTCAGTTGGATATAACTGAGGGTGTATAAAAAATATAAATTCTATAAAAATTTATGCAAATGTATCAGAAAATAATATAGATGAAGGTAAATGGAATATATTTCAAATAACCCAAATAGGTCATATTTACACTATATAAAAACACATCAATTCTTATTATCCATAAAATTTAATTCTAAACCAGGTGTTAAGGGGTTACATAATGTCAAATGTGGGTCAACAATCTATGTATCCAACTGGTGGTGTATATTTCTATGGATAACAACCATTCCCAGTTGGGACTGCTATAACTTATAACTTTCCCCATCATGTGGACCTCCATGACTGACATTGTAACACCCTAAGCTTTTGTGAAATTCTATTTTTAAAATAATTTTATTTTTTTTGATAATTTATGTAACATGCAACACTATATTTACTTTGAGTTACACACAATATTGAGTTTAAATAAAACATGACATTATATAAAAATAAAATTTTCTAATATGATAGTTTTCAATTAGCCTTTGGAATAAAAATAATGATTAATATTTACTATATTTTTCAAATAATTTATACTCATGTATATAAATTAATTAGTTTGTTTCTAATTAATTATAAATGAACATAATTATACCATCCCCAAATGATAAAGGGTTATATGGCTAAATGATATGACTCATGTCAACAAGGTGCACCTTCCTTCTCGGGAGCCTACCTGATTAAAACTCTACAGTTAAGCGTGTTTGGCCTGAAGTAGTGATCAGGATGGGTGACCTCCTAGGAAGTTCCCCAGGGTGTGTGTGAGTGAGGAAAAAGCACACTGGAAAGGACATGTGTTGGCCTGTGGGGACTATCATTAGTCAGATGACCCGTTCATGCACGTGGGTGGACCCTAGGGTGGGCCCCACGTGTCTGTGGGGAAACTGGTGGTACCTAGTGGGCTAGGACCCGGCGACCATGTTAAGGCGGGGTGGTTGTGCTATCACCGGGACCTGGTTGTCACATTTGGTATCAGAGGATTCGGTTCTACCGCATCACTTATAACTCTGATATTCCCTTTCTGTGAAGTAATAGTGTTAAGGGTATCGAGTGTGGTTTTCAGTTCAGGGAGTCCAATGTTGGTGCGGCGGCCAACGTATCTGTACACCAGGACCCTGACTACTGACTTCGAGACAGAATTTATGACATGAGTTGGAGTTCTGAGAGAGTACTCATTGACCGTGTCGCATCTGTTCAGGATGTCTCCACGCAGACAGTCAGTTGGAGTTCCGAGAGAGTACTCGATGACGGCCCACCGAGCGGCGAGGCTCCGGTGCAGGGCCCTTTTTACTATGTTGGCACCCTCGGGTGGTGTACTAGCAGCACCACCTCCTGTTGGGCAGCAGATTCCACCATCCTTACTAGAAAACTGTGCACGCTGGCAGAGCGCGTTGCATGAGTTCCAGCAATAGCGGCCTCTGAGGTTACGAGGCGAGGCAGATTCCCAGATAGCAGAGCACTGGTTGGAGGCGATTGCTAGAGTTTTCTGCCTAGCTGAGACATCAGTAGAGTGGATGGTGGTATTAACTACTAGTGTTTTCCAGTGAATGACCATGAGGATGGTCCGCATAGCGATGAGGCTTCAGTACGTGGACCGATGCCTGAGATAGTGCCTTCGGGTAGTGTGTCAGCTATACATCACTACCTGTTGGTCTGTAGTTACAACCGGCAGTACCGGTAGGTGACACATGTAGGCTTACTGCCTTACATGTGTTCTAACCTCAGATACCCTCAAGTTCTGAGGTGAGCCCGACTCATAGGCGGCTGAGGACTGGCTTGAGGAGGTGGCTGAATGTTTTCTTGAGCTTATATAGCTTCAGAAGGACGACGAGTCGATAGCTTAGTATTCATCATGGCGTACCGATCGTTCTTTGTACTTGATGACTGCGATATGATCAGTGCTTTAGAGCTCGGACCTCGGAGTGAGGTTTGTTTAAAGGATATCCAAGTAAGCACTATTTTCTCTATGCATTCCTATTTATGTTAGGGTTCTAGAAAGAACCTTTGTGGTTGAATGTTCTGTGGCTGATCGGTTTTAGCCAGTGAATGATAGCAGTGGGAAGATGTGAACTGGTTCTAGTCTCTAAGACATGGGCGTGCGAATGTTTCAAAAAGAGGAAATGTTAAGGACGGAAAAATATGCAGAGTAGCAGACGCAGAGGTCAGGGGAAGAGAGTAGCTGCATGCGGTCAAGGAGTGTGACCCAATGGCTCTAAGAATGATTCGGGGGACAGTATGTGTTCACTACTAGCTGCCGTAGTAACAGACATTGATACAAATCATTCCTTCCTTCCACAAATCTTGTCCCAGACCTAAAGTTTCTGAAAAAAACCGTAGACATGACCCTCACGTCTGGAGATACCTTGGGAGGAGACATGATAATCACACTTACGCCGACAGTGTAATCTAACCCATGAGGAGAGAGTTTCGGTTGGAATCTCTTGGTGGAAGCATTGAGGCCTTATGACATTGGTCTGAGTATGTATTAGATCCACAGTTCATACACGGATTGACAGTATTAGGAAAACGCATGGATGGGTTTTTCATGGTCGGCGAAAAGGAAACCCCAGGAAGCACATGATGAACTCTTGCATGGGAGGGTGTAGATGATCATTCCTAGGTCGGCCAACCTTACCCTCGTGGCAGCAGGAGTTTTTAGTTTCAGTTATAATCAGGAAAGGGAGACCACTAGAGTTCGAGGATGTTGACCAAGTTCTTATACGGGTCTCACCTCGACGAGGTTTATAGAGATGTATCCAAGGCGGCGAGATTTCTCCGAGGTTCAATGGACCTTTCTAGGTCCCCAGCAGGGTAGGTGAGGTGGTTTACCGCTTCACCTTTCCACCTCAGTTGCACCGGGTGCATGAAATCTTCCACGTACCTCGGCTGAGGAGATACATGCAAGATCCTTCACACATCATCGACCTTAGGGAGTTGGATGTCGATGACAGGGCGACGTGCACGGAGGTTCCAGTGGAGATTGAGGATCGACAGGAGCAGATCCTATGAGGATGGTCGATTCATTGGGTGCGCTTTCACTGGAAGTACGAGAACCTCCAGGTTAGCACATGGGAGAAAAAGGCTCAGATGTGTGCTCAGTACCTCTTTTGTATCCCTAGTTTGTGTTAAAGCTTTACGAGGACATAAAGCCCTGAGGTGGGATTAATGTAAAGACCTGTAAAATTTAATGGAAATTTTCTCTTAATTTTCTTTGGGATTTTACAAGAACACAATTTCTGACGGCGTCTGATTCCGAGGCCTGGTGAGCCCAGAATCAATTTCCGAAGTTTAGCTCGGGTACGTTCAGTGAACGAACGAGCAGGTTTTTCTATTTTTTGAACCGGTACTCAGAATTGAAATTCGAGGACACCGATAAACTCCCAACGCTGGTATTTTCTTAAGAGGACTTTTACCGTAGGTGCGTTTGCTTGGGATAAGAAGGTAAATTTTGGGGTTTAAGGAAGAAATAAAAAAAAACTGTGAACAATTTTATTTTAGTTAACCAAGGGAGTTAAATTCTACCATGGGAAGTTGTTTGTGGGACCCACAACCACCCAACTTCCCATGTGTGGATATGTGGGAGGTGGGGCCCACACAAGACCCTAACCCCCCTTGATCTTCCCATAACCCCTTTGACCTCCCATAACTCACTTCCCTCTTTAATTTTGAAACTCCACTTTAACTTATGTGACTCTACCTCTTCCCTCTTCCACTTTCAGTTTAACTTTTTCCAACTCCATGTTTAATTAATGAAACCTACACAATTAATGAATTAAGTTATTCAAATTTTGACTATCTTGTAAGATTAATTAAAATACGGTGGATTATTATTTTTAATAGGGTTGGCTTTTTTTTAGTGGGGAGAACCCTCTTGAGAGAGAGCTTTGTGAAGGAAGAGGGGTTTTCCTCCATCGTTGAAGAACACTGAAACCTCCGGCGAAGAACGACGACACACCCTACATCCTCTTCTTCACGCGACAAGAGAGGAGATGTCGATTCTTCTTCGGGTGAACTTCTACAACGACGGAAGTGAAGAACACCAACAACCATCGTCACTCTCTATTCCTTCTTTGCAACGCCATTCTACCACGATGTTCGACTTCCATGACTCGACGACGTGCGATGCCTTTTTGAGGTAGGGGTTTTTATATACTATTGAATTCATTTTATTGATTTTTCATATCTTAAATTCACAGTGATGATGACCAAATGAACATGGACATAGTCCCGCACATAAACCATTCGCCTTTTTCTTTTTATTCTTAACGTGTTCTCCGTGCGTTCTTCAATGAAAAATATTTATTGACGCTGGAAACATGACGTTTTGTTGAGCACAATATATGGATGTGAATCCCTCGACGCAAGGATCACAAATATGCGATCGTTTAATTTTTCAGTCTTGGAACAAAGCCGCAATGGCTCACAGAAGGAGGCGTCCAAATATTTATTGACGCTGGAAACTAAATTTTTCCCTGAGCGCGACATATGGACACGAAGATCTCGACTCGAGGATCATGAATATGCGTTCGTATCTTTTTTCTGAATTAAATCGATGTCGGAATGGAGTGCGGATGGCGGAGGCCGCTTGTGCAGGTCGTAGAGAGAAGTCATGTGAGGAAGTAGGTGATGCGGGAGCGGGCGCATCAGGGTTTTACGGTGAAGACAGTAGCGGCGCGGCAGGCTAAAGGCAGCCACGACGGTTCTGGCGAATGCAGCGGGTGCGAGAGGTTGGCCGTTGTAGTTTGTAGGAGAGGCGGCATGAAATCGTGAATGAATAAGTTATGTGATTGGAGAGAGAATATGGAATTGAAAGGATATAAAATAAAAACAAAATAAATGGAAAATGAATTCCCACGTGGAAGCCGCATGTAGAACATGAAGGCCCATGCGTTGAGTGAATTTTGAGCTAAGGAAAAACAAATAAATAAGTAATAATAATAATAAAATATTGTTATTATTACTTTTGTTGATAAAAACCTTTTTATGCCATAACGCCTTCGTGCGACCTCGGTTTCACGAACCGTCTGTGTTAGTGTGACCCTGACTTCAAGACGGAATTTTTGAGTCCAATATTGGATGTCTTTTTCGGGTTTTCAGACCAGGTACCCGTAGCACTCGGAAAAATAATAGATTTAATATTATTGTTAAATATTCGACCCACCATAACTCATGCGTGCGACGTCCGATTGGCTTGATGTCAGTGGCGATATAATTCCATCATTAATATGGTCGATTCAAGTCTAATGTTGGATACTAAATTCTAGTTCGTAGTGCAGGGCCACAAAACACCGAATAATAATAATATTATTATTATTATGGGATCTTGTATCGGACATATCTCTCTCATACGGTATCGGAATGACGAACCGTCTGCGACGTTGCGACCCTGGAATTACGACGGATTTTTGAAGAGTAATTTTGGATATTTAAGTTGAGGATGAGACGCGGGCCCCACGAGGCCCAGTTCGCGCATGATGCGGTGAATTGCAACATTTTCCCCGGCTATCCGTTTGGGACCAATGGGTAGTCCATCTCGTGTATTTTTTCGTATGGATCACAATGGTGTGACCAGTTTGGTTAACTGGTGTCATTTGAAGTACGACTGGGTTGGATCGAACATTAATCCAAACCGGGCCCTTGGAGAGGAAATGCTTATAACTTGAGCTCCGGACGTTCGATTGACGTGTCGTCGACTTTGTTGGATTCCTCTTGATGAGATGGTTCTTTTGGTATACTTATCCTGAGGATTGGACACTGTTGGAATATGGCCGGGTTGGATTGTACCCGAAATCGAACCGGGCTCCTGGAACCGAAAAGCTGATAACTTTCAGACTGGACGTCCGTTTGACGAACGGTCAGCGGCGTTGGTGATCTAGTTGGGAATCGGTCATTATGAGTATACCCTATGAGATTTCGGGGTACAGTTGAGATACGGCCGGGTTGGTTCGCACACGAAACCAACCGGGCCCCTAGGACGAAAAGGCTAATAACTCACAGACTAAGTGTCCGATTGACGCGCCGTCTGTTGCGTTGAGACCGCTATGACGAGGCGGTCCATTGAGGTACTTCTTCATGGGACTATGAGATACTTGGAGTATTGACCTGTAGCTCGTGGAGCGGACCCTCCCGGAGACAAGAGTTCGGAGTACGAAGACCGTGTAGCCGGCTGAGACCTGACGACTACTTGACCGACTCGACGTGGAGTGAGTCGACTAGCCCAGTGGATGAAGCACTACTTTGTTGGGTGCAGACCCATTGAGGATGGAGCACTACCTGTGTGATAGTGCAGACATGCGGTACCTATCCAGAGAGTACCTCTGCAGGCTATTAGGTGGTGTACACTACTGTGTTTGGGTGTCATACCCCGGTGGGAAGCACTACTATGTTTGGGTGGATGGCTCGTGGTACTCGACAGGAGGAGTACCTAAGTAGTCTTAGGTTAGTGACAAGTACCTCAGAGTCGTGATAGGAACACTGTACACTCCAGAGACGGGGCTCTTCAGCAGTTACGGTTTCGATAATGAAAATCCTGGTTTGAGTTGAGTCTATGATCTTTGTGTTTACCTCATGATTGAGATGGCTCACTTGATAACTTAGGTATATGTATGATCTTATACCTGGGTAGTGGTTATCCATTGATTTCATAATCTCTATGTTTCCTCATGATTGAGATGGGTTACTTGATAACTTAGGTATAATTATGGTCTTATACCTATGTAAAGCTTATCTGTTGAGATCTTTCTTTGTGGTTATCCTTGTTGGATTTAGTGAGACCTTGAGGGTCTCGGGGTCCCTAATGAGTATCGTATACTCACCCCTGCATGGGTTTTGCACGCACCTCGTTGTGTTTATTTCAGATGACGGGCAGCGCTGACAGAGCCCGAGTGTTCGAGGACTTGATGATACCCAGAGGTGGACCTCAGGACGAGTCAGCTTCAGGAGGTGGACTTCACGGCGAGATGATACTAGGAGGATGTTGACGGGAAAGAGAATTCTGGACGCTATCTGTACCTACCCTTCAGGTAGGATCAATGGTGGATGATCCAGGAGCTGCACTATCTGTACCTACCCTTCAGGTAGGATCTGAGGAGGACGACCGAGGAGCTACTTCTTTTCTTCCAGCTGTTGTCTTTTCTATTGTACTTTCGTTCAATTGTAGTTTTACTTTCATTTGGGTTTGTATTTGTCCCATTTAATTTTTATCATATTATTTTGTACGTACTGTTTTACATCCGCTTGTACTCTATGGTGTTTAGTTTACTTTTTTTAAAGGCAATGCCTTCCTAGTTATCGGGATTTATGCCTTTGGTGCTAGTCGCCAGCCCTTGGCCTATGGAAGGCGGGCTTGGGGTAGTCATGGCACGGGCCTCGAGGACGGTTCGTGACAATAATACCATTTTTAAGATAATAGAAAATTGTTCATTGAAAAAAAAATCTATAAATGTACGTGAATTTTATATCAATAAATTAACCTGTTCTTTATTGGTTAATTTTTTAAATGAAATTAATATATTATATGTTAAATAAAAGGATTAAAATTTTTCTAATATGTATTATAGATATTAAATGATAATAAATCAAATTTTATAAATAAAAACTAAATTGTACAAAAAACCCACTTTCTCACTTTTATGGGTACTTATAATAATTTTAAAAAATATCTATAAAAATAAATATTATAAAATAAAAAAAATCTAGAAATCATAATTTTAATATTATATTAGGGTGATGTTTTAGGATTTTACTAATAGATTATATTTTTAATGAGTAGTGAACAATAAAAAATTTTAATTGAAAAATCCATTTTCATTGAAATTATTAATTTTTTTAAGATATATTTTTGATCGGGTTTCAAGTAAAATAACAAATACTTTATAAAAAAAATTCATGTTTATGTAATTTTAATTGATTATATATCGTATTTTGATAAAATACATTTTCAATATGTTATGTTTTTCTCTTTAAAACCTTACATACTAATCAAATTTATGGGATTAATTATATATAAATATGTTCATTTTTTATTAATGTAATTTTGAAAACTATAATCCATATTTCAAAATAACAATGATCTATAAAATATAATATGGTCAAAATATTTTTATTCCCTAAATGAATAGAGAAAGTAGTAAAAATTAATTACTGTATCTATGTAAAAATGGGTTTACTAGGGTTTAATCCAAAAAATAATTTTATAAATAACCAACAAAACAATCATTAAATAGATTTACCAAAATTTTATGACTATTCAACATATTTTGTTCAACAATGTTATATTATAGAAACTTTATAAATATACAAATTTTTAGAGAACTCAATTGATTTCAAAAATACCATGTGTGTTTTCTCCCCCACTTAAGGATGGTCACCACCTATCCTCCCTTATCTTCACCTTCACACCTATTTGGATCAGATAATCCCTATCAAATATAGTTTCCATATTCCGATCCTTCATCTTAGAGTCCACATTTTTAGATTAATTCTTACATAGTAAGTATTTTGTGCAATTGAAAAGAGGGTACTAAAATATGAGGTAATGTTCTCCAACGTGCATATTTATTTTTTGTCTATCTCCAAATTAATAAATTCTTAATAAAATATGATTATATAAAATAATAAAAATTATTAGTATACTACGAAAAAATAATTTAATTTATTTAGATAATATAATATCCACTTTTATTAAATGTATTTTGAAATCATCATTCATCTATACAATGGACTACCACCTCACGAACAGACATAATTCATTTCTCCATTACCACCACTCAATTTAATACATAATGATCGATTTATTTTTTATATAATCTATATTATATATTTAAATTTTTTTATTTTTATATTATTATATCACACATAACATTATACGTCCATTTGGTAGGAGTTTGATAGTTTCATATGTGTGTACAGTGGGATACAATCTTGCAAAGAAATGTTATTCATTCACTAACTAAAAAGACCATACTGATGATGAATTTAAAAAAAATATGGGATATATATGAAATGAGAGTTTTTATAGAATAATAATTTATATCAATTTTATACCTTTCTTTCAATTTAACATTTAAATTGAAACACCATTCATGTGTTTGTATGACCTTGAATCCCTTTGAATGGTGTATTTTATGTCATATTACTAAATATTATGGAATAACATTAATTCAAATATAATTAATACATATGATATTTATAGAATTTTCCATATACTATATATTATGAATCTATTTTCAATGTATGAGTAACATGAAAAGAAAATGATATACAAAAAACATAGCTGTTATTTCCCAAAATGAATCTTTAACATGGAATTGATAATAAATTGCCTATGAAATAATAAATAAATATATTTTATTACATATTTTAATATTTTACAATAATATATGTGTAATAAAATTATATTTATTATACAGAACATTTGGAAATTTACAAAAGATGTCAAGAATTATAGATAGGGTTATCTAGTCTCTCTATTATTTCATAGATACATATAAAATCTCACCACCAATATCTATTACATCATTTATACACTAACCATGATTTTTTTAATTATTATTATAAATAAAATTATTTTGTTTTTTATATCCATGTGAAGATCACTATATATTGTGTTTTTGGTTAAAACATTACCAAATATCTAACAATTTTCCAATTAACATTTATTTGTTGGGATATAAATAAAAAATGACAATGTGTTTTTTATATGGTTTATATACTGCCCAAGAATTTATTCCTAGATAAATCTAATGAAAATTGTAGCTATTAATTGATCCATATGTGTATTTCTATTTTATGGGGTTTATGGTTTCAATGTTATTAATGTGGTAAAGGTTTTTTGTCTCGATATTCCACCTTGGAGACATATGTTATGTTATGTACCTATATTCTATTATAAAATTTATATACATACCATTTTAAATTTAATATCACGAAATCATTAATAATAATCAAGAAATTATTATTTTACCCTTTCATTGGGCTTATGTTTCAAGGTTACCAATGTGGTTGGGGTTTTATGTTACAACCTTACCTTTAATTGGAATTGTTTGTGATTACATATCAAATGATGATATATCATGATCTGCCTATGAATAAATAGATGATGTTTCTCATCCTATGGTTATTCATGATGTCTTTACAGAATATTATCATTTTTATACTTATTGATAGATAAACAAATTGAGAAAATGATTTAATGATAATTTAACTTTGTTTTCCTCTATGGTCAAAAATATTTTTCTCCTAATTTAATGTTTTATAATAATTCTTCCAAAATATATTCTCATTTTATCTTTTTGTAAATTTTTATAGAATATTTTTAAAAGAAATCTTCATTTTATTTTATATACAATCCCCAATTGGATTTTAATGAAAACATTAAATTAATATTTTATTAAAAAGAACTTCATGTATAGTGTTTCCTAATGAAATCACTTTAAAATTATTTTTATTCCCATTACATATTTTCAAGATAAATTTAATAAAAAAATTCTTTAATCTTTCAAATATTTTTCAATTTTTTATATATTATTTCGAAGTAAATTGGGATTCTATAAATTTACTAATTTTTCCCAAAAATGAAAGGGTATTTTACTCATTAAATTTCTTAAATTACAAGTCATAATTATTTACTTTCTCAGATGACATCCATTGACTTTATGTATGATTTTCTGGGCATATAAAACTTGTATGCCATTCCTATTCATATTATGATTTGTTAATTATGATAATTTGTTTCTGAAATCCATTTGTCTTCCATGGGTTATTCCATCATATAATTCATATGAAACCCAACACTTTTTCGTTGGTAATACTATGATGAAATTATGAAATTTTTATGAAAACTGGATTATTTCCATTGGGTTTGATATAATTATTTTTTTCAAACACATTTCCTTTCATGCATTATTATATGATGATTTTTTTGGTCTTATAGAATAAAAATGTTTTATTTTTAATATTAGATGGTTGTTATACAATAAAAATAATTTTAGACCGCTTATAACTAAGTATTGATGGATAAGTTATAACCAAGGGTGGTGATTATGTTATAATAAATGATAGGTGGTAATTATATCTCAAGACAATGAATTTGGTGAAGATTTATGTCTCATGATATGGACGTCAATGGAATAGTGAGTGAACATGAATTAGTAAGACAAGTCTAGAATAGGGAGTGAACTCTATTCTGTATGGTACAATCCCTATAATAGCCTCGGTAGTGAACCTTGAAAACAATAATGGTTAGGAGAGTGAACCCATTCCAGTATGATATCATTGTTAACGAGCATTTACAAATAGGAAAATGATTTTCTAATCATATTATTATTCCACAAATACTTAACATATGCCATTGGTATGCTCTCATGACTCATGTTCTTTGATTACATAATGATTCAGGTCTTATTAACTTCCAATAATTATTCCATGACTAATGTTTATGATATCCAAGATGCATGTTATGGTATTTATATGTTCTGATCATTTTCTCATACATTTAAGTTCATGTTATGCTTATGTATCTCCATTTTCTACCCATATGAAGCATATGAGATCTCTATTTTTTTTTATTTAACTAGGTTTTAATGATTGGTTCTATATATGTTTTGTCTATGAATATTACTAAATTGGAATATATTTTTTCAGAAACATCTAAGAACATTCTGTAGATTATAAGAATGTGTTCCATGTTTCTAAAGGACGAAAAGTATTATTGTCCTCAATCATGTGTTTCTGTAATGTAATGAATTTTAATTTAAAATTATCTAATACCCACATTTGAGAAGTAGGGTCATTACAAATATCATAAATGGAATTTTTTAGATACCCTATATAAATTTTTATGAGAAATCATTAGTTGTATGAAAAGAGATATTCTAAAGAATATATTTAGGGATATATCTAATGATAAGAATATTTATGAGTTAAAATATAATAAAATGTGATGGAATATTTGTAAAAGATAAATAATCTGGTCTGAAAAAAATTATAAAATTATCTATATACTTCATGTGGATGTATCTTGGGAATAGATATAACTAGGTGTAACAACCATTAAAACCCCATATTGAGCCATAATTGAATGTGATCCTGTGAAATACAACAGGACTTGTAGTGAATCTGGAATGACACTTCTAATGGTTATTCTTGGGAAATTTAAAATCTCCTTATGAACTATAATGATATATTTTTATGGATGTAGTATATGAATTATAGTGGATAAACCAAAGGGGTCATATATTAAAAATAAGGCATCTTGAGTTAGACATCATATGTTATTTTTAATACTTTTTAATTATCATTATTATTATCCTTTTTCAAACTACAAATTTATTTTATAGTATACTGTGGGATCCAGATGGAACTAAACATAAATTTAATGTGACTATTAATATTTTAATGATAATTAATATTGAACGATCAATGGGGTATAGGTTTTAGGGGTAATTCATGGTCATTTTTTCATTGAACATGATTAATAATGTTCACCTTAGAAAACTAATAGATCCAAAATAAAAGAGATGGATAATTTTCATTGCGTTTAGTAGGGGAAAAAAATGGAGGAATGAAGTTTTAGTTTCTATCATTTCAAGAAGGGGGGATGAATACTTTTAGAGAATTTCTCACTATAATGATAAAATGTTTTGTGTGTGTGGAGAAGAAGGGAATAGATTATGAAATATATAAGGGATGATGAAAATTTTAGTTAATTTAAGGGAATGAAATATTTGTCTTATTATGTGATTAAGAAAGGATAAATGAATTAGATGTGAAAATTAAGGGAGTAAATTAAATTGATGTCTATAGGGGTAATATGATGATGAAATTTTTCAAGTTTTTATGTGTAATGTTTATATTTCTATTGATAAATAGACTATAGAATATAAGTTATAATGAATTAGTAATAAGTAATGTGATGATGAATCCTAGAAAATTTTTTGATAAAGGAGATTGATGAATGGTGTATTTATATTTTGGATATATAAGATTATTTTAAATAAAAAAAAATTTGTATTTTCCATGATAATTTTTTCATGAATGATTTGAAAGGATGTCATGAACCAACCTGGGTCAACCCTAAACCGGTCACCCTAACCGGTCCGCGACATGGCCCGAAGGGCCTTCCCGATCTCCATGAGCTGGTATCCACTGTCGGGCACCAAAATATAATCGATGGGACTGATTTGGCCCATAAAAGATTAATAAAAAACATTAATAAAAAAATTAAACTACACCTTTGTAGCAGAAAAAATTAATAGAACAACTGAACATACCTCCATGTGACCCTCTTGGTCACTAACCAACCAACGGACTACCTTACTCCAATAATGAGAAACTCATCAAAGAGAACATGAGAAAAGGGGATCCTCTGACTAAAATGATAAAATAGGTCTTGGAATTAAAATGCTCAGTAGGTTTGCTAAGATAAACCTCTGAATCCAACACTTCATTTCCAAAAACAATCAATTAACACAAGTTTTAAATACAGCTATAAAATTAGGGTTTCCAAATTTTAAAATAAGTGACTTTTATCCATTTATAAATTTTCATTACACGCGACATACCATTTCCAAAACAATTTTTCATTTAAAAAAAACCCAATGAAAGACACAAAAACTGGGATAAAGTTGAATAGGGAAAAAGTTAAATCTATAAATAAACTTGTATAATAGAAAGTAAAAAAATGTAAATAATCAAGTCACCATGGGTGATCATAGACATCCCTAGAAGACCCCTAGACATACTCAGTTTGGAACCACAAGTTGGTGTACAATGAAAATCTTATGTCTATAACCAACTAGACTCTATCATTGAAATAAAAAACCAACTGCACTTTCCATCTGGCCAATACACCTACCAGTGGGTACAAACACATCTAATTGGGGCTGATAAGCTATAATCACTCAATCCACTATAAGACTCACATGAACCAATGGTGGTTATAATGATACATTTTAGGTATGATGGCCCTCTTATAGGTGACTCATCTCACCGCACATGCCTTCCCCAAACAAAGAAGTTTCATATACATTCACCCCCAAAGGGTTACAATAGACAGTAGGGCCCTGTATACATATATAATCATTTAACATTAAAAAAATTGCCAATCGGGCCATCACTTCATGTTCATATTGAAGCTAGTTTCTAAAAACACTTAAAAGTCCAATCAGACACACACCCAACTTCTAACTGCAACCCTTTCTAAAAGTTTACATATATTCACCTATGAGTTAGAAGAGCCAAACGAGATTTTATGTTCCAAAAATGCACTCCCAAACACATCAGAACAAAACAATGGTTATTTACCCCCGTTTTAAAATTACTTCAAAACATGCTTTCAATCCAAACGGGCCAAATCCATGGGGAATACATTTAAAAGAACTTCTTTGGAAACACACAAAAGAACATCTATCACTTGGGACACAAATACCATTTTTCAAATCAAAATAAACCACTACCCTTAATTTAAATAACACCAACCCTCATATTAGAAATATCAATCCCTTTTAAAAATATATAAACCCAATCGCTATGCCATAACCACCAATTTGAAAACACTAAAAATCCTCTTTCGAAAGAAAACGCTCAACAAAGCCCTAACCAAATATGTTTCTCAACTTCACCAAAATTTGATAAGACAACTGAACAAATTTTAAAATTCAATCAAGACTCAACGAGTTTACAAATACTTTTATGAACAAGAAAACAAATTTCTAAATAGTTTTCATAAGAAGACCAAACAATGCATAGATAATCTGTATAGGTCAACCACACAATTTGTTAACTATTCTATAACCATGTCAAATAAGTCACCCAAATCTAGAAAACTCCACGATAAACTATTCGAGAGTAATGTGAAAAACATTTTCATATTTAAAAAGTTATTAAATCAACTTTTGACATCCACATGACACAACCTTCATAAGTACATATAAATTTAACAATATAAAATACATCAAAACTATTCGTAACGAAACAAATAAATTTCAAAACACTATATCATGTTAACAAATTACATTATTAGAAAGCGATAGAAGTAAAAGATTTAACTAAATCAATCAAGCATTCAATAGATTTAATCGGTAAAAAATGCGGGTTCACCTACCAAAAATCTAGAGTGGATGTAATGACACTACGGTTAAGAGAACCAATCATCCCCGCAAACCAAACAAGCACCCTTGAAAATTTGAAAAATGAGCGAATTAAAAATTATGACAATAAAGTGAGGTTAAAATTAAAGAAAACACAGTTTCAAAATGAAGAAGTTCCAAATGGGGGAAAATAGCATGCCATGTAGGAGGTAGACGAACTGTATATTGCACCAGAAGATTGCCAGACAATAAGGTTCAGGTCTCTAGGAAGGTTGTGTTGAAGGGGTCAAAGCGACCAGGTGCTAGTGCGGTGTGGTTGATGCTAGGTCTGGCTAGAGGCAGTGGTTGTGAGTACAAAGGTGGATGGAGATGCTTGGTCAGCACCAGAGGAGATCAGCGCTAGGTCTGGCTAGAGTCTACGGGGCACGATGTCGGAAAGGGTGATGGAGGTGGGGTCAACCGTCGAGGTCCACATGGTGGTCTACTGGAGGCATGGGGAAAGGTCCATGGCGAGCATGGCGTGCGTATCAGGAGTGATGGTCGGGGTGCACTGAGGGGGCACCGGTGAAGGGTGGTGTGGAAACTGATGCTTCCAAGGTGTTGGCGGTAGATACAGTATGGCCACGTGAGGGGAGAATGAAAGAGGGGATGGGGACTTGTGCAACACAAATAGTGGGGGTGAAGCTCGTGCTGGGTTTAGGGTTAGATAGTTTTTTTTCATTTCATATAATAATTATAATAATAATTATATCGACCATTCTAATATAAAAAAATTAAAAAAATTATAAATTTACTCATGAGTTTTTAAATCATGAGTTTAATTTAAATGATTCAATCACTTTCAACGAATAATTATTTAGTTTAGTTGTTAGGCATTTCCATAAGTACATAGGATAACCACACGACTATTGCACATTGTAATGTTACTATTCTAGAATATAAAACCTTCTAAATATATTAATCCTAAAAAACAGTTGACCTGCACCTCGATACGGTTGACATATTCCATAAAAAAAACAATTAAAAGTCAGGCTGTGACAATTATCCCCACCACATACTCTTTCTTTTCCCATAATGACACCAAACTAAAGGTTAACCAAAACTCGAGTTCATGACCGATTGAAACCAAAAGAATCCACAACACAAGAGAACAAGAGAACTTGACAGGGGTCTCCCCACCCCAAGAACACAACTAGCGCAGAATTTTAACACTCAAACATACTACCCTGGAAAGGGTAGACTGAGGAGGAAACTCTCAACTGATATAAACTAACTACTATAGCATGAGTGGAATAACACCCCCACTAATTCTTGGATCACTTGATCCATACCAAAACCCCAAACACTATAGAATATTTTATGAGCAGAACATAATCCCCATAGCAATCCCAAGCATTACTATAATCCGTGACTTCTTCAATTACTCTTACGTCTCCAAACGAACACCTCTAAACCAATATCAACTGATATAGGGTCCAAACACACTTTTATGAAAAAAACATGCTTCAGAAAACCACATTCACACAACCATGAATTCATGAATTAAAATAGGATGATTCCATCACAAATTCATGAAAAAACTATGAACATACCACAACATCAAAATATTAACATTAGAAAAAATGTAAGGAATGTCTTTATATGTTTTACCACTAACACAGAACATGAAACCCAGACTGAGGCCCCACACCCCCGACAACTCCTGAGTAGGTACGAGCTTTACTCCAAGACCTGTGGTTGGGGCTCTGATGGGGGAAGTATCTTCTGCATCGCAACCAGGCACTAGAATTCGACGGGTCACAACATGTTCTTCAAGAAATGATTATTGAGAGACTTCTCTAAGTGACCTAGACATCCGCAATGATGAAACGTCTTTGGTGGGATGAGACATGATGACTTCACTTACCTGAACCAGCCACACTAGTGGCACAACACTGAACAGTCTGATGAATAGGAAACCAGAACCACTGTAGAGGACACTTTAGAAATTTTTTCCTTTGGAACACACTCCACTAAAGATGTGAATCCATCATGAGAAATTGGATAAAATAGATTTTCAACCATCTTCGTTATAGATACCAACTCATCTAGGAATGCCTCATTCACCAGTTTATCGAAATAATGGTCCTTAGAAGGAAGGACAATCTCGTTAATCTCTGGATGATGACCCCTGAATAAAAGATTAATTGTCACCAAATCATGTGACGTTACCTCTGCAGAAAAAGACACAAGTTCCTTGAAATGGTTAACATACGCTTTCACTATCTTTTTTCCTTGTTGAATACACCTAAGCTCCTCCCTTATCTTTTTCTTTATCACTTTAGATATAAACAATCAGAAGAAGATAGATTTAAAGACAACCCACTTGTCCACGAATTGCATTGACAATGGGGAAACGAACTCTCATTCGTCGAGATCTAGACCTTCAAACAAACCAAAAATAGCACACACTTCACAGCTTCGGTAGTTCCCAATAACCTTAAGACACGCTCGACCACTTGAAGCCACTTTTCTTCCCCTAACGGACCTCGATCACCATAAAGGTTAAGAAATATCTGATAAGGGCCAAGAACTAGGCATGATATATCGTAAATCTTGGTGGCCTTTTTGGGTGGTATTTTCTAAAAAACATATAAAACAAAGAACAAAAACTGATATCACGCTGAAGGAATATCACAGAATGTGCCGTCATCCAAAACAACCATCACAAAAGAAACTAGTAAATTCAATCACAACTCCAAAATTACTCTTTCCAAATCCCATTTCAATTTTACATTTCAAAACCACCTTTCTTTAACGCCACATTCTAAATACCAAACCCACTTTTCTTACAATATCAAAAAAATTCAAAATTCATTACCGTTTTTCTTTTTAAAAAACATTCTTACATAAATCAAGACCAATACTAAACCCAAAATACAAAAAACCATTAGGACAAAGAAGTAGCTGTAACACATAACTTGGTGACATGGTAGTGAGCCACACCCCTAAGAAAGCATAGACAACTAAGAGAATCTCAACCATGAAACCAGGCTACACGTGTGTCACTAATTTATGTGATGTCACCGCCTCACACTAGTTCTCCTTCATTGTCATTTCTCTATACCAAAACAAATGTAGAAGACTCAAAACTTGGACAACCCCAGGAAAATTGAGGTTCGGAAAGAGCAAGGGTTCATGATGCCCTTCCTATACGTACCTCTTGATTCTCGACAATCCTAATCCCCATCTACCAGAAACCAAAAATAACAAGTGCATCCTCTAATACCATTTTATCACAAACCAACCTGAGTCGACCCTGAACTGGTCAACCATGCCAGTCCATAAAATGGCCTAAAGGGTCTTCATGAACACCACAGGCTGGCAACCAGTGTCGGGCATCAAACTTTAATTACTGGGAACGATTTGGACCATAAAATATAAATAAATAAACAAGATTAATAAAAAAAATAAAAAAAGTAACTCTTTTAGTGAAAAAAAAACAGAATATCTCTACATTCTTCACTGTGACCTTCTATGTCTCCACCCAACCAAAGGCCGACCTAGCTCCAATAATGATAAACTCAACAAAGATAACCTGAGAAAAGGGTAATATGCAACTGAAATGATAAAATATGCATGCGTATTAAAATGCATAGTAGGGTTGCCATTTTCAACCCCAGAATCCAACATATCCTTTCCTGAAACAGTCTGTTAAAAAAAGTTTGATATACAATTATAAAGGTAAGGTTTTCAAATTTTTAAAAAAGAATCATGTTTTACCCATTTAAAAAAATCAACACACGTGTCCTATACACCTACCAGTGGGTACCAACCCATCTAATAAAGGTTAATAAGAAACCATCGCATGTTAAACTATAAGACACCTAGAAATCCATGCTTGTTATAATGTTAATGTGTAGGTAGGAAGGCCCTCACACGCGTGACTCGTCTCACCACACTTGACTTCCCCAAACATGGAAGCCTCTTACAAATTCACCCATAATTGGTTAAACTAGACAGGAGAACCCTGTATACATATTTAATCATTTCACATTAAAGGAACTGCCAACTTTTCCATCACATCATGTTCGTTTTGAAGCCATTTTCTAAAAACACTTAAAACTCAAATCAGACATACACACAACTTCCAAACACAACCCATTCTCAAAGTTAATACTTGTTCACCCATGAGAAAGATGAGAAATACTAGCTTTTATGTTCCAAGTATGCACACCCAAATACTTTAGAACAATACAACTGTTCTTTACCATATTTTTAAAATTATGTCAAAACATGCTCTCAATCCAAACATGAAAAATCCTTGAGGAATACATTTAAAACCTCTTCTTTGAAAACTCACAAAAGAACATTTATCCATTGGGATTGAAGAACCATTTTTAAAATTGAAATCAACCACTCCCCTTATTTGAAATAAAACCAGCCCTCATATTTGAATCATAAATCCATTTTCATAATATTTTAACAAATTCACTATTCCATAACTGTAACACCCCAAGCTTCTACGGTACGTTTCCCTTTGAATAATGCGATAGCGTGTGTTGTACGCAACCTCGAGTTCTAACACACACCACAACTAATTAAACTAGCCGTTGTGAATAGTAATACCTAATTTTTGAAATTATATATATTTTATATTTGAAAATGGACTTCATTTTTGGACTCGGAATATCGAATTTAGCCTAAGGTGAAATTTTGGTACTTTTCGGATAACTTTCATATTTTGATGAATAGTGAAAATTACTAAATTTTAATTAAAAACAACTTTTTTAATCAAAATAATTAATAGTGGTAAATTATGAATTTTAGTAGTTTTAAAGTATATTTAGAATATATTTTTACCATTTAATATAATGTTGGTCATTGGACATAATTTTACAATTAAACCAAACATAAACAAGTGTCAATCTTTTGATAGTTATTATCTCTTAAAAACACGCTTTCTGTTTTGACAGCGGGAATTAATTTTAAATTAATTTCTGCCACTTCTGTGTTTTGAATTTAGGAAAATGGATTCCATATTTGGAATCAGTATGTTCAAATTGTGTAAATAGGTAACTTTTATTTTTAGACATTTTGAATAATTACTGCGGTAAATATTTTATTTACCATGGTTAAGGGTAAATCCGGTAAATAAGGGTTAAAAAAATAATATTATAATAATACTAAATTACCCTAAAACATGTCTCAACCCTATTTGTTGATACATGGTCGACCATGGGCATCTTTGGGTCTATTTTGGGACCCCATGGATCCACTTGTAAGTGATAATGACACTTTATTTTAATTTAGTTAAAATGAATACAAAAATCACACAAGCATATATCTTTTAGAACAAGAATTTTTACATAGGGTTATATATGTTGGATTTTAGATTATAAATATTCATTAGAAAGCTAAAAATATTTCCTACATAATGATATTTTATTTATAATTTTTAGACATTAAATAATTTAATTTATTTATGACACAATGATGATGCAGTAATTACTAAAATAGTGAAAAATTAAACTAATTGATATTATAAATACCCAAATAGATATAATATGAAACTTTTAATGAATTAAACTAATTTTCTAGGCTAATATGATATATTAGGATTGATTTAATGGACTTTGTTCGAAGTAATCAATCTGTTATGAGTTTCACAAAAATAAACTATTGAATAGTGTCAAAATTGACATAAAAGAGTTCTTAAAACAAATATTATATTATTAATTGATATTAAATTCCTAAAATCTAAGGTTAGGCCAAGAGACTTATATTATGATAGGTTAATCATTAATGGACCACTTGGGGGTCGCTTGGATGTATATAGTAAGTTTATTAACCATATTATATAAAAATACAAAGAGACATTGTAAAAGTGAAACTAATTAACTTAGAGTTAATACTTAAAGATAAGGTTAATATAAGTACCCAAACCTGTCTAAATTCTATTGGTTGAGTGGTTTTCGACCTATCCCCATCTTAAACTTTTAATAATAAGCTTTGGAGCCATTAGAAACCGAATATGAATTTATTATAAATTAATATTTCTAGCTTTTCCAAAGGTGCCCCTCACCCCTCTTATAAAAAGGGCACTCCTCCTTCTCATTTCTTCACACCTTCAAAACCTATTGGTTCGGCCAAACTCTTCCCAAATACTCTCCCAACATCCCTCACTACAACCGAGATGCCTTAGTTTGATCAGAAAGCCAACCTAAGGAGCCCTTTTGATCAAATCAAAAGGAAGAACCCGAAGAAGAGGTAATGATTTCACCACCCTTCTCCATGTTCATTTCTTCTTCCACTTCTTCTTCCTTTGTTCTTACCATTCTAAAATAATAACTCCAGTATCTCACATATACTGTGATGTTATTATAAATATGGTACAATCATATTCAGTATTCTATCCACCCTTTGAATAACATGTCACCATACGTGCGTACGTACGGCTTACCGTCTCCACGTCGTGGTGTAATTGTTATTCAATATAATATTATTTGGATGGGTATAATAATGATGTGTAACTCATGTAAATAATAAATATAACATGTTAATGATTCTGTATATATGATATACTGTCCATTTATATATTATTTTAATATCAAAAGAAAGATATTGTCGCTCGTGCGTACGTACGGACTACCGTCTCCACGAACGCGATGAGATTCATTCTCCATCGTAACCATTCAAGTATAATTATCATTTTATGATTTAAAAATGATGTTTAAGGACTTGATATCATTCTGGATATGAATAAGATACTACAAACATGGCTTATGTAACAAAACATATAAAAGAAAATGAGTAAGTTAACACCCGAAACGATGATAATTCTAAGATATTATTAATAAATCAATGTTAAAAGATCATATATGATATCATATTAATATATATGATTCTTGTATAATTTAATAACAATTATTTCACCATTATACATGAGGTTAACCGACCCCAACCAAGGAAAAGTACAAGTTAAGGGTTATTTCACAATCTCTTCATTATCCGAGGTTGTTTATATGTAATAATCTACTGAGATCTCTTTATCATCCACATCCATGTTTCTTAAAAATGTATTTCAAAACATTTTTACTATTTACAAGAATATGGGTAAAAGTCATTTATACCCTTGTTTGACTTTTTATAAGAAGTTTATAAAGGAATCTTTCCGTCATTTTCAAAACAAGGTCCTTTTTAACCTTTTCGACAGAATTGAGGTAAGAATGTTTTTTTTAACTTATACGGCAGGTGCGGTTATTTTACGCCGTTATAAAATCTCCAAAGCTTTCCTTACAAGCTTATAAGAATATTTTAAAAGAAAATGTTTTATTTTATATGGATCTTAAATGATTTCAAAATAAAAGGAGATATTTCATTAAAAAAGAATTTTGATTTCATCTATGTCAACATCCTTTGATGGATTTTAAGATTATTTGATGTTGATTTATTATGATACAAAACTTCTATATTGTATTGAAGGTTTTGTGATATGTTTGACTGTGGATGTGCTATTTTTATACCATTCATAGTTTATTGTGAAAGTATTGACATTTCGTATGCTAGTTTTAATACGAATGTTTATGTTATGTTTAATCCTTTTCATATGGGAATGCATTGGACTTAATAAGTGACGGGTGGAGCCCGCTATAGCTCCTCGATGCATCGGTAGGTCTCATGAGACAAACTAGTGTCTTGGAACAAGGCCTTGACAAAATCTTATTTGTATTCTTGGCACGAGACCTTGGCTATGTGGTTATGATAGTCGAGCATTATGCATTCCAACATTATGAAAGTGGTTATTAATTTTTGCATGTGATTATTCGATTAGTAGAATATCCATGTGAATAAGTAAATGGCATTATTTCATTTTATTTATGCCATACCATGTTGAAAGTTCATATTTAAAAGGCTTTTGTTTTAGTTATACACTGCCTTAAATGTTTATTCTTATTTATGAAAGTTTCCGCTATATTGTTATCCTTACTGGGCATTTGAGCTCACCCCTTTTCAATGTTTTATTTTTCCCAGGAAGTGAAGAAGTAGGTTATGAATGACCTGCAGGGATATTATGTGGGGATATGAGTGTGGATTATGGAGACATTATGTTATTGTAGTAGTTTTTCATTTTATGATGTAATGTAAAACTTATGAATATATCTAGTGTTTCCAAGACTACTAAACCAATTGGTCTTTCGAGATTTGTTCTTTCTTGTGATCATGCCAATGTTATGTAATTAATGCACCGACTCTGGGTAGATGGGGTCAGGGCGTTACAGTTGGTATCAGAGGAAGTTTAGTACAATCCTTGGAAGCTAGATTTAGATAAACTCTGATTAGAGCACATAGACCTAAGATGAACTTTGAGGATTAGTATAGAAGAACTTCCTAGAATTTTGGTATTGTAGAGATTTTGTGAGTTTTCCGAGCAATACATCCCTGTCTGGATACGAGCAGGTAGAGGCGGCTCTGGCACAGATGTACCTAGGGGTAAAACCCGAAAACACCGCTTTGAGCTAGACTCGAACGGGAACTGGTGCACGACAACGGGCCTTGCTGCACTCTTGGTTACGACACTCCCGGGGGATATGCTTTGGATAACTCTCACTATCTTTACAAATCATTATGAAGGGTTTATGAGTATATACTTCCTCAAAGAAAACATATTTATGATTATTGATTATATCCATAGGTAGTTCAATTTATGTTTAGTGTTTTATAAGTATGGGATTATGTATTTTGATTCATAAACTGATCTAGTTTATGCCATTGTTTAGAAATGGCGCCTAGTGGAAGAAATGGAAACCGTATCAATGCACGCACTCCATGTAGGGATTGCCCTCCTGCTCAAGATAATTATAGTGGGGCTGGTGATGCAACTGGTGCCGATCAGCTAATCACCATACTGGGACAACTTACTCAGGTTATGAATAATAACCTTACCCGTATGGAGCACCCTGATCCGCAGCGTGGAGGATCAATGTTAGATCGATTCATGAGACAACAACCACCAACGTTCAATGGGAGTACAAATCCCTTAGTAGCTGAGCAATGGATATTTTCCCTAGAGAAAATATTTCAGGCTTTGGGGAGCAGTGAAAGGGAAAAAGTTATCATGGCAGTTTACCGCCTCACTGGAGATGCTGATCAATGGTGGTCATTGATTCAGAACATGAAGGAAGATGATGAAGTATCAAATATGGAATGGAGGGAGTTCAAAGATCTGTTTTTAGAAAAATACTTTCCTCGCGACCATCGAGCAGATATGGAAAGACAATTTATGAGTCTGAGACAAAAGGAGGATGAGAATGTCACAAAGTATGAGGCTAACTTTACATGGTTAGCGAGGTACGCTGGTGATTATACTCGCAACCCAAGAAGTAAGATTGATCGTTTCTTTGATGGGTTAAAACCATTTCTCCGTCGAGCGTTAGTCTCACAATCCTTTTCATCATACGAAGACATTGTCTCATGTGCTATCAAGACCGAAATGGAATTCTCTAAGTCTTATGACTTTAAAGCAAAGAAAGAGAAGAAGAGACCTGCTGATCAATCTGGGAATGGAAATAAGGGGAATAAGGGAAAGGTTGAATATCCATCTTGTGGTAAATGCGGGAAGAAACATCCTGGTACTTGCTTGAAGGGAATGGGAGTCTGTTACAAGTGTGGTGAAAAAGGCCACCAAGCTCATGATTGCAAAGGGAAGAAGGAAGCTACCAACGTTCAGTACTACAATTGCAGGGAGATGGGGCATTATGCAAATGCATGTCCTAAGCGTCAGGAGAACTTACCTCAGAAAAGGCCAAGGGATCAAGGCCAGGCTTATGCTATCACTACTGCTGAGGTAGAAGCTCCGAAAGACGTGGTGGCAGGTAATTTAATGGTTTCCTCAAGTTTAGCAAATGCATTATTTGATTCTGGATCATCGCATTGTTTCATATCTTCCGAGTTTTCTAAGAAAATTAGATATTTCCAATTTGATTTAATAAGGGAGTTGTCGGTTAAAACTCCTAAAGGAAGTATCGTTGCAACAATGTTTTGTGAATCAGTCCCCATTAGAGCACATAAATTTTCTTTATCAGCTGATCTCATCATCATACCTATGATTGAGTTTGATATAATCCTCGGTATGGACGGGCTTTCGGACTATGATGCGAAGATTTATTGTAAGAAGAAAGAGGTTACGATTCTTGATGATAATGATAAGGAACACCTTATTTTTAGAGCAGAATCGTCACCACCTAATTCTTATTTAGACCCACCCCCAGTAGCTCAACTTAATTCAATTATTGGGGAGGAAGAGAATGAAGTAACTATCGGTGGGGAAAGGAATGTTCAAATAGAGGATGTACCTGTTGTGAAAGAATTTGTAGATGTATTTCCGGAAGATTTACCTGGACATCCTCCAGAACGAGAAGTTGAGTTTTCCATTGATTTGATTCCTGGATCAAGGCCTATATCGAAGACCCCTTATAGAATGGCCACTGTAGAGTTAGTCGAACTAAAGAAACAACTAGAGGAATTGAGTAATAAGGGATTTATTCGCCCTAGTGTTTCTCCATGGGGAGCCCCTGTTCTTTTTGTTAAAAAGAAAGATGGATCTATGAGGTTATGTATCGACTATAGGGAGATCAATGCTATAACGATAAAGAACAAGTATCCCCTACCTCGTATTGATGATTTATTTGACCAACTGCATGGAGCTCAATACTTTTCAAAGATTGACCTTCGATCTGGATGCCATCAGTTGTGTGTGAAGAAGGAAGACATTCCGAAAACAGCATTTCGAACCAGGTACGGGCATTACGAGTTTACTGTAATGCCATTTGGATTGACTAATGCACCCTCTGTATTCATGGATCTAATGAATAGATTTTTCAAGGAGTATCTGGATGAATTTGTGGTGGTATTTATTGATGATATCTTGGTATAATCCAAAACCTATGAAGATCATGAAAATCACTTGCGCATTATCTTGAAGACTCTGAGGAGGCATGAATTATATGGGAAGTTTAGCAAGTGTGAATTCTGGCTTCAGGAGATTTCTTTTCTTGGCCATATTGTCTCAACAGATGGAATCTCTGTTGATCCTTATAAGACCAAGGCAATCCAGGAATGGCCAGCACCTACGAGTATAACTGAGGTACGTAGTTTTATTGGCTTGGCAGGTTATTATCGACGTTTCGTCCAGAATTTTGCCCGATTGGCTAACCCATTAACGAAGCTCACACGTAAAGGGGTTAAATTTGTTTGGAAAAAAGAGTGTGAGGAATGTTTCGAAGAACTGAAGAGAAGATTAGTCAATGCTCCTATATTGACTCTACCATCGGGGAATGATGGGTTCGTTATTTATAGTGATGCATCAAAGAAAGGACTTGGTTGTGTCCTTATGCAGAATGATAGAGTTATTGCCTATGCATCACGACAGTTGAAAATTCATGAACAAAACTATCCTACTCATGATCTCGAGTTAGCAGCAGTGATCTTTGCTTTGAAAATATGGAGGCACTACCTCTATGGTGAAAAATGTGAGATTTATACTGATCACAAGAGTTTGAAGTATATTTTCTCACAAAAAGAACTCAACATGAGGCAAAGGAGATGGCTTGAATTACTCAAGGATTATGATTGTACGATACACTACCACCCAGGGAAGGCAAACAAGGTGGAAGATGCTTTGAGTAGAAAAGACCATGGAGTTTTGAACAATATGAGAATTGAAAGGGATCCAATTTTCATGGAGCTAGTGAAGATGGACATGGGAATAACCAGGGAAGGTGAAACATCAATGCTTTTTCAAATGGTTGCCAAACCATCATTACTAGAAAGGATTAGGAGTTCTCAGACTGATGATGAAGAATTCCAAAAGAAGATTAAAGCTGTGAGTGATGGGAGATTGAGAGACTTTGCGTATGAAGGTGGAATTTTGAAATTCGGGAAGGGACGTTGTGTTCCCAATATACCTGATCTAAAAAGGGAATTGCTGGATGATGCTCATAGTTCCAATTTATCTATACACCCTGGGAGCACCAAAATGTATAGAGATTTGAAGGAACATTTTTGGTGGGACAACATGAAGAGGGAGATTGCTGATTTTGTGTCAAGATGTATGGTTTGTCAACAAGTGAAAGCTGGAAGGCAACAACCTGGAGGAGTCATGCAACCTCTTCCCATACCGGAGTGGAAATGGGACAATATTACAATGGACTTTGTCATGGGGCTACCAAAGACTCCTAGAAGGAACGATTCAATATGGGTTATTGTTGATCGTCTTACCAAGTCAGCACATTTTCTTGCTATAAGAGAAGATCTACCCCTAGAACGTCTAGCAAGACTATACATTAATGAAGTTGTGAGACTTCATGGAGTACCCCTATCGATTGTTTCTGATCGTGATCCCCGTTTTACTTCAAGATTTTGGAAAAGTCTTCAGAAATCCCTGGATACTGAACTTCATTTGAGCACTGCTTACCACCCTCAGACAGACGGACAATCAGAACGGACTATTCAGACCTTAGAAGACATGTTGAGATCTTGCTCACTTGATTTTCAGGGTATGTGGGATCAATATTTACCACTAGTAGAATTTTCCTATAAAAATAGCTTCCATTCGAGTATTCAGATGGCACCATATGAAGCGTTATACAGAAAGAGATGTCGTACACCAACCTGTTGGGATGACGTTGGTGAAAGAAAACTTGTAGGCCCAGAACTGGTGGAGGAAACGGTGGAAAAGGTGAAGGTAATCCAAAATCACATTAAAGCAGCTCAAAGTAGGCAGAAGAGCTATGCCGATAATCGAAGGAAGGATTTGGAATTTCAAGTCGGTGATCATGTTTTCCTGAAGGTATCTCCGTAGAAGGGAGTTATACGTTTTGGTAAGAAAGGTAAATTGAGTCCCAGGTACATCGGACCTTTCGAAATTCTAGAACGAATTGGGGTTGTAGCTTACCGATTGGCAATGCCGCCAAGTCTCTCCAAAGTTCACGATGTGTTCCACGTATCTCTGTTGAGAAAATACATGCCTGATCTGAAGCATGTACTCACCTATGAGGAATTAGAACTGGAACCCGATCTGTCTTATTGCGAAGAGCCCGTCAGGATTCTTGATACGAGAGAACAAGTGCTGAGAAACCGGACGACGCGTCTGGTAAAAGTTTTGTGGAGGAATCATAAGATGGAAGAGGCAACGTGGGAAACCGAGAAACTTATGATGAAGAACCACCCGAGTCTTTTTATGAAGTAATACCCTAGAAATTGCGAGGACGCAATTATTTGAAGGAGGGGAGAATGTAACACCCCAAGCTTCTACGGTACGTTTCCCTTTGAATAATGCGAAAGCGTGTGTTGTACGCAACCTCGAGTTCTAACACACACCACAACTAATTAAACTAGCCGTTGTGAATAGTAATACCTAATTTTTGAAATTATATATATTTTATATTTGAAAATGGACTTCATTTTTGTACTCGGAATATCGAATTTATCCTAAGGTGAAATTTTGGTACTCTTCGGATAACTTTCATATTTTGATGAATAGTGAAAATTACTAAATTTTAATTAAAAACAACTTTTTTAATCAAAATAATTAATAGTGATAAGTTATGAATTTTAGTAGTTTTAAAGTATATTTAGAATTTATTTTTACCATTTAATATAATTTTGGTCATTGGACATAATTTTACAATTAAACCGAACATAAACAAGTGTCAATCTTTTGATAGTTATTATCTCTTAAAAACACGCTTTTTGTTTTGACAGCAGGAATTAATTTTAAATTAATTTCTGCCACTTCTGTGTTTTGAATTTATGAAAATGGATTCCATATTTGGAATCAGGATGTTCAAATTGTGTAAATAGGTAACTTTTATTTTTAGACATTTTGAATAATTACTGCGGTAAATATTTTATTTACCATGGTTAAGGGTAAATCCGGTAAATAAGGGTTAAAAAATTAATATTATAATAATACTAAATTACCCTAAAACGTGTCTCAACCCTATTGGTTGATACATGGTCGACCATGGGCATCTTTGGGTCTATTTTGGGACCCCATGGATCCACTTGTAAGTGATAATGACACATTATTTTAATTTAGTTAAAATGAATACAAAAATGACACAAGCATATATCTTTTAGAACAATAATTTTTACATAGGGTTATATATGTTGGATTTTAGATTATAAATATTCATTAGAAAGCTAAAAAGATTTCCTACATAATGATATTTTATTTATAATTTTTAGACATTAAATAATTTATTTTATTTATGACACAATGATGATGCAGTAATTACTAAAATAGTGAAAAATTAAAATAATTGATATTATAAATACCCAAATAAATATAATATGAAACTTTTAATGAATTAAACTAATTTTCTAGGCTAATATGATATATTAGGATTGATTTAATGGACTTTGTTCGAAGTAATCAATCTGTTATGAGTTTCACAAAAATCAACTATTGAATAATGTCAAAATTGACATAAAAGAGTTCTTAAAACAAATATTATATTATTAATTGATATTAAATTCCTAAAATCTAAGGTTCGGCCAAGAGACTTATATTATGATAGGTTAATCATTAATGGACCACTTGGGGGTCGCTTGGATGTATATAGTAAGTTTATTAACCATATTATGTAAAAATACAAAGAGACATTGTAAAAGTGAAACTAATTAACTTAGAGTTAATACTTAAAGATAATGTTAATATAAGTACCCAAACCTGTCTAAATTCTATTGGTTGAGTGGTTTTAGACCTATCCCCACCTTAACCTTTGAATAATAAGCTTTGGAGCCATTAGAAACCGAATATGAATTTATTATAAATTAATATTTCTAGCTTTTCCAAAGGTGCCCCTCACCCCTCTTATAAAAAGGGCACTCTTCTTCTCATTTCTTCACACCTTCAAAACCTTTTGGTTCGGCCAAACTCTGACCAAATACTCTCCCAGCATCCCTCACTACAACCTAGAGGCCTTAGTTTGATCAGAAAGCCAACCTAAGGAGCCCTTTTGATCAAATCAAAAGGAAGAACCCGAAGAAGAGGTAATGATTTCACCACCCTTCTCCAAGTTCATTTCTTCTTCCACTTCTTCTTACTTTGTTCTTACCATTCTAAAATAATAACTCCAGTATCTCACATATACTGTGATGTTATTATAAATATGGTACAATCATATTCAGTATTCTATCCACCCTTTGAATAACATGTCACCATACGTGCGTACGTACGGCTTACCGTCTCCACGTCGTGGTGTAATTGTTATTCAATATAATATTATTTGGATGGGTATAATAATGATGTGTAACTCATGTAAATAATAAATATAACATGTTAATGATTCTGTATATATGATATACTATCCATTTATATATTATTTTAATATCAAAAGAATGATATTGTCGCTCGTGCGTACGTACGGACTACCGTCTCCACGAACGCGATGAGATTCATTCTCCATCGTAACCATTCAAGTATAATTATCATTTTATGATTTAAAAATGATGTTTAAGGACTTGATATCATTCTGGATATGAATAAGATACAACAAACATGGCTTATGTAACAAAACATATAAAAGAAAATGAGTAAGTTAACACCCGAAACGATGATAATTCTAAGATATTATTAATAAATCAATGTTAAAAGATCATATATGATATCATATTAATATATATGATTCTTGTATAATTTAATAACAATTATTTCACCATTATACAGGAGGTTAACCTACCCCAACCAAGGAAAAGTACAAGGTAAGGGTTATTTCACAATCTCTTCATTATCCGAGGTTGTTTATATTTAATAATCTACTGGGATCTCTTTATCATCCACATCCATGTTTCTTAAAAATGTATTTCAAAACATTTTTACTATTTACAAGAATATGGGTAAAAGTCATTTATACCCTTGTTTGACTTTTTATAAGAAGTTTATAAAGGAATCTTTCCGTCATTTTCAAAACAAGGTCCTTTTTAACCTTTTCGACAGAATTGAGGTAAGAATGTTTTTTTTAACTTATACGGCGGGTGCGGTTATTTTACGCCGTTATAAAATCTTCAAAGCTTTCCTTACAAGCTTATAAGAATATTTTCAAAGAAAATGTTTTATTTTATATGGATCTTAAATGATTTCAAAATAAAAGGAGATATTTCTTTAAAAAGAATTTTGATTTCATCTATGTCAACATCCTTTGATGGATTTTAAGATTATTTGAAGTTGATTTATTATGATACAAAACTTCTAAATTGTATTGAAGGTTTTGTGATATGTTTGACTATGGATGTGATATTTTTATACCATTCATAGTTTATTGTGAAAGTATTGACATTTCGTATGCTAGTTTTAATACGAATGTTTATGTTATGTTTAAACCTTTTCATATGGGAATGCATTGGACTTAATAAGTGACGGGTGGGGCCCGCTATAGCTCCTCGATGCATCGGTAGGTCTCATGAGAGAAACTAGTGTCTTGGCACAAGGCCTTGACAAAATCTTATTTGTAGTCATGGCACGAGGCCTTGGCTATGTGGTTATGATAGTCTGGCATTATGCATTCCAACATTATGAAAGTGGTTATTAATTTTTGCATGTGATTATTCGATTAGTAGAATATCCATGTGAATAAGTAAATGGAATTATTTCATTTTATTTATGCCATACCATGTTTAAAGATCATATTTAAAAGGCTTTTGTTTTAGTTATACACTGCCTTAAATGTTTATTCTTATTTATGAAAGTTTCCGCTATATTGTTATCCTTACTGGGCATTTAAGCTCACCCCTTTTCAATGTTTTATTTTTCCCAGGAAGTGAAGAAGTAGGTTATGAATGACCTGCAGGGATATTATGTGGGGATATGAGTGTGGATTATGGAGACATTATGTTATTGTAGTAGTTTTTCATTTTATGATGTAATGTAAAACTTATGAATATATCTAGTGTTTCCAAGACTACTAAACCAATCGGTCTTTCGAGATTTGTTCTTTCTTGTGATCATGCCAATGTTATGTAATTAATGCACCGACTCTGGGTAGCTGGGGTCGGGGCGTTACAATAACCACCAAAGTGAACACACTAAAAATCCTCTTTCAGAAGAAAACACACACCGAAGCCCTAACCAAATAAGTTTCGCAACATCCACACAATTTGATAAACCAAAATCCCAATTTATAAAATTCTATCAAGATTCCACCTTTTTTCAAATACTTTTATGTACAATAAATCCAATTTGTATACAATTTTCATTAGAAGACCAAACAATACATAAATAATCTATATAAGCAAACCACGGAATTTGTTAACAATTCTATAACAAGGTCAACTAAGATTCCCAAATCTAGAAAACTCCATGAAAAACTATTAGAGAATAATGTGAAAAATATTTTTATATTTAAAACATTATCAAAATAGCTTTTGACATCCACATCACACAACCTTCATAAGTACATATAAATTTAACAAATGAAAAAACATCAAAAGTATTTCTAACAAAACTAATAAATTTGAAAACACTATAACATGTTAAAAATTGCATTGGAAGAATTTGAAATAAGGCAAGGATTTTACTAAATCAATTAATAATTAAATGGATTTAATCGGAATGGAAAACATGGGTTCGCTTACCTCAAATCCAGAGTGAATACAACGACACTTCACTGAGAGGAACTGAAAAGCCCTGTTGACCAAACGTGGAACCTAAAAAATGGGAAAAATGAACTAATTAACAACTGTGGAATTAAAGTTATGTAAAAATAAACAAAAAACTATTTTAAAAGGAAGAAACACTAAATGGGATGAAACTGCGCACTGGGTAAGAGGCAGAGGCACTTCAATTCGCACCTAAAGACTACCAGACAATGGGGTTCGGGTCACCAGAATGTAGTTTTTCAAGGGGTTAAAGAGGTAGGGTGTGGGCGTGGTGAGGTAGGCACTAGGTCTGGCTGGAGGCTGGGGTTGTGGGAATGTAGGTGGCTAGAGCTTCCTTGTCGGTGCAGGAGGAGGCTGGCACGGAGGGAGGTCGGAGCGTGGGAGATCAATGCTAGGTCTGGCCATATGTGGCTAAGAATGGTGTTAGTGATGGTGATGGAGGTAGGGTCAAGAGCGATGGGCCATGAGGGGGTTGGTCAGAGGCCTGGCGTGGGGTGATGGGTGAGCACGACATGCGGGTCGGGAGAGTAGGCTGATGTGCGATGAGGGGGCCCTGATGAAGGGTTGTGAGGAAACTGTTGTTGTCGGAAGATCTGAGGTAACCTGTCTGAGGGTGGTGGAGCCAGTGCAGCCTCATGAGGGGAGAGGGACAGAGGGGGTGGGGGCTCGTGCATTGCAAACAGGGAAGGGTGGGGGGGGTGTCTTGTGTTAGAATTAAGGTTAGATAGTTTTTCTATCTTTTCATTTAATACTAATAATAATAAAAAAATAATATCAATAATGAAAATAAAAACATAAATTAATCAAAATTATAATTTTACTCATTTCTTTTTAAATAATGAGATTAATTTAAATGCTTAACTCACTCTAAGAGAAACAAAATTGTTTTTAGTTTTTGGGAATTTGCGTGGGTACCCAGGATGACCGCACGACTATTGCGAACTGTATTGTGACCGTTCAAGAGTATGAATCCCACTTAAAATATTAATCCTCAAAACATTTAGACTTGTTCCTCGACATGGTTGACCGTATCCATGAAATAATAAAATAAAAATAAAATTAAAGTTGGGTTGTGACAAAGGATATATTTGAATGATTCTTATGGAGTGGAAAATTTATTTAATTATATGGTGATATTTTGACATAGGGAAGATAACACTTAATATGTTCTATATTTTGAGAAAAAAATATTGGGAAAACCAGATATTGTATTTGAATAAGTAAATTGCATTGTACTCATTAACTTGGAAGTTATTAATAATTTTTTGAAAAACATGTTGATGTAATACTTTATAGAGTTTAATTTTCTATGGAATATAACCTATAATCATTGTTTTATCTAAGGTATAAGAAATACATAATCTTATTAATAATTATTTATGGTAATTAATGTTTAAAGAGAAATATGATTATGGTATGAGAAAAGTAGTATATATTTCATGTTTTTTTGGGTGATTAATGATTTTTTTTAACATAATTGAAAATGTTTTTAATTTTTTTTATTATTAATATTTTGGATGGATCATAAGATTATCTAATTATGATATGGTTGTTTTTGAAAAATGTATATGATTTGAGATGTAAATGTATCATATAATTCATTTTGGATAAAATGTGTTAACAATTTTTTTATCACAACTATAGTTATAAGGGATGAATTGTCAGTAATTATGGTTCTTATTATTTACTATTGCATTAAGAATAATAAAATTCACCATTGTTTAATAGAGTAAGAGATTAAGTGGACGATGTTTAAGGAAGATACATAGGGTGTGATTGTGTTTATGAAATGGAATGAATTGAAATAATAGTATATTAACATGAAATGTATCTATCATTTGTAAAAGGATTTGGATATTTTTTTCATATTATCATAATTTATTAATATATCATGTAATTTTTCCTATAATATACGATGTATGGCCTTATAGTCATAAAAAATTTCTTTGAATGCACAATTTCAGGTGATTAGAAATCATTATCACTCTTAATAATTATTTATTCTTTTCTTCCGAGTCATACTGTTAACTTCCCATTTACGTTATCATATGTGGAAACATAGTTATTATTTAAATTAGGTATCCTTTTTTATTCCAACATTCCCATTTTATGGGATGTTTTATTATTCATTTTTGTGAAGGAGGTTCATTAATTGAGCTTTCAAATGTTGAAACATTGATTAATGAGAATAATTTAATAAAAGAAATTAATTTTATGGTCAGTAGAATGTAAAATAATGAGTTTTTTGGGAAATTAGTTTTTCTAAATAAATTTACCCTTTTAAATAATTTTATTTACATTTGACATTATGATTATCTTGAATTAGATGAAAAAATATCTTTAACTTCATTTTGACATATTATTAAAATATTATCATTTAATTTGACAGCTGTCAACTAACTGTTGGAAGGATGGTTATGAATTAGATAAACGAAATTTTCCAAAAAGAATTTAAACATTTGTATAAAAAGAATTCTCTTTGGACCAATTAATAAGAATTTAAAATAAATCCCTTTTGACCATAAAAGGAAAACCGTTTTTGAAAATTTTTTGTGTGCATAAGTTTGATTTATGCTAGAAAATTGTCAAAGTCAATAATAGGTAATTATTTTTCTTGAAATTAATATATTATGTATTTAATAAAAAATTTAACATTTATCTTACATATATAATAGTGGAAAAATAATAATACATCCAATTTAAAAAATAATATCTATATTTAATTAAAAATATTATTTTCACATTTTTCAGAATTATTATAAAATAATTTTTTTTAAACATTAGAAAATTGATTTAATAAAATTATCTTCATTTTGAGATTAATAATTTAAAAATTATGTAAGGGTTAATATTTGTGATTTTTTAAGCTTAATTTTTAATGAATAGTGAAAAATACTAAATAATAATTAAAATAAATAATTTTATATAAATTATTTATAGTGTTGAATAATAATTATAATATATTTTAATACAAAATAAGTTCAAATTTATATTAATTAATATAATTTAGTTATTTGGAATAAATTTAATACTTATTTCTCATATAAAAATATTTTAATCTTTTGAACATGTTCTCATTAAAACCACCTTTCTCACCAAGTCTATAGAATTAATTTTATAATAAATTTTGATAATTAACTCTATTTAATTTGGGAATATGGATTTCATATTTTCATTAATAGTAATTTATATTATCTAATTAGGTAAACATATATTTTTTCAATAATGATGAGTGAACACAAAAAATATTAATTACTACCATAATGGTACAAATACCATTATTAGTTGTCAAACTAATTTGATAATTTTAATAATGATCTATAAATCTATCAAAAAACTATTTTCATTCCATATTTTGACAATAAACCATAAAATAGTAGTAACAATTTATCGATTAACCTTGTGATAAATGAATAATGTTGGATCACTATGTCATATTTATAAATCCCATGTGTGTCCTCCCCCAATATATAAAACACCCCAACTCCTCCATTACTCAATCCATCAAACAAATATGTTTAAAAAATGAATAAAATAGATAAATTCTAAAATTACCTCCCCTAATAATATATGAATTATTTTTTGAATAAATCCATCCGACGATGTCTATTCTTCAAACATATGGATAATACATATAGAAGAGGTTTTATTTATCCTTGATCATATGTATTTTATTTATTTCTCCAACATGATATGTTAATATTATAACCTAAATATATAATATTATTATTATATTCCATATAATAGTATTTTTTTTGTTCAGTTCATGACCTTAAATAATCTCCACTTCCATCAATTGGTTTAGGAAATCATCATATGTGTTTATGGAGGAATTCCACCTCCCAAACCGATGTAATTTCTTATAAATTCTCATCTCTTGAGGATATAAATAATGATGGATTTATTTTTTAAATATGATATATAAGATATTTATTATGTTTTTATTATTATGTAATCATTATGGAATACATACATTTATTGTCTTTCCTTTTTGTGAATATGATAACGTCACTCATGGGTGTGAAAGAATACCACCTCATGAAGAGAATTGATATTTTCATCCATTAAATTAAATGTATTAATGATTGTATGGATGAAAAAATGCGATATAAATGAAATAAAAATGAATTTTGATGATAATATATATCATTTAATTTTATTTTATTCAATATGGCATGAAAATGACAATATTTTTCATTCGTATGTACAACCAATAATCTTAATGAATTATGTATTTCAAATATTATCACTGAATTTTAATGATTTATATAAATACATATATAATTAAAATATATGATATTTAAATCATTATTTAAATTCTATAAATAATAAAAACATGATCACAGTAAGTGGAAAAAATTACAAATAAAAATATATATGAAAAAAAAGTGGTTATTTCTCAAAACATGACGTTTTGATTTAATTGTTAACTAACCTATAACAAAATATCATAATAAATTAATATATGGTATTACATATATTAATATGGTTATGTAATATATGTATAATAAAATTATATTTATTATATAGGGTGATTGAATGTGTAAAAATATGTCAAGACATAAGGTAAGGTATTTTTAGTATCTCTTTTATTTCTAAGAGACATAAAAAAATTAACCACCTATTTATTTTACATAATTTTTCAACAACATGTTATTGAATTTTATGATTATTTTCCAAAACGAATTCAAGACCTACATGTGAATTTGTGTGTCTAGATTTTATGTGGGTTACGGTAAAATAGTAACCGAAATGGAAATGGATTTCCTTCTTACATTTATTTTCTATGAGGAAAATGCCACATTCTCAATGTTTTTATATTATGTGGTTTATATACTTCCAATGAATTTATTTTATGATTAAAATATGAATAAGAAATGTGAATCATTTTTCCATTTTAATTTCTCTCTTTCATGATATCTAAAGTTAAAACATTGTTAATTTGGTGAGAGAAGTTTGGCCCATTTTTTTATTTGAAACACTTGTAATGTAATCAACCTACACTCTCTTATGAGGTTTAAATAAAGAATATTTTATCTATAATATAATAATTTTATCAATCATTATCATTTTTATTGATTTTTATAATTTTATCAATTCATGGGTAATATGATTCATTGTAAATATGTAGTAAGGGATTCTAGTTTCAATCTCATTGTTTTTAGGATTGTTTTTCTTAATTATCAAAAATTGATCATTCAAGATATATAAATGAAAATGATAAATTATTTTATTCTCATATAGTTATTAATGATTGATAGATAAAATATTTTCAATTAATTTATATTGAATTTTATTGTTTTAAATCCCACCAAAGTGTTTCTTTGAGATTAATTGTTTCATTTTTATGATATTGATAATATTTTAAGCATAATTGTAAAAATGTCCCATTTCGGATTTTTTAATATATTAAATTATTTCGGTATTTTGGGCATAACGTTTTCAACACTGATCAAAATTAAGAAATTATTTATTTTACAGAATCTAAACATAAAAGGATTCATTTTATCCTTTTGGACCCAAAGATTAATTGGTCATTTGGAAGCTCAAACGACGCTCACAAGTGGGAGCATGAAAACTGGTTATAGATCTTCCATGTTTTGGTGTGGGTCCCTAAAAATTTTTTGGTGAGCCTAATTGTTGTGAAAATAGGTGGCCGAACGTGAAATTGGTTTTAGATCATATTTCATGAAGGGACTTCCACATGAATTGGCTGATTTAAGGGTCATTAAAGCATCATACTCTGGTGTTTTACTATTAGGAATGTCTGACTAGACATAATAAATTTTGAGAATAAAATGGGACTAACTATCAGATTACTTGTCCAAATCTGCTGATATGTTTAGGGGTAACTCACAAGACAAATATGAAAAAGATAAAAGAAGGGTGAAATGCATGAATATTTAATTAAATGGTGCTACAACGCGTCAATATTCATGGGAAAAATTCTGGCTATAAAAGGAGGAGAGCTCCCCCCTCTCTAAGCATCTCTCATTCCACCACATTACTCTTGGGACACCATGAAGAGGAACTTTTCAGATTTCTATTTTAATTATATTCTTTTTCATAGTTTTTTAATTCTTTCTTCAATTTCCATTAAACTCAATTACCTTTACAATGTTGGGGTAAATATTTTGAGTGATTGGGGAAGGGTTGGTTTTCTATTTTGTAATGCATGAGTTCTTGGACGTAATTTACTGAAATTTATTTCTTTTTCAATGTTGTTTTCAATTTCATATTGCAGATTTTATTATCACGTGAGATTGTTCTTGAATTTTAATTCGGTTATTGATTTTTTCCTTGAGAAAATAATCATTATCTCCCTCCACTAATTTCTGGTTTATATACGATGGAATAGACTAGGGATTAGTGGTGAAGTACTCGACGATTGTCAGTACATGTAAAAGGGGTAGTGAATGTTCCTGATTGTTTGGGATAAACAAGACCTGATTAGGTATTTCCCATGTCAATTAAAGATATTCAATACAACTATTTTACACATGGAAGGAGAGTTGACCAAACTGAGATCTTGAAAAGGTTTTCCCTCACCATCATAATTTCATCAAGGAAGGGAGAGGAAACAATTGCAGAAACTCACTCTAATCGACTAAGAATAATAGGTTTGAATTAAATGGAAGAAGGATAGAATTAAAATTATGAAACTGACCCCAACCTAATTACCCTATTAAGATCATAGTTTTTTAATCATTTGAATTTCAAATTTCATTTCCAAAGAACATCATTTTACCCTCGTTTTAAATTGACAAACTGTTTTTTTGAATTCTTCTTTGAGAGACATCCTAGGTCGACCACATTACTACATTTTAAATTAGGAAATTATTTTTTTTCCACTCCCTTCAACAGCCGTGGGTCAATGATATGTTCATTTTATAAAATAATTTTTAATCTCTTGGGGACATAATATAATTGATAATTTTTTTTCCAAAAATGATACAATAATTCTCTCTTTTTCAGAAATACGATTTCCCCAAATGCTTCAATTTTAAAAAAATATTTCAAAACAATTTCTCGTATTTTTTAAAAAATAAAATTTCATCCTTTTTGTAATTTTTTAATAATTTAATTAGATATTTTTTTTAATTTAAAATAAATAACTATTTGTTTTTACCAAAAATAATCAATTAATCCTGGTTTTTATGAAACCCATCATGAAAAATATTTATAATTATAATGAAAAAAATCTTTTTTTAATCATACATATATTTTTCTAATTTATATTTCAAGTAAAATGTTTTCATTTAATTTTTAAATTTTTTTTAGATATTTTAAAAATTATTTCAATATTAAAGGGGTTTTGAAAATGTTTTAAATATTATTCTTCTATTTTTAAATGCTACATTCCTCAAAAAAATGATTTCAAACATTTGAAAATATTTATTATATGTTTTCTTGGTTATTTTTATATAATATGACTCTCCAAATAAATTATGTTACTAATAGTGTTTTTCAAATTGGAATGTATATTTTCACCATAAAATTTTTTAAATGATTTTTCAATAGTATTTTCATCCACGATTACATCAATGGATGGTACAAATGATTTCATAGGGATATTAACCAATAATTCCATTATTATTTATTCTCAAAATGTTTAATTATGAAAATATGTTTAAGATAAATTGGTCTATCCAATGGGTTATAACATTTTAAAATTATTATGAACCCCCCTTCTTTTTCCTGGGTTATGCTATAATGAAATGAAAAATTGATTATAAAACCTATCAATTTTCTAAAGATTTTTATATATTATTTGTTGTTTATGAAATTAATTTCATTTCATGGATTATAATATGATGAGTTGTTTCTGAACTTGTGGGACACATATGTTTAATTTCTATTGTATGACCGTGGCTACATTATAACTAATGATGGTGGTTACCTTATAATCATGGATGGATGATACGTTATTAAAATGGATAGTAGTTACATTATATCCAAATATTTTTGGGACCTAAATATCTATATAATTCATTGAGTAATTGATTTTATTTCATTATATATACATGAATAAAATGGGGAAAAACCTAGTACATTATTATTGGGCTAAAATGGGGAGTGGAGTTGTAATAGTAATTGAATATATTCACTATAAAGGTATTGAGAGTTAATCTTTAATTTAAAATGATATGGGTATTGAAACCATTACAATATGTGAGCCTCTCAAATTATCCTTTACTAACATATAAATTATTTTATATTCTTATATTTATTCTAGAAATCTATATCATTTTCTAATGTTACCCCCTCAGGTCTCATGTTCCCTAATTCTATTATGATTATTGTTTTATGAACTACCAATCTGTATTACATGACCCATGTCTATGATCTAGTATTCATGGAATGGTTTTCATATGTTATGCTTACTTTTAATAAAGTTATGTCAATTTTATTTATACGTATCTCACTTTTTTACCTTTAATTAGCATCTGAGCTCTTAATTTAATAAATTTTATTTTCCCATCATAAACAGAATTGTTTTACATAGGGTATGTATCAAAAGATAACTAAATTAGAAAATAATTGTGGGAATAATCATGTATGATTCACCATATTAGAAAATTTCAATCCAAGATTCCGAAGGCACTAATATATTATGGTCCATAGATGTGTTTTTGTGTTATTTAATTAATAATCATATAAATAGATGAAATATCATTGTAATATAAGGTCAATATTCTCTAATCATCCCTTACACAATGTGGACTTCCATGAACATCATCATCCCCATTTTGTGGGACGATATGACCAACACCTTTATCCATTTCATCCATAATCACTACATAGGGGTTTAACACTCATGACCCTTTTACTATATTAATTTATCACGTTCTAACTCTTCTATTTATCAAAATTCACTTTGTTACTCACATTCAGTAAAATAAAACCCAATATATATGTATCCTATTTTACGTTTAATTCATAATCACAACAATTAAATATACTTCTTAACAATTTTATACCACAAACATACCCCATTTTAAATATTCAACACATTCACACAATTACATGGAATAACTCATTTAACATATTCTTATTAATCCAAGAACCAATTTTTTACACTTTATATTTATTAATACATTTATATTAATATAATCTCATAAAAAAATTAATTTTATAATTTAACAACTCAATTTACCTATTTAAGGGAGTGGCTCACCACATAGTTGACCGTAAAACCTATACAATCACTAATAACAGATCCCTTGGGGACCATGAAAGTTAAAAAATGTAATTTAGACATCCAATTATCAATTTTAACCAATTAATTACATTATAATCACTAAGACACTGGTATGTGACCATACATACAATGATAAACAACAAGACTATGATATATCAGATATAGGCAACCAACCTCAAGCTTATATGAGATCACTGAATCATACATGGACTATGATTTAGTCCGAACCCATCATCAATTCAAAAAATAATAATATACTAAAATGGGTTTTAAGGCTACATAATGAGAAGAATAATAAAACCATGATTCATCATGAAAATATATTGTGGATGACTGGTAGACTAACTAATTGAATTGATTCACTACCAATGATTCTTAATATGACGATAAATAGAAAGAGGACCACCCTTGGGATGGACAAGATGCTTTTTTTGTAACCTAGGCTGGGGGAGGAGGAATGGTTAGGAAACTTTTGTTGGATTTCTTAATGATATAGGTGGAAAATGTTAATTTTACCCTAGTTTATTGAGGTTCATAGTTGGGATACATGGTTTGATGAACTATGGGGAACCCATGAGACCCTTATTGTATAAGATGGGACCCTACCCAGAAGGTTTATATGGGCATCCGGATGGTTTTGAAAACAATGAAATGTTTTCCAACCGTACCTTATAATATAGAATTATGTCACAACATTTCTTGGGGTTTGGAACATGGTTAGTACTAACGGTGTGCCAACTATCCTCCCATCACAGAATGACATATTTTCACCTTTTCTAGGACCTATAATCATCTTAATATCCATTTCCACTCATATTCTTATGATACATTTAATTAAACATAATAAAGGGTATTAAATAGAAAACAATAGCCTACCTACAAAAAACATATGTATCTTATAACATCAAATCATTATATCTTATCATCCATGAGAAGTATTCCCACACATCACTAAACCTAAATAAAAATTGATTAAGGAAATGACACTACATATCCACCCCACTCTCACATGTTTCCTCTTAAATGTTACCATGCTTCCAAAATGCTTAGACTAAAGACATGTTCTTACATTACAAAAAGTTTCACTATGATTCATAATAAAAATTCAACGCACCTCAAAGGAATAATTTACTACTAGCTCCCCATCATCTTCAATGAAAATATGGGAAGGGTCAAGGAGATTATACTAAAGATATGACCCATGAAAAAAATAATATATTCCATCATATAGATTAGGAGGAACCACTTGGTATTCCAATAGTCTGACCATATACATAATCTAAGAAGAAAAAACATAACTAGGATCCAACATTCCCTCTTTTCAAATCCAACAGTGACCTAATGTTAGAGACCCCCGATGGAACACATGTTCACCCACTATAGAAAATCATGTTTTATGAATTCGATAATCCTATAACTTCTATATACATAGTTTCATAGCCATACACATCTAAATCAACTAAAAATGTTCCCATGTCTCTAACGAGAGACTCATTACCAAAAAATATAATTCCCCAATCTCCACACAACAAAATTTTGATAGGAATATGTTGACATCGAATAAATATTATTTTTTCATCTGAATATTCCTCTAATAACTGTTTTCATAGGTGGACTCATTGATTACTAAACTCACTCCATCAAACTACCAATTTCTAGGAAATATTTCCTTAAATTTTTCTTCTAATTCATACAGATTACCTTATGATAGATATTCTTCCAGTTGGTGAAATGGTATACTCAGGAAAAAAGAGTACCGTGATACCTATTTAAAAATTTATAGAAGTAGGAAATAAAACATAGACTATTATCCAAAATTATACCATTTAGTTACCCATGAAAACATACTACCTCATTAATTTACAATTCCAATATATAGTCAATATTGAAAGTCTCCCCAATTGATATGAAATTATTTCCATTGACAATTGTTACAAAACAAACCAAATCAAAGAATTATTCCAAGGAATACGTCTGATACCTAATAAATAATATATTGAAAATAATTTTTCATTCATTCTAGAATTATAAATTCATGAACCAGACTAAAAGGATGTTGATGCTCTATTTTAACTTGATGCAAAGTGTAGGATAATTTCATGAAACCAGAAATGTCATTTTTTTCCTAACAACCAATATTTTCCCTAAATATCTCGATACATCTAATAAAACTAGGGTCTACTGATAAATTTGAATCACGAAACCCATACATAAGTTATTCTAACATATATTTAGGCATAATAACACTAAAAAATACCCGAATAATCATATCATATGGTATAGTACCATTATAATGTTGATCCCCACCATCAATACTATCCCAAAAATAAAAACATTCTGAATCCTTGTATTACAATTTCAAAACATGATTCAGAAGGGTTAAATCAATAGAAGTGAAAGGAGGTGAATCAGAAAATGATCCCCATAAACATAATGATGCATCTCAGCAAACATACTGATCATGTTATGCTCAGAACTAACCAACTAAACTGCATGATTCTGTGTCTTTTGAATTAATGAATATATAACACTATTTCTCTTCTCTAACATTTAAGTGAACTCATACTCAAAATGATTCATATATATAACCCAACTCCAATGATATCGATTAAGATCATGAAGGTAAAAGATGTATTTTAGGCTATTATGATCATTGGGAATGAAAACAAAACACCCAAAACAAAAATATTCCAATATTTTGGGTCTTAAACCACTCTGGAAACTAGAGATCATACATTGGATAATTATATTCAAGTGGAATAGAATATTTTGATCCATAATCTATGACACGATCACCCAAAATCAATAGTTACCTATGTTTACTCCCATATTTATCCCAAGAATGTATATCCTTACTGCGATAGGTTATGATCAAGATTGCTGAAGTGGTAATAAATTTATTAAGATCCTAAAATACATTATCAATTGACTCACACCACTCAAAAAAATATTACCTTCTGAGGAAATCCCAAGTGTGGTGCTTTTATGTGAGAAAAATATTTGGTCAACCATCATTAGTAACCTTCTAGATAGAAAATATTTAGATGTCAAACACATTATTGGGATTCTCACAAGAAAAATATTCCAGAAATTTATATGGGTCCACTAAAACTCATTTATTTGAGATGATGTGAACTAATAAACTCACTATGTTGATACATAATATACACTTTGAAAGGTTGGCGTATAGTGGATACCCATTATATATACATAGTATGATGTCATCAATTGTGTAATGAACATTATGAGTATGGGATTATACTAATATGTCATCCACAACATTATTTTTGAATTTATCTAGGAATATGAGAATTATTTGGTTCATAATAATCCTCAACAAAATATGTTCACAATTCATACTGAACAACATCACATATAGATCATACAATCAATAAAATCTTTACAAAGAACCATCTGTTATATCATAGTGTATCACAATTAGTTGATGATACCATTGTCTCTAATAAATCATGGGTAACACACTAAAACCACCTTGATTGTTAAGGATATTTTCCACATTTAGAACATGATACTGGTTATTTTTAGTCAATAAATTCAACTTAATGTAATCTGTACAAAATATCAATGTCACATCCTTATTTTTAGAAAAAAAGGAGAACCACAAGATGATGTTATCGTATGAATTCACCCTCTAATAGCTACTAAATCTATTATATTTTCATGTTCTTTTTGTTCTATTGTTTCTATCCTATATATAGAAATAGAAACAGGCTCAACTCTAGGATTCATAGTAATCGTGTTCTTATCCACTCTCTCAATAGGTATCCCTAAGATGTTATTATGAAAAAATTATTGAAACTAATCTATCGAAGGATGAATGACATTAAGATCCAATCCATATTTATCAAGATAATACTCACAATATTGGATACAAACTCACTTAGTTGTGAAATAACTAACCACATAAGACCTTCCAGGATGTCCCATTCAAAATTGTGAAGATAGGTCTCATCCTCAACAGATGTGGCAAGGACTATTAAATAGAAACAATCAATGTGGTATAGTATTTTATCCTAAAATTAAATCCTCCATTGTAGGTTATAACAATTCATGTCGAGCACATATATTTCCCAAAGGATATGGCTACACCCTCGAGGGAACACTATGTACATTGAACAATACCCTAATCACACCCAAACCATCATGTCGGTACACATCACCCCCATTATATATAATGTTACTAGACCTAACCCATATAAAAATATGGTACTAATAAACAGTTTTGAATATATTATATCAAATAATGTGAGATCAACCATTGATGATACAATATTTATTACTCTAACCCTCGGTAGCCTGACCTCACTACCAACCTTAGCTAACTGAGTAATATGAAAGAGTCATATCGCCTACCATGAGATATTTCCAATTCCCCTTCACATTACTAACCTATATAAATAGGAACTATAATCATAATTTACCATGAATGGTCTCCCAAACTATTCCACTAGTGGAAGTCAAAATATCTGATTGATATGGGGTAATAGATCCCCTTCTAATGCCCTATTATGGTCAAGATCCTCAATCACTACAAATCATCAGAAAATTAATATAGATCCTTAGTATATATACCTTCCATCCAAACTATTATCATTCCACCAGGAATTGAAGTAACTGTAAAAATGTGTTAATTCCTAAAACACTAATATTAGGCCACATGAATACTAACCTAAGAGATTAGTCGTCTTCCCCCGGTTTCCCTATTCACCACTAGCCTTGTGAAAAATCTCCCGATGGTGAATCAATAGATCATAATTTATACCACAATTACCCTAAACTAAAAACATATACCACCCCCCCCCACAAACCTCTACAGGTAATCCATAAAATTCTTTTATGATCATAAACCAAGGAAAAATACTTCAATCTAAATATATTTTCCATGTACTCGATATCGTATATAAATTCATTCTATAAATGGTTAATTGTAGATGTATAATATCGTATAGGCATCATGGTAAAATATTATCTATTAGTGAAGAATCCATAATATTTTAATACATAAATAATCCATTGAGAAAATTTGATGAACAATTAATATTTTCTTTTACTCAAGGTATCATGATAAAAGTGCAAGAGGAACATATCATTGAATTCAGTCATTATCATACCTACAACATCTCATCGTGAGCTTGAATATCCCACCAATGTTTCATTGGGCTATGTAACATGTGATATAACAAAAAAACTATAATATGATTAGGATTATTTATGTGTTGTAATATTATCTTGATAGACTCAATATAGAACTCAACTGACTCCTGTCTAACCTGTCTTATAAATGTTAGGGGTTGTAGTGGAAATTATATTGGCATGCTCTACATACAATGGGATTCCTTCCCTTAGTCGCTATTGATAAAATATATGAAACATGAAAAATTATCATGGATATACTCTACCAACCTATTTTTTGGAATCAATCAAGGTTTCATTCCCACTACTGGAGAATAATTCTTATTGCTATCCTCATGCCTCTAGACTCGTAATATTCTTCACGGTGGTATATTTGTAAAATTGAAAATTCTTACATAAAAACACAAAACATAATGTATCCCCATATCACACACATGACATTTCAAAATACCAAAATAAGACCACTAAAAATACACTGTCCCAACATATATGTTCTTATCTCTTTCATTACCCTTAACCATAACTAACACAAGTCATATATATCATGGGTAAACTAAAACTTAATAATTAAAAGCCTTTCATTTGACATCATTTACACCATTTTAATTTTAAAAACATTAAAAATTCACTTTTATGAACAATTTTAAGACATTATATTTATTACTATTATACTGATACAATTTTCAACCTCGTTATTTAGAACAATTTTTTTAAGGCCGTATTTAAACCAGAAAACTGTTTTCATTTCCCACAACCAACTATAACATTGAATTTCATGAGTTCAAAACATGAAAGATTACATATAAATCATATGTTTTTTATAATAATTCCTTCATATAAATACTTTAACAATGTATGTCTATGAAGAAAAACACAGAAAATATTAACTTGACACCACAAGTGTAACACCAATGATTAAATAAAACCTAATGATAAAAGTAAAAGTCATTAACAATGACCCCAACATAGGTATATGGGTTCTCCCCATTGTATGGGTTTCTTATTCCAAAGGGAAATCACATTTTGATATCTAGACCCATCCTAATATACATTATTCCCCACAAAGTATTAATTGATTGAGAAGAACCACTCGAATATTACATAGTAATTTCTTGGACTAGGATGACCTAAAATCAGTTCCACAAGCTAGATCACCACAAGACCATAGGAATTACTCCACAAAACCACAAGATTTCAATTAGTATTTAGTGTCTAATGAGATACATGGGGAGAATATGAAATCTTTTCTAGAGTATGGAAAATGCATAAGATGTTAAATAAAATTAATGTAACAATATTAAATTACTGAAAAACATGCGTAAAATAATAGATCCCTGAACTGGACAAGTTCCAAAAACCATGTACAATAAAAATTCAATGTATTATAAGTGTAAAGTTTCATAAAAAACTCTAAAATAAGACATGATGACTAAAAATCCATTAATTAGGTCCTATCATCATGTCTAGTTCCCAAATCCATTCTCCACACCAAAATAATAGATCTACCATTTAACATATAGAATATTCCCTTATCAAGACATGTAACCATGAAGTTAGCTCAGGGACCAAAAGTTGGTCAAAATGTTTTTTACTACAACATTTTTTGAATCTAGAAATATTTCCTTCATAAAAATAAACTCTAAAATATATATTCATAATTGTATAAAAACAATAGATAAGAGGATGAATGAAATTGTATTCAAATATCCCTAGGGGATAATGGTTCCAATATACAAAAAATTGAAAACAAATTATTTGACTTATGCAATATAAATGAACCACATATTAATGGGTTATATAATGTAATACTAGGGTCATCAATCTGAGTTTCCCAACCATGGTGTGGAATTCCACGACCAACACCCATTACAGATGTGGACATCCATGACCAACTTATTTACCTTAAATTAGACCACCCTTAATAGAACCCATTTATTCATTTTGAATTTTAAGGATATTATACTCACAATGGTGCGAGCCTCTATGAACAACACCCATGTCCATTTTATCAATAAAAATCTCATGGTTTAACACAATTGACACTTTTATACCATTAAATCATAAATTAAAGAACCTCTTTTATTTTTCAGAATTTCTATGGTTTATTACATTTATTACAGATTATCTCAAATCATAAAATTTCCAATTTACAATTTTTTCATAATCACAACCATTACACATTGTTCCTTAAATTTTTATAACATAAGGATTCCCCCTTTAAACCATTTATCACATTTACTCACAAAAAAAAAAGATAACTCATTTATAATATTTTTCGCATTTAAAACACCAATTTTTTCTTATTATATTACTAAAAACAATTAAAATTTCTCTGACCTCATAAATACATATATTTATAATTTAACAAGTCAATCCATATGTTCAAGGGAGTGGATCACCCCTTATGTGACCATTTCCCTAGTCTAATCTACATTAATGGATCCCAATAAGTATGATAAAAGTAATAAAATCCTTCATCAACACAATTTATCATTTAAAACAATGAAATTAAATTAATAACAAAAATGCACAAATTTGAGGATTGTTATACTCACCAGGAGATTTTATTTGCAACGAAAAGTGCTTAAACGGTCTATGAATTCAAGGAGCTCGTCCCTTATGAATATTTGTTTTATTGGGTTCAAGACTTATGATAAAATATTAGTAAATGTGTTGAAAATTTGTTATGTTGTCATAAATACTATGAGGTAATAAATGGATATTTCACCTCCATTAATTTGGTTAATTTTTTAGTTACATGGTTGGACAAACAATACACCAACCCAGAAACACACTCTATCGAAGGGGGTTTACATGCAGCATGGTTTTAATGGGCCTCTAACATGGTTTTAAAAACCATGTTGTGGTGAATTAATAAGAAATTTTCAAAATAGGTTGGCCACATAGTATCCAGGGACAAGGTGTGTAATCAGAACTTTTCATGTGTCAATATTTATCGTAAAATAGAATGAGTTTGTTTCCTTATTTTTTCAGGCCCCAAACACGACCATGCCCCCAAATATTCATAGGAAACACTTCATTGTATATCACAAATGGATTTTATTAAATTTATAATTGTAACATATGTAATTGAAATATCAGAATATTACATGATGAATTATGACAGTAAAGAAATTAACCTATATGGGAAATACGAGAATTAAATTCTCATGTCATTGTCCAAAAAGGAGTGAACTATTTTTATGGGAATGAAAAATATAATAGGGATTTGGGATAAGATTAATGTAATCAAAGAAGGAATGATAATGTAATAGAGTCAATGAAACAAATCTAGAAAACTAAATTAATTTAAATTAAATTATTTTAAAATGAATTAACTAATTACATCTTTACATTGCTAATGTGAATTTTGGGTAATATTGAAGGATATTTTGAGAATTTTGAAGACAACATGACTATTAATACTTCAAGGAAACAATTTATATATAAATATAGCCCCAATAAATCATCACATAGAGATAATATAGTACATTATTTTGATGTGTTAGACAATGTTCATATTTCTTATTAAATGCTTCAAATTCATGTAGTAAAAACACTGTGAAAGAATATAAATATTTTGAATTGATGAGATACATAAAAATTTGAAACGATGAAGATGTTTCTAATAGTTGTGGATGATAATAATGAAGAATGACGAGAAAGGATTGAATTAATATTTTTTCCCATATTAATATTTATCGAGACCCTACAAACCCACTAGATATCAAACTTGGGAACCAATAATTTTATATTTAATTATAAACACTCAAAAAAAATTAATATATCATCATTAGTTTTGGATTCATGGAATATTGAGTGAAAAATATTATAATTTTTGGGTAACATGCCTTTAATATAGAGATTTGAAGATGAAATGTGGGTTTGTTTTGATGAGATAAATTAAAATTGGAGAAGAATATACAACCCACAAGAAACAAGGTAAATTTTTTTAAAAAAATATTTCTTTTTCTTGAACAAAAATGAGATAAATGTTGTCAAAATTGGTATATGGTAGTGAATTTTATGAACTTTTTACCTAAGAAAATCCCTCTAAAATATAATGTGAATGTAAATCAAGTGTTCAATGATCAAAATTAATGCGTGTATGTTGTGTCTTTAAGGGAATTCAAAAAACATATGATTTAATACTTTATAGTGGGTGTTCCTCCCACATGAATGATGGTTCAGAAGTTCTTAATACTATATTTATTAATGATAGAGGAGACAAAACATATTATTGTGACTCCACCTTGAAAATAAATGGTATTCAGAAATTATTTATTAAAAATGAAAAATTCATATTAAAATATATTATTTGTGTTGAAGGAATCAAATAAGAATTTATTGGTTTATCCAATTTGGTTCCCATTTCCATGAAGTCACATTCAATAAAGATAGATTCATTATTAAAATTTCACGTTATGGAATTACTATATCAAAAGTCATAAGAAAAAAATGGAATCTTATTCATTATTGGTGATGTAAGAAACATGTTAAACACAAGCATAAAACATAAGAAAATTATATGGGAGATAATATATCCGAAACATTGGAAATGATTCATAATATATAATGTAAATCGTATAGCTGTGAGAGTTTTACACTATGATATATCATATAAAAATTGAGTTTCTATTACTTTTCAAATAGTGATGATAAATTAGATGGATCAGAATATGTTGGATATTTCCCCCAAAAGTGAAAACGAATTAGTCAATATATAAATATATAGACCCATGATATAGAATTCTAACAATTTTAATATTTAATTTATTACATTTATATATGAATTCACATGGATGAAAATATTACAAATTTTCAAAAAGAATTATATTGTGGTCAACATGTTCATGATATATGGAATATTTAAATACAATTTCCATGGATATGTATAAAAAAAGAGATTTTATAATCGGTAGGATTACAGATTTTATGCATTATAAATTTATCTTATCAATCTCGGAATTAATAATTTGTATAAATACCCTTATAATAGATAACAAAATGGTGTTTCAAATATAATGAAAAGAATAATTTTGGAAATTCTTAGAACAATGTAAGTAGAAAATGATATTTCAAATCAAATATGCAGACTTCCAGTGTGCATAATGGTAGAAATTTATAATATATTTCTCTATTGAGATGACACACATGATTCACCCTATGAAATTTTGTTCCAAAAGAATCATACAAAAGATGATTTCATCTATATGGTAGTACATGTTATATTAAAATAAATTTTAATATATTGATAATGTGTTATTAAATGGTTTATTATGGAATCATTACATGGTATATATCCAATGTAAAATAATATAAATGTTGGAAAAAATTATTACACAAAATTTTAGTGCGTTTAAATGTAATGAATGTTGAAAATCTAGGAAATATTCATCATCAAATTCTAGAATATTTTGAGAACTCATGTAAAAAATAAAGAAGAATAATAAGGAAATAGGTGATATGGTTGTTGAAATTAGACCAGAAACAATTGATTCGAAATGAAAAAGCTACAATGATAATGAGGAGGGTTATTGTTTAAATAAAAATTAGGTTCTTATAGTAAAAGATAGGATGTTAGTATTAATAATATAATAATTAATTAATATGAACCAATTCATATAAGAAGAAAAATAATATGGTAAAATCAAATAGATATTATATTACTTGTTGATTTGTATCCTATGATAGAGGATATTGTAATATTAAATGGGTAAAATCTATGAATGAAAAAAATATTCAAATTAAGAAGAACTATACATTGGAACTTATTCCCAAACTGAAATCAAATAATTTTATGATCATAGAATGGGTTTTTGGGAATATATATTTGGGAAATGGGACGTTATATTTTAAATGTCATGAAATTTCTGTGAGGGATATTTAAACCTTTAATTTACATATTTTTAATATAGTTTTTATAAGATTAATTACCTAAGACAATATATATTTTCATCCTAGAGGAAGATCATAATCCTTACTAATTATATCAAATGAATGTAATGCATATATTTTCAAATGGTGAAAAAGATGAAGATGTTTTTATCGAATATATAGAAGGTTACATTCATGTACTTTCTAGGAAATAATTTTTTATATTTATGATTGCATTGTTTGTTGTATAGAAGGCTCAATAGGTCTGGTATTATAAAACATGATTATTACATGATAAAATATGTGGGTTTTTTGAAGGCACAATTTATAGAAAGATGTACATGAAAATGGATTGTTCAAATAATATGGTTATTATAATACGTAATGATGACTAATATGTTCATGTAATGATTTTTGGTAATGAGTTTAACTCTCTATATAAATGGTGATGTAGTTTCATATCTCCATATTTGGGGAACTATGTTTTATTCTTGGACTGAAAATTAAACCGAATTCAAAATATAACTATGTTTATCATAAAAAATATAAAATATTTCTATTTTTTTAGAATTGATGACTGAAAAGTTATTTATTACATCATATTATTTAGTATGATGTTGATGAAGGTTTAAAAGGAGTCACTATTGATCTAATTATTTTGTAACTCATGATTAGAATATTACTGTATCTTATAGATTCTAGATAAGTCATCACCTATATGGTGACTCTATCCTTGAGGTATCATACTGAAGTAAAGGTGCCCCATATTCAAGAAATTAAAATAAATATGATATATGTAAAATAAACATTAAATTATGAGTTTTATATAGATGTTGTAATGGTCTAGAATTTCTTTCATACATTGATGAAAAGAGGGTCGAAGACTATATAAATCATAGATCCACATCATGTGGTGTGTTATTTTTTGGTAATATATTTTTCTATTTGAATCATAATAAGAATTGTTTAGTGACACTAAGTATAGTTGAATCAATATATATGGTGGATAAAATGTATTTATACTATCCTTATGGATGAATATTTAGTTAAAAGATATGAGGATTGATATTATGACACCACTGAAGATTCTTCTTTGCGAGCGAAGTGCAGGTGAATTTTTTAAAAATATATTTAGATACACTTTGTCTAAACATATTGATATAAATTTTCATTCTACCATAATAAATGATTGAATTAAGTGAAATCAATCATCTATTATTGAAGTAAAGTGAATCCCACATATATCAACAATATATCTGAGTTGTGTGAGTAATGTTTTAGTAAATTTTGAATCTTCATTATCATAATTCTTCATGAAAATAATTTTAATTGTTTTCAGTTTCCCCATGATCCTATATACTCTCGTTCCAGAGGGGGAGTAACTATCCAAGACAGTGAGTAGGATTCCATAATTGATTAGGACTATGTAGTGATTTGTGTGTCCCTTTATACACATTATTTATATATAATAATTTGGGGATTTTTTATTTATGTTTTGTGTGGATCATAATCTAAAAATTCAATGATGGTTTTTTTTAACCAAAAATATAAAAAATACTCTCCACAAATTCAAACCCCTTAATAATATAGGAAACTGATTCAGAAATTTAAATTAGTTTTCCTCCAATATATTTCATTAATCTATTACTAAAACATAATCATTGTTTTATATACCATGGTGTGTTATTCCATTGACATTTCATAAAAATTAATTTAAGCACAATGCTATTTTTATTCATGGAATATATTTTATACATTTAATTATATAATATAGAATAATAGTTAAATATTAAGAAAATTACTATTACATAGCTCATTCCATTTCAATTATTAATTTAATATATAGAGATATTTTTATTTATATTATTTGGTACATAAATATTCTCCTTCATCATAGATATAGTGTTACATATATTATTAAAATAATCCTAGAGACTATTTATTTTAGAAAATATATGAATAATCTATTTTGAATCCAATAATTACATAAAAACTCCATGTTACATAGTAATGAATTCAAATAAAATCATCAATCAATACATTAGATAATTATCTTGAAAATAAAACATGAAAATATTTTTAGAGTATTTTATTTGTAGTATACTTCCTTATAAAATTACGTTCCTATTTGAACATAATCATATCAATCTAATTCATAAATCCTATCATTTTATATTATATTCCCTGATATTTATATACATAGAGATTCTTACAAAAATATATTTAGATACAAAATTTCGAATAATCTACTCACAACATGGAACTCAAATGAGATAATCCTTTCTATGTTTACATAAATTTATTATTCTTGAGAAAATCAACGATGTATCCTCACATTTCAAAAACCAATTACATTTTTGAAAACCGTCATGAAAAAAGAAACAGCAAGAAATCCTAGATAAAACATAACCTATTTTGAAAACATTTTTTATATGTGAAGGAACCTCTATTAATACAACTGAATAAGTTCAATTACCATGTTTTTTAATATTAATTATTTAATATTCTTCAAGTTTTACAATAATTCAGGGTTGAAATGTATCCATACTATGTATTATTCTACATCATGTGTCAAAAAATGAGGTAATATCCATCCTCAGTAAATAATGTTTTCCAATATGATTTGCATAGTGTATATCACTAGTACAGAAATAATTTTTTCGGACATTATCTATTTAACATTAGTCCTTGAGTATACATCTTTGAAAGTGGTGTTGTAGATAAGTTTTTTAACATTGGTTTTCATAACTGACATTAAAAATGTTTTGATTTATGATTTTTGACATCAATTTTTTAAAACATGACCTTAAAAAAATATGTTTTGCAAAAAAGGTTTTTATACAGATATTTTTATTTTCATTTTATAACGAACTATGTGAAAAGTAGACTTGTTAGGTTAGGTTTTCAGAAAACTGCTTTAAATTTTGACTTTTCATGTCAGTTTTTCAAAAACAGACCAAAAAAACCATATTTAAAGGTGGTATTTAAATAAAAGATATGAAAAATTTGGATCAACTTGTAGATAATTTCCTAATCGGTTATATGAATGGTCATAGATCCCAAACATAGTTATAGATCTAATGTTATTACCTCAAAATGTTTTATATATTTATTCCATGAGGAAAGATCGAATAAACCAACCAATGCTTCATCTAAGAATGTATTTAAATATCTAATGGAAGAATTTTATTTTTTCAATGATATGAAGAATTATTCTTCATTATAATAAGATATGAATCATTCAATAGTATATCTATTAAGACAAAAAATAATAAAAAACATAAATTATTAGAAAATATTTACAAATACCTTAATGAGACCGTAGAATAAAGTTATAATGCAACCATGGTGAACATCAAATGAGTCTAGTTGGTAGAATGATGATGGTTAAAATAATTGGTTGTTAAATTAATATACGTTTATAATGATATCATATAAATGAGATGGTAATATAAGACAGTTTTTTTTAATTTATGCGATAATCAAAAATTTAAATGTCGCCTTCTAAAAAAATTGAAATTCGTCATTTGCGGGTTGTTAAATTAATAATTCAGGTTGATCATATGATAAACATTATGAATATATATATATATATATATATTTAAATTTATAATTTTTACATTTTTTATCATAAATGTTATGTGAAAAACTAAATTTTAGGTCATTTTTATAATAACAAATGTGTAAAACTAGCTTTTAACATTTATTTTTTTCAATAAATCATGTTAATAATTATTTTTTCACAATAGATTTAAAAAAAAGAAAAATGTATGAAAACAGGTTTTTTATTTTCCAGGAATCAATTTTACTTTCTTTATATGTTAAATGGAGTTACAGATAAAAATTAATGGCCTTCATCTTTTAGACATCTCTAAGTCATCGTTTAGAGATGATCAACTTCCCATGGACAAACCTTTTGATCCGTAACTATGTTTTAGAATAAAAACTATTCAAATATCATCTTGTAAAATTAAATACATGATTTAAATCATTTTTTATTTTAGTTATCAAATAATCGACATGAAAGGGTCTGGTATAAGGACCTAGAATAGAACATTACATAATCTTGAATTAAATTAATAATTCTCATTACACAACTTTTCAGGTTTAGAGTTTTAGAGAATTAGGCCATAAATATTACATTACATCTCAAAAATTACAAGGTAGAAACTTTTACTCAGTTTATATTTTTTTCATAAAATAAAAACTCTTGAAAAAAATAGTCATTTCAAGTCTCATGTTTTAGACATCACTCCTTTTACTTGATCTCATCATTGACAATATTCATCTCTACTTCCTGTAAAAAACATTTCAAAACATGGGATGAACCTAAAAAGCTCAATAAGGGTTATAAAACAAAGAAATAAAACATTATTCCATAATTACATAAACAATATAAGCTCAATATAATACCTCATGAAATCATAAGATTTATGAATAACACATAGACAACATAAATCATCAAAGAAAATTGTGGCATCCATATCATACTTAAATTTTAGCTATCACAGCTATAGAGGGTGTTACATTTGGAATACCAATTACAGTATATTCCCTAAATCTATTAGAAGGAACATTCATGATCACCTCCATCACATTACTCAATGCATTGGAGAGCTATCTTTCGCCCACCCGCCCTAGGGTTATCATGGAACCACCTGTATACGTAACAATTCCCAAGATCCATAACATATTTGTAACACATAAAACAAACATAAAGGAAAGATAACATTCCCACATTTCAATAACAATATATAATTTAAATATATTGAAATAAAAAATCCATTATGAAAACAATTTTCAATATCAAAATTCATAAAATAATAGATGACATTTATTTTCTTTTCAAAAACATTATGTCTTGTTAAGGAATACAAATATCCAATAATACTCGTGGGGGAAAAAGGATGTTATCATGAAAAACGTTAAAAGAAACATTCATTTTTATCATTTAGTAAATGGATTCATAGAAAAATATTCCATTTGAAAGAAATGAAAATTCAATGGTGTTAATATAGTGTATAAAAAATTGTGTATTAAAACAAAATATTCCTCAATGAAAGGAGATTGATACAATGTCCCTTACAACATGTCCGACTTGACTTGTTCCTTATTAAATATCATGAATAATAAAATATTGGTAATTTATACATGCATAAGATCATTTTTCCTATTTATTTATCCTTTTATATCACTTAGTAACATGTTATAAACATCATGTAATCATTTAAGTTAGTAATTTTCGTTTTGTTGATATTTGTTACTTGAGTCAAAAATATACTTCTTTAATTAGAAGTTGTTCATGTGGTAAAAATTTCATTATATCCAGAATGATATTCATTATTTAGATATAATATATGTCATATATATCCAGTATACACATTTATTTATAATAGTACATAATACTTGGAGATACGAAATGAAATGCACCGTTCATGGAGACGGTAAGCTGTACGTACGCATGAATTCTACTTTCATTTATATTAATTATTTTAATGAAATTAAACTATAATGATACATAGGTAAATTATAATTCCATTATAATATCATATATAATATCATTAACACCATCCTTTGTACATCCCACATAAGTCATAAACAAGTCATATCACTTAGAGAGGTTGGTAGTCCTGACTTCCTCAAATGAAAATATAGCATTTACCAATAATGGAAAACATAAAGGTATGTTTTAAATGAAAAATAAAGAAGCATAAAGAAAATATAAACATAATATATATCATATTTAAATTCATTTCCTACTTAATAGCGAACTTGAGAGGTGGTAGGAGGTAATCAAACCATCATCATTTTGAGAGGTTTTAGATTTCTATTCACAGAAACAATATGATCATCACCAATTAGATAATGGTGTGAATATTTTTAGTTGGAATAGTTCTCAAAACAACATAATAGTATATTGAGGATAATATTTTTGCTAAAAAAATGAATAAAAAGAGATTAGCGGTTGGATAAGTAAAATAAAATACAAGAAGAAAAGAGAAATCGTTACCTTTAATTTGGGTAACTCCCTTTGAATTAAATCAAATGGACTTTTTGAAGTGACTTCGGCCTAAGGTAAGGATTCTAGGTGGAAGAGGGGATCTTAAGAGATTATTTGGGTAGGTTATGGAAGATCCAAGGGGATTGAGAGGGGTGAGGAATGAGTTATAAGTGAGGGATTTATATAAGGGGGAGGAGGGGCTCTTTAAGAATATGTGAAAATAATATTTTATTATATAATGATAATCGATTTATAAACGTCAAAAACTAATTAAAGTCGAAGTTAAGAGAAAAATGGGTCGAATGAAAATCATCCAATAATAATTGTCTTGTTTTGGATATTGTTTTGATATTACTAATCTTATTTATTCAAATCATTTATTAATGAGAAAATACTACATCCTTATTGTGTCACAAATAATTTAATTTATTTGGTTTCTAAAAATAAAAAAAACTAACATGATATATGAAATATTTTTATATTCCAAATGAATATTTATATCCGAAAATATGTATAATATATCCTGATGTAAAAATTAATTTACAAAAACATATTTGTATATGTAATTTTTTCCTTTACTTTATGTTAATTAAAATAAAGTGTCATTATCACTCCCATGTGGCCCCATGGGGTCCCTAAATTGATATAAGGATGATCATGGTCGTATGTATATCAACAAATAGGATTAGGACACCTGTTAGGATAATTTTATATTGTTATAGTAACATTTGATAACCCATATTTACCAGATTTACCCTTTAACCATTGTAAATAAAATATTTACGGAAGTAAATATTCATTATGTATAAAAATTACAGTTACATATTTAATCAATTTTGACATCCTGATTAAAAATATGTAATCTATTTTTCCAAATTCAAATCACAAAAGTGGCGGAAACTAATTTAAAATTCATTTCTGGTGTCAAAATAAGAGGCGTGTTTTTTAGAAATATTAACTATCAAAATAATGACTCTTGTTTATATCTAATTTCAATGTGAAATTAATTCCAATAAAAAACATTGGATTAAATGGTAAAAATATATTCTAATTTTCCTTTAAAACTAACTAAAATGATAATACAACTATATAAATAAATTATATTATAAGGTAGTTTTGAATTAAAATACAACATTTTTCACTTTCATTAAAAATTGAATTTTTTCAGAAAAACTCTAAAATTCTACCCAACGTAAATTTTGATGTCCCGATTATAAAGAAGAATTTTATTTGGTCAAATATAACATATTCATGTTTCCAAAACTACATTTAATGAGGATTTCCATTAAAAGGAAGTAAATAAACCTTTTAAAGTAAATTATGCTTAAAATTAGATTCATTAACATTTTTAGCATCTAAATTGTATTTGATAAATGTGAAAACATTTAACAAAGAATGTATAATCATATTTTATTTAGTTCAGTTCTATATTTCTAATAAAATAGCTAATCATTATCTACCATTTAGAATAAAAATATTATATTATTGTTGTGCAATGTTATATATCAATGAAACCTGTTGTTGCATATCAGGTACAACATCAAACATAGAAACCCCATAAAAGTAAAATTAATATTTAAGTAACAAATATGAGTAATTATGAAAATGCAGTATTTTTATATTTACCTAGGTTGTTACATCCATCCCCACTTTTGTAAATTGCGTCCTCACAATTTTATTCACTTATCAAATAAATGGGGGTATTTATCCCACATAGAATTTTATAACTACCACATTTTATCTTCAAGAATATGGTTTTTCCACAAAACCATTTCCTGGTGAATTACCTTATTCTGTAGCACTTTCTCTCTTTATTCTAGAATCTGGACTAGTTGTTCCTCATTGGAGAGATTCTCTTCCAACTGAACTACCTCTTGACATAAAACATGAGATGGATCTAGCATATAATTTCTCAACATTGAAACATGAAAAACATTGTGTACCTCTGATAAACATGGTCGTAAAGCCACTCTATATGAAACTGATCCCACATTATATAGGATTTCACAAGGCCTAATGAATATCAAACTCAAATTTCACTTCTTACCAAAATGTGTCACACTTTTCCATGGAGAAACTTTGAAAAAAGACATGATCACCTACATTGAAAGATCGATCCTTCTTCCAGTTGTCCGCATAACTTTTCAGCAAACTCTGAGTTGTTAACATGTTCATCTAAATAAACTAAACCTTGTCTAATATCTCTTCTACCAATTCTAGTGCCATCAGCTTCCTTTCACCTAATTGATCCCACACTGCTTGAGTTCGACAACGATTTCCATATAATGCCTCAAATAAAGCCATCTGTATACTGGAATGAAAACTTTTATTATATAAAAATTCATCCAAAGAAATATGTTGGTCCCAACTTCCTTGGTAATCTAGTGAACAAGAACGTCGCATATCCTCCAAGGTATGAATTTTTCATTTTGACTTCCCATATGATTTCAGATGAAAAGATGTACTAAAATTTAATTCATTACCCATTGAATTCTGAAGGCCTTTCCAAAAGTTAGAAGTAATCTTGGGATAACAATCAGATATAATGGATAGGGTAACACCATGTAACTGGACTATTTCTTTAACATACGACCATGAATGTTGATCTAGTGACAAATTATCTCGAATATGAAGTAAATTAACAGATTAAGTCAATCGATCAACAATAACCAGATTACATTATCACCTCGTGATATTTTCGGTAATCCAAAAATGAAGTCCATCGATATATTTCCCAATTTCCACCATAGAACTGGTAAATACTGAAGCATCCCTTTTGTTAACTACCTCTCTACTTTAAACTACTGAAAAGTCAAACACTTCACCGTAAAATCAGCAATATCTCTTTTCATTCTATGCCACCAGTAATACTCTCGAAGATCTCTATACATCTTAGTACTGCCAGGATGAACTGGAAATGGGGAACTGTGAGCTTCATATAACAACTCACTATTCAACAGTGAATCACAAGGCACACATAATATTTTACCAAACCTCAAAACACAATCTATATCAACATTAAAATAAAAAAACATACCTTTCTGAACCAACTCTACATTTTTTTAACTCACTTTCTTCCTTATTCCCATGCTTAATTCTCTATTATAGAGATGATTTCATTGACACCTGAAACAAAATAGAAGAATTTATTACACCAAAAACTTCTATTCTGTTGTTCATAAAATCAAAAACTAAAGGATCTCATTCCAAATGTAACATTTTTAATGTATCATTACTTTTTTGACTCAAATCATCAACCACTTTATTTTCTATTCCTATATGGTAAAGGATCATGCAATCATAATACTTGATTAATTTTTTCCATCTCATCTGTCTCATGTTCAATTCTTTTTGAGTGAATATATACTTTATAGTTTTTTGTTCAGTATATATTTTTCATTTTACGCCATAAAAATAATGCCTTCAAATTTTTAATGAAAAAACAACAGCAGCTAATTCCAAATCATGTGTTGGGTAATTTAACTCATGGGGTTTCATCTTACATAAATCATAATCGACTACCAAATCATTCATCATAAATACATAGAAAAGTTTTTTCAATAAAGCATCACTATAGATAACAAACTAACCATTTCGGTAAGGATTTTCCAAAACTAGAGCATTCACCAATCATCTTTTCAATTCCTGAAAACAATCATCACATTCTCTTGTCCAAATGAAAATAACACATTTACAAGTTAACTTTGTTAATGGGATAGATAACCCTAAAAAAGTCTCAAAAAACCTCTGGTAATAAACATCCAAACAAAGAAAACAATGGATCTCAGTTATATTTGTGGGTCTTTGTCATTCATCAACAACTTTTGTTTTAGCAGGATCAACCGTTATGCCGTTTTTTGAAACAATGTGACCAAGGAAATAAATTTTTATAACCAAATCTCACACTTTATAAATTTCAAAAATAGTTTTTTTCTTTTAAGGTTTTCATGACAAACCTTAAATGACTTTCATAATCCACTTTTATTTAAAAAAAATATCATCAATGAACATAACCACAAACATATCCAAGAACACAAAAAAAAATTCTATTCATAAGATCCATGAATATAACAGGTGAATTATTTAACCCAAAAGTCATAACTACAAATTCATAAAGGCCATATCTAGTATGAAATTTGGTATTTGGAATGTTTACTTATTTTACATTAAACTAATGGTACCCTGACCTCAATTCAATCTTCTAAAAATATTGAGCTCACTAAAGATGATAAAAAAATCATCGATATGAGGCAATGTATACTTGTTCTTACCAATGATGTTATTCAATTTTCTATAATCAATGAAATACCGAATTGAACCATATTTCTTTTTAACAAACAAGAGTAGAGCACCGCAGGGTGATGTGGTAGGTCAAATGAAACCTTTATCTAATAAATCTTGAAATTTATTCTTTAAAACTAAAAGTTCAATTTGAGCCATTTGATAAGGGGATTTCGATATTGGCTTTGAATCGGGAACAATGTCAATAGTAAATTCAACTTCCTGATCATGTATAATTATAGGAAAATCATCATAAAAACATCAATGTACTTATTTACCACTAGCAAATCTTTAATCAGAATAAATACTTTTTTTCAACAATATGTGCAAGTTAACCTTCATTTCCATCTATTACTAGTTTATAAGCTTACTGATATGTTATCAAAAGTAAGGGTAAATTCTTTTACACAAACTGAAAATAATCTTGAAAAAAAACCACATTAGATTTGTAGTCAATCTTAGTTTGATAAATTGAATTCCAATCCGTACTGAAAATAATATCAAACTCTATTAGAGGCAAAACAATAAGGATTTCAGGTAGATTCTTTCTTCAGAAAAGGAAAAGAATGTTCTTATGTTTTCTTTTTGTCTCAACATTTCCTCCAGGTGTTTTTACCATATGTTATGTATTAATATCTTGAGATGAAATTTCATATCTACTAGAAAACATATAAAAAATGAATGAGATTGTAGTCCCAGAATCAAACAACACATTGGCATACTATGAACAAAAAAAAAGTGTGCCTGAGACTACTTCATTCGATGTACCAACATTTGTTGAAGTAGTTACAAAGGAATTAACCACCCCTTTCTTCATGTAGTCTTGTTTTTGTTGAGTCAATAAAGATTTACTTATAAATTTTCCATTCCTTCATACTTGGGGGGGGGGATTGTTAAGTTAATAAGGTTTCCTTATGACTTCATTATTATACTTATTTTGAAAATCACAAACACCTTATTTCATGGAAAAACTCATTTTACCCATTGTTTTTCTTTTGAAGGAAATTTTCCTTACCTAAGGAAATTTACCCTTACCTAGATTTTATGGTTCATATCATAAATCATCCTTAACTGTAAAATTCGGATTGAAACCAAAACCTCAGAATCCTATAATTACTAAGATATGAAGCATTCTATTTTAGGTCCCGAATTCTCAGAATTTAGGTTGCAAACTCTTCTACGTTCTAAATACAAATTCGGAATCGGAATTATGGTTACGAACTCTTCTGAGTTCTCACTCCAAATTCTGAGTACAAATTCTGGATACGATCTTCTCTAAGTTCTGAATTAGAATTCAGATTACGAATTCAGGATATGAACATCTCTGATTTCCGACTCCATGTTCTCTGAATTCATACTCCGAACTCCTCTGAGTTCTCACTCTGAATTCTCCTGAACTCAGACATCGAACGTTGTAAGTTCTGGTTCCAAATTCTAGTGATTCCAGATTCCGAATTTCCTTGAAATTCAGACTTTGGAATTCTATAGAGTTCAGCTTCCTAATTATTAGAAAATAGAATCCAAACATCTTTGTATTATAGACTCCGAATTCAATTTTTGGTTAGACTATGATATTTAATTTATTTACATTCCGAATATCAGACTTCGGTTATACTTACAATTGTTTAATAAAAAAACTATGTCGTTCTTTCAGTTACTCACTAACCATTGTTTGAGTGACACATGTATCTGTCCATCCGAAATTCAGGGAAGAATATGACTGTTGGAGGACGGAGCCAATCGTTGGTGTTTTGCCTATAAATAGGAGCTCATTTGAAAGAGTTAAAAACACTTGATAATATCTTTAACAACTGTTCTTACATGGAGTTGAGGTGATTTATAGAGATAGAGGCTCTAATAAACTCTTAGGCTTCATGCAGAAAGATTGAACCACTTGTTCAAATATTGCTTCATGAAAATTTTCTTCGTGTGACTCCGATTTTTGCTGAGTACAATCGAGGGCTTTCGGGGATAGGAAGACAGAGGTGCGGACTACATGATAGTAGAGGTCTGGTGAGGATAGAAAGACAGAATCTGATCTTCGTATCAAGGGCATACCCTGGTTTGGGTAAGACATAGTTTCTTGAAAGTATAACTCAAGGGACCTCTTATACAGGGTTTTTGGATATCCTCCACTTTGGGTTAAAAGAGTTATTTCTTGTTACATGTAGTGTTACTACTTTTTTTTCTGCTCTGTATTTACGTTGTTGAGGAAAGTATAACTTTCATATACTTCCTTAGACTTGTACTCTAATTACATAGGATTCTATACGCTTTAAGGTATAATCTTGGTTGTTGTAGACATTTGTTAAGTTTTATTTTCAAAATCACTTTTCCGGAATCAAGCATGTTATTAGAACTTAGAGGTCTTGTTAATTATCTTGTTTAACCTTGTTAAACATAACCATATTTAAAACTTATAAAAGAATTTTTTAAATTACAATTCACCCCCTCTTGTGTTTGAGCGTCACATGTTTACATATTCGATCGTACATTTGGTATTATAGATTATATCATACTCACATACCATCTCAAAATTGGTATCAAAGGATTGGTTACCTCTGAATTATTCTCACGATTAGATTCAGAAGAAAATTCTTCTTCTTATTACTTTTTAGAATTGATATTTCAGAATCATATTTTCTGGATTCATAGTTTTTCAGAATTTGTTTTTCGGAATCAAAGAGTTCGGATTCATTTTTGTTTGTTCTATATTTTCCTTGCTCAGGATATTTTCTCATGTCTACAAACTATTTCTACTAACAAGTTTGTGTGCCAAATATTTTTTCAAGGATGGAAGGATTAAATGTTGGTTCTATTGATAATCTAAATCCTACCAGACCTGCTATTTTCTATGGAAATGATTATGTGTATTGGAGATATTGGTTGAAGGATTTAGTTATCAATACTAGAGTTGATAATTATCTAATTATGACTGGAGATTATAAGATTCCAGATAAAGAATTGAGATCCTTTACAAATCAAGAAAAATCAGAAATCAATTAAACTTTAGAGTCAGCAAGACATTGTTATTTTCCATGACTAGGAATATCTATAGTCAAATATAATCATGTGAAGCTGTAAAAAGTAGCTGGAAGAAACTTGAAGTTACACATTTTGGTACATCTAATGTCATAGAGACGAGAAGAGCTATGTTGAAAGCCGAATACCATGCTTTAACTTTCCTTATGGAGAACATATAATAAATGTACATAAAAGGTTTAGGACTATTGTGAATAGCTTACAATCTATGGGAGAAAAGGTTTGGCGAATGAGGATCTTGTAGACAAGATCATAGATATCATTCCAACAGAATAGGATACCAAGAGGACAACTATTGATGTGAACAGGAAAGTCACTCATATTTCCATAGATGAGTTGTTTGGAACTCTTCTTCAGTATGAAACCAGAATAAATATAGATGCTGAAAATGATAATAAGAAGAATGGGAATGGAGGAGTTGCTTTTACAACCAATTCTAAAAATATGAAATCCAAGACCCCAGAAAGAGTAATTAGATCAATGAAAAAGAAAGTCATTATTCAGTCAAAATCTAGTGACATAGAAAATTCTAAGAATGAATTATGCAAACTTGATTAGAGAATGAACAAGATTGTAGCTCAAAAGAACCATCAGATTAGGTATATGATGAATGAATACAATGACAAGAAATATGGAGAAGTTATGTGTTATGAATGCAAAATAACATGTCATATCATACCTGATTGTCCTTTGTTGAAAAAGAAGGAAAAGAAAGAAAGAAACTCGGAAAGGAACAAGACAAAATTCTATCGATCAAAGCACAAGAAAATCCTTAAAGATAATGATATTCGGAGTGGTAGATTTGGAGACTCTTCAGAAAGTGAATCTTCTGAATATGATTCATCAGTACAGAAGAACATGTGATTCATTGCTATAACTTCTTTTCCAAATACATGTCTTCTATCCTAAGTACGCTCTTTCGAGGCTTTAACAAATTTATCTCTTGATAAGAATTACTATTCTGAAAATAATACTTCTAATGAAGATACATCATCATTATAAAATGAAAAAATGCCTTAATATGAAGAAGTTTCTAGATTTTAAAAGGTACTTGAAGCAATAAATTGTAAAATTTATATGAAATTAGACCAGGAAAACACTGGAGATGAAATTCTTAAAAAAGAGATTTTAGATCATTCAAGAGATCTTATAGATATGGAAGAGATTTTATAAAAACTTTCTAAAGTCCTTGAGAAAGAAAATTTTGATAAGGAAGAACTTTCTAAAGATCTAAAGAATTCTATTTTAGAGATAAATGTTTTTGAGGAAAAATATAACTCTAAGGAAATAATTCCTAGGAATAGGAATTAAGTCATCAGACTGAAATCTGAATTATTTTCTCTTAAGAAGCTTATTGCAAAATTAACCTTTAGGAAGGAAACTTTTGACAAGATTTATTCTAAAATTAAAACTCAAAGAAAAACTATTGGAGTAGGTTATACTCACCAAAAATCGGTTTTCAAAAACAACTATTTTGTTCCTTCTAGAGCCCCCTTTTTCACTAAATGTAAATGTGGTGGGAATTGGATGGAAAATTTCTCCTTGAATAAAGTTATATATCTTGGGTTTTATATAGCTTATTTTTCTAAAAAAATTTGGATACCCAAAATTTTGTTTTCTAACAATTCCGGATCCATGAATGCTTGGATTCGGAATGTCTAACTCTTTTGTTTTTAGGAGGATAAAGAAGGTATCAACAGAAATACTTGGTACATGGATAGTGGATGTTCCCGGGATATGACTGGTAAAAAAACTATTTTGAAAATATTATCAAGGTGAAAGGAGAAAAAGTAACTTTCGGAGATAATACCCAGGAAGAAATTATTGGTATTGGTAATATCGTTCTTCTTGGAAAAACATTGAATTAAGATGTTTTATTTGTTAAGGGTCTTAAGCACAACCTCATTAGAATAAGTCAATTATGGGATGAAGGCTACCTTGTGAATTTTATGAATGGGAAGTTCTTAGCACACAATTCCAAGGAAGGGTTTATTTTTTCTGCAAATAGGCAAGGGAATATCTACACACTAAACTTAGAAGACATTAGGAGCCAAGATCTACCTTTCCTTACTGCAATGGAAGATCATTCATGGTTGTGGCATAGAAGGTTAGGACACTGTAACCTTAGGAATTTATTCAATCTTTCTAAGAAAAGATTAGTTAAGGATCTATCGTAGCTTATATTAGATTCTTCAAAAGTTTTTGACCCTTGCCAATATGGCAAGAAGCATAAATCAAGTTTTAAATCAGTAGGTGAATTCTCAACTACTGGTTCACTACAGCTAGTGCATATGGATCTATTTGGTCCTATGAAAACTAGAAGCATTGGGGACAAGTATTTTTTATTTTTCCTGGTTGATTATTACACTATATTTACATGGGTCTATTTTCTAGAAATGAAATCTAAGTCCTTCTCTAATTTCAAATGTTTTAGAGCCCATTTTAAAAATGATAAAAACCATCCATTTAAAACTATTCATAGTGATCATGGAGTCGAATTTAAAAATTCTTATTTTGTAACTTTTTGTACTAGAAAAGGCATTACTCATAATTTCTCAACACCCAGAACACCTCATTAGAATGGTGTTGTTGAATTAATACATAAAATTATTCAAGAGATAACTATAACCGTGTTGAGTGTGTATTCTGTAGCCAAAATTTTTTGGGATGAAGTTGTAAGTACTTCTTGTTATACTATAAATCGAGTTTTAATTAAACCTTTTCTTAATAAAACTCATTATGAGTTATGGAATGGTACAAAACCTAGACTTTCCTACTTTTAGGTTTTTTTTGCAAAGTATTCATTCTTAATACTAAAGATAATCTACATAAATTATCACCAAAATTTGATGAAGGAATTTTCTTAGGCTTCTCAATAACTTCTAAGGCATATAGAGTTTTCAATAAAAATACTTTTACTGTTGAAGAGATAGTCAATGGTAAATTTGATGAAACTGATCATTTTTTTAAACATCCCAAACCCCAATCCTCATATGTTTTTTCAAAAACTGATTATCAACATTTGATAGAAAATCCGTATGAAAAGGAAACTGTTCAAGAAGATACTACTGAAACATTTACCCTAGAATATTTCATACACTATCTTGATTAACTAGTTTAACAAAACCCAAATCAGTTGTTTCTAAATAATCATCCCAGTGATAGTATCATTGGTGATGTCAATCAACCTGTAAGGACTAGAAGTTTCTTGAGAAATGAAGTTGAACATCTAGCATTGCATTCCCAATTAGAACAAAAAAACACTACTGAAACTTTAGGTGATGATGATTGGATTAATTCTATGCAAGATGAACTAAATGAATTTGAAAGTAATAAACTCCAGACCTTGGTTGAAAGACGCAAGGAAACTTCTGTAATTGGATTAAAATGGGTCTTCAGAAATAAATGTGATGAAAATGGAATCATTGTTTGAAATAAATCTAGATTAGTAGCTAAAAGTAATAATCAACAAGAAGGAATAAACTATGAAGAAACCTATGCTTCATTAGCTAGACTTGAATCAATTCGGATTTTACTTTCCTTTGCAGAATTCTTCAATTTAAAACATTTTAAAATAGATGTGAAATGTGATTTCCTTAATGGTTATGTTCAAGAGGAAGTTTTTGTGGAACAACCTCCAAGCATTGAAGATTCAAAACATCCTGATCATGTTTTTAGGCCTACCATTGATTTTTTATGGCCTTAAACAAGCCCCTCGAGCTTGGTATGATTGACATACAAAATTTTTTCTTCAAAATAACTATGTCATGGGAAATTCAGATCCAACCCTTTTTTAAAGAAATATAAGAAAAATGTTTTGATTGTTCAAATTTATGTGAATGAAATTATATTTGCTTCAACTCATTAATCATTAACTGATTCCATTGTTGATCTAATGAAATATGAGTTTGAAATGAGTATGATAGGTGAGTTAACATTTATCCTTGGTTTTAAAATCTCTCAAAAACCAAAAGGAATCTATATATCCCAACATAATAATATTAAATGTATTCTTAAAAAGTATGGATATGACAACACGAAAAGTATAAGTAATCCTATTGGTACTGCAATCAAACCTGATCTTGATGAAGTAGAGAAACCAGTAGACCAGACATCTTTTAGAGGTATGATAGAAAGTATACTTTACTTGACACTAGTCATGTAGACTTAATTTTTTTAGTATTATTATGTTCAATATATCAATCCAATCCTAAGTAATATCGTTTAAAGGAAATGAAGAGAATTTTTCACTACATAAATGGAACCATGGATTTAGGACTCTTTTAAACTTTTGATAATTATTTTGTTTTAAAATTTTTTCGGATGATGACATAGGTGGATGTAGAATTGATAGAAAGTGTACATTCAAAACTTGTCATTTATTAATAGATTCATTAGTTTCTTGGTCTTGTAAGGAGCAACACTCTGTAGTCTTTCCACTACTGAAGCTGAATATGTAGTATGTGGTAGTTGTTGTGCTCAAGTGTTTTTGATGCAACACACACTCACTGACTATAGCGTGAGTTTTACTAAGACTCAAATTATGTGTGATAACACAAGTTCCATTTCCCTTAGTAAAAACCATTCCCATCACTCTCATGCAATGCACATAGATATCAGGAATCACTTTCTTAGGGATCACACACTAAAAAGAGATATCATTCTTAAATTTATTAGAACGCAATATCAACTTGCTGATATTTTCACAAAATCTTTACCCTCCGATAGATTTCAATACATTAAAGAGAAATTTGGAATGATAACCAGAAGGTAATTGTAATGACCCGTTAAATTCAAGGAAATATTTTTCTTAATTTTCATCGGGATTTTACAAGAACGCAGTTTCTGACGGCACTTGATTCCAAGGCCCGGTGTGCCCGGAATTTCTATCCGAAGTTTAGCTCGGTTACATTCAGTGAACGAACAAGTGAGAATTCCTATCATTTGAACCGGTGCTCGGAATCGAATTCTGAGGGCACCGATGGAACCGCAGTGCTGGTAATTGTTTAGGAACGCCTTTTCTGGAGTTGCGTCTTCTCATTATGAATTGTTTAAATTTGTGGATTAAGTGTGAGTGAAATAAAATTTTCATTAATAATTTTATTTCTCTTTTCCATGTGTTAGAACCTAGGTGTAGGAGTTAGGGTGGAACCCACTGTTTGTTAGTTTCTCTTGAGTGGATTAAAGGTGATGTGGGGCCCACACGAGCCCCACCTTTTCAATTTCCTTAACTCCCTAACTCCTCTTAACCCCCCACTTAAGTTGTGTAACACTTTTAACTTTTTAACTTCCCTTTATTTGGGTGACTTTTCCTCTCCTCTCTTTAAGTATGCCAACTCACCAATTCAATTAATTAAATTATGTTTTGAATTTTTGAATTGTGGCATGAGTTAATAATATAAGGATGAGCCTTATTTTATTTTGGTTGGTTGTTGTGTGTTGACAATTGAGGAGAGAGCTCTTGGGTGTTTCATCTTCATCACGAAGAACACCAAGACTTCGACGAAGAACGTCGTCACCATAAGAAGAGATCGACATGCCGTCTCTTCTCCTCTCCGCAGCTGGGGTGTGACCCCTTTTTACGAAGATCGACGATGCACCCTCTTTCGATCTTCTTCCCGTGTCAAAGAAAAGGAGACACCACTTCCTCCTCGTACCTTCTCCGTCAACATACAGAGCGTCACCTCACGATGTCGTTTTCCGCAGCGAACCCCCATTCTAGCTACGCTAAAGGTAGGGGTTTATTTATTTATTTTGTTCGTGTTTACCTCATTTTCGTTCTTCGTGAAAATATGACCAAATTCTTTCTATTAACAAGAGGGGGCCGGACCGTACAAACACGGTCGACCCTCCTCCCTTATACTTGTTATTGATTCTAATGTGTTGGAACGGGAGTGGCGCGGTGCCGTCGCACCACGCGGGTTCGTGCGGCAAGTAATGCGCGGCGCCGTCGCACCGCGCTGTGAAGTTGAACCAAGACGTGGCGCCGTTATTCCACGTCGGAGAAAACGAATGACACTGCGGCCGGAGAGGGACTTCGGTGGAGGGGCGTGACGCCGTCGCGCCGTGCCGGACGAACCAAAACTGCGGCCGGTTCTGGGCCGCGGCAGAGCAGGGTGACCGGCGGCCGATACCGGGTCGCCGGTTTCGGAGCAGGGAGGGGACCGGACAACGCTGGTCCCATGGTGGCAGAAACCAGTTGGCTAGGGGTTCAAACCCCCGGCCGGCCCGCTAGCGTCCCCCATTAAAGGGGGGCCGCAGTTACGAAATCCGGGGGGCAGTGCCCCCCCCCCCCCCCGCAAGTGCTGAACGGCTTGGCCGTTCAGCAGAGCCAGCTGGCGCCACGCGCCAGTGCGCCGGGCTGGACCGAGGCCGAGCCCTGCCCAGCCGGGCCGGGCCGCGACCGGCCGGGTCGGTCCGGGCCCGAAACCCCCGTTTTTGGACCCTTTTGGTTCTTTTTCCCATATCTCAGGCTACGAATCTCCGATCGATGCATTGTCTACGGGGATGCGATCCTTGGATCGAAACAGTCGTATAGGTATATCGCACTCAAGGTTTCGGAATACATTGGGTTCGGCCGGGTTGGTTTGTTCATGATATCAACCGGGCCCTCGGAGTAGAAACGCTCATATCTTAAGCTCCGGACATCTGATTGATGTGTTGTCGTCTTTTTTGGATTTCTCTTAGTAAGACAGATCTTTTTCCTTACTCCACCTGAGTTTTGGACGCAGGTGGAGTACGGTCAGGTTAGTTTTGCCTTAAAAACCAACCGGGCCCCTGGGATGCAAAATCCAATAACTCTCAGACCGGGCGTCCGATTGACGCGCCGTCTGTGACGTTGAGTTCTTGTTTACGATACGGATCTTTTGGATACATCAACTCTAGACTATGTGTCAGTTGATGTATCGGCCTCTTGGCTCGTGGAGCGGACCCTCCTGAACGAGCTTTCTGTGTACGGGAACCCTAGAGCTGGATGTGACTACTACTACTACGACGACTGTACAGAGATCCTCCGTGGATTCGATGTCGACGACTACAGAACTTAGCGATCCAATGTGGATCAGTGCTACTGATCATGTGTGGGTCCGATCCTGTGTGGGTCAGCGCTCAGCGGTTCTGTGTGACCCAACGCCTACAGATCCTGTGTGGGTCTGATCCTGTGTGGGTCTTTGCGGGGGTTAGTTACCTATCGATCTTGTGTGGGTCAGACCCTTCCTGGGTCATTGCGGGGGTTAGTACCTATCGATCCTTTGTGGGTCCGACGACTTAGATGAAACAGTGGATATATCTGATCCTCTCTATCGTCATACAAATAAGAATACCTGGGTGAGCTGAATCCTGTTTTTCTTTCCTATGTGGATTGTGTTGTGCTATACTGTGTGGATTTACGTTTTTCTTTCCTGTGTGGACTGGGTTTTACTTGGGCTCGGATGTTGGAGCCAAATGAGAATTGATGACTTAGCTATATGTATGGGAATATACCTAAGCAGCGTCGGATGTTATTTCGTGATTGCATCTTTCCTTGTGGATTATCCTTTGTGGATTTGGGGAGACCATCGGGGGTCTCGGGGTCCCTACTGAGTAGCTTATACTCACCACTGCACGGGCTATGCCCGCACGACGTTATGTTGGTTGTAGACGACGGACAGCGCTGAACATGGACGAGGCTTATGGAGCAGGACGGTACCTGTAGGTGAACCACTGGACATGACGTACTCGGAGCGGTCGGCTGGACCCGAGGAGCAGAGGAGGCTATATGTACTCACCCTTCATGTGGGACTTCCTGTGGACGACCCGACGCTGCGGCTTTACTTTCAGTTGCTACTTTCCCTTTCAAGTTGTAATTTACTTTTAGTTTGAGTTTGTATTCTGGTCCACTTACTTTTCCACACTTACTGTTGTACCAGCTTTTACATAGTGTTTACTTATACTTCTTGTTTGCTCTGCGGTGTTGTTTACTTTACAAAGGCAATTCGTTCCCTTTTTATCTGGAATTTATGCCTTGGTTCTAGTCGCCATCCCCTATCCTATGGAAGGCAGGCATGGGGTAGTCACGGCACGGACCCCGAGGACGGTTCGTGACAGTAATCCTCATCAGTTAGCTTCCTATTGAACCAATCACCTTACAGTAATAAACTCTTTTTCACAGGGGGTATATCTGCTATTGAGGTTTTTCAAAAATTTTCATAATGATAATTTTCATAGTTGGTTTTTCAAAAAAAAATTTAATAAAAATATTCGTAGTTGGTTTTTCAAAATATTTCACAATGAAAATTTCCGTAGTTGATTTTAAAAAAATTTCGTAATTAAATTTTCATAGTTTTTTTCAAAATTTTTCATAATGAAAATTTTCGCAGTTGTTTTTTTAAAATTTTTCTTAATGAAAATTTTCACAGTTGGTTTTTTAAAAATTATCATAATGAAAATTTTTGTAGTTGGTTTTTCAAAATATTTTGTAATTGAAATTTTCATATTATTGTTTTTCAAATTTTCGTAATGGAAATTTTCGGATTTTCAATTTTCGTAGTGATGTTTTTTTTTTCATATTCAAGATTTTATTGAATACAATGTTCTTCAAGAATAATATTCCTCAATATGAATAATATTCCTAGCAATCCGAAAGGTATGATTCTTTTTTTTTTGTTTTTCGTAATTACCTTTTGCTTGCTGTTGGTTTCATTTGTTTTTAAAATTTATCAGATTCTAGTTTTTTTTCTTAAATTTGAATGTTTTCCTTTTAAAACATCAAAAGATAGGATTCAACCAATTTTTACTTGAGGATATCATTTCAACCACCAGATCAGATCATAATGTTTCCCAACAGTTAGATTGTATTTGGAAGATGAAAGGTCACTTCCATCGCCTATATAAAGGGGACCCCAGATCATTTCCCCACATCAGTTCTCAAGCTTGTGTGTGTCGAAGCTCTGCCCCTCTACAAAATCCTGTTCTGAATTCTTTAGAAGTGCTTATGTCTGAATGTCTATAGAAGTTCCTCCTCAATATATGTCTACTTTCAAGCTCATTTTGGAGTGGAAAATATATAGGGAGAGGTTAGTTCATCTGAACTTCTTCAACAAGTTTGACTCTATTATTTACAATAATGTCAAGCTCAATGGATGGGAAAGTGTAGCTACTTCAAAGAAAAGAGCTCCGGTTTTTTTCTATCCGGATCTTCTCATAGAATTTTATGAGTCAGGATATTTCATTAAGGAAGAAAGTAGAGAAAAATTCTATTTGAAGAGTTATGGAAAGACATATAAACTCTCTTACACCAAGCCTACGAGCATGGTGGGACTCTAATATAAAGGAGAGGCTGAATTCTACTCTTACAAGATGTCAGATGTTTAAGGATGATTCATCAAGGTGAAGGTTGTGGAATTCCTTGGGATTAAAGATGTAATGACCACAAAAATTTCCCATCTGTCTACCAATAATCGGATCATATAGCTATGGGTTCAGGGACTCATCGTACCGAGGAAGGGTGATAATGACACCCATAAGAAAAGTGACATGTAGATATTGGATTTTTTGGTAAACCAATGGAAGGTAAACCTCATGAAGAACATTCTCATTACGATACATAACATCAAGAATAGGAATCTGAGAGCTCAGATTATTATGTATCCTTCCCTTCTATCCAAGCTCATTGTTTGATGTCTTGAATTATTCAACATCCCATGTAGTTCGAAGCCAAGGAATTGCAAGGTGATGCTTATCAGTGACAATACCCTAATGATAATGAAGGTTGGTTTTTCTAAAGAGTCAGGTGAGTTTTATGATCTACCTGAGGATGAGGCAGAAGCCATTTCAGAAAATGATGAGAAAGCTGAACCATCAAAGAATTCTGGAATGAAAAGAAAATTAAAAGAAGTGGAAGTAGAAGAAAAAATCCCTAAGTATAAGGAAGTCCAATCCGCACCTCCAAAACCCAAGGAGCAAAAAATCCTACCCAGATGAGGTGGTAGCAAAATGGAGGGAGGATAAGAAGAATATAAATGTAGGGGAGCCACAGTTTGGTTTGGATCCTGCTGAGGCTAAGGCCGTGAACTAATCAGCTGTTGAGGAGATTGAGAAGCAGTCTAAAGAGAAAAATCTCAAGAAGAAGATGTCTAAGGTAGAGATTGTGCAATCTCTTTTGAAAGCCACTGAGGTTGAATCTGATCAAATTCATATTACGAATCTTTCCTGGTAGAACCATTACTTGAGACTCTGGGAAAGAAGTTTATAACATTGGAAAAACCACAATAGAATATTTTGGAAGAGAAGAAAGATACAAAATAAGTACAGGATGTCGAGAGCAGTGGTGTCTCTGATTGATGTGATAACGCAAGTTAACGACTTTCATGAAAAGGAAAAGTGCTTCCGAGAAGTTGTCAATCCAGACTTCTCAAGCTGGATCGTCAAAACATTCTACTCCGGAAATAGATGAGAATGGTGAAGAAGATAATGTAAAAAAGTTTTCGGATGAAGAGAGTCATAACCATGATTTCATTCTTCTAGAAATGTTCAGGCTGGAGATGAGAAAGAAAAAGTTGATGAAGATTAAATTGTTCAGTTATCCAGAAGTGAGCATGAGTCTCTAAATGATGACGATGATCCGAAAATCAACAAAGGCAAACAATTGGTTGTTGATACTTCATCCAAAGATACTCTAAAGAAGACGGAATATGGAGGATACTCTAAGAGGAAGCTGATAGAGTTAGAGGAAGAACCATCTCCAAGCAAAATGTTTGATTTGGAGTCATCTGCTTTAGGACATGATTTTTTTGTTCATTCCCTAAAGAAGCTGGTGGATACCATTCCGATATTTCCAGAAAATTAATGTAGATTCCAAATGCTACAACAAATCATGAACCAAAATTCAAATTCCGTATAAATGGTCATGGATAAATGTGTTGAAATTTAGGCTGATCACAAGAATTTCATTATCAATTATGAATCCGACAAAAATTCTTGCATTAATATAACAGATGGTCTAAGAAAATTATTGTAGATTTGGAGGAGCTGGATCAATTTCAAGAAGATGTCAAGGAATCTTTTGACACTGAAGGTTCCAAAATCAAGAATCTTACAGATAGCTTTGATAAAAAGTTATCCCTTTAGCAGAATCTTCGAATTTAGGATGCCAATGATCTGAATGGAAAGTTGAGTTATATTTTCCAAAATTTGGAAACATAGAGGATCTCTGTACCGAGATGGACGAAAATATTGGGAAGCAAGATGACTTGCTGAAGGCTTAGGCAGAGGCCCAGAAGGCTCAAGAGGAGAGGATCACAGCCTTGGAAAACAAAGTAGTGGATGATGACAAAGAGATGAAACAGTTGAAGTAATTCTTAAAGAAGCTGATTCCCAATGAAAAAGAAACAAAATAGACCCAAATCCGATCTTTTTTTTTTGTATTTTTTTCTAGTATAAATTCTTTCAATCGTAAAGGAATTGTGGTTGTTCGTATTGTTTTGTTGTCTATACTAATATTTCAGGTACCATTTTTTCTCCATTCCCTCAAACTCGTTTTGAAAATCGTAAAGGGGGAGAAGGAAATAAAATTATAAAAGAGATAAGGAAATTTACTTCTAATAATAAGATTATGTATCCCTAAGTAAGGGAGAGTTTATCTAAGAGGGATAATCCCGTTACAAAGATTTCCATTTCCATGATAATGAAAATCCAATTCAGAAATCTAGAATACGATCCTTAGAGTTCTAAAGCCTAAGAGGGAGTTAGTCGTATTCATCTTTTCCAATATCAAAAGGGAGATAAGTTTTATTTTCTATGTCAAGAAAATGTTTGCTAAGTCCTTATATTCTTTTTCATAAGGATGTTTGTGCTTCCGAAAAAGGGGGAGATTGTTGAGTCAATAAGGTTTTTCTTATGAGTTTTCCATTCCTTCATACTTGGGGGAGATTGTTATGTCAATAAGGTTTCCTTATGACTTCATGATTCCTCTTATTTTGAAAATCACAAACACCTTATTTCAAGGAAAAATTCATTTTACCCTTTTTTTTTTACTTTTTAAGGAAAATTTAATTACCCAAGGAAATTTACCCTTACCTAGATTTTATTGTTCATATCATAAATTTTCATTATGTGTAAAATTTGGATAGAAACCAAAACCTCGGAATCCTATTATTACCGAGATATGAAGCATTCTGTTTTAGGATCGAAATTCTCAGAATTATGGTTACGAACTCATCTATGTTCTTACTCCAAATTCTGAATCAGAATTCTTGTTACGAACTCTTCTGAGTTCTAACTCCAAAGTATGGTTACGAATTATGGATACGAACTTCTCTGAGTTCGGAATCTGAATTTGGATTATGAATTCTGGATATGAACTTCTATGAGTTATGAATCCAAGTTCTCTGAATTCATACTCTGAACACCTATGATTTCTGACTCCAAATTCTCATGAACTCTGACTCCAAACATTGTATGTTCTGCTTTCGAATATTGGTGAATCTTGATTCTGAATTTCATTGAAATTCAGACTCTGTAACTCTATGTAATTCAGGTTTCGAATTCCTAGAAAACTGAATCCGAACATCTTTGTATTATAGACTCCAAATTCAATTTTTTTAGACTCTGAACTTTCATTTACATACTTTCTGAATATCAGACATTGGATATAATTACACTAGTTTATTAATAAAACGATGTCATGCTTTCAGTTACTAAATAACCATTGTTTGAGTGACAAGAGTACAGGTACATCAGAAATTCAACGAAGAATAAGACCATTGGTGGAGGGAGCCGACCGTTGGAGCTATACCTATAAATATTAGCTCATTTGAATGAGTTAAAAACACTTGACAACATCTTTGACAACTGTGCTAACATGCTGTTGAAGTGATTTCTTGAGAGAGGTTCTTATAAACACTCAAGCTTCATGAAAAATGTTTTAATGGATTTTTTAAACTTTTCTTCGTGCAAATTTGTGTCGTGAGACTCTGATTGTTGATGTGTACAATCATGGGATTCTGAGGATATGGAGATAGAGGTGTCTACTACCTGATAGATGAGGGATTGTAGGGATATTAAGACAGACTCCGATCTTCGTATCAAGGGGTTACCCTAGTTTGGGTAAAACATACTTTCATTAAATTATAAATCAAGGGACATCTTATCCAGGGTGGTTGGATACCCTCCTCTTTGGGTTAAAAGAGTCATTTCATTTTACTTGTAGAGTTACTACTTTGTTTTCCACTGTGTATTTTATTTGTTGAGGAATGTATAACATTCATATACTTCCTTAGACATGTACTCTAATTACATAAGATTCTATACACTTAAAGGTAGAATATTTGTTGTTTTAATGTTTTGGTAAGTTTAATTTCAGGAATCACTTTTCCAGAATAAAGAAAGTTATTATAACATAAAGGTCTTGTGAATTATCTCATTTAATGTTGTTAAACATAACCATCATTAAAATTTACAAAGGAATTTTTAAAATTATAATTCACACCCCCTCTTGTATTTGAGCATCTCATGTTTACATATTCGATCCTACATATGGTATTATAGAGTATATCATACTCACATACCATCTCACAGTTGCTTTCCCTCGGTTGAGTTCTTCATTGGACACTAACTTTCATAATGCCCCATTTCGTTTCACTTAAAAAAATTTATTGATTGTAAATCAGATTTTTTCCTTCCATTACCCTGCTATTTTTCAGTGCAATTATGAGCCTTTTGTCCCATTTTTCCACATCAGTAACACTTACCTAAATTCAAAAGACATTCCCCATCATGATTTTTACCACAATTTTTACAAACTGAAAACATAGGTTTCTTACCATCAAACTTTTTTGAAGTGTTGTTACCTTTTTCCTCAAACCTAGACCACTTATTCTGTTGTATTTCAAAGAACACTTAATCATCATCAAACATCATTTCCACCTTTTCCTCACAACGAACAAGTTTTTCATAACTTTTGAACTCATGAGAAGAAAAAGACCTTATATTATTTGGCATTAATCCTATGTAAAAATTGTTGATTTTACTATCAAGATCTCATATGCTATTTGGAGCATACCTTGACAGTCCAGTGAATTTTTCTTCATAAGCAGCCATTAATTCATTCTCCTACCTCAATTATAAGAATTATTTTTCCATCCAATGTCAAACAACCTTAAGAAAATATTTATCAAGAATCGTACCTTTGAATTCATCCCAATCAAGAGAATCAATCTCCTAATTATCCCTGATATTTTTCACCATCGACCACCACTGATCAACTTCAACTTCAAAACATAAAATAGAAAGACTATCCTTTTGATGCTCTGAACACCCCATGTCATCCAAAATCTTTTTCAGTTCATTAATCTACCCTTCTGCATGAACATGGTAAGATGATACAATGGATGATGGGGGATTTTGCCTCATGAAAAGATCCACTACTAACATGTTCCTATGTGGTTGATTTGGTTGATCTCGTTCATGGATACCACCACCATTTATATCCTTAGTCATCTATACCATCACTTCAATAAACAGTTCAGTTCTTATTCTGACCATCTATGGTTGCTGATTTGGAAGGTAATCTTTCTCTTGATGTCGTCCCAGCATAGCTGCCATGTTTCCTCTATGGAAAACCTTTCTAAACACAAAAATATCATAGGTGAAGCATTATGGTACTGTATAAATTCTATATCATTTAAATCATAACATAAACCAAAAATAATTTATGAATTTTAATTTAACTATATTCTAACTCGTAAAGTTGTCTAAACTGACCTCTGATGCCAACTATAAGGACACGACCATAAACATTAAATAATCTTGAATTAAATGAATAATTCACATTGAGAATATTTTCAGGTTTAGAGTTTTAGACAATTAGGACATAACTATTACATTACATCTCAATAATTACAAGGTATAAAATTCAAATCAGTTTCAATTTTTTTATAAAATTAAAACTCTTGAAAAAAAGATTCATGTATAGTCCCATATTTTAGACAACATGAATTTTCCATGATCCCATCCTTGATTTTATTCGTCTTTAGGTCCTTTGAAAAACATTTCAAAACATGGGATGATCATAAAAAGAGCTTTGTAAGGGTTATAGAACAAAGAAAAAAACATTAGTACATCATTACATATATAATATATGTTCTTTAGCATACCTTATGAAATCATAATATTTATGATTAACACATAGAAAACATAAATCATAATGTAAACTTGTGGAATCCATATCAAACTTAAATTGTAGCTATCACAGCTACATGGGGACTTACATTTGGAATACACATCACTATATATTCCCAAAATCTCTTAGGAGGAACATTCATGTTTACCACAATCACATAACCCAATGCATTGTCAAGCTATCTCGATCACACCCGCCCAAGGTTTATCACAGAACCACCCGTATATGTAACAATTCCCAAGAACCATAACATATTCGTAACACATAATACAATCAAACAGAAAAGATAACATTTCCACATTTCAATCAAAATATATCATTTAAATATATTGACATAACAAATCCATTATCAAAAACATTTTCAATACCAAAATATGTAAAAGTGTATATGGTATTTATTTTCCTTTTAAAAACATTGAAGCTTCTTAAGGAATCCAATGATCAAATAATACTCACAGCTGCAGAAATGTCATTGTCAGCTAATAAGTTAAAGGAAACATTTTTTTTTCATTTAGTGAAACAATTCTTAGAAAATGATTCACTTTGAAGGAATTGAAAATTAAAATATATTTATATAGCGTATAAAATAAAATCATGTATTAAAACAAAATATGCTTCAATGATAGGATATTGAGATGAAGTCCCTTACCTCATGTCCGACATGACCAGTTTGTTATTTAATCTCCTGAATAATAATCCGAATTTTACTTCTACTTTCTTATGAAATTTTTTCAAGATTATTTTTCCTTTTAAATAACTTATTACCATGTTATAAACATTTTGTAATCATATATGTTAATAATGGTCATTTTGTCGATATTTGGTACTTGAGTCAAAAATGGACTTCTTTTAATTACAAGTTGTTCACGTGGTCAGAAGATCATTATATACATAATGATATTCATGGTTTATATATCATATATATCATATATATATCAAATATATACATGTATTTATAATAGTACATATCATTTGGAGATAAGAAATGAAATGCACCATTTTTGGATACGGTAATTCGTACGTATGCATGAACCCAAATTTCATTTATATTTATTATTTTAAGGGAATTAAAACATAATTATACATAGATATATTTTAATTTTATTATAATATCATATATACTATCATTAACTACATCCTTTATATGTCTCACATATGGAATTAACGAGTCATATCACTTTGAGGGGGCGGTAGTCCACACTTCCTCAAATGAAATTATCGTGTTTACCGATAATGGAAACCATAAAGGTTTTTTATAAATTAAAAATACATATGAATAAAGAAAAAAAATAATATATATCATATATTAATACAGTTTCATCTTAATGTCCACCATGAGAGGCGGTAGGAGATAATTGATCAATCATCGTTTTGTGAGGCGTTAGTTTTCCATCCACAAAATTGATAAGTTCTACACCCATTAGATAGAGTTTTGTATAAGTGTAGTTTGAATAATTTTCATAAAAACTTACTAGTATATTTAGGATTACCGTTGTTGTTAAAAAATAAAGGAATAAAAAGAGTTTAGTCATTTGAGATGTAAAATAAAAGAAAAGAAGTTAAGAGAAACGGTTACCTATAAATAGGGTAACTTCTATTGGTTTGAACCAAAAGGACTTATTGAAGTGACTTCTTCCATAGTTAAGGATTCTAGGTGGAATATAGGGATCTTGAGAGATTATTTGTGCAGGTTTTTGATGATCCAATGGGGTTGAGATGTGTGAAGAATGAGTTAGAAATGAAGGCTTTTATAAGGGGGGAGTGGATCTTTAGGAAAGTGAGAAAATATTATATTATTATATAATGTTATTCGGTTTATAATGGTCCAAAAATAATAAATGTCGAAGATATGATGACTAATGGTCGAAATAAAATCATCAAAAATAAGTTGGATAGGTTTTGGATGTTGTTTTAATATTTATAATCATATTTATTTAAATCATTTATTAATGATGTAAATAGTTCATCATTATTGTGTCATAAATAATTTAATTTATTTGATGGCTAAAAATTATTAAAAAAATACCATCATTTATGAAATATTTTATCTTTCCATTTAATAGTTATAGTTGAAAGGATGACTTATATAATGCCATGTAAAAGTTAATTTACAAAAAGTTATTTGTTTTTGTAAATTTTTCCTCTATGTAAATTAAAATAAAGTGTCATTATCACTCCCAAGTGGATCCATCCGGTCCCAAAATCGACACAATGATGATCATGGTCAGATATGTATCAAAACATATGATTTATACACCTTTTAGGGTAATTGTATATTATTATAGTAATATTTTTTACCCTTATTTACCAGATTTACCCTTTAACCATGATAAATAAAACATTTACTGATATAAATACTCATAATGTCTAAAAATTAATGTTATCAATTTACAAAATTTCGACCTCCAGATTCCAAATATGGAATCTATTTTTTCCATATTCAAATCATTGATATGGAATAAATTAATTTAAAATTAATTCCCGCTGTCAAAATAAAAGACGTGTTTTTAAGAAATATTTACTATCAAAAGATTGAATCTTATTTATGTCTAATTTCAAAGTAAAATTAATTCCAATCACCAAAATTGGATTAAAATGTGTAAATATAATCTTATTAAAATTTAAAACCAATTAATAAGATAGTATTACTATATAAATAAATTATATTAAAAATCATTTTATATCTAAAATACAGAAATTTTCAATTTTCATATAAAATTAAATTTCATAAGAAAAATACTAAAAATATACCCAAAGTAAATTTTGATGTCCTGATTCTAAATAAAGAATTATATTTTTTCAAATAGAACTTATTAATGTGATCAAAACTATATTTAAATAGGGTTTTTCAATAAAAGGAAGTAAATCAACCATTTAAAGTAAATTAAGATAACAATTATATTCATTAACATTTTAATCCTCTATGTTTTATTGGATAAATGTATAATCATTTAAAAAAATGTATAATCATATTGTAGTTAGTTCAGTTTTTCCTACCAATACAATATATAGCTGTTAACAACCATTTAAAATAATAATAATATATTATTATTGTGCAATAGATCATTTCCAAGAAACCCATTTTTACGTATCAGGTACGCCATTGAACATAGCAACCCCTTTAGCATAAAATTTATATTTAATTGACAAATATTAATAATTATTAAAATATACTATTTCTTTATTTACCTAGGATGTTACATCTTGATGATTATGTTTTCACATAGATTATTAAATAACCAAACTGAAAACCCAATTTCTCACACATGATATTTATAAACGACGTTAAAATGCCATTAAGATTGATTTTTTTACTTTGGATTATATAAAAATGACATGTAAAATTTTTTAGTATTAATTTTCATGTCGTCTAAAGAAGAAATTAAATGAAAAAAATAATTTTTCATAGATTTTCAGGTCGATTCTAGAAAACCAATGTCAAAAAGAAGATGTTAAAAATAGATTGTGTACTAGTGTATAGGCAACCAACACTGGATCTTCAACCTAATTCCCATTATTAATATTTTTTACTCTAAAATTTATCCATACTACACTCCACATGAAATATTGGAATCACAATAATAAACATCGTACTTATTGAAAAAAAATCCAACACATTGTGGGTTCAATTATCCCAACCATTGCATTTTTTATCAATAAAAATATTAAACACTCATGTTTTTCTATTAATCATTAATTTTTACTCTAAATAATTTATTTAATATATATACATATAATAAAATTTAATGGTTCTTGGGACCATTTATCTTAAGGTTATTTCCCATCGATATTTCAACTCCATGCATATGTTATCGAGGCTTAGTGGTGGAAATAAGAGAGCTGAATTTTGAATGTAATGTTTTTCATAAAAAATATGATACCTTGTGAAAAACAAATTCAATGGGGTTTCAAATGTTTTTAGGTTGATACAAAATTTTTTAAAGATTTATATTGATATTTTATTTATTTAGTTTTTAAAAACAACAGATCAGACGATTTATAAATAATAAACATGGAGAATATGTAACTATTTATAAATCAGTCTATGAGATTTTCAAATAATAATTATTTTAATGTCACTGAATAATTTAGTCTCTCCCCCTGACCATGAATGTTTTCATTAATAAACATGGATGTGAATGGATTCTTACTACCTTTTCAAATAAATCATTTAATGATCATAAAAAACAAAATTTTCAAAAAATATATGATATGATCAGTTTCTAAAATTACCCAACATAATTAGAAAAAAATTTCTTTATATCATTATGGTAAACCATTTTCCTGAAAATTAAATTATGGTATGAAGTTTTATATCAATTTGATGTTGTTTTCATTTAATTTTTTATGTTGAAATGGATGAATATTTTTCATCATTCTCTCACCAGGTAATATATGTATCCAATTTATCTAATAATTTATAATAAAAAAATTATATTAATATGTTGTAACCAATTTTCTTCAAAGTTAAGGAAATAATGTTTAAAAAATTGTTGGTAACCAATATATTGTTTTCCATTTAGATCAATGTGTGGGATACCACATCAAATAACCTTACATATTTTTCTATTTATTAATCTAATGAAACATTTACTTCTAATTGTTTTATCAATAATCATTAATGTAAAATATTTATTTGACTTAGTCAATAAAGAACATGAGATTATTTTTTACAGATTTATAATCTTCAATAGTTTAAATTGGCCATAAAATATCATAAAATGGTATTTTAAAAATATCACACCCTAATTCCACCTACCAAACATTACCTATAATATAATTGAATCATCATTCAATGAATGACTCTTACAAAAATTAGTTTCTTCATTGTTAGTTAATGAATTCCATGTAGCATTATCCATTTCTTATGCATCATTGATTTTCCATTTCATTTTTATTTTAGATTTCCAAATGGTCAAACACTCTTTAGGTTGATATCCATATATTTTGGAAATTAAAAACGGATTCCTAATAACGTGAATCACATGAATTCCACTTTTATTTCATTAATGGGTTGTCTATTTATTTTTCAATTCATTTGACTGATTACAAAGAACACATTTCCCTTTCTTGAAAATTTTTATTCCACAAAATCTTATTTTATAATTTATATAAATTTTTTCGTTGGAGTGTCACTTTAATTGGAATTTTCGAGCTTATGTGGAAGAAAATTATACTTTTCATTAATTCCCAAAGATAACTAAAATATACTTCTCTTAAAATTATAAATATAAATTCACATTTTTTAATTTTTTTATAGATACTTTGTTGGCAGGTACAATCATATGTATTCTCCATAAACTCTATTTTTAAAATATCCATGATCTTTTCTATGCTTTAAAACCAATTATACTTTCTTGTTTTCTCATTACAGAGTGTATCTTTGTAAACGATACTTCCCAATTTGTTCTAGTATTCCGGTATCATCCATGGGCTTAATAATTATGAAAAAACCATGTTCCTTATACTGAAATAGTATAATATATCATTAGTAACAAACCAAGATTGTTCTTTTCCATAAAATAAAATCTAGGAATCAAATTTCATACTAATTTTATGATAATTATTCACTATATGTGAGTATTTTGAAGATAAATTTTCATTCGTTCAATTTCATTTCATTTAATGTTAACTTTCTCATCAAAAGTTTCTATCCATATATAAATAGATATTGATATGTTAACCATAACAACACATAAAAATATAATTACAATAATTTTATCCTTTAACAGTGAATGTTAATTTAATTTTTGATATTTTTAGAGATAAATAATTAGATAACCTAAATCTCCTTATCGCACCTACTATTTTTATTCTAGCATAGTAATCATCGATGGAATTTTGTGTAGACGATGCTATAATTTTAGATTGTTTTAAGTATTTTACTTTTGTTAATTAGATATTTTTAATATTGATTTCAATATCAATCCACTACTAATTTTTAATATCATTCTCATCTTTAATAGTAATTAATATTTCATTAATATATTTTTATATCAACTCATTTTAAATTTCACGAATTTGTTTAATTTGAAATAATTCTTTTTCAATATATTTAATACAATTTTCAGTTATATAAAACTATGTAATCCTAATATCAATGTAACGATTTTTCTAATAGACATTATAAAATCGTAGTTCTTTAATTGACATTTTTTTAATTTTCATAGGTGTAATTTTACATATCTATCATATTTTCAGAGAATATTTATGTATGAATTGTATTTGAGTGACTTTTTCTATTAAATTTGTTCATGAGTTTTAGACCTGATAGATATAATTAATCAAATATTTTCTCAATTATTTTTAAATCATATAAAATTTATGAGATCTACACTTTCATGTTTCTTATTGATCCATAAAATAAAATATAATATATATTTTGGAAGATTTTATTGGGATTTTATCGAAAAATGACATTAACACAATATTATTTATCAATTAAAACATTAAATATATGTTTTTTACACTAGTTAATATCAATTCTATAGGAAAATTTACATAAAAAAATCTATCCAAATAATTATCATGTTATTATTGAGAAATAAAAAAGGAAACAAATTCAATATTATAACATTTTCAATCAACCATAATTTCTTATTTATTCATTCTATATAGGTCCTTTATAGAGTTAGGGAATATTAATGTAGTGTTTCATCCTTCTTTAATCTCAAATGATTCTATATTATTACAAGGTATTTATATATTTAAATTAACAATAGATAATAAAAAGGGTCATACTTTGACATTATTCATGTAGTAATGTGTGATTACTATCTTCTTTCTTTGATAAATCCATTATAGAATTTCATTATAGCTTTGTTCTACCTAATACTCAATTACATGTAATCATCACATCCATGGATTTATTCATAGTAAACAATATGGTATCTTAAAATATTCACATTATTAATAATTGAATGAAATAAAAAACATGAAATATTTCAAATTTAGATATTATTGGTAGTACAATTATAGAAGAAAACTACGAATTGATACCAATTTTAGGATCTCTATAGATGTGGACATCACTGATAGGGGATAAATGTTACATCCCAAGTAATTAATTAATAATATATATTTTTATCTATGTCTATTTATGAATTATATAGTGTTTTAGAGGCTTAAAAAGAGAATAAATCCAATCTTAAGCATAAAATTCTCTAATATTTTTAAAAGATTGTTTTACTGCCTTTTGATGGAAAACCATTTTAAAATAAATCTTTTGATAAATTTAGAAGCTCTATTTGTCAAAATAAACTTATTATTTATGATTGGGACATTTAAATTTACCTTGGATTATTTTTTGGTATTTTTCTGACAATGTTTATTTTTTAATGAATAGTGAAAAATACTCCATTTTACATCACAACTACTTTTTCATCTAATTTAATTATATGGTTAGAATATCTTTTTAATTGGTTTTATTGTGTAATTAGAATATATTTTTTCCATTTAATTCAATGGTGTTCATTATAATTAATTTCACTTTGTATTTGGGCATAAACAAGTGCCAAATGTTTCATAGATATTGATTCAAAAAAACCTGCTATTTGTTTTGAAAACAGGAATTATTTTTAAATTCATTATTTAAATTTATATGTTTAGAATTTGGTAAAATGGATTCCATATTTTGAATTAGAAGGTCTAAATTATGTAATTAATAATCTTTTGTTTTTTAACATTATGAATAGTAACGACTGTAATTATCTATAATTATCTTGATTAATTAGTAATCAGGTAGTTAAGGATAATAAAATAATATCATAATAATAACAAATGACCCCAAAATGTGTCATAATTATACTGGTTGTGTCATGGCCGACCATTGTATGCCTTGTTCCAAACATAGGGACATCATGGAATAACTTTTGGGTGAAAGTGACACTTTATCATTTTATTTTTAAAGAAAAGAGAATATCACTAAAGAATGTATCACCCGAGGAACACATTTTTAGTTTTTTCAATTTAAATTATATCTTATACTATAAATATTAATTGGAATGCTAAAAATATTTCCCACAACATTGTATTTTTTTATAATTTTTAGACATTAAATAAATTAAATTATTTATGACATCATGATGATGCAACGATTACTTCGTTAATGAACAATTTAAGTAAAATGAAAAGATAATGTAAAATCTAAGACATACACATATCAAAGAACTATTGTATGAGTATATTTCTAAACCTTATCCTTGAAATATATCAATGTGGGAACTTTAAAATCCGAAACTCATTTTAATATAAAGAAACATTTTATAACATTCCAATAGTGCCCCTCCTCTCCTCTTATAAAACACCCCCACCTCTACCTCCTTACCCACACATCTCAAGCCATTGTATCATCCATGCTCTTCTCATTTTATCTCTCCACCTACCTCTCTTAATCCTATAAGACTTTCCGGAGGCATAAAGCTCTTCAAGAAACCCTTTTGGTTCAAACCAAGAGGAGTTACCTGATTTAAAGGTAAAGACTTCTCTAATGTTCTTTTGTTTTATTTTTCTTCTCCAAACCCCTAAACTATTTTTATTCATTTATTTTGTAACAACAGCAGTATCTTCAATATACTAGGATGTTGTTATAAAAATTATTCTAGCTACACTTACATACACCTACATCTAATTGTTAAAGAGCATACTGTTTCCGTGGATGGCGAATTTCTGCCTCACGAAACGATGATTGTTCAATATTATTTTCACATCTTCAAATGTGGACATTAAGATATCACTATATTTATATATGATATATAATATGTTTATGTTTTCCTTATGTGTCAGTATTTTTCATTAATGGCATACCTTTATGGTTTCCATTATGGGTAAACGCGATATCTTCATTTTTGGAAGTGCGGAGTACCGCCCCTCAAAGTGATTTAATTCGTTAATGCCATATATGGGACATATAAAGGATGGATTTAATGGTATAATATATGATATTAGACTGGAATTATATTATACCTTTATATCATTATGATTCAATTCCATTAAATAGGAAATAGAAATGAAAGTAGCGTTTATGCGTACGTAAGACTTACCATCTCCAAGAACTGTGCATTTCATTTCTTACCTCTAAATGTTATGCAATATTATAAATGCATATATATAATGGATATATATATATTATATATTATATCTACATCATGAATATAATTTTGGATATAATGAAAATTTTACCACATGAACCACATGTAATTATAAAGAGTTTATTTTTGACTCAAGTACCAATGATCGAGATAACAACCATTATTAACATAAATAATTACATAGTGTTCATAAAGTGGTAATAAGTGATATAAAAGTAATAATTAACTTTAAAAAGGTTATTAAGCAAGTATAAATTAACTCATGTTTATTAATCAGGAGGTTAAAGAATGATCAAGGCAAGTCGGACCCGAGGTAAGGGACTTCGTTTCAATCTCCTTTCATTGAGGCATATTTTGATTTATATACATATTTCTATTATACGGTGTATAAACCCCTTTGACTTTTACATTTATTCAAAATGAATCTTTTTTATATGAATCATTTTACTAAATGACAAATGGAATGTTTTTTTGTACTTATGCGGTGACAACGACTTCTCCGCAGCCGTGACCCTTATTTGAGTTTTAGCTTCCTCTACAAGCCATAAATTTTTTGACAAATTAAAAATAAATAACATGTTTTAATTTTCATTTATTTTGGTATTGAAAATGTTTTTCATAATGATTTTATTATATAAATGTGTTGTATTGATATATTTAGATTGAAATGTGGAAATGTTATGTTTCCATTATTCATGTTTTATGTGACACGATTATGTTATGGTTCTTGGGAATTGTTATGAAGACGGGTGGTTCCGTGATAAACTATGGGCGGGTGAGCCCGATTATAGCTCTCAAATGTATTGGGTAATGTGAAGGGGTTAAACGTTATGGTTTCTCTGAATAGATTTAGGGAATATACTGTGATAGGAATTCCAAACGTAACCATGAGGGTTACTCCCTACGTAATAATGTTATGAATGCGACATGTTACCTTTATGTCTTATGATTTCTATGAGTTATTCATAAATCTTATGATTTCATGAGTTATGTTAACATGATTATGTTTTATTAGTAAAGTATTATTTCATTGATTCCTATGTATACATGTACTAATGTTTCCTTTCAATATTTTTATATCCCTTATTGAGATTTTTATGCTCATCCCTAGTTTTTGAAAAAAAATTCACAGGTCAAGGGAAAGGTACATGATGTGATGATAGTGTTAAGGAAGTGTCGTGAAAGAATCCATGTTTTGTTTTAAATATGTTTTCGTTGATGGGAAAAATAAATACTATATTTTATGTAACCAGTTTGTTTAAATGTGGAATGTAATGCATGATTTATCATCTAATTATCTAAAACTCTAAACCCGAAAAGATCCTCAATGTGTATTCTTGAAATAACTCAAGATTAAGTAATGGTTAAGGTTGGGGCCATATAGTTGGTATCAAAGGTCGGTTTAGATAACTTTAGGAGTTATAATTCTATTAAATGGTTACCTATTTTTTTTAAATGATATAGCATCTGAATATTACCATGTTGCTTCATCTAAGACATGTTTGTTCAGAATGGCTTTCTGCAGAGGAAAAATGGAAGTAGTACTAGGAAGGCATACAGAAGGAAATGACCTTCCAAATCAGCATCCTGAGATGGTCAAAATTGTAACTGAATAGTTTGTTGCAGTAATGGCGCAGTTGACTCAAGCGATAAACGGTGGTGGTATCCATGCACGAGATCAGCCAAATCAACCGCAAAGGAACTGTAACAGCCCGAGATTTTATGAAAAATATTCTTTTTAAATTTATTAATGTATTGTGTTGTACGCTACACCAAAAGGAGCTTGCACAACACGCATCCTTGACTTGCCTTGCATTACACGCAATCGCAACCTTCCTCGATAGCGTGTGTAGTACGCAATACCGAGTTTCACGAAACAACGATATGCTATTAAAATATTATTAAAACTAGCCGTTATGAATAGTAATTATCACTTTTTAAAATTTTATAAATTTTAGCTCTCAAAATGGACTTCATTTTTGGATTCGAAGTATCGAATTTAGCCTAAGGTGAAATTTTGGTACTTTTCGGATAACTTTCATATTCTGATGAATAGTGAAAATTACTAAATTATAATTAAAAACAACTTTTTTAATCGAAATAATTAATAGTGATAAATTATTAATTTGAGTGGTTTTAAAGTATATTTAGAATATATTTTTACAATTTAATACAATGTTGGTCATTTGATGTAATTTCACATTTAAACCAGACATAATCAAGTGTCAATCTTTTGATAGATATTGTTTCTTAAAAACACGCTATTTGTTTTAACAGCGGGATTTAATTATAAAATTAATTATTGCAACTTCTATTTTATGAATTTGGTAAAATAGACTTTATTTTTGAATTCGGAATATGAAATATAGCTTAGGATAAAATTTTGGCATTGTTCTGAAAAACATCAATTTTTGATGAATAGTGAAACTACTAAGTGGTAGTTAAAAAAACTGAATTTGTCATAAAACATAATTTTACCGCTTCTGTGAATGGAATTTCAAAAATCCAAGAGACACGGTTGATGTCAGTAAGTAAAATGTGGTTCAATGAGATGAAAATAATATTTGGTGAATAGTAACTTTTTACTTTTTTTTACCACAGTTAAAAGTAAATAGGGTAACTAAGGGTAAATTTGATATTACTATTACCCTAACAAATGTCATCATTCTATTGGATAAGTTTAATTCGACCAAAAACAAACTTAGGAATAATATATGACCATTTAGGCCCACTTGTATTAGATTATGACATTTATTATTATTTAATTCAAAGAAGAGTTAAAAGAGTTATAATCAAAGTTTATTTACTAAAACATTTTTAATATAGGGTTATACATAAGATAAATTCGACTATAAATATTAATTATAAAGCTAAAACGATTTCCTACATAATCGTCTTTTATTTATATTTTTTAGACATTAAATAATTTAATTTATTTATGACACAATGATGATGCAGTAATTATCTTATTAATGAAATATTGACATAATTGGTGTTATAAACACCAAAATAAATGTCATTTGAGACTTTTTATGAATTCCACTAATTTTCTAGGTTACTATGATATATTATTGTTGATTTAATCAACATTATTAAAACATATAATTCTGTTATGACTTTGACAAAAATCATATATCAAATAGTGTCAAAATTGACAAAAAATAGTTTTTAAATCAAATATTATATTATTAATTGTTATTTTATTCCTAAAAATCTAAGGTTCGGCCAAATGACTTAGATAAAGATATATATATTAATAATAAACAATTTGGGGTTCGTTTGGCATGTTATAGTAAGTGTATTAACCATATAGTGAAAGAAAAAAAAACATGGTAAAAGTTAAATTATTTAACTTAGAGTTAAATCTAATTGATAAGGTTAAAATAATACCCTAAACATGTCTAAATCTTATTGGTTTATAGGATTTCGACCCATCCCCACTTTAGCTTCGAAATAAGACCCTTTGGAACCATTATAAACCGATTTTGACTTTAATATAAAATAATATTTTGAGATATTCCTAAGGTGCCCCTCTCCTCCCTTATAAAAGGAGACCTCCTCCCCCTCCTCCTCACACCAATTTGAGCACTAAAGCTCGGCCAACCCCGGCCAAAATCTCTTCTACACTTCCCTAGAAACATCCTAGAGGTTCTGGTCTTCCTAAAAGACCAATTTTAGTGCCCTAAGAGAAGGTCTCAAAGAGGCGCTTCAAAGAAGAGGTAATTACCGTTACCAATTCTTTCATCTTTATTTCTTCTTCCACTTCTTCTTATTAGGTTGTTTCATTATGAAGTAATAACATCAGTATCACTCATATACTGATATGTTATTATAAGTATGAAATTACCCTATTTCACCATCTATACATCCTACGGAAAAAGAAATCACCGCGCGTGCGTACGTACGGAATACCATCTCCACGCCGTGGTGTAATCTATTTTCCACCATCACTTTACAAGGATGGGTATAATGGTGTAATGAGTAACTATTTATGATTATTATTAAGTAATATTGATACTGAAATAATATATATATATATATACTCTAATACAATTCCACGATCATAGGAACGATATCATCACTCGTGCGTACGTACGGAATACCGTCTCCACGACGCGATGAGATTCATTCTCCATGTTAACCATTTAAGAATGATTATAAAGTATATATAAGAAATAATAATTAAATATATGACATTATAAAGATACTTGATTTATGTATATATATATATATATGTATGTCATCTACTTACTTCCATTCAAGACAATAAGGAAAGGAAAACAGCGTTCATGCGTACGTACGGACTACCGTCTCCATGAACGGTGTTTTTAATTTCATTTATCTATCTATTATATATATATATATATATACTGAATATATATGATATATAAATCATATTTTATATTCTGGAAGTAAGTAAATCATGATATAAGTAATAATAATGTCAAGAACAACAAGTCAAAACACCTACGATAAATGAAACGATTTTACCCAAAACGCTTCTTTAACATGGAATTTACAAAAGAATGGGTAATATAATATCATAAGTGAACCATATATGATATAATAACAATGAATATGATTCTGTAATAAGTCAATAACATTATTTAAATAATTATACAAGAGGTTCGGAAACATACGAAGCAAATCGGACCTAAGGTAAGGGAAATATCACAACCTCATTTTTATCCGAGATTGTTTATTCGTAAGTATTTACTGGGGTGTATTTTATCATCCACATCCATGTTTCCTCAATATGTAATATTATTTCCATCCACCTAAAATTGTTTAAATCCAATTTTACCCTTCGGTGAGATTTTAGTAAAAGATATGAAATGAATCTTTTGTCATTTTTCGTACGAGGTACTTTTTTTTACTTTTCCGACAAAAGTACGAGAAGAATGTTTTTTTAACTTATACGGAATGAATGGATTTCTAAAAAATTATTTCCAAGAAGCTTCCTTTACAAGTATTCAAGTTTATTTTTAATCAACTTCTTTTATTTTAAAATTGTATGACATGTTAAGAAAGGAAAAGTGTTTTTGAAGTAGAAAGGATATTTTCCTCAAGAATGAAGTTCAAGTATTTTATCAAAATTATATTCCATCTAAGATAATAAAAGGGTTCTGTTTTTATCCCTATTATTACATGGATTTGATTATGTTGTGATGGAAACATTTTTATGAATTCCTTTATCTTGTATGAATTGTTTTATGATGTCATGATGTTTATGATTCCAATTTGTATTACATGGGTTATGCAATGATGTATGATTTATGATTTTGTGGCACACATAAGAATGGTATCATTATGAGATGGGTGGGACCTATATCTCCCTCCAATGCATTGGGTAAAGATTTTATATCTCATGAGATAGACATGGCTGGAACGGTAGGTTATACCGGTTCAGTGAAACAGGACTGGAACGAGGGTGACTCGGTTCAGAAAGGGACTTTGTCCACTAAGATAGTCTTGGGAATGAGTCATGACTAACAAGAAATGATTTTCCATGATTATGTGTGCATGCCACAAAGTTTCAAGTTTTATGTTATGATTATGGGGATCTCATTTTCACTTCTATGATTTGTTCCATGTTAAGATATTATGATCTCTTTTGCAGGTTATGATTTTCAAAAAGATATGATATGATTTTTATTTCCTTTATTTGCCCTTGCTGAGCATTTGAGCTCACCCTTTTATGTTTTCTTTTCCCCAGGATATAAAGAAAGGTTTTAGGTAAAAAAAGGGAAGATCTTTATGGGATATATTAAAGATCTTTCACCACGATTAGAAGATTACGTTCCGAGTTTCCAAAGACACTAAACTATTACAATCCTTGTGTGTTTGTTTTTTTGTTATGTACTAAGTATTCCAAAAAAGTATTGTAAAGTCCATGTAAGTCAAGATTCGGGTCTCTACAGTTGGTATTAGAGGAAAGGTTTAGTCAACCTTTGGAAACTAGGATACGAAAACGTTAGTGGGATCCCTAGAGATATTTCTATGGTATGTCTAGGGATGCCCCTAAGGATAAGTATACGTATAGGATATAGTCCTAGAACTATGGTAACGATATTAGATTAAACCAAAGATGTTATATATTTAAGTTACTCCCCATTTATTATGATTTTTACCTCTCACACTATTCTTTTTGGGTTTTAGAAAATGGCTGGAAACAAGATGATTCACGATAATGGAGAATATGATGGACAATGGAATGATATTATTCATAAGAAATCAAATGAAATGGGATTTGGAAATCCAAAAATCTTTATTATGCCGAATCATCAATCTCATAATATGATCAATAAAGTAAAATTTGGTATTTTTCCTGACTCGGCTAATAAGATAAAGATGGAGTTTCATGATGATCATAGGGGAAATAAAGTTCAATTTCCCCTATGTAAATCATGTGGGAAGAGGCATCAAGGAGAATGTTTCAAAGAAACTGGAAGATGCTTTGGGTGTGGAAAAGAAGGACACAAAGCAAGTAAGTGAAAAGGAAAAGGTTCAGTTAACACCATGGATGAGGTTAATGGTATTGCTATGACATCAACAATGGTTAAATGTTTTAAATGTGGAATGTACGGGCATTATGAAAACCAATTCCCTAAGGGAAAGTCTCATGAAGAAAATCAGTATGGTCGTATGGGAAGTATTTATGTGGATGATGATGAAGAGACTACAAATGATATGTGAGATGAAAGAATTGTTGAAGCTCGGTCAATGGTTTAAGACTGTAGTGGAATGATTACATGTTTATCATGTGTAAAGTTGTATAAGTAATATCATGGTACTATGGATTGAAGAGACATGTAAGGATTGTTACACTGTTGTCTGATTAATGTTACCAGTATCCATGAAAGGTTATTCAGATATTCTTGGAATGTAGATAATATGCTCATAATGAAGGGATAAGGAGAAAATTAAATGTTTGATAGTATTCATGAGCTCATGACTGATATAAGGAGAAGGTTATATCATGGTTTGAGTATATAGAATTTTTGGATTTTGTTATGTGGAAAGTGTTAAATTTTAACTGCATTCATGTTTTCACTAAGGTATTCAAGAGAATACACGATTAAGGACTTTGAATGTTTGGAATATGACCAACAAAACATATCTTATGATATATGGGGATCGACGATGGTGTTAAATCTCTGGTAATCATTTTCACTATGTTATGAGAGTGGATTGTAGTATTATGGATAAGCCTAAAGATTGGAATGGATTATGTTGGACATAAGTTAGTATTGTTTAAGGATATAAGTTTTTTTTCGATATTATTGATGGGATGTTATAGTAATATAGTTTTAGAAAAAGGACAACCTGCAGGACGGGCGACAACCTATCGTGTCGGACAAGGCTGTGGGAATCGAACCCACAACCGAAGTGCGACTGGCCTTTATCGCCTACCACTGGCCTACAGGAAGTCCCTGTTTAGTAGAAACTAGTTTTATTATATTAAGCAGTATGATATATGAAGTATAAGTCCATTTTAGGAACCATATGTGATTAATATCACTATAGATCGACTTATGTATATAATTTTTTCTAACCTTTTGTTTGAGACAGATGGAATGACCCGTCATTCTATCACATGATCTGCTAACACTTCACGAATAAAAAATTCAACTTCATTTATTTAAGAGATTAAGTGGAAATTGTTCAAGGCATGAACAACGGTGAGATTGTACCAAAATAAAGTAAGTATTTATTCAAATTCTTCAACATTAGGGAAACGATATTGAAAACCAAAAATGTTGTCCTAGTGCTCTTATATCTGATTAATCATATGGTACCTTAGATCATCACAAATTTATGGATTTTTGATTTCTAGGTTTTCCATAGCCATGTTCTCTACCACTCTCCATCAGAACATGATGGTTAGATTTCTCTTCCATATCCATATTTTCACCTATGTGGAAACCCAGTGATTAGTTTATTTGGGTAACCATTACGTTTCATATTTTTGTTTTTAAAGATTGGTTTTGATATTCCTTTTTACGATGTGGGTTTCTATTAAATAAACTTTCGAATAGTAAACCATTTATAACCCCGACGAATTTCGAGGGCGAAATTCATTTTAAGGGGGGTAGAATGTAACAGCCCGAGATTTTATGAAAAATATTCTTTTTAATTTTATTAATGTATTGTGTTGTACGCTACACCAAAAGGATATTGCACAACACGCATCCTTGACTTGCCTTGCATTACACGCAATCACAACCTTCCTCGATAGCGTGTGTAGTACGCAATACTGAGTTTCACGAAACACCGATATTCTATTAAAATATTATTAAAACTAGCCGTTATGAATAGTAATAACCACTTTTTAAAATTTTAGAAATTTTATCTCTCAAAATGGACTTCATTTTGGGATTCGGAGTATCAAATTTAGCCTAAGGTGAAATTTTGGTACTTTTCGGATAACTTTCACATTCTGATGAATAGTGAAAATTACTAAATTATAATTAAAAAAACTTTTTTAATTGAAATAATTAATAGTGATAAATTATTAATTTTAGTGGTTTTAAAGTATATTTATAATATATTTTTACAATTTAATACAATGTTGTTCATTGGATGTAATTTCACATTTAAACCAGACATAATCAAGTGTCAATCTTTTGATAGATATTGTTTCTTAAAAACACGCTATTTGTTTTAACAGCGGGATTTAATTATAAAATTACATAATGCAACTTCTATTTTATGAATTTGGTAAAATAGACTTTATTTTTGAATTCGGAATATGAAATATAGCTTAGGATGAAATTTTGGCATTGTTCTGAAAAACATCAATTTTTGATGAATAGTGAAACTACTAAGTGGTAGTTAAAAAAACTGAATTTGTCATAAAACATAATTTTACCGCTTCTGTGAATGGAATTTCAAAAATCCGAGAGACACGGTTGATGTCAGTAAGTAAAATGTGGTTCAATGAGATGAAAATAATTTTTGGTGAATAGTAACTTTTTACTTTTTTTTACCACGGTTAAAAGTAAATAGGGTAACTAAGGGTAAATTTGATATTACTATTACCCTAACAAATGTCCTAATTCTATTGGATAAGTTTAATTCGACCAAAAACAAACTTAGGAATAATATATGACCATTTAGGCCCACTTGGATTAGATTATGACATTTATTATTATTTAATTCAAAGAAGAGTTAAAAGAGTTAAAATAAAAGTTTATTTACTAAAACATTTTTAATATAAGGTTACACATAAGATAAATTAGACTATAAATATTCATTAGAAATATAAAAAGATTTCCTACATAATGGTATTTTATTTATAATTTTTAGATATTAAATAATTTAATTTATTTATGACACAATGATGATGTAGTAATTATCTTATTAATGAAATATTGACATAATTGGTGTTATAAACACCAAAATAAATGTCATTTGAGACTTTTTATGAATTCCACTAATTTTATAGGTTACTATGATATATTAGTGTTGATTTAATCAACTTTATTCGAACATATAATTCTGTTATGACTTTCACAAAAATCATATATCAAATAGTGTCAAAATTGACACAAAATAGTTTTTAATCAAATATTATATTATTAATTGTTATTTTGTTCCTAAAAATCTAAGGTTCGGCCAAATGACTTAGATAAGGATATATATATTAATAATAAACAATTTTGGGTTCGTTTGGCATGTTATTGTAAGTGTATTAACCATATAGTGAAAGAAAAAAAAAGACATGGTAAAAGTTAAATTATTTAACTTAGAGTTAAATCTAATTGATAAGGTTAAAATAATACCCTAAACTTGTCTAAATCTTATTTGTTTATAGTATTTCGACCCATCCCCACTTTATCTTCGAAATAAGACCCTTTGGAACCATTATAAACCGATTTTGACTTTAATATAAAATAATATTTTGAGATATTCCTAAGGTGCCCCTCTCCTCCCTTATAAAAGGAGACCTCATCCCCCTCCTCCTCACACCAATTTGAGCACTAAAGCTCGGCCAACCCCTGCCAAAATCGCTTCTCCACTTCCCTAGAAACATCATAGAGGATCTGGTCTTCCTAAAAGTCCAATTTTACTGCCCTAAGAGAAGGTCTCAAAGAGGCACTTCAAAGAAGAGGTAATTACCGTTACCAATTCATTCATCTTTATTTCTTCTTCCACTTCTTCTTATTAGGTTGTTTCACTATGATGTAATAACATCAGTATCACTCATATACTGAAATTTTATTATAAGTATTAAATAACCCTATTTCACCATCTATCCATCCTATGGAAAAAGAAATCACCGCGCGTGCGTACGTACGGAATACTGTCTCCACGCCGTGGTGTAATCTATTTTCCACCATCACTTTACAAGAATGGGTATAATGGTGTAATGAGTAACTATTTAGGATTATTATTAAGTAATATTGATTCTAAAATAATATATATATATACTCCAATACAATTCCACGATCATAGGAACGATATCATCACTCGTGCGTACGTACGGAATACCGTCTCCACGACGCGATGAGATTCATTCTCCATGTTAACCATTTAAGAATGATTATAAAGTATATATAAGAAATAATAATGAAATATATGACATTGTAAAGCTACTTGATTTATGTATATATATATATATGTATGTCATCTACTTACTTCCATTCAAGACAATAAGGAAAGGAAAACAGCGTTCATGCGTACGGACGGACTACCGTCTCCATGAACAGTGTTTTTCATTTCATTTATCTATCTATTATATATATATATACTGAATATATATGATATATAAATCATATTTTATATTCTGGAAGTAAGTAAATCATGATATAAGTAATAATAATGTCAAGAACAACAAGTCAAAACACCTACGATAAATAAAACGATTTTACCCAAAACGCTTTTTTAACATGGAATTTACAAAAGAACGGGTAATATAATGTCATAAGTGAACCATATATGATATCATAACAATTAATATGATTCTGTAATAAGTCAATAACATTATTTAAATCATTATACAGGAGGTTCGGACACATACGAAGCAAATCGGACCTAAGGTAAGGGAAATATCACAACCTCATTTTTATCCGAGATTGTTTATTCGTAAGTATTTACTGGGGTGTATTTTATCATCCACATCCATGTTTACTCAATATGTAATATTATTTCCATCCACCTACAATTTTTTAAATCCAAATTTACCCTTTGGTGAGATTTTAGTAAAAGATATGAAAGGAATCTTTTTTCATTTTTCGTACGAGGTACTTTTTTTTTACTTTTCCGACAAAAGTACGAGAAGAATGTTTTTTTAACTTATACGGAATGAATGGATTTCTAAAAAATTATTTCCAAGAAGCTTCCTTTACAAGTATTCAAGTTTATTTTTAATCAACTTCTTTTATTTTAAAATTGTATGACATGTTAAGAAAGGAAAAGTGTTTTTGAAGTAGAAAGGATATTTTCCTCAAGAATGAAGTTCAAGTATTTTATCAAAATTATTTTCCATCTAAGATAATAAAAGGGTTCTGTTTTTATCCCTATTATTACATGGATTTGATTATGTTGTGATGGAAACATTTTTATGAATTCCATTATCTTGTATGAATTGTTTTATGATGTCATGATGTTTAAGATTCCAATTTGTATTACATGGGTTATGCAATGATGTATGATTTATGATTTTGTGGCACACATAAGAATGGTATCATTGTGAGATGGGTGGGACCTATATCTACCTCCAATGCATTGGGTAAAGATTTTATATCTCATGATATAGACATGGCTAGAACGGTAGGTTATACCGGTTCAGTGAAACAGGAATGGAACGAGGGTGACTCGGTTCAGAAAGGGACTCTGTCCACTAAGATAGTCTTGGAAATGAGTCATGACTAACAAGAAATGATTTTCCATGATTATGTGTGCATGCCACAAAGTTTCAAGTTTTATGTTATGATTATGGGGATCTCATTTTCACTTCTATTATTTTTTCCATGTTAAGATATTATGATCTCTTTTGCAGGTTATGATTTTCAAAAAGATATGATATGATTTTTATTTCCTTTATTTGCCCTTGCTGAGCATTTGAGCTCACCCTTTTATGTTTTCTTTTCCCCAGGATATAAAGAAAGGTTTTAGGTAAAAAAAGGGAAGATCTTTATGGGAGATATTAAAGATCTTTCACCACGATTAGAAGATTACGTTCCGAGTTTCCAAAGACACTAAACTATTACGATCCTTGTGTGTTTGTTTTTTTGTTATGTACTATGTATTCCAAAAAAGTAATGTAAAGTCAATGTAAGTCAAGATTCGGGTCTCTACAGGAACATGTCAGTGGTGGAACATTTCATGAGGCAACATCCCCCATCATTCAGAGGATCATCTGACCCTATGCTAGGTGAAGGGTGGATTAAAGCACTGGGGAAGATTATCGATGTCATGGGGTGTTCAGACAATCAAAAGGATAGTCTTGCTATTTACTGTTTGGAGGGTGAAGCAGATCAATTATAGTCGATGGTTAAAAATAGCAGGGATTCTGATGAGATTGACGCTCTCGACTGGGATGAATTCAAAGGTATGTTTCTTGAGAAGTATTTTCCTAAGGTTGTTCGACTTAGGATGGAAAACATTTCTTCAAATTGAGGCAAGAGGATGACTCAGTGGCTTCTTATGAAGGGAGGTTCACTTGATTGGAAAGGTATGCTCTAAATTTTATCCGAGACCTTGATAGTAAAATCAGTCGTTTTTACTCAGGATTAAAGCCAAAATATCGAAGGGCTTTAGCTTATTGCGAGTTCAAGAGATATAAAAATCTTCTTCGATGTGCTGAGAAGGTAGAAATAGAGTTTTCCGATGATCAAGTGTCCTATAAAAACCAACATAAGAATAGACCAAGGTGGCAGGAGAAAGGGAATAATTCTTCAAAAGGGTCTCATGGTAAGAAAACTAACTTTCCAGTTTGTGATAAATGTGGTAAAAGGTATGCTGGGGAATTTCTTCTGAATTTTGGAATGTGCTATCGATGTGGTAAGATGGGACATAAGGCTCATGATTGCACTGAAAAAGATCAAGGTGATGGTAAGACCAAATTTGATTTACAGTTAGTGAAATGTTTTAAGTTCAATGAGATGGGTCACTATGAAAACGAGTGTCCGACAAAGAGCTCAAGTGATGGGAAGCTATTAGACTACCAGCAGAAAGTGGTAGTGAAATTTTTTGAAACTAATTCAGCAGATTTTGGGACATCAAATGATGTGGTATCAGGTACTTTGTTTGTTTTTTTATATTATACTAGTGTGTAGTTTGATTCAGGGTCTACACATTCTTTCATCTCTAAACAACTTTTCTAGTAAAATTGAAATACCATCTCAAGAAATGACCCCTAAACTTGTGGTAGAAACACCTGGGGGAAATGTTGAGGTAAAAATAATTTATAAGAATCTTACTATCCTTATCCATGGAAAAAACCTACTTGAAAACCTTATTGTTTTACCTCGAGTAGAGTTTGATGTTATCCTGGGAATGGACTGGCTCTCTATTTACAATGCTAAGATTGACTGTAGAGATAACGAAGTTTCTTTTCAGAAAGACTTTTAGTTTGTGTACAAGAATGAACCCTTACTGTTGATAATATGTCAAGAGGCCGAGTATCTAGTAAAAGATGGAAATGAATATTACCTTGCACATGTTGATGAAAACAGGGGAACTGTTAAGATTAATGATGTGCCAGTGGTAAATGTGTATCATGATTTGTTTCCTGAAGAGTTTCCTGGAATAATACCAGATCGGGAAGTTGAGTTTACTGTTGACTTAGTTCCTGATGATAAGCCAATTTCAAAACCCCCTTATCGAATGGCTCAAATTGAAATTCTAGAGTTGAAGGAGCAATTTCACGATTTATTAGAGAAAGGATTCATTCGGCCTAGAACATCCCCATGGGGTGCTCCTGTTTTCATTATTAAAAAGAAAGATGGTTCAATGATACTTTTCATAGATTATAGATCCTTGAATGACATCACTGTTAAGAAAAAATATCATTTGCCTCATATCGATGATTTGTTTGATCAGCTCCAGGGAGATCAGTTTTTTTCAAAGATTGACCTGAGATCGGGGAACCATCAGCTGAAGGTAAAGGAAGTAGATATTCTGAAGACCGCGTTTTGTACAAGATATGGCCATTATGAATTTATAGTTATGACTTTTGGGCTTACCAATTCACCTACTATATTCATGGACCTTATGAATAGAATTTTCCATGAGTTCTTAGATAAGTTTGTGGTTGTTTTCATTGATGATATTTTGGTGTTTTCTAAAAGTAAAGAGGAGAATGAATGTCATTTAATGGTAATTTTGAAAACCTTAAAAGAAAAAAAATTGTATGGGAAATTTAGCAAGTGTGAGTTTTTTTTGCAACATATTTCTTTCCTTAGTCACATTTTTTCTAAATATGGGATAACTGTTGATCCTGCAAAAACAAAGGTTGTGGAAAAATGGCCAAGACCCACAAATGTAACCGAGATTCGTAGCTTCCATGGTTTGGAAAGCTATTACTTAAGGTTTGTTAGAAATTTTTCCTGGTTTTCTAGTACAATGACTAAGCTATCTTGGATGGGTGTTAAGATTATATGGAAAAAAGAATGTGATGATTTTTTTCAGGTATTGAAAAGAAGATTGGTGAATGCTCCAGTTTTGGCACTACATTCCATGAATGGGGAGTTTTTTATCTACAGTGATGCTTCATTTAAAGGACTTGTTTGCATCCTAATCCATAATGATCAGGTAATTTCTAATGTTTCACGTTAGTTGAAAACTCATGAGTTAAATTACCCAACACATGATTTGGAATTAGCTGTTGTTGTTTTCGCTTTAAATATGGAGGCATCATTTGTATTGTGTGAAGTGTTAAATATATACTAATCACAAAAGTTTAAAGTATATATTCACTCAGAATTAAGTGAACATGAGACATAGGAGATGGCTATAATAAATCAAGGATTATGATTTTACAATTCATTACTATCCGGGAAAAGAAAATAATGTGGCTGGTGCTTTGAGTCGAAAAAGTAATGCTTCATTAACAATGTTTCATTTGGAACGTGATCCTTTGGTTAAGGATTTGATGAACATTAGCATAGAAGTTTTTGGTGCAGGATGTTCTTCTATTTTGTTTCATTCATTAGTGAAATCTTCTCTATCAGACAAAATTATGCAAGTACAGAAGCAAGAATGTGAGTGGCAGAAAAAGGTAGAACTGGTTTAGAAGAGTATGTTTCCTAAATTCAACATTGATAATGATTGTGTTTTGAGATTTGGGAAGAGATTGCGTGTGCCTTGTGATTCACATTTTAAGAGAGAGTTGTTATGTTATGATCATAGTTCTTTGTTTAATGTTCATCCAGGCAGTACTAAGATGTACAGAAATCTTCGGGAGTATTACTGGTGGGACAGAATGAAAAGAGATATTGCTGATTTTACTCTGAAGTGTTTGACTTGTCAATAGGTTAAAGCAGAGCGGAAGATACTGAAAGGGATGCTTCATCCTTTACCAGTGCTAGAGAAAAAATGATAGAATATATTAATGCACTTCATTGTGAGATTTCTGATGACACCTCGAGGTAGTAATGCAATATGAGTTATAGTTGACCGCTTGACTAAATCTTCTCATTTCCTTGCTATACGAGATACTTTTTACCTAGATCAACATTACCGTTTTTATCTTAAATAGATAGTCAGGTTATATTGAGTTCCTCACTCCATTGTATCTGATCGTGATCCCAGGTTTACTTCTATCTTTTGGAAAGGCTTTCAGAAGTCATTGGGTACTAAATTAAATTTTAGTACAGCTTTTCATCCTCAATCAGATCGGTAGTCAGAATGAACGATTCATAATTTGGAGGATAATCTATGTGCTTGTTCGATGGATTATCAGGGATTTTGGGACCAACATATTTCTTTGGTTGAGTTTTCTTATAATAACTGTTTTCATTCCTATATACAGATGGAACCATTTGAGGCATTATATGGAAAGCGATGTCGAACTACAGCTTTCTAGGATGAAGTGGGTGAAAGGAAGTTGATGGGACCGGAATTGGTAGAAGAGTTGGCAGAAAATTTTAGTTGATACAGAGACACAAGAGAATAGTACAGAGCAGGAAGAAAAGATATGCGGACAACAAAAGGAAGGATCTCTCTTTTAAGGTAGGCGATCATGTTTTCCACAAAGTATCACCATGGAAAAGTGTGATGTCATATGGTAAGAAAGGAAAGCTGAGTCCAAGGTTCATTGTAGCATACGAAATTCTAGAGAGAGTTGGATCAGTTTCATACCGAGTGGCATTACCTCATGAGTTTATCTCAGGTACATAATGTTTTTTCATGTTTCAATGTTATGGAAGTACATGCCAGATCCATCTCATGTTTTGAGTACATAGGTAGTTCAGCTAGAAGAGAACCTATCTTATGAGGAACAACCGGTCTAGATTTTGTCCACAGGGATCAAGTATTGCGGAATAAGGTGATTTATCATGTAAAGGTTTGTGGAAAAACCACATGAGTTAAGAGGAAAAATGGGAATCTGAAAATGCAATGAGGGATAAATATCCCCACTTATTCAATAAGCAAATAAATTGCGGGGATGCAATTTTCTAAAGGGGGAAGGATGTAACATCCCAAGTATGTAATGGATAATATATTTTCTTATATATGTCTATTTATGAATTAGAAAGTGTTTTAGAGGCTTAAAATAAAATAAATCCAATCTTAAGCATATAATTCTCTAATATTTTTAAAAGATTGTTTTACATCCTTTTGATGGAAAACCATTTGTAAATAAAACTTTTTACAATTTTATAAGCTATATCTTTCAAAATAAACTTTTTCTTTATGATTCAGACATTGAAATTTACCTTGGATTAATTTTCGGTATTTTTCTGACAATGTTAATTTTTTTTAATGAATAGTGAAAAATTCTTCATTTTACATGAAAACTGTGTTTTGATCTAATTTAATTATATGGTTAGATTATATTTTTAGTCGGTTTTAAAGTGTAATTATAATATATGTTAACCATTTAATCCAATTTTTTTCATTAGAAATAATTTCCCTTTGGAATTGGGCATAAACAAGTGCAAAACTTTTCATCGATATTGTTTCAAAAAAACCCGCTATTTGTTTTGACAGCGGGAATTATTTTTAAATTCATTATTGAAAATTATATATTTGTAATTTGGTAAAATGGAATACATATTTGGAATCATAATGTCCAAATTATTAATTAATACTCTTTTGTTTTTGGACATATGAATAGTAACAACGGTAATTATCTTTAATTATCTTGATTAATTAGTAATCGAGTAGTTAAGGATAATAAAATAATATCATAATAATAACAAATGACCCCAACATGTGTCATAATGCTACAGGTTGTGTCATGGCCTCCAATTGGATGCCTTGTTCCATACATAGGCCCCCCATGGAATCACTTTTGGGTGAAAGTGACACTTTATCATTTTATTTTTACAAAAAGGAGAATATCACTAAAGAATGTATCACCTGAGTAAAACATTTTTATTTTTGTCTGTGTAAATGATATATTAGACTATAAATATTCATTTTAAATCCAAAAATATTTCATACATTATATTATTTTTTATAATTCTTATACATTAAATAAATTAAATTATTTATGACATCTTGATGATGCAGCGATTACCTCATTAATGAACGATTTAAATAAAATGAAAATATAATGTATAATATAAGACATAAAATTGTCAAAGACCTATTGGATGAGTATATTTCGAACCCTTATCACCTTATCCACAAAATATATTAATCTGGGACCTTTAAAATATAAAACACATTTTAATATGACGTAACATTTTATAACATTCCAAGAGTGCCCCTCATCTCCTCTTATAAAAGGCCCCCACCTCTACCTCCTTAACCAAAATTCTCAAGCCATTGGCTCGGCCACTCACTGATCATTTTATCTCTCCACATCTATCTCTTCATTCTAGAAGCATTACCTTAGGCAGAATGCTCTTCAAGGAACCCTTTGGGTTCAAACCAAGAGGAGTTACCCAAGTTTAAGGTAAGGACTTCTCTAATGTTCTTTTGTTATATTTTTCTTCTACAACCCCCTAAACTCTTTTTATTAATTTCATTTGTAACAACAGAAGTATCATAAATATACTAGGATGTTGTCATAAGAGTTATTCAAGCTACATTTACACACACCTACATCTAATGGTTAAAGAGCATACTGTTTTCGTGGATGGCAAATTTCTGCCACACGAAACGATGATTGTTCAATATTCTTCTAAAAATATCAATGGTGGCCATTAATATGTCACTATATTTATATATGATATATAATATGTTTATTTTTTTCTTTAATATTCTATATTTTCCATTTATGGCATACCTTTATGGTTTCCATTATGGGTAAATGCGATATCTTCATTTTTTGAAGTGCGGACTACCGCCACCTCAAAGTGATTTGATTCGTTAATACCATATGTGGGACATATAAAGGATGGAGTTAATGATATTATATATGATATTATACTAAAATTATAATATAACTTTATATCATTATGATTCAATTCCATGTAATAGGAAATAGAAATGAATGTAGCGTTCATGCGTACGTACGGCTTACCGTCTCCATGAATGATGCATTTCATTTCTTACCTCTAAATGTTATGTAATATTATAAATGCATGTATATACTGGATATATATTATATATATGATATCTAAATCATGAATATAATTCTGGATATAATGGATATTTTACCACATGAACAACTTGTAATTATAAAGAGTTTATTTTTGACTCAAGTACCAATGATCGACAAAACAACCATTATTAACATAAATAATTAAATAGTGTTCATAACATGGTAATAAGTGATATAAAAGGAATAATGAACTTTAAAAAAGTTATTAATAAAGTATAAATTTACTCATGTTTATTATTCAAGAGGTTAAACAACGATCAAGACAAATCGGACCCGAGGTAAGCGACTTCGTCTCAATGTCCTTTCATTGAGGTATATTTTGATTTATACAAAACACTCTTTTATATAGAGTTTAACCCTATTTACTTTTACGTTTATTCAAAAGGAATATTTTTTATACGAATAGTTTTACAAAACAACAAAAGGAATTTTTTTTTCATACGTATGCGGCGACAACGACTTCTCCGCCGCTGTGACCCTTATTTGAGTTTCGGCTTCCTCTAAAAGCCATAAATTATTTTTAAAATGAAAAATAAATACCATGTTTTACTTTTCTTTTATTTTGGTATTGAAAATGGTTTTCATAATGTTTTTATTATATCAATGTGTTGTATTGATATCTTGTGATTGAAATGTGGAAATGTTATGTTTCTTTTATGCATGTTTTATGTGATACGATTATGTTATGGTTCGTGGGCATTGTTATGAAGACGGTTTGTTTCGTGATAATCTAAGGGCAGGTGAGCCTGATATAGCTCTCTAATGCATTGGGTAACGAGAAGTGTTTAAACGTTAAGGTTTCTATGAAGAGATTTATGGAATGTACTGTGAGGGGTATTCCAAACCTAACCATGATGGTAACTCCCTACGTAACAATGTTATGAATTCCTCAAGTTACCTTTATGTCTTATGATTTCTATGAGTTATTCATAAATATTATGATTTCATGAGGTATGTTAACGTGATTATGTTTTATGAGTAAAGTATAATTTCATTGATTTTTATGTATACATGTACTAATGATTCCTTTCCGTATTTTTATATCCCTTACTGATATTTTTAAGGTCATCCCATGTTTTTGAAATGTTTTTCATAGGTCAAGGGAAAGGTACATGATCTGATGACAGTGTCAAGGACGTTTTATGAAAGAATCCATGTTTTGTTTTAAATATGTTTCTTCTGATGGGAAAATTGAATACTATATTTTATGTAACCACTTTGTTTAAATATGGAATTTAATGCATTATTTATGGTCTAATTCTCTAAAACTCTAAACCTGAAAAGATCCTCGATGTGTATTCTTGAAATAACTCAAGATTAAGTAATGTTTAAGGCTGGGGCCTTATAATAACATAATACTATTGACTTTTTGTTACCTTTCAAACTATTTAGTTTGTGGATCTCAAAATCCATCATGTCATCAACTTCAATTAGTTAATTAATTTCTAATAAATAGTCTATTAGGAACTCTAAGGTTTCTTAATGAGGATCATCCTCATGATAGAAGACTATGTACCTTTTTTATGTTAGTTATATCCTATATATACAATAATACACTTTTATAAATAATTATCATTAGTATGGGTTTATAGATTGATTATTACTCCTGGAATTTACTATCTACATTGATAGCACAAAATTTAATTTCAATGTATAATATAAAATTATATATACCCCTCTTAATATAGAATACTAATAAATTCATTTTTCATTATTATAAATAATATAGTTGATAGCCTTACAAAAATTTCATTAATATGAAGGACTGCCTCCAACTATTTGGGAAATACAATATATTGATATGTAATGGCCCGGACCCCTTCGATCCCTTCCTTTGTCGAAATCGTTTTGGTCAACACGATGTGCGTTATAATGATAATTTTTTAATACCGGTGATAACGTAAAAATATGTTAAATAATAATAATGAGAAATTAATGAAATGAGTCATGGTATTTATTGAAAATAAATAAATGAAGATGCATAGAGGAAGCGAGGTGGTGCATTAATAATATTAAATGTGAGTTATTAGCATGTAAGATAATAATAATAACGATGACGTAAATATGTATATATATATATATATGTATATGTATATATATCAGGATAATTAAATTAAATTGTTTTAATTTAATAAAGTAATCCTTTTTAAATTAATTGGAATTAAATGGGGGCACACAAATCTTGCAGCGTGATTGCGTTACCGTAAAAGTATCTTTCCACCCCTATATTGTGGTGATATTAATTATATGTTTAATATAATGTTTAATAAAATTTATATAATAAATGATATGTTATGGGAATAAGGATGAGGCACATGGCCCCATGTATCTTTTAATAATTTATATAATATTTAATATATTATAATAATGATTAATGAAAAGAAATAAAATGAATGCTAATGAAATGCATGAGGAGGGGATGCGTTAATTCCACTTTCCCCTTTTTATAATTATACATTTTATATATTATTCTATTAATAGTTTAATAAATAATAATAAATGAAAAATAATGAGTCGCCACTTTTGTTTGGTGCGTGATGAAATTTTGAGAAGAAAGGAGATTGGAAAGAGAAAGAAAAAAAAGAATAAGATAAAAAAATATTAAATGAGATAATAAATGAAAATAAATAAATAAACAAAATAATCAAAATCCCATGTGAGGCGCATGGGAAGTGAATGTGTTGGGCATGAGTGAATTGAAAATTTTGATTGGAGAGAGACATATATCCTCTTTTTTTTAAATAAATATAATAATATTATTATTATTTTGGGTGATCAAAACTTAAAAAGTCTATAACTTCTTCATATGGTGTCGGAATGACGAACCGTCAGTGGCAGCGTAATCCTGTAATTAAGACGGTCATTTTAAGACCAGTGATGGATGCTTTTTTATGAGTTCTGTCTCAGGTCAACAAAACACACATATTAATAACATTAACATTTGTTAATTAAAACGCGTGGAAACCGCGTGACGTGTCGTGTGTTGACCAGTCAAAACGCGTAACGGGTGTACGGTCACACCGTGTATTCATGAATACATGCTGTATACTGTTTTACCTATTCGTTGCCTATATAAGAAAGGGTCTCGGATTATTTCCAGACCAATCGCTTCTTCTTCGCACGGCGACACTCTTGGATGATCAAGAAGTCTTCCTCCCCTAACTTCTTTGTCCGAGCTCCGAATTACGATCTGTCAGCGGCCACAGGATCGTAGCGATGAGACGAAGCTTCTAATCCTGGACTTGTCACCTTTCCTTCCGGCCTTCCTTCTCCAGCTTCCATCCTAGGAGGCGTTTGTCGGGTTTGGCGAAGGCGGAGGACACCGAAGGACGTCGTCGGATGCGACGTGATCGGGACCTTTTGAGGTAGGGATCTCACCTTTGTCTCTCTAATTTGTGTATCATGTGTGGCGGGTATCCTTTTGTTTTCATGAGAAATGGTTGAACCTTTAAATAAAGATAATAACTGGTTAAAGAATGGGGTTGGGAAGTTAGTGATTGTTGTTACCTTACTTTTTATATCCTGTTATATTATATTTGTGATTTGAATGTGCTTCTACCTACTGAAAATCACAGTCGTTGGGGGCCTTTGCTTACGCAATTAAATGTTTCCCTCTCCTTCTGTATTTTCTTATGGATGGAAACTTCATGAAATGTGGAAATTGGTTAATCACGTAAAGTTGACTTTTTAAATGAAAATCTAGAACCCTTGTGTGATCACCCCGGTTGAACCAAAATGGAATAATGAACATGTGGGTGTTGGCTTGGTTACGTGGCATGTGTTGGGGGTGTTTTGTGGGCTGTTGTGGTTTGGGTGAGCAACGGGGCTGCGACGTTTGGGTGGTGATCTCATTGGAATGGTTGATCGTGGAAACGTGGAGGTGTGAAATGTTTCGTAAACGATGGGTTTGAAATGGGAAGTGGTTGGTTGTGAAAAATGCCTTTATTTATGAAAAGTGTTTTAATTTATGAAAAGTGTTTTGATTATGAAAAGAGTTTTGAAGTAAAAGGTGTTTTCAAATGCGGAAATGTTTTGTGTGTGGAAAGGGTTTTATGTGTGGAACTTTGAAATAAATGAATGATGGAATGTTGTATGGTTGTGATAATCTTTTGTAAATGAAATGGCATGTGGTTGCTTGCGTTTTACCTAACCTTGTTTGTGGATGGCAGGGATATGTTTGTGAAATGTTTTGTCTGGATGATAGTTGCCCAGTAGTAATAATTGTTAAACCATTGCATGAAACATGAAAACCTAAATGGGGTTGGGGGATGATTGTTTGGTTGTTGATGCATGCTTTGTGGTAGCAGTGCCGAGGCACATGCTCAGTTTCTCTTTTTAAGAAGCCATAGGATGGGCTGTGTGTTTGGTATATATATATATAATTGTATCTTTGTGTTTTGTCGCACCACACCCATGTCAAGCACCTAGTGCCGAACACTCCCATTTTATGGGAGAGGGTGTTACCCCTTAGTTACTAGCTCCTTCCCGCTCCTTCTTCCATAGGCTATGATGGCTTGAGGTGACCTTACACCCAAGACTCTTCGGGTAGGTCTCGGAGGCTGTGATGGCTTGAGGCGACCTTTATCCCAAGACTCTTCGGGTAGGCTTACCGTTCCCAAGAACCTTCAGGATGAGGCCCAGGTGTCTGCGGACGGGTTAGTGGTTGTGGCCTAGGTGTGTGCGGGCGAGATGCGTGGTTGTGAGGCCCAGGTGTGTGCGGGCGGGATGCGTGGTTTGGCCCAGGTGTGTGCGGGCGGGAAGAGTGTTGTAGCGTCAGGACGTTTGCCGTTAAGAAGAGCAGCATCTAATTAAGTGGGAAATGGTGTGGGGTACCCAATACTTTTGTTCTATATATATACTAAACTTGTTTGTGTTACTTTATGAGTGTGACCAGTGAGGATGGGTGGATAGTTTTTCCTTGTTAGTTTCTGGTTCTTCTGTTTTCTCACGGGACCATAGGGTGTCTCCCCACATGTGCACGAGAGATTTAGGTTTCCCTACTGAGTATACTTGTATGCTCACCCTACGTTTACTTTCAGGTTTCAGGAGGACTACCAGGGCCGTGCGGGACCCTACTAGTCGGGCAGTTGGAGTTGTTGCAGTTGTTGTTCTCTTGTTTTCTTTGGCATTGTACTTTTGAGCTTCCTTGTACTTGTACCTTGTTATAAAAAATTGTTTAAACATGCATGTGGGATTGGTTTGGGTTTATTTATATACACTTGTTCTTTTCCCTTTTTCGTGGTTGACTTGTCCTATTTCCCAATCCAAAATAATAAAAAGGGTAATGCCTCCCATATTTGTGGAAACTCATACCCTTGGTGCTAGTCGCCAACCGGGGGCCTACTGGAGGCGGCACTCGGGGGTCATTATCTCCCTTTCACCATTGCCAGCTCAAGAGGGGCATCTTTGGTGGGAGGGGGTCGTGACAGAATGGTATCAGAGGCTGATTGTTGAGAGATAGGATGGAGTCTGGAGTTAGGCACAGTGAGGATTGCATGTGATGGTAGGGCAACAATGTTCGTTAATCTTGGTGCGTGACATAGGCCAGGGAAGACCGGCTAGGACACGGGAGTTTAGGGCCCCCCGTGATCCGATGCAAGGACTCTGAGCCTACCGAACGACCAAGTGAGACTATATTTATTGCAGGGTAGAGACCCTAGGGAAGGTACATGCATCATCATGTTTGTGTTTTACTTGATTTGGGTATTCTGGGAAAGAAATTGAAATAAAATGATAATTAAAACTTTGAGTTTTACTTACTACTTGGGCTTAGGAGATCCTTGTTTACCGTACATCTAAGGCACTTGGACGTTAACAGAAATGCAGAGGAGTGGGACACGGACAATTTCACACAACAGAAGTGGCAACCCCAGCAAGGTGAAAGATCGAGAGAGATGTTTCATGTTTTACTTAAATGCTCTCGTTTATGTTATGTTTAAATCCAGGAGAATCACACTCAATTGTTGAAACTCATTCTCGCCCATGCTTTGGGCCTGGACCTTGCTTTTCATGAGTCTATAATGCTATGTTGTTTCCCTCTTTTATTTAAATTTACGTGAAGAGCCCTATCATGTGGGGAGGGGAAGACCTAATCCCTAATCGAGACGCATTAATCTGGATGCGATTTAACCCGTGTAGGCGAGTCAGTGCAGCCTAAAGCGGATAATATATCAACATGGGAGAAGGAATTCCTCAAGCCATGTGTCCAGGCAGTTTGTGGGTTGTGCGTTGTTGGGTGTAGTGTAAGTTGGAAAAAAAACTTAATATATGGGAAAGGAAAAACCTAATCCTTAATCAAGACGCATTAATGAGGATGCGATTAAACCCGTGTTGGCGAGTCAGTGCCTCCTAAAGCGGATAGTATCTTGACATAGGAGAGGGAATTCCTAACTCATAGAGTTGTTGGTTGGTTCCTTGTCATGACGAGAGCCCTGAGAGGTATCTTGTGGAGTGGTTCTTCAGATCCTTTCCTTCTTCTGGGTCGGTTTTTAATTCTCGAGGATGAGAATGTTTTGAGAGGTATCTAATGTAATGGCCCGGACCCCTTCGGTCCCTTCCTTTGTCGAAATCGTTTTGGTTAACACGATGTGCGTTATAATGATAATTTTTTAATACCGGTGATAACGTAAAAATATGTTAAATAATAATAATGAGAAATTAATGAAATGAGTCATGGTATTTATTGCAAATAAATAAATGAAGATGCATAGATGAAGCGAGGCGGTGCATTAATAATATTAAATGTGAGTTATTATCATGTAAGATAATAATAATAACGATGACGTAAATATGTATATATATATATATATGTATATATATCGAGATAATTAAATTAAATGGTTTTAATTTAATAAAGTAAACCTTTTTAAATTAATTGGAATTAAATGGGGGCACACAAATCTTGCAGCGTGATTGCGTTACCGTAAAAGTATCTTTCCACCCCTATATTGTGGTGATATTAATTATATGTTTTATATAATGTTTAATAAAATTTCTATAATTAATGATATGTTATGGGCATAAGGATGAGGCACATGGCCCCATGTATCTTTACATAATTTATATAATAATTAATATATTATAATAATGATAAATGAAAAGAAATAAAATTAATGCTAATGAAATGCATGGGGAGGGGATGCGTTAATTCCAATTTCCCATTTTTATAATTATTAATTTTATATATAATTCTATTAATAGTTTAATAAATAATAATAAATGAAAAATAATGAGGCGCCACTTTTGTTTGGTGCGTGATGAAATTTTGAGAAGAAAGGAGATTGGAGAGAGAACGAAAAAAAATGAATAAGATAAAAAAAGATTAAATGAGATAATAAATGAAAATAAATAAATAAACAAAATAATCAAAATCCCATGTGAGGCGCATGGGAAGTGAATGTGTTGGGCATGAGTGAATTGAAAATTTTGATTGGAGAGAGACATATATCCTCTTTTTTTTAAATAAATATAATAATATTATTATTATTTTGGGTGATCAAAACTTAAAAAGTCTATAACTTCTTCATATGGTGTCAGAATGACAAACCGTCAACGGCAGCATAATCCTGTAATTAAGACGGTCATTTTAAGACCAGTGATGGATACTTTTTTATGAGTTATGTCTCAGGTCAATGAAACACACATATCAACAAAATTAACGTTTTTTTATTAAAACGCATGGAAACCGCGTGACGTGTCGTGTGTTGACCAGTCAAAACGCGTAATGGGTGTACGGTCACACCGTGTATTTATCAATAAACGCTGCATACTGTTTTACCTATTCGTTGCCTATATAAGAAAGGGTGGCGGATTATTTCCAGACCAATCGCTTCTTCTTCGCACGACGACACTCTTGGATGATCAAGAAGTCTTCCTCCTCTAACTTCTTTGTCCGAGCTCCGAATTACGATCCGTCAGCGGCCACAGGATCGTAGCGATGAAACAAAGCTTCTAAGCCTGGACTTGTCACCTTTCCTTCTGGCCTTCTTTCTCCAGCTTCCATCCAAGGAGGCGTTTGTCGAGTTTGGCGAAGGCGGAGGACACCGTAGGACGTCGTCGGATGCGACGTGATCGGGACCTTTTGAGGTAGGGATCTCACCTTTGTCTCTCTAATTTGTGTATCATGTGTGGCGGGTATCCTTTTGTTTTCATGAGAAATGGTTGAACCTTTAAATAAAGATAATAACTAGTTAAAGAATGGGTTTGGGAAGTTAGTGATTGTTGTTACCTTACTTTTTATATCCTGTGATATTATATTTGTGATTTGAATGTGCTTCTACCTACTGAAAATCACAGTCATTGGGGGCCTTTGCTTACGCAATTAAATGTTGCCCTCTCCCTTTGTATTTTCTTATGGATGGAAACTTCATGAAATGTGGAAATTATTTAATCACATAAAGTTGACTTTTTAAATGAAAATCTAGAACCCTTGTGTGATCACCCCGGTTGAACCAAAATGGAATAATGAACATGTGGGTGTTGGCTTGGTTACGTGGCATGTGTTGGGGGTGTTTTGTGGGCTGTTGTGGTTTCGGTGAGCAGCGGGGCTGAGACGTTTGGGTGGTGATCTTATTGGAATGGTTGATGGTGGAAACGTGGAGGTGTGAAATGTTTCGTAAACGTTGGGGTTGAAATGGGAAGTGGTTGGTTGTGGAAAATGCCTTTATTTATGAAAAGTGTTTTCATTTATGAAAAGTGTTTTGATTATGAAAAGTTTTTTGAAGTAAAAGGTGTTTTCAAATGCGGAAATGTTTTGTGTGTGGAAAGGGTTTTATGTGTGGAACTTTGAAATAAATGAATGATGGAATGTTGTATGGTTGTGATAATCTTTTGTAAATGAAATGGCATGTGGTTGCTTGCATTTTACCTAACCTTGGTTGTGGATGGCAGGGATATGTTTGTGAAAGGTTTTGTCTGGATGATAGTTGCCCAGTAGTACTAATTGTTAAACCATTTCATGAAACATGAAAACCTAAATAGGGTTGGGGGATGATTGTTTGGTTGTTTATGCATGCTTCGTGGTAGCAGTGTCGAGGCACATGCTCAATTTCTCTTTTTAAGAATCCATAGGATGGGCTGTGTGTTTGGTATATGTATATATATAATTGTATCTTTGTGTTTTGTCGCACCACACCCATGTCAAGCACCTAGTGCCGAACACTCCCATTTTATGGGAGAGGGTGTTCCCCCTTAGTTACTAGCTCCTTCCTGCTCCTTCTTCCATAGGCTATGATGGCTTGAGGTGACCTTACACCCAAGACTCTTCGGGTAGGTCTCGGAGGCTGTGATGGCCTGAGGCGACCTTTAGCCCAAGACTCTTCGGGCAGGTTTACCGTTCCCAAGAACCTTCGGGATGAGGCCCAGGTGTCTGCGGGCGGGTTAGTGGTTGTGGCCCAGGTGTGTGCGGGCGAGATGCGTGGTTGTGAGTCCCAGGTGTGTGCGGGCGGGATGCGTGGTTTGGCCCAGGTGTGTGCGGGCGGGAAGAGTGTGGTAGCGTCAGGACGTTTGCTGTTAGGAAGAGAAGCATCTAATTAAGTGGGAAATGGTGCGGGGTACCCAATACTTTTGTTCTATATATATACTAAACTTGTTTGTGTTACTTGGTGAGTGTGACCAGTGAGGCTGGGTGGATAGTTTTTCCTTGTTAGTTTCTGGTTCTTCTGTTTTCTCACGGGACCTTAGGGTGTCTCCCCACTTGTGCACGAGAGCTTTAGGTTTCCCTACTGAGTATACTTGTATGCTCACCCTAAGTTTACTTTCAGGTTTCCAGGAGGACTACCAGGGCCGTGTGGGACCCTACTAGTCGGGCAGTTGGAGTTGTTGCAGTTGTTGTTCTCTTGTTTTCTTTGGCATTGTACTTTTGAGCTTCCTTATACTTGTACCTTGTTATAAAAAATTGTTTAAACATGCATGTGGGATTGGTTTGGGTTTATTTATATATACTTGTTCTTTTCCCTTTTTGGTGGTTGACTTTTCCTATTTCCCGATCCAAAATAATAAAAAGGGTAATGCCTCCCATATTTGTGGAAACTCATACCCTTGGTGCTAGTCGCCAACCCGGGGCCTACTGGAGGCGGGACTCGGGGGTCATTAACTCCCTTTCACCATTTCCAGCTCAGGAGGGGAATCATTGGTGGGAGGGGGTCGTGACATGATATCATAACCGTCAGTGTTCACAATATAAGAATATCAAAGATCAGTTTCTTTTATAATTATAATCATCAAAAATGATAAATATAAAAAAATAATGATATACTATTTTTATTATTCCAAAATTGAGAATTATTACTACCATACAATTATCATTGAATATCCTCTTCTTCCAAATAGATGGATACTCTACCAAGGATAGTTATTTTAGGGTCCACGTTTTCCAATTAACACAAAAGTAATTATAGTTTTATTATGATGATATAAAAAATTGAAAATATAAAAATAAAAAACTCACAAGGGTCTGAATTAATGATCTACTTATAAATCTGTAACGCCCCGACCCCAGCTACCCAGAGTCGGTGCATTAATTACATAACATTGGCATGATCACAAGAAAGTTCAAATCTCGAAAGACCGATTGGTTTAGTAGCCTTGGAAACACTAGATATATTCATAAGTTTTACATTACATCATAAAATGAAAAACTAATACAACAACATAATGTTTCCACAATCCACACTATTAACCCCTCATAAAATCCCTGCAGGTCATTCATAACTTACTTCTTCACATCCTGGGAAAAATAAAACATAAAAAAAAGGGGTGAGCTCAAATGCCCAGTAAGGATAACAATAAAGTGGAAACTTTCATAAATAAGAATAAAAATTTAAGGCAATGTATAACTAAAACAAAAGCCTTTTAAATACGAACTTTCAACATGGTATGGCATAAATAAAATGAAATAATGCCATTTACTTATTCACATGGATATTCTACTAAATGAATAATCACATGCAAAAATCAATAACCACTTTCATAATGTTGGAATGCATAATGCCAGACTATCATAACCACATAGCCAAGGCCTCGTGCCAAGACTACAAATAAGATTTTGTCAAGGCCTTGTGCCAAGACACTAGTTTGTCTCATGAGACCTACCGATGCATCGAGGAGCTATAGCGGGCTCCACCCGTCACTTATTAAGTCCAATGCATTCCCATATGAAAAGGTTTAAACATAACATAAACATTCGTATTAAAACTAGCATACGAAATGTCAATACTTTCACAATAAACTATGAATGGTATAAAGATAGCACATCCACAGTCAAACATATCACAAAACCTTCAATACAATATAGAAGTTTTGTATCATAATAAATCAACTTCAAATAATCTTAAAATCCATCAAAGGATGTTGACATAGATGAAATCAAAATTCTTTTTAAAGAAATATATCTTTTTATTTTGAAATCATTTAAGATCCATATAAAATAAAACATTTTCTTTGAAAATATTCTTATAAGCTTGTAAGGAAAGCTTTGAAGATTTTATAACGGCGTAAAATAACCGCACCCGCCGTATAAGTTAAAAAAAACATTCTTACCTCAATTCTGTCGAAAAGGTTAAAAAGGACCTTGTTTTGAAAACGACGGAAATATTCCTTTATAAACCTCTTATAAAAAGTAAAAAAAGGGTATAAATGACTTTAACCCATATTCTTGTAAATAGTAAAAATGTTTTGAAATACATTTTTAAGAAACATGGATGTGGATGATAAAGAGATCCCAGTAGATTATTACATAAAAACAACCTCGGATAATGAAGAGATTGTGAAATAACCCTTACCTTGTACTTTTCCTTGGTTGGGGTAGGTTAACCTCCTGTATAATGGTGAAATAATTGTTATTAAATTATACAAGAATCATATATATTAATATGATATCATATATGATCTTTTAACATTGATTTATTAATAATATCTTAGAATTATCATCGTTTCGGGTGTTAACTTACTCATTTTCTTTTATATGTTTTGTTACATAAGCCATGTTTGTTGTATCTTATTCATATCCAGAATGATATCAAGTCCTTAAACATCATTTTTAAATCATAAAATGATAATTATACTTGAATGGATACGATGGAGAATGAATCTCATCGCGTTCGTGGAGACGGTAGTCCGTACGTACGCACGAGCGACAATATCATTCTTTTGATATTAAAATAATATATAAATGAATGGTATATCATATATACAGAATCATTAACATGTTATATTTATTATTTACATGAGTTACACATCATTATTATACCCATCCAAATAATATTATATTGAATAACAATTACACCACGACGTGGAGACGGTAAGCCGTACGTACGCACGTATGGTGACATGTTATTCAAAGGGTGTATAGAATACTGAATATGGTTGTACCATACTTATAACAACATCACAGATTATGTGAGATACTGGAGTTATTATTTTAGAATGGTAAGAACAAAGGAAGAAGAAGTGGAAGAAGAAATGAACTTAGAAAAGGGTGGTGAAATCATTACCTCTTCTTCGGGTTCTTCCTTTTGATTTGATCAAAAGGGCTCCTTAGGTTGGCTTTCTGATCCAACTAAGGCCTCTAGGATGTAGTGAGGGATGTTGGGAGAGTATTTGGGCAGAGTTTGGCCGAACCAAAAGGCTTTTAAGGTGTGAAGAAATGAGAAGGAGGAGTGCCCTTTTTATAAGAGGGGTGAGGGGCACCTTTGGAAAAGCTAGAAATATTAATTTATAATAAATTCATATTCGGTTTCTAATGGCTCCAAATCTTATTATTCAAAGGTTAAGGTGGGGATAGGTCGAAAACCACTCAACCAATAGAATTTAGACAGGTTTGGGTACTTATATTAACCTTATCTTTAAGTATTAACTCTATGTTAATTAGTTTCACTTTTACAATGTCTCTTTGTATTTTTATATAATATGGTTAATAAACTTACTATATACATCCAAGAGACCCCCAAGTGGTCCATTAATGATTAAACTATCATAATATAAGTCTCTTGGCCGAACCTTAGATTTTTAGGAATTTAATATCAATTAATAATATAATATTTGTTTTAAGAACTCTTTTATGTCAATTTTGACACTATTCAATAGTTGATTTTTGTGAAACTCATAACAGATTGATTACTTCGAACAAAGTCCATTAAATCAATCCTAATATATCATATTAGCCTAGAAAATTAGTTTAATTCATTAAAAGTTTCATATTATATTTATTTGGGTATTTATAATATCAATTATTTTAATTTTTCACTATTTTAGTAATTACTGCATCATCATTGTGTCATAAATAAAATAAATTATTTAATGTCTAAAAATTATAAATAAAATATCATTATGTAGGAAATCTTTTTAGATTTCTAATGAATATTTATAATCTAAAATCCAACATATATAACCCTATGTAAAAATTGTTGTTCTAAAAGATATATGCTTGTGTCATTTTTGTATTCATTTTAACTAAATTAAAATAAAGTGTCATTATCACTTACAAGTGGATCCATGGGGTCCCAAAATTGACACAAATATGACCATGGTCGACCATCTATCAACCAATAGGGTTAAGACACGTTTTTAGGGTAATTTAGTATTATTATAATATTATTGTTTTAACCCTTATTTACCGGATTTACCCTTAACCATGGTAAATAAAATATTTACCGCAGTAATTATTCAAAATGTCTAAAAATAAAAGTTACCTATTTACACAATTTGAACATCCTGATTCCAAATATGGAATCCATTTTCCTAAATTCAAAACACAGAAGTGGCAGAAATTAATTTAAAATTAATTCCCGCTGTCAAAACAAAAAGCGTGTTTTTAAGAGATAATAACTATCAAAAGATTGACACTTGTTTATGTTCGGTTTAATTGTAAACTTATGTCCAATGACCAACATTATATTAAATGGTAAAAATATATTCTATATATACTTTAAAACTACTAAAATTCATAATTTATCACTATTAATTATTTTGATTAAAAAAGTTGTTTTTAATTAAAATTTAGTAATTTTCACTATTCATCAAAATATGAAAGTTATCCGAAAAGTACCAAAATTTCACCTTAGGCTAAATTCGATATTCCGAGTCCAAAAATGAAGTCCATTTTCAAATATAAAATATATATAATTTCAAAAATTAGGTATTAATATTCACAACGGCTAGTTTAATTAGTTGTGGTGTGTGTTAGAACTCGAGGTTGCGTACAACACACGCTTTCGCATTATTCAAAGGGAAACGTACCGTAGAAGCTTGGGGTGTTACATTCTCCCCTCCTTCAAATAATTGAGTCCTCACAATTTCTAGGGTATTACTGCATAAAAAGACTCGGGTGGTTCTTCATCATAAGTTCCTCGGGTTCCCACGTTGCCTCTTCCATCTTATGATTCCTCCACAAAACTTTTACCAGACGCGTCGTCCGGTTTCTCAGCACTTGTTCTCTCGTATCAAGAATCTTGATGGGCTCTTCGCAATAAGACAGATCGGGTTCCAGTTCTAAATCTTCATAGGTGAGTACATGCGTTGGGTCAGGCATGTATTTCCTCAACAGAGATACGTTGAACACATCGTGAACTTTGGAGAGACTTGGCGGCATTGCCAATCGGTAAGCTACAGCCCCAATTCGTTCTAGAATTTCGAAAGGTCCGATGTACCTGGGACTCAATTTACCTTTCTTACCAAAACGTATGACTCCCTTCCACGGAGATACCTTCAGGAAAACATGATCACCGACTTGAAATTCCAAATCCTTCCTTCGATTATCGGCATAGCTCTTCTGCCTACTTTGAGCTGCTTTAATGTGATTTTGGATTACCTTCACCTTTTCCACCGTTTCCTCCACCAGTTCTGGGCCTACAAGTTTTCTTTCACCAACGTCATCCCAACAGGTTGGTGTACGACATCTCTTTCCGTATAACGCTTCATATGGTGCCATCTGAATACTCGAATGGAAGCTATTGTTATAGGAAAATTCTACTAGTGGTAAATATTGATCCCACATACCCTGAAAATCAAGTGAGCAAGATCTCAACATGTCTTCTAAGGTCTGAATAGTCCGTTCTGATTGTCCGTCTGTCTGAGGGTGGTAAGCAGTGCTCAAATGAAGTTCAGTATCCAGGGATTTCTGAAGACTTTTCCAAAATCTTGAAGTAAAACGGGGATCACGATCAGAAACAATCGATAGGGGTACTCCATGAAGTCTCACAACTTCATTAATGTATAGTCTTGCTAGACGTTCCAGGGGTAGATCTTCTCTTATAGCAAGAAAATGTGCTGACTTGGTAAGACGATCAACAATAACCCATATTGCATCGTTCCTTCTAGGAGTCTTTGGTAGCCCCATGATAAAGTCCATTGTAATATTGTCCCATTTCCACTCCGGTATGGGAAGAGGTTGCATGACTCCTCCAGGCTGTTGCCTTCCAGCTTTCACTTCTTGACAAACCATACATCTTGACACAAAATCAGCAATCTCCCTCTTCATGTTGTCCCACCAAAAATGTTCCTTCAAATCTCTATACATTTTGGTGCTCCCAGGGTGTATAGAGAAATTGGAACTATGAGCATCATCCAGCAATTCCCTTTTTAGATCAGGTATATTGGGAACAAAAAGTCTCTTCCCGAATTTCAAAATTCCACCTTCATACGCAAAGTCTCTCAATCTCCCATCATTCACAGCTTTAATCTTCTTTTTGAATTCTTCATTATCAGTCTGAGAACTCTTAATCCTTTCTAGTAAAGATGGTTTGGCAACCATTTGAAAAAGCATTGATGTTTCACCTTCCCTGGTTATTCCCATGTCCATCTTCACTAGCTCCATGAAAATTGGATCCCTTTCAATTCTCATATTGTTCAAAACTCCATGGTCTTTTCTACTCAAAGCATCTTCCACCTTGTTTGCCTTCCCTGGGTGGTAGTGTATCGTACAATCATAATCCTTGAGTAATTCAAGCCATCTCCTTTGCCTCATGTTGAGTTCTTTTTGTGAGAAAATATACTTCAAACTCTTGTGATCAGTATAAATCTCACATTTTTCACCATAGAGGTAGTGCCTCCATATTTTCAAAGCAAAGATCACTATTGCTAACTCGAGATCATGAGTAGGATAGTTTTGTTCATGAATTTTAAACTGTCGTGATGCATAGGCAATAACTCTATCATTCTGCATAAGGACACAGCCAAGTCCTTTCTTTGATGCATCACTATAAATAACGAACCCATCATTCCCCGATGGTAGAGTCAATATAGGAGCATTGACTAATCTTCTCTTCAGTTCTTCGAAACATTCTTCACACTCTTTTGTCCAAACAAATTTAACCCCTTTACGTGTGAGCTTCGTTAATGGGTTAGCCAATCGGGCAAAATTCTGGACGAAACGTCGATAATAACCTGCCAAACCAATAAAACTACGTACCTCAGTTATACTCGTAGGTGCTGGCCATTCTTGGATTGCCTTGGTCTTAGAAGGATCAACAGAGATTCCATCTTTAGAGACAATATGGCCAAGAAAAGAAATCTCCTGAAGCCAGAATTCACACTTGCTAAACTTCCCATATAATTCATGCCTCCTCAGAGTCTTCAAGATAATGCGCAAGTGATTTTCATGATCTTCGTAGGTTTTGGAGTATACCAAGATATCATCAATAAATACCACCACAAATTCATCGAGATACTCCTTGAAAACTATATTCATCAGATCCATGAATACATAGGGTGCATTAGTCAATCCAAACGGCATTACAGTAAACTCGTAATGCCCGTACCTGGTTCGAAATGCTGTTTTCGGAATGTCTTCCTTCTTTACACACAACTGATGGTATCCAGATCGAAGGTCAATCTTTGAAAAGTATTGAGCTCCATGCAGTTGGTCAAATAAATCATCAATACGAGGTAGGGGATACTTGTTCTTTATCGTTATAGCATTGATCTCCCTGTAGTTGATACATAACCTCATAGATCCATCTTTCTTTTCAACAAAAAGAACAGGGGCTCCCCATGGAGAAACACTAGGGCGAATAAATCCCTTATTACTCAATTCCTCTAGTTGTTTGTTTAGTTCGACTAGCTCTACAGTGTCCATTCTATAAGGGGTCTTCGATATAGGCCTCGATCCAGGAATCAAATCAATAGAAAACTCAACTTCTCGTTCTGGAGGATGTCCAGGTAAATCTTCCGGAAATACATCTAAAAATTCATTCACAATAGGTACATCCTCTATTTGAACATTCCTTTCCTCACCGACAGTTATTTCATTCTCTTCCTCCCCGATAATTGAATTAAGTTGAGCTACAGGGGGTGGATCTAAATAAGAATTAGGTGGTGACGATTCTGCTCTAAAAATAAGGTGCTCCTTATCATTATCATCAAGAATCATAACCTCTTTCTTCTTACAATAAATCTTCGCATCATAGTCCGAAAGCCAGTCCATACCGAGGATTATATCAAACTCAATCATAGGTATGACGATGAAATCAGCAGATAAAGAAAATTTATGTGCTCTAATGGGGACTGATTCACAAAACTTTGTTGCAACGATACTTCCCTTAGGAGTTTTAACTGACAACTCCCTTATTAAATCAAATTGGAAATATCTAATTTTCTTAGCAAACTGGGAAGATATGAAACAATGCGATGATCCAGAATCAAATAATGCATTTGCTAAACTTGAGGAAACCATTAAATTACCTGCCACCACGTCTTTCGGAGCTTCTACCTCAGCAGTAGTGATAGCATAAGCCTGGCCTTGATCCCTTGGCCTTTTCTGAGGTAAGTTCTCCTGACGCTTAGGAAATGCATTTGCATAATTCCCCATCTCCCTGCAATTGTAGCACTGAACGTTGGTAGCTTCCTTCTTCCCCTTGCAATCATGAGCTTGGTGGCCTTTTTCACCACACTTGTAACAGACTCCCATTCCCTTCAGGCAAGCACCGGGGTGTTTCTTCCCGCACTTACCACAAGATGGATATTCAACCTTTCCCTTCTTCCCCTTATTTCCATTCCCAGATTGATCAGCAGGTCTCTTCTTCTCTTGCTTTTCTTTAAAGTCATAAGACTTAGAGAATTCCTTTTCGGTCTTGATAGCACATGAGACAATGTCTTCGTACGATGAAAAGGATTGTGAGACTAATGCTCGACGGAGAAATGGTTTTAACCCATCAAAGAAACGATCAATCTTACTTCTTGGGTTGCGAATATAATCACCAGCGTACCTCGCTAACCTTGTAAAGTTAGCCTCATACTTTGTGACATTCTCATCCTCCTTTTGTCTCAGACTCAGAAATTGTCTTTCCATATCTGCTCGATGGTCGCGAGGAAAGTATTTTTCTAAAAACAGATCTTTGAACTCCCTCCATTCCATGTTTGATACTTCATCATCTTCCTTCATTTTAGAATCAATGAACACCATTGATCAGCATCTCCAGTGAGGCGGTAAACTGCCATGGTAACTTTTTCCCTTTCACTACTCCCCAAAGCCTGAAATATTTTCTCTAGGGAAAATATCCATTGCTCAGCTACTAAGGGATTTGTACTCCCATTGAACGTTGGTGGTTGTTGTCTCATGAATCGATCTAACATTGATCCTCCACGCTGCGGATCAGGGTGCTCCATACGGGTAAGGTTATTATTCATAACCTGAGTAAGTTGTCCCAGTACGGTGATTAGCTGATCAGCACCAGTTGCATCACCAACCCCACTATAATTATCTTGAGCAGGAGGGCAATCCCTACATGGAGTGCGTGCATTGATACGGTTTCCATTTCTTCCACTAGGCGCCATTTCTAAAAAATGGCATAAACTAGATCAGTTTATGCATCAAAATACATAATCCCATACTTATAAAACACTAAACATAAATTGAACTATCTATGGATATAATCCATAATCATAAATATGTTTTCATTGAGGAAGTATATACTCATAAACCCTTCATAATGATTTGTAAAGAAAGTGAGAGTTATCCTAAGCATATCCCCCGGGAGTGTCGTAACCAAGAGTGCAGCAAGGCCCGTTGTCGTGCACCAGTTCCCGTTCGAGTCTAGCTCATGGCGGTGTTTTCGGGTTTTACCCCTAGGTACATCTGTGCCAGAGCCGACTCTACCTGCTCGTATCCAGACAGGGATGTATTGCTCGGAAAACTCACAAAGTCTCTACAATACCAAAATTATAGGAAGTTCTTCTATACTAATCCTCAAAGTTCATCTTAGGTCTATGTGCTCTAATCAGAGTTTATCTAAATCTAGCTTCCAAGGTTTGTACTAAACTTCCTCTGATACCAACTGTAACGCCCCGACCCCAGCTACCCAGAGTCGGTTCATTAATTACATAACATTGGCATGATCACATGAAAGATCAAATCTCGAAAGACCGATTGGTTTAGTAGCCTTGGAAACACTAGATATATTCATAAGTTTTACATTACATCATAAAATGAAAAACTAATACAACAACATAATGTTTCCACAATCCACACTATTAACCCCTCATAAAATCCCTGCAGGTCATTCATAACTTACTTCTTCACATCCTGGGAAAAATAAAACATAAAAAAAAGGGGTGAGCTCAAATGCCCAGTAAGGATAACAATAAAGTGGAAACTTTCATAAATAAGAATAAACATTTAAGGCAATGTATAACTAAAACAAAAGCCTTTTAAATACGAACTTTCAACATGGTATGGCATAAATAAAATGAAATAATGCCATTTACTTATTCACATGGATATTCTACTAAATGAATAATCACATGCAAAAATCAATAACCACTTTCATAATGTTGGAATGCATAATGCCAGACTATCATAACCACATAGCCAAGGCCTCGTGCCAAGACTACAAATAAGATTTTGTCAAGGCCTTGTGCCAAGACACTAGTTTGTCTCATGAGACCTACCGATGCATCGAGGAGCTATAGCGGGCTCCACCCGTCACTTATTAAGTCCAATGCATTCCCATATGAAAAGGTTTAAACATAACATAAACATTCGTATTAAAACTAGCATACGAAATGTCAATACTTTCACAATAAACTATGAATGGTATAAAGATAGCACATCCACAGTCAAACATATCACAAAACCTTCAATACAATATAGAAGTTTTGTATCATAATAAATCAACTTCAAATAATCTTAAAATCCATCAAAGGATGTTGACATAGATGAAATCAAAATTCTTTTTAAAGAAATATCTCCTTTTATTTTGAAATCATTTAAGATCCATATAAAATAAAACATTTTCTTTGAAAATATTCTTATAATCTTGTAAGTAAAGCTTTGAAGATTTTATAACGGCGTAAAATAACCGCACCCGCCGTATAAGTTAAAAAAAACATTCTTACCTCAATTCTGTCGAAAAGGTTAAAAAGGACCTTGTTTTGAAAACGACGGAAAGATTCCTTTATAAACCTCTTATAAAAAGTCAAAAAAGGGTATAAATGACTTTAACCCATATTCTTGTAAATAGTAAAAATGTTTTGAAATACATTTTTAAGAAACATGGATGTGGATGATAAAGAGATCCCAGTAGATTATTACATATAAACAACCTCGGATAATGAAGAGATTGTGAAATAACCCTTACCTTGTACTTTTCCTTGGTTGGGGTAGGTTAACCTCCTGTATAATGGTGAAATAATTGTTATTAAATTATACAATAATCATATATATTAATATGATACATATATGATCTTTTAACATTGATTTATTAATAATATCTTAGAATTATCATTGTTTTGGGTGTTAACTTACTCATTTTCTTTTATATGTTTTGTTACATAAGCCATGTTTGTTGTATCTTATTCATATCCAGAATGATATCAAGTCCTTAAACATCATTTTTAAATCATAAAATGATAATTATACTTGAATGGATACGATGGAGAATGAATCTCATCGCGTTCGTGGAGACGGTAGTCCGTACGTACGCACGAGCGACAATATCATTCTTTTGATATTAAAATAATATATAAATGAATGGTATATCATATATACAGAATCATTAACATGTTATATTTATTATTTACATGAGTTACACATCATTATTATACCCATCCAAATAATATTATATTGAATAACAATTACACCACGACGTGGAGACGGTAAGCCGTACGTACGCACGTATGGTGACATGTTATTCAAAGGGTGGATAGAATACTGAATATGGTTGTACCATACTTATAATAACATCACAGTATATGTGAGATACTGGAGTTATTATTTTAGAATGGTAAGAACAAAGGAAGAAGAAGTGGAAGAAGAAATGAACTTAGAAAAGGGTGGTGAAATCATTACCTCTTCTTCGGGTTCTTCCTTTTGATTTGATCAAAAGGGCTCCTTAGGTTGGCTTTCTGATCAAACTAAGGCCTCTAGGTTGTAGTGAGGGATGTTGGGAGAGTATTTGGGCAGAGTTTGGCCGAACCAAAAGGCTTTGAAGGTGTGAAGAAATGAGAAGGAGGAGTCCCCTTTTTATTAGAGGGGTGAGGGGCACCTTTGGAAAAGCTAGAAATATTAATTTATAATAAATTCATATTCGGTTTCTAATGGCTCCAAAGCTTATTATTCAAAGTTTAAGGTGGGGATAGGTCGAAAACCACTCAACCAATATAATTTAGACAGGTTTGGGTACTTATATTATCCTTATCTTTAAGTATTAACTCTAAGTTAATTAGTTTCACTTTTACAATGTCTCTTTGTATTTTTATATAATATGGTTAATAAACATACTATATACATCCGAGAGACCCCCAAGTGGTCCATTAATGATTAACCTATCATAATATAAGTCTCTTGGCCGAACCTTAGATTTTTAGGAATTTAATATCAATTAATAATATAATATTTGTTTTAAGAACTCTTTTATGTCAATTTTGACACTATTCAATAGTTGATTTTTGTGAAACTCATAACAGATTGATTACTTCGAACAAAGTCCATTAAATCAATCCTAATATATCATATTAGCCTAGAAAATTAGTTTAATTCATTAAAAGTTTCATATTATATTTATTTGGGTATTTATAATATCAATTATTTTAATTTTTCACTATTTTAGTAATTACTGCATCATCATTGTGTCCTAAATAAAATAAATTATTTAATGTCTAAAAATTATAAATAAAATATAATTATGTAGGAAATCTTTTTAGCTTTCTAATGAATATTTATAATCTAAAATCCAACATATATAACCCTATGTAAAAATTTTTGTTCTAAAAGATATATGCTTGTGTCATTTTTGTATTCATTTTAACTAAATTAAAATAAAGTGTCATTATCACTTACAAGTGGATCCATGGGGTCCCAAAATTGACACAAAGATTCCCATGGTCGACCATCTATCAACCAATAGGGTTAAGACACGTTTTTAGGGTAATTTAGTATTATTATAATATTATTTTGTTAACCCTTATTTACCGGATTTACCCTTAACCATGGTAAATAAAATATTTACCGCAGTAATTATTCAAAATGTCTAAAAATAAAAGTTACCTGTTTACACAATTTGAACATCCTGATTCCAAATATGGAATCCATTTTCCTAAATTCAAAACACAGAAGTGGCAGAAATTAATGTAAAATTAATTCCCGCTGTCAAAACAAAAAGCGTGTTTTTAAGAGATAATAACTATCAAAAGATTGACACTTGTTTATGTTCGGTTTAATTGTAAAATTATGTCCAATGACCAACATTATATTAAATGGTAAAAATATATTCTAAATATACTTTAAAACTACTAAAATTCATAATTTATCACTATTAATTATTTTGATTAAAAAAGTTGTTTTTAATTTAAATTTAGTAATTTTCACTATTCATCAAAATATGAAAGTTATCCGAAAAGTACCAAAATTTCACCTTAGGCAAAATTCGATATTCCGAGTCCAAAAATGAAGTCCATTTTCAAATATAAAATATATATAATTTCAAAAATTAGGTATTACTATTCACAACAGCTAGTTTAATTAGTTGTGGTGTGTGTTAGAACTCGAGGTTGCGTACAACACACGCTATCGCATTATTCAAAGGGAAACGTACCGTAGAAGCTTGGGGTGTTACAAAATCCCAATGAATTATATTGGCACAATCATTGGGAATGGATGTAATACTATGAAAATAATTAGAATGAAGATTATGAGAACTCTTAGTAGCAAGATATGTTGTATCTTGGTTCCCTTATCACAAAGTGTGATGAACCTTGGTTCTTCCGAATATTATGTTCTTACAACGTATTTTTCATTAACTCTTAAATTATTCATAAAAATAGCAATATAAAAATTCTTGTTTTCTTTTTCTTGAACATTAAATATATATTCCAAGAACCATATGACCTTTGTCCATAATATTTCAAACATTTAAATCTCCCTGATTTATTATCCTTAAAACAAAGTAAAAAATATTAGTTAACAATTTTTAATTCAAATTAATGTCATCAATAATTACATGGATTTTAATTTCTATAATTTAATATGAAAATAAATGGTAAATCTCTATAATAAATGCATAAATATTGACCCAGATATTTCAATAGTATCGCCCATGATTATTAATGTTTTAATCCACCTATAATCTCTTAATTTAAATTTGTAAATACTCTGAAAAATCATAAAAAGAATAATTGAACAAAAAATCCATGTTACTAGATAAAATCATAAATCATAATAGACATCTTTTGAAAGAAGCACTAATAGAATTAAATTTTTATATATTTTTAGTTAATTTGACTGAATTTTCAATTAATATTTGTCACATATTAAGAAATAATATCATCTTCGAGATTATCATCCCTACACAATAATAAAATTATGCAACTATCTTTCGAAATCCTCATCATTAAACACTATTATATTGAATCAACCCTATTTTATTTATTGAAAATTTCCCACATCAATTGGAAAATAGTTAATATTATATGATATTTTTAACTTGGATTAATATTCATGAACTGTGATATTTTTTATAATCACCAATCAATACTATTACCAAACTCTTGATTATTATATAATTGATGAGTAGTTTAAAATTAATAAGAAATAATCATTATTTAAAATATTTCTTTTGAGAACTACTACAATTTTTTCAATTTCAATCGAACATTAAATATTATAATGCATTTCCAATTTTGGGTCCACACATTTAAAAATATCATATGAGTTTTATATAGTTAGGCGATCTAATTCCTTTGTGAATTTATTGAAATGTATTTTTTGTTAAAAAATAACCTATTAGATGAATAACTCTTATGTATCTTAGTGAGAGCTTTTAATTTTTAAATATTCATTCTTACCCATTTAAATTTTCTTCCCATATTAAATTCCATTTAAATTTATTAGTGTAACTGTAAAATTAAATTTATATATTCACGTGTGTGTCCAACATGTTGTTGCACTAATACAACAACTATTTTTAATGTCACCTTTTTTACGTCGGTTTTTTAGAACCAACATGAAAATATCTGAAAATTAATTTTTCATGTCGGTTATTATATAACAGATGTAAAAATACATTTTCTCTACTTTTTCTTTTGAGTTATAAAAGAACTGATGTGAAAAATCCATTTTATCTGAATTTTCATGTTGGTTAGTATATGACCGTTGTGAAAAATCAATGTACATCACTTTTCCACATCAGTTATTTAATAATCAATGTGAAAAATCCATTTCCCTAAAAGTATATTAAAATTTTCACTTATTTTTGTAGTTCGATATTATAAAACCGACGTGAAATTTCGATTTTCATGACTTTTTCAGGTTGTTTATTTAATAAACATCGTTAAAAAAGTATTTTCACATCCGTTATTTGATAAGAGACGTGAAAAATATTCACAAGAATGTATTTTATTTCCTAATATTTAATTTGACATGTCACAGATCTCAAATGGAGTTACGGATTGAATGTTATGACGTTCAAATTTTTATCATCTCTAAACGATGTATTAGTGAAGGCCAACTTCTGAAGGCCATAAATTTTAATCCATAACTCCATTTACGCTCCATGACCTGTCAAAATAAATCTTGAGAAATGGGAAACATTTTTCAAATAATTTTTCATGTCGGTAATTTAATAACAGATTTTAAAAATACCTTTTATCATTGGTTATTAAATAACCGATTCAAAAAATTCGTGAAAATTGATTTTTCACATCGGTTATTTAATAAATGATGTGAAAATGTTCTGATGATTGTTTTTTTTCACGTCGGTTATATAATAACCAATGTAAAAAATAAGTGAGTATTTTAATATCTTATCACGTCAATTATCATAAAAAATATATGAATGATAATTTTAATATTTAGCAAACCCTAAATTTCAAATTTTCTACATCACGACATCGAAATTTTGAATTGCTGCCTAAAATTTTTAATATCAGGTTTTCTCTTATCATATCAATTATATGTCTCCATTATACTCATATCCTAATTTACTGATCATTTATTTCATCCATTATCATTCCCCCAACATGAATCAGTTGATCTTCAATGTGAATCAATTATTTCTTCTTTCCAAGATCTCGTCAAGGAATATTTAATCATATATCCATGATTTATGGTTTTTTATTTTTGGTTTTATTAATTGATATACCATTTTTTGATCATTGCATTCAACCATCATCGTTCCACCAACTCAACTTGTTTAATCTTCCATGTGAATCCCCAATTTATTATTACCGCGATCTCGTCAAGGTATTTGTAATTAATTTACCATGATTTATATTTTATATTAGTTGTTTTCATAATTGATATACCATTTAATGATTATTAATTTATTATAATGATTTATGATTCTATATATCAGGGTAAAACTACAAATCCACCAATGGATTCAAAAGTTCCTTCTGAGATGAAACTATAGTTGTCTCATTCAATCTTTCCTCAAAAAAAATATCAAACTTCTATTGGTCATAAATTTTGATCCGTAAGTCCGTTTTAGATCTATAACCTCTCAAATCAAAGAATAATTATTTTTCTATGAGATGGTAATCATTTTTTACATCTATTATTTAATAACTGATGTTTAAAATGTATTTTAATGTCAGTTATTAAATAAGTGACGTAAACAATGACCTTTAACATCGGTTTTTTCAAAAACTGACATAAAAAATTGCTTCTTAACGCCTTTTCTAGAAGGTATTTCACATCGTTTTTTAAAAACTGACGTTTAAAACCATAAGACCCCATTTTTTACATCAGCTATTAAATAACCAATTTAAAAAATTATATTTTTAACATCGCTCGCAGTAACGTCGCTTAAAACCCGGCGTTAAAAAAAACAGACGTAAAAAAGGTTTTTGTATAAGTGTTGCACTCTCTAGATAAAACTAAAATATATTTTTTATACCCTATTGTTTAATTTTGGGTAATTTTTAAAATCTTCATCTGTATCATAAAATAACTTTTAGAAATTAAATTCCTAACATAATTTGAACACATAAACAAGGTATAACATTTTCATATTTGTCTAATGATCGTTATAGTGTTCATGCATTTTATAGTCAATCTTCATTCTCCCTAATTACTTTTATCAAATTAATTCCTCTCCAAAATGTTCGTCTAAAACATAATGATAAATGTATGTATCTCCATTCAATTATCTTGTAGGCTTTTCCAATGTTTTATATTCCAACTTACATCATGGAAAAAAATATTCTTCACCAAATTATTTATGTTTCATTAGAATTCCTTGAAATAAATTTCAATAAATTCAACATAAAATTTTAATAAAAAATTGAAATATATATACTACATAATGAATTTTAATGACACTATACTACATCAAACATTTAATCTCTTCTTAAAATATCATCCAAATGAAATATATATATAATATCCTACCTTTATAGAAGATTTCCCATTGATATAACCTATCATTCTACTACATAACTAATTAATCGAGATATAATATTCAAAAATATGCTTAATAAATAGAATAAATAAGACATTAAAATTTTTAAATAGGATAAAATATATCCTTCATGGAACCTCAATACGAAGTATTCAAATTGAGAAAATATAATTCATCCTTAAAACCATTAATAAAATCAGAATCATATTTCAATGTTGGCAATAACCCAAATACAATTCCAACAATATAATCATTGTGAATTGATAAATATTAATAAAATTGAAGTTACATAGAAACATTGATTCCAATTAAAAAATGTACTAGTATCCCACCCATTATTATTCATTAATGGTTGAAAAATATTACAAAAAATATTTAAAATTCATTAAGTTGTATCAAAAATGAGATAATTCCAAAAAAAAATATACATGGTTATCCAATCTGTTAGATCCATATATATAGATATCATTATTAGTATCATCAACCATATTATCATCAATATGATTTAGAACAATGAAAAACATCAAAGTTATACAGATCAATATATATTTAGAACATGTAATTATATTTCATATTATTGTAAATAAATATAACCATATAAAATGTTGGGTCAAAATTATTAATGCCAACATTATTAGTATTGAGAAAAATGTATATAGACTAATTTTTTTTGAATGGAATTAAATTACTATATATTGATGATGATAATCTGTTGTGTGTAAATGATGATTTAAGTGTTGAATTTTAATATTTTTTACTTGAAAATCATCTAAACCTAAATATTTATATTATACTATCATGTTTTAAAAACTAGTACATATATTAGAAAGTAAAATCATTTATATTAAAAAAATAGAAAATGAACTTATTTTTAATGATTTAAAATTCATAAAATAAATAATAGAAAAATAGATAATTGATTCATTTTTTTGAGAGAACATAAAAACTATTTATCGAACATTGTTTTATATCAGACTATATATTTTATTTTTCACAATGTTTTTATTTATTTCACTAATATATTTTTCAAGAACTATTAGTTAATATTCTTTTATGGATCCAAATTATTTATTATCTATGGGGATATATATACCTAGATATACTAACAAGGCTATTATTTAATCATTCCCTACTAACATCTAGTTGTTTATTTAATTTTCATTACTTTATTTTTAATGTCATTAAACACTATAAATATTTTAAAAATGAAAAAATATACATTTAAAAATAAATGCATTTTTAATCTAGTCCACTACCTTTTGTTTAATTATTTTGACAAGAATAATATGTGTATAAAATATTTCAACAATTCTGAAAATGACTATAAAACTAAAAATAAAAAATAAAAAATATGATAAAAACACTGAAACTATACAAGGTTAAAAAATATAAAATCCATAAAATTGTAGTAACCATTTGTATAAAAATATTTTTTTTAATTTTTATATAATTTAATTATTTTATATTGTTTTTTATATATTCAAATTATTAAATTTTTTTATTTTCTGGATAATAGTGTTTGAATTCTTTGTATATGTTTTTTAAGCACTTGTATTTAAAGAACATATTTTATGATATTTCAAAAAACTCATTATAGTTTTTAATTGTATTAATTTATTTTTAAATATTTCTGGCATATTTATTATATTATTCACGGAAAAACTTCTTACATTTATTTTTTATATTTTTTTAATTGAGTTTAACATATGATTAATTATATTTTATAATGTTATTATGTGTAAAAAATATATTTTTCCTCAATGAGAATCAATCGTTCTATGTTTTTGAATTGACTTGTTTGTTTTTATTTCTTCTGTTCATGTTCTACATTTTGTAATGAAATATTTTTTAATATACTTTCATTTACATCATTGTTTAATTATTTATCTATTTCACGATCATTGATTACTTTAGATAAAAAATAGTTACATTTTAAATTTTTTATCATTAATATTTTTATAATAAAAAATAATTTTACATTCTTCCACCATATGAATTAATATTGAGGAAAATGTAGTGTTTATATTTGGTGAATATGTATTATAAATTCAAATTAACTTTATTATAGTGTAAACTAAATTTCTCATAATTTTTGTTAAATTATTTTGAAATTGGATTTAAGGTTCAATAGGATGAATTCTAAAAAATATAATATAGTGTCTGTTCTATTTTAATGTTATTAAACCATTAAATTTTCACTTGGATGTAATTTTATAAGAAGTTTTTTATTATTACACATGAAAGCAAACATATTTTTAGTGGATATTGAATGAATTTTTTCAATTTTTAATTGTATTACTTAGTATTTTCCATAATAAACATTTATATTATAATTTTCAATTATATCGAATATTAACAAATATTTCATTAATGTTACAAGTAAATTTTCGTATAGGGGAATGAGTTTTTTTTAAATTATGTTGATATTTTTTTATTGATCAATCATATTTATACATCATGTTATTAGAGGTGTAAAATTATTTTATTATATTATACATGGTTAATTATCATATTTTGTGTATTCTTAAATAAGAATAAAAAAATATATTGAAGGAATATTAGAATGTAAGAATGAATATGGTTCAATTATTTTAAATGAATTAAAATTTTATTGTTTTACTTGAAAAATGAAACCAATTTTAACTAAATTCACTAAATTTTATGAGTATGAGGATGTATTTTTCTAATATTATTTCATATAGGATATTTTTTTGAGTTTAATAATTTTTTTAATTTAAATTATTCATTTTTTAGTTAAATATAATTTTTTTAATTATTTTAAAATGATCACTTGTAGAAATTAATAATATTAATAGTTATGGAGTTGATGATTAATTTTTTTTAATGATTTTTATTTATTTACATATATTTTATGTCTTTATATATATATTATATAATTAATAATATTATACATATTTTGTAGATTTGATTTTTTCTTATGTTGTATTGTTTTTAGTCATTTTATTATGTTATTTAAATAATTATTAATTATGTGAAATTATTATCTAATTATTATTTAGTGTTTTAATTAAAAAATTTAACTTTATAGGTGTTATAATATTACATTTTATTATTATTATTTAGGTTATATTTATTTTCATATATGTTGGGTACTATAATGGGAAAGAGTTAATTTTATATAGGAAATTTCATATATTTTATATAAGAAATTTCATATATTTTATAACATTACATATCTTTAATAACAATAATGATAATTGTTTTTTAAAATTAATTTTACATCTGGTTTCCTGAATTCATTTTTTCCATGTCACTACTTTTTTTTATTGTGTTTCACAGCATTTAATAATAGAGATGTTTTTTGGGTGGGAAATGACTGAATGTTTTACGATGTATGTCTGTTTGAATAAATTTAGTCTAGTTATAAATCTGATAATGGCTTTAGTAGGGTGGTCAGAATATTTCATGTAGTAATCTATATAATATGGGTTTTGTGAAGCTACTACTCCATAAGTCACATTTTTATGTTGTATGAACATTACATATGTAAATAATCAAATTCGATGGGATATTTATCTCGGTGTCCATAAATCACTAGTTGTTTATGTGGTAAATGTTTCATTTACACCATATATCATTCATCCCACATGTTTAAACAATATTTCTCATATTAATTTTTCCATTCCACATATAGCCCTTCATTTCCCTTGAACCCTAAGTGCTATCCAATGAATTTTTCTTTATCTCTTCTCAATATAGATCACGTCATTCGGTTATGGATATTTATATTGGTTGTGCTAATTTTTTCTTGGTAATCTATATTTTTTCATCATTATATCCCATGATCATAGTAGTTCAATTGTATTGAGATTTTGGATGTATAATATTATTTTTATTTTTTTCTTGACCCATTCTATATCCATTGTGTGATCCTGGACCGAAGTTTATACCTTGTGGTGGTTATTGTTTTACATGTTATTTCCTTATGGTATGCATCGTTTGTCTTCCATGATAACTAAATCAGTTGTTAAATAGATTCTTATATTTGGTAATCAATTATCAGGATTCCAATGATGTATTTGTGTTCCATAAACTATGGTCGATTACAATGTGGGTATGTGATATCCATTTTGAGTTATGCAGTTTAATCTATAGTGTTTGTTGGATGGAATATTATTTCTATACTATATATAAAATTTTTGCGCCTAAAATAGAAATATTCATTTATTTACTGGTGTTTTTTTTCAAATTTTGTTTTTATAAAAGATGTTTTCCTCTTTATTTGATAAATAAAATGGGTATTTTCAATGAATTGTGGAATGAATTTGTAAAATGGTTTTATAGGAATCATTTTCATAAAATTATTTAAAAAAATTACACATGGGAAACTTGGTTACGTCGGTAAAAGGTGTATTAATAGTGCTCATTCATTGATACTATTGAAGGGTTTACTCTAGGTTTTCTCCTATACACCCAAGGCATCATTTTATCAGAACTCATTAGAAACTTTTGAGTGTTCATATTTCAGAGTGTTCCCCCAACTCTTTAGATTCAATGAAAATTTCTTGAGACATTATGTAAAAATTTAATTTTGTTGGTATTTGTGTTTCAAATTTCAATACATTTAGTGATACATAGTATGATGTTACATATGCACTTGGAATGAAATTATTTGATATCTATATGATATTATTAAGAACTATATTACCTTGATTATATAGAACCTTGAATAAAGTTCCTTGATTTCCCATGATTTTTATATAATATTTATTGACAGAATATCATGCATGTTTTTTAAACAATTATCAAGGCTGTATTTTTATATAAGAATTGATTTGGATAACATATTTAAGATCATTTTATTACTTTTCATCTCACACCATGAGCACCACATTAGTTGTTCATATACCTTGTTATACCATTCATTGTAGGGAATGACAAGGAAACACATTTATTCGGGTAATAATCTATTAGCTGTGGCCCGGTTTCTTGTGGTCAGATTTTGGGGGACTTACTATTTTATAACATGGAAAAATTGTTTCAAGATTATTTTCATCCTTTTATATTATAATAATACAATGTGATTTATTTTGATACATTTTAGTTATATCAATAAAATATTCTTCATTTTATTAATGAATACATATTTACTCCAACTTTCTGTTCTAATGTTTATTTATACTATGTATATATATTCCATGTTGTTTATTTAATTTTGGAATACTTTTTCCCTAGTGTTTTTATTGACGGTCGGTTTTAGTTTCAATTACTGTTTGGTAGTATTTTTATGTGATGGAAGTCATGTTACTATATATTTTTAGGATGTGTATCTCCCATTTTGATATAATGATCATAATATCATTTTTTTCGGATTATCTAGTTCAAGATATGATTTCTCTAGTGATATGAACATTTAATCTATATTTTGTGTGTATTGATAATCCACAATGACTTCCTTCGTGGGTTTTATAGGAGGATTTAGTGGATAATACCCATAAGAATCATTCTTTTTCTCATAATATTACAGAGAATATCATGCATATACTTTATTCAATGGAATGTATTTAACCATTAGTCTATAATGATTTTTTCAAAGTATATTCTAGATCTAGATGATAATATGAACAATAAGAGTAATTCATATGCAATAAATCACCATCCTCTGAGAATAAGAATGATCCCAGATTGTGGGAGTACTGGGAAAAATATTGGTCAAATATTTGGATTCATGGATACAAAAGACTATTTGATGTTGTAATTCATGTAATTTAGAATCAATTTTCTTGAAAGCAACGGTTGGATTGTATAATACATATAGATATGAATGGGGAATAATATTATATGGGTTTAATTCCATATTATTCTATATGTTTTATAAATAGTCATTGGTAATAGAAATGTGTCTTGATTTCCTCTATTTTCATTATGGAGAGACATCAGTTTTGTGGTACACCAATCAGTTGATGGAGAAGGATCATTTTTCTTTTGAGATATTGAAGAATAAAAAATTGAATATTCAATTATACATGAATGATTCGCAAAAAAATATAATATAAAAAGTAATAAATATGGACCACTATATTAATGTGGTGATAATTGAAAAGAAAATTGTGATAGAGATGGATAGTTCTAGAATGGAAGGATCTTTTGAAACAACAATATCACTAAGTATAATATTTGGTGGGGAAAAAGGGAAGATCACTAATCGGAATGATCATATTAGGGGGGTGGATGTTGTTATTAGTAGTGATATTCCTCCATTCCATGAATAATAGCTTGTTTTATACCCCTAACATTTTATTTGTGTGGAAATGTAGGTCACACATGATGATATAGTTCGTCACAAACATGGACGTGAATAAATTATTCCTATTAAGACAATTTTTAGTGGTTCTATCAGGTGATTTTTAATCCAAATTACGATAAGGAACAACAACTAAAATTTTCACTATGGTGATATTAGATTCATCAATATGTATAAGGCTCTTTCCATATACTTTCTATGTAATGCACATTAATGGTGTGGGACATCATCCAATTAGTGTAAATATTGTCCCATCATAATTGAGAGGACCATATTCATTTCATATTCTATAGAAATATCTTTATTGGAATTGGGTGCATCATAATTAATTATTTCTTCCAATTTATGATCACTGTACAATCCAAAGTGGTATCATGTATTTTTTAATGGTGTTGGTGACACATCATTAGAAGTTTAAAGGGAACATGTTTCATGGTACATCTTTTTTGATATCCATAGTTGATAACAAATTATACTGGAATTTCATTATTCTTGATTTGGATCTTTTTGAGGTCTGCATTGATATGGATAATATTATCGTTCCTCTTTTGGATTTTGATTGTTATCATAGGTGTGTCTCAATAAATTCCTTAGATGGTAAGTATTATGTGTTTCAAGGATTTTGGGATCCATGTTATGGTCATATAGGACCTTTCCACCCAAATATCATAATCTTATTGTAAAGACCCGTAAAATTCAAGAGAAATTTTTTCTTTATTTTCTTTGGAATTTTACAAGAACGCGGTTTCTGACGGCACCTGATTCCGAGGCCCGGTGTGCCCGGAATCAATTTCCAAAGTTTTGCTCGGGTACGTTCAGTGAACGAACTAGCGGGTTTTTCTAACTTTTGAACCGGTGCTCGGAATCATATTCCGAGGGCACCGATGATCTCGCAGCGCCGATATTCGCTTAAGGAGACCTTTTCCGAGGTTGCGTTTTATGAGGGTTGAGAGTTAGTTTTGGGGGAATTAAAATGAAGTTAAATAAAATGTGGAAACACATTTTATTTTATCCATGTTGGTTATATCCTCCCAAAGGGAGTTAGAGGTGGGACCCATATCCACTTAACCTCTCTTGAGAGGATTAAGTGTGGTGGGGCCCACACGAACCCAAACTCTTCAACTCCCCTTTAAACTCCCAATAACTCGTCTCTAATTAATCTTGAAAACTTGGGTTATTAATTGAGAAGAGTTATCATAATTTCAAACTTTTGAAATTCTTGCCAACACATTCCATTTAATTAATTAAACCAACTTAATTAATTATTTTGAGTGTTTGATTTCTTTTGAAATCATTTTGCCAACATTAAAATGAGAGATTCTATTCTTCTCTTTGGGTTGGCATAATCTTTGTGATGAGAACTAAGGAGAGGAGAAGAACTTTTGGAAGACCTTCAACCTCTCGAAGAAGAACGTTCCACGTCTCCGAAGAACATGAAGCAACACCTTCTACCTTCTTCAACCGGAGCAAGGATGGGAAGCACCACCGCCCACAAAGTATTCAGAGAGTGTCGACTCGACTCGACTCGACTTCACCGAGAGCTTCTTCCTCCAACGTCAATGGAATCGACGTTCGATTTCCGCGACACCCGACCTCCGCGACTCCTGTCTTCCGCGGCTTGTTGACGTGCTCCGCACTTGAAACCGAGGTAGGGGTTAAATGTTATTTGATTCCGTTCTTGATTCTGACATGTCGAATTTTGTGGTTTTCGACTTTTTATTATCGAATAATGCGATGGTGCCGGACCGCAAAAACACGGCCGACCCTCCTCCTTTTTCATAATTGTTTTCTTTGTGGTTGGTACGAAGGAGCGCGGTGCCGTCGCACCCCGCGGTTCATGCAGAACATACGCGCGACGCCGTCGCGCCGCGCCGTGGTAAGAGATTCAAGAACGCGACGCCATCGCGTCGCGTCGAAGAAAGTCGAAGACACCGCGACCGAAGCGGGGCCACGGCGGAAGGGCGCGACGCCGTCGCGCCGCACCGAACGACAAGGGCCGCGGCCGGTTCCAGGCCGCGGCGGAGCAAGATGACCGGCGGCCGACACCGGGCCGCCGGTGTCGGCGAAGGAAGGACCGGCCGTCGCCAGTCCTTGCTGGCGGAACCGACCGGCCAGTGCGGGCCGAACGGGCAGTGGAGACCGGGGGAAATAATTCCCCCGGCCGGGTCTTCAAGCGGCCCCAATTAAGGGGCCGCGGTTTCACAAAAGGGGGAGGGGGGCAGGCGCCCCCCGTTCTCAATCAGCTCGGCCGAAGGCCGAGCTGGCAGCGCGCTGCCTTTCGCCGAACCGGCATGCATGGCCGGCCCGGGCCGGGCCGCGCTGGGTCGACCCTGTCCGGGGCGGGTCAACCCTGTTCGGGCCTACCGGGGGGTCTCGGGCCGGGACGACCCGTGCCCGAAACCCCCGTTACCGAGCTGTTTGGATTCAAATGCACATAACTCGGGCTACGGACCTCCAAACGACGCTTCGTCAGTGGTGATGCGATCCTTGGATCGATACGGTCGTTTCGGTATACCGCAATCAAGGTTTCAGAATACTTTGTGTTCGGCCAGGTTGGTTCGTACACGAAACCAACCGGGCCCTCGGAGCAGAAACACTCATATCTTGAGCTACGGATGTCCGAATGACGTGCCGTCAGCTTTGTTGAGTTCCTCTTGGTGAGACGGATCTTCTGGCATACTCCGCCCGAGGTTTGGACGCAGGTGGAGTGCAGTCGGGCTGGTTTTTCCTTAAAACCCAACCGGACCCCTGGGACGAAAAAGCCAATAACTCTCAGACCGGGCGTCCGATTGACGCGCCGTCTGTTGCGTTGAGTTCCTGTTGACGATACGGAACTTTTGGCATCCTCCGCCCAAGATTTGGATGCATATGGATAGTGGCCGGGTTGGATCGCACCGAAATCCAACCGGGCCCCTGAAATGGAAAAGCTGATATATTTCTGACCGGACGTCCATTTGACGAACCGTCAGCGGCGTTGGTGATCTCTTGAGAAATGGTCCCTATGATTATACCCTATGAGAGTTCGGGGTACAGTTGGGATACGGCCGGGTTTGGTTCGCTCACAAAACCAACCGGGCCCCTGGGACGGAAAGGCTAATAACTCACAGACCGGGCGTCCGATTGAAGTGTCGTCTGTTGCGTTGAGACCACTATGACGAGGAGGTCCTTTGAGATACTTCTTCATGGGACTTTGAGATACTTGGAGTATCGACTTGTAGCTCGTGTAGCGGACCCTCCCAAAGACGAGCGTACGGAGTACGGAGACCATGTAGTCGGCCGAGACCTGAAGACTTCTTGTCTGATTCGCTTCGGAGTGACTTACGTAGCCCAGTGGGGAGCACTACTTTGTGAGGTGGCAGACCCATAGCGGAGGAGCACTACTATGTGAGGTGGCAGACCCGTGGTACTCGACAGGAGGAGTACCTCTGTAGGCTATGAGGGGGGAGCACTACTGTGTTGGGTGGCAGACCCCGGCGGGAAGCACTACTGTGTGATGTGGCAGACCCGCGGTACTCGACAGGAGGAGTACCTCAGCAGTCTTATGTTAGTGAGCAGTATCTCGGAGTCGTGACAGGACCACTGTACACTCCAGAGACGGAGCTCTTCAGCAAATACAGTTTCGATAATGAAAAATCTTGGTTTGAGCTGAGACTTTTGACCTTTGTGTTTCCTCATGATTGAGATGGGTCACTTGATAACTTAGGTATATGTATGGGAATATACCTGGGTAGTGGTTATCCGTTGATTTCACAATACTTGTATTCCCTCATGATTGAGATGGGTTACTTGATAACTTAGGTATATGTATGGGCATATATCTAAGTAGAGGTTATCTGTTGAGATCTTCTTGTGGTTATCCATGTTGGTTTTAGCGAGACCTTGAGGGTGTCGGGGTCCCTACTGAGTATCATTATACTCACCCCTGCATGGGCTATGCCCGCACTACGTTGTGTTGGTTGCAGACGACGGACAGTGCTGATCGTGGTTGAGGCTTGCAGAGCAGGACGGTACCTGGAGGTGGAACACTGGGCGGGACATGCTCGGAGAGGACGGCGGGACCCGAGGAGCAGTGGAGCTATCTGTCCCTTTCGAGTTGTACTTTACTTTCAGTTTGGGTTTGTATACTGGCCCATTTACTTTTCCGCACTTCAGTTGTACTCTGTTTTTACTTAGTGTTTACTTTTCCGCTTGATTACTCTGTGGTGCTTGTTTACTTTACAAAGGCAATGCCTTCCCTTTTTACCGGGATTTACGCCTTGGTGCTAGTCGCCAGCCCCTGGCCTATGGAAGCCGGGCTTGGGGTAGTCACGGCATGGGCCCCGAGGACGGGTCGTGACAAATTGGTATCAGAGGAGTTCGGTTCTACTGCAGAACATATAACTCTGATGTTTCTTTCTGTGAAGCAATAGTGTTAAGAGTACCGAGTGTGGTTTTCAGTTCAGAGAGTCCAGTGTTGGTGTGGGCGGCCGACGTATCCATACACCAGGACCCTAACAACTGATTTCTGACTTTGTGCACGAAAACACTGATTGCATTTTTGTTTTCTAGAAGTTTTAATTGAATATCATCTCAATCCAGGCCAGCTCACCAGGTATAAATCGTTTGACCGTGTCACGTTGTTCCTTTCAGGGTTCCTCCTCGTGGACGTCTAGCTCGAGCCCCGAGAGTGGTGCGTACTGATAGCCCGCCGAGTGACGAGGCCTCAGTACAGGGCCATATCCCAGTTGAGGCACCGGCGGAGGCACCAACGGTACTACTACCCATTGGGCCACCGATGCCACCAGCCCCAGCAGCAGAGGATGCACGTCGCTTGAGCGCACTGCATGAGTTCCAGCACCAGAGGACACCCAGGTTTCAGGGAGGGACGGACCCGCAGGCGGCTGAGGATTGGCTGGAGGCTGTGGTGAGAGTCTTCAGGCTAGTGGGGACACCAAGAGATTTCATGGTGATCCTTGCTGCCAGCCTTCTTCAGGCAGCAGCAGGCAGATGGTGGAGCCTGATGCTCCAGATGCATGACGAGGTGACACTTCTATGGGCAGACTTCAAGAGCCTGTTCCGGGAAGAGTTTGTACCAGCCACCCTTCTAGCGGTGCATATACATGAGCTACTTCAGCTGCGGCAGGGCAGCATGTCAGTGGCGCAGTACTCAGTGAGATTCACAGACCTCTCACGCTACTCCACAGATATGGTACGGGGACCCGTTCTTCAGGGCCCGAACCTTCGAGCAGGGGCTCAGGCGGGAGATCAGAGCTTCGTTTGTATCGCACAACATTCTGATGCAGACAGGAGTGTTGGAGCGATCCCTCTTTGTGGAGAGTTTCCTTGCTGAGTAGTCTCCAGCAGCAGGACCCACCACTAGCCGGCATGCGGCAAAGTCTTCTGTAGAGGGTAGTAGACAGATGACGCAAGGGTCCAAGAGGACCAGACCTACAGGTGATCGACTGCATGACTCAGGGTCGGTAGTGCGGGGAACCAAGGGAAGTGATAGAGCTAGAACTGCCATGAGGTGTTACTCCTGTGATGGAATTGGTCACATAGCACGTGACTGTCCGACCCGCCATGCAGATGGCCAGCAGTTAAATGAAGAACCTCCAAGGCAGAGGCAGAGGTTTGATCAGGGCGGCCATGGTAGAGGAGATGGCCGGGCAGCTGGAGGTGGACGACGCTTCGAGGTGTTTCCACCACCACCACTAGGAGGTCCACCCCGACCGTAGGGAGTTGGTGGACATGCGAGAGCTCAGTTTCAGGAAGCTGACGCCTTCGATCATGAATCTCTTGGAGCAGATGGACAGCAGCCGAACTAGTAGATATGTCCTTTGTACTTCTAGTTCCTTTTTGCTATTGTGTAGCATCTTTGTATTATGAGCTGCAATAATAAAAGATTCTTACCTTTGTGATGTTTTCAATCTTGTCCTCTTTTGTGTTGTTACTAAGAGGTTCCAGTGAAGACTGTTGACTTGACCTTCACTTTCGAGTTTTCTACTGAAGGAGACCTAGTGACCACACACTGATTCTGATAGTGTGACTCTACCCTTGGAGGCGAGAGTGACAGTTGGATCTCTTGGTAGTTACGTCGAGGCCTTACGGCGTCATCCACAACATGAATGCATCATTCATGTCAGGATTGACTGTATTTGGCAACGAATGTGGTTCATCCAGGGGATGAGACCAGATTTATCTTTTTCGGCAAAGAAGAAATCATAGCAGCTCTTGTGAGACTAGAGAAGGTCCAGGTCATCCATGAGAAGAAGAGGACGACAAAGGGCCGACAGAAGCCTTATGCTGACAGGACTTGGAGGACTCTAGAGTTCGAGGATGACCATCACGTCCTTATACGAGTCTCACCTCGATGAGGTTTACGGAGATGTGGACAGGGATGCATGTTATCTATGAGGTTCAACGGACCTTTCTAGGTCCTCAGCTTGGTAGGTGAGGTGGTTTACCGCTTGGCCCATCCAATTTAGTTGCACTAGGTGCACGACGTTTTCCATGTATCTCAACTGAGGAGATACGTGCTCGACCCTCTGCATATCATCGACCATGAGGAGCTGGACAATGGCAATGGGGTGTCTTTCACGGAGGTTCCAGTGGGGATCAAGGAACGACAGGAGTGGATCCTACGAGGATGATCGATTCCTCAGGTGAGCTTTCTTTGGCAGTACGAGAACCTCCAGGTAAGCACATGGGAGCGGAAGGCTCAGATGCGTGCTCAGTACTGCCTTTGTTTCCCTCAGTTTGTGGTGAAGCTTTACGGGGACATAAAGCCCTGTGGTGGGAGTAATGTAAAGACCCGTAAAATTCAAAGGAATTGTTTTCTTAATTTTCTTTGAAATTTTACAAGAACGTGGTTTCTGACGGCACCTGATTCTGAGGTCCGGTGTGCCCGGAATCAATTTCCGAAGTTTGGCCCGGGTACGTTCAGTGAACGAACGAGCGAGTTTCTCTAACTTTTGAACCGGTGCCCGGAATCAAATTCCGAGGGCACCGATGATCTCGCAGCACCGATATTCGCTTAAGGAGACCTTTTCCGAGGTTGAGTTTTATGCGGGTTGAGAGTTAGTTTTGGGGGAATTAAAATGAAGTTAAATAAAATGTGGAAACACATTTTATTTTTTCCATGTTGGTTATATCCTCCCAAAGGGAGTTAGAGGTGGGACCCACATCCACTTAACCTCCCTTGAGAGGATTAAGTTTGGTGGGTCCCACATGAACCCTAACTCTTCAACTCCCCTTTAAACTCCCAATAACTCCTCTCTAATTAATCTTGACAAATTGGGTTATTAATTGAGAAGAGTTATCTTAATTTCAAACTTTTGAAATTCTTGCCAACACATTTCATTTTATTAATTAAACCAACTTAATTAATTATTTTGAGTGTTTGATTTCTTTTGAAATTATTTTTCCAACATTAAAATGAGAGATTCTATTCTTCTCTTTGGGTTGGCATAAACATTGTGGGGAGAACTAAGGAGAGGAGATAAACTTTTGGAAGACCTTCAACCTCTCAAAGAAGAACATTCCACGTCTCCGAAGAACGTGAAGCAACACCTTCTACCTTCTTCAACCGGAGCAAGGAAGGGAAGCACCGCCGCCCACAAAGTATTCTGAGAGTGTCGACTCGACTCGACTCAACTTCACCGAGCGCTTCTTCCTCTAACGTCAACGGAATCGACGTTCGATTTCCGCGACGCCCGACCTCCGCGACGCTTGTCTTCCACAGCTTGTTGACGTGCTCCGCACTTGAAACCGAGGTAGGGGTTAAATGTTATTTGATTCTGTTCTTGATTCTTGCATGTCGAATTTTGTGGTTTTCGAATTTTTATTATCGAATAATGCGAGGGGGCCGGACCGCACAAACACGACCGACCCTCCTCCTTTTTCATAATTGTTTTCTTTGTGGTTGGTACGAAGGAGGGTGGTGCCGTCGCACCACGCGGTTCATGTGGAACATACGCGCGGCGCCGTCGCGCCGCGCCGTGGTAAGAGATTCAAGAACGCGACGCCGTCGCGTCGCGTCGAAGAAAGTCGAAGACACCACGGCCGAAGCAGGGCCACGACGGAAGGGCGTGACGCCGTCACGCCGCACCGAACGACAAGGGCCACGGCCGGTTCCGGGCCGCGGCGGAGCAAGATGACCAGCGGCCGGTGTCGGTGAAGGAAAGACATGCCGTCGCCGGTCCTTGCTGGCGGAACCGGCCGGCCAGTGCGGGCCGGCCGGCCAGTGGAGACCGGGGGAAATAATTCCCCCGACCGGGTCTTCAAGCGGCCCCAATTAAGGGGTCGCGGTTTCACAAAAGGGGGGGGGGGGCAGGCTCCCCCCGTTCTCAATCAGCTCGGCCGAAGGCCGGGCCGGGTCGACCCTGTCCGGGGCGGGTCGACCCGGTTCGGGCCAACCGGGGGTTCTCGGGCCGGGACGGCCCAGGCCCGATACCCCCGTTACCGAGCGGTTTGGATTCAAATGCCCGTAACTCGGGATATGGACCTCCAAATGACGCACCGTTAGTGGAGATGTGATCCTTGGATCGAGACGGTCGTTTCGGTATATCGCACTCAAGGTTTCGGAATACTTTGAGTTTGGCCAGGTTGGTTCGTACACGAAACCAACCGGGCCCTCGGAGCGGAAACACTCATATCTTGAGCTACAGATGTCCGAATGACGTACCGTCAGCTTTGTTGAGTTCCTCTTGGTGAGAAAGATCTTTTGGCATACTCTGCCCGAGTTTTGGATGCAGGTGGAGTGCGGTCGGGCTGGTTTTGCCTTAAAAACCAACCGGGCCCCTGGGACGAAAAAGCCAATAACTCTCAGACCGGGCATCTGATTGACGCGCCGTCTGTTGCGTTGAGTTCCTGTTGACGATACGGAACTTTTGGCATCCTCCGCCCGAGATCTAGATGCAGATGGATAGTGGCCGGGTTGGATCGCACCGAAATCCAACTGGGCCCCTGGAACGGAAAAGCTGATATCTTTATGACCGGACGTCTGTTTGACGAACCCTCAGCGGCGTTGGTGATCTCTTGAGAAAAGGTCCCTATGAGTATACCCTATGAGAGTTCGGGGTACAGTTGAGATACGGCCGGGTTTGGTTCGCTCACGAAACCAACCGGGCCCCTGGGACGGAAAGGCTAATAACTCAAAGACCGGGCGTTCGATTGACGCGTTGTCTGTTGCGTTGAGACCCCTATGACAAGGCGGTCCTTTGAGATATTTCTTCATGGGACTTTGACATACTTGGAGTATCGACTTGTAGCTCATGGAGCGGACCCTCCCAGAGACGAGCGTACGGAGTACGGAGACCGTGTAGCAGGCCGAGACCTGAATACTGCTTGTCCGATTTGATTCGGAGTGACTTACGTAGCCTAGTGGTGAGAACTACTTTGTGAGGTGGCAGACCCATAGCGGAGGAGCACTACTATGTGAGGTGGTAGACCCGCGGTACTCGACAGGAGGAGTACCTCTGTAGGCTATGAGGGGGGAGCACTACTGTGTTGGGTGGCAGACCCTGGTGGGAAGCACTACAGTGTGAGGTGGCAGGCCCGCGGTACTCGACAGGAGGAGTACCTCCGTAGTCTTAGGTTAGTGAGCAGTACCTTGGAGTCGTGACAGGACCGTTGTACACTCCAGAGACGGAGCTCTTCAGTAGTTACGGTTTCGATAATGAAAAATCCTGGTTTGAGCTGAGACTTTTGACATTTGTGTTTCCTCATGATTGAGATGGGTCACTTGATAACTTAGGTATATGTATGGGCATATACCTGGGTAGTGGTTATCCGTTGATTTCACATTCCTTGTGATTCCACATGATTGATATGGGTTACTTGATAACATAGGTATATGTATGGGCATATATCTATGTAGAGGTTATCTGTTGAGATCTTCTTGTGGTTATCCTTGTTGGTTTTAGTGAGACCTTGAGGGTCTCGGGATCCCTACTGAGTATTGTTATACTCACCCCTGCACGGGCTATGCCCGCACTACGTTGTGTCGGTTGCAAACGACGGACATCGTTGATCGTGGTTGAGGCTTGCAGAGCAGGACGGTACCTGGAGGTGGACCACTGGGCGGGAAGTGCTCGGAGCGGACGTCGGGACCCGAGGAGCAGTGGAGCTATCTGTACCCACCCTTCAGGTGGGATTTCCAGTGGACAGCTCGGTGTAGCGGCTTTTACTTTACAGTTGTTGTTTTCCCTTTCGAGTTGTACTTTACTTTCAGTTTGGGTTTGTATACTGGCCCATTTACTTTTCCACACTTCAGTTGTACTCTGTTTTTACATAGTGTTTACTTTTCTACTTGCTTACTCTATGGTTCTTGTTTACTTTACAAAGGCAATGTCTTTCCTTTTTACCGGGATTTACGCCTTGGTGCTAGTCGCCAGCCCCTGGCCTATGGGAGGTAGGCTTGGGGTAGTCACGGCATGGGCCCCAAGGACGGTCCGTGACACTTATAGTGATATTTTGATTTTGACTCCAATGGTGTTAATTATATTCTTGATATTGTCATAGTTATTTTGAAATTTTTGGATTGTTTCATAAAAAAATCTATGATATTAATTTAGATAGTGAGGTGGATTTCAAGAATGATTTAGTTATTGGTATAAAGATGATCACAATTCCCACATATCATATAGAACCATCCATGATAATAGAAAATTGGATGATCTTGTGGTGAAAGTTTTCCTTTACCACATTGTTTCAACTTGGGTAGTTCCATATAACTTTTCTATAATGTACTATAGTTCAATTAGAATTTTAATTGACAATATAATGATGAATTTTATCAAAGATTTGAGTAAATATTTATTTCCCCTTTTGTAACATTTATTTGATCTATTAAATGGGGTAGTTATTTTTATGGACCGATCAATGGTTTGGTTAACATGTTCTTAGAATTCAAGAGTTCGATATACAAATAATGGAGTTCAATAGTTGGTATGTCCTTAAATAATTTCTTGTGATTATTTTTTTGGAATAATGGTGATGTGGTTTTATGGATTTGAAGAACTGATATTCTAGTAGTATCATGACTTTTTGTGGTAGTGTTCATCAATTATATTTTGATTAATTCAAAATCTTACAATGAGACTGATGAAAATATATATGTTTTATAGAAATCCCATGTATTCAACATCTGTATTGAAATCCATTAAAATGTATTTTCTATTTCCAAGAAGGGATATTTATTGGGAACATTGTATCTAATCATGGAATACTAGTTCATTCTGAGAAGGTGAAGGAATTATTGATAATAGGGGAGCCTAAAATTCCTTTGATATTAATATCACCCTTAATATTTCTATATAATATGAATGATTCATAAATAATATCTCAATGTTGGAATATCATTTGTGTAAGATTACATTGTAAGGGGTAACGATCAAATGGGATGTGAAATTTTTGTCTTCTTTTGATGAACTGAAACCCCTCTATCATAGAATCCGATTTTGGTGTTATCTTACCATGATATGGTGTTTTTGGTTTTATGACATACTTATAGTGGTGACGAAGATTTTATTTTTATGGAATGTTATAATGTTATTTCATATTTATATATTTATATCTTTTCATATGAGAATAATTACCCCCACTCTAGAGTTTATGTTTCTCATAGTTATACATGTACATAAATGTTATTAGAAATATCACTTTGGGAAAAGGTTCAAAGATTTTTTTGGCCATAATTGGCTGAGCTATATCACATTTATTAGTTAAATGATTATCTGATACTGGTGGTTGTTAGAAATATTTATGAATTTTGACATTAATATTTCTTTCATTTTATGGATGATTAATGTCTTCCCTGATTCTCTTAATTATAATGGTCCATAAAATATTTTTAGAATCAATAAAAAAGTGGAACCTTCTGTTACTATTCACTATGTTGCATCAAGATCATCACGAATATATTTTGGAATGGTTGTGACTAGTGTTCAGTTATAATTATCTATCCCTGATTTTGTTATATCGTTTTAGTTTTATGATGATGAGTTCTGATGATTTCATTAAACTCTTTAGGGTGTGGATATAATTTTTGGTTGTTACCTCTCTTCATATAGTATTATCCTTTTTAGAGAATATATTTTTATTCTAAATTCTATGTGGATATATGTTTTTTGTGACTATTATAGTTCATCATGGACCATTTAACAAGGAACAATGAATATATTATGAAATGGTATAGTGATTCTGGTGGTTGGGCATAAATCATGACGTTTCATATCTTGTTTCATACTCTTAAAACATTCGACAGATAAAGGCATATCGTCTAAAATATTATGTTTTCTTCAAAACTCATCTAATACCAGTTGGTATATAGAGAAGGTGTCCATAAACATTTCTTTTAGATTACTATGGACTTCACATGTGAATAGTGTTATATAGGTAGTGAATAATTAATTGGAAATGTAAACCAATTTGATTCCATTTAGGGACACCACTAATGTTTAAGATTAGGGTATTCTATATTAGTAGGACTTTTTTTGGTTACATGGGTTTCCCTATATTTTTTGTTTCAGAACATGACCATAGATCTACCACATGATTCTAGAATATTTTATTGGAGGTTTTGGGGACTTAGGTTTGGTTGAGTGAAACTTTAAATCCATATAAATAATTCCATATCGAATATGTGATTTAGATTATAGAGGATATGATCCATGCATTCATCTTGGATTGTTTTTTATCATGGTATAACCATATGATATAGTTTTAGTTTTATTATAATAATATATATCATTCGTCAATCAGAATAAATTTCTTATAGGATTTTAGGTCTCTCGTATAGGTCTCCTTGTTACTAGGATGAGGTGGGTGATTCCACACTTGTGGAATCGAGTATCACTCAAGTGATGTCAGCAGAGATTCAGAATAGGCATTGTCAACTAGTTTTATCTTAGAGTCAGTAGAATTCATATGTGGATTATTGACATTTTTATGGAGTTTTGATTAGTTTCCTGGTTTTTTTATGGTTTCTTTTAAATTGGGACCCATTAAGCTTATAATAAAGGGAATGTTGTCTCTGAAATTATTTAGACTATTTGAAGTCTTTGAGAATCAAGGTTTGGTCTCTTATAAGTTATAATTAATGTTTCAACTGATAGATATTCATGAATTCATCCACATATCTCAATATAGAACAAAAAATCATCATCCCTTTTAATTTTTCAGATGAGAGGATGTTGATTATGAGATTCAATTTTTAGTTTCATAGTATCCAATGTATATTATTGTCTCTTTAGTGAAGGTCTTATAAAGGAAGTGCATTCTATCTCTCAAAGTGTTATGGTGGAATGGATCTGAATGTCATGAGAAATGGGAGTATGTAACATTAGTGAGAGAGCGTTGGCATCACATGTTTGTAGAGAACCATTCATCTAAATAACATCTCGAGGAAGAATCATATTATGGTGTACAGTTTATAATATCCCATTACAATCAATTAGGAATTAATTCATTCTCTTATTTATCACGGTGTGTTCAAAACCATTCAATGATGGAGTGTGTTTGTTGGGTAAATAACCTACTATTTGATGTTGTATATTTTATTAAAATAATATATCCTTAGAGTAAATTTTATAAAGGCTTTGGTTGAAGGATTATAATTTTTTTGAGATTATTCTATACCATCTATGTGTGGTTTTTTATATTATTCATTGGTGGTGGGATTGTAAATGTGATTTCTTTTGCCAAAAAATATTTGACAATATAGGTTTAACTACTCATGTAATATTTTATATTTCATTTAGATTTTATGAAGGATCTCTCATGAACCATAAGTGATATCCAAGGAGATTTCATTTTTCTATAGACATTATTAGTCACATATTGTGTGACTCTATCATTATTATGGTTTTAATACTCCCATCAAGGTAAACACTATTTTTTCTTCTTCATTTTCCTTGCTAAAAGAAGTAAAATTTCACTATTATTGTGTATCTATTAATATTTTGATGATGTTTTTCTGGGTTCTAATAAGACTTGTTTTGTGATATACAAGCGAGGGGTGACAATTATGTTTGTTGTGGCACTGTAAGAAAGTTCTTTGAGGTATGTTTTATTTATATTCCCTATATATGCAATAAATTTTTATATAGGAAATATTATTTGGAAATAAAGTATAGGTCTTTCACAGTTTTTTTATTCCTTCCATGTTGGTGGATTATTTTTAAAGGTTGCATGACATGGGTTGATTTTAGTCATTCCATATCTATCCTACGTTGGATGAATATTTTAAACACTAGGTTTTATAATATATTTTATAACTAAAATTCACTGATTTATTGAATGATTAGTGTGTGATTACAAAAGGGTTTTTGATAAAAGATTATTTTCCCTTTATTTTTTCATTGATGTGTGTATTTTCAATCATTTGTGAAATGTTTTTTCAAATGGTATTCAGATCATGATATTGATGATATATGACATGGGATATGATGGTCTCTTAGGAGGAAGGGGTAGCAATTGGTCTTTTCTATTGATATAGTAAGGGGTTCAAAAATGGGGTGTTCCTTTCCCTTATGTTCCAATTGTTATAGGGTCTCATTATGTTGTATTAGGTGGTTCAAAATATATTGTGTTCCTCTTCTATCCTAGTTCAATTATTTTTTCTAGTGACCTAATGCACATTTTTTTCGATGCATTTTTTGAGTATTCTCACTATCATAACCTGTAGTGATTCTGGAAATGACATTTCCTATGATTTAGGTTTAAACATATCGATATATATATATATATATGATTTTCAATCAAACAATTCTACCTATAGAATTTAGAACTATGGAAAAGGAGAATATTTTACCATTCTTTTATTATAACAACCATTTGATTAATTTTCATGGATTTTTTTCTTTAAAGGTGAGATATTTTAGAATATTATAAACTAGCTGGTTGGGTAACACAAGGGTGTGATCCTATTTATCGGTTTATCTTACACCTTGTGTACCCCTTAGGTGGTTTATAGACCACATTATTTCTTTTAATGTTGGAAATGGAATGTCACCAAAATAATTTAGTTTGGTATTTTCAAAAATGATGTTCAATCCAGTGGTTAGATGAGAGGAGGATTCCCATGATATCAAATTGAGTGACTATTTCTTTTTTTGGTGATATCCTTCATTTCTAGACTCATACCATGGAGTTATTTATTTAAAATTTGGTTACATTATTTCTATTTTCCTCTCTTAGTGATGGAATATATAATAATTTCTGTTTTTCATCCATTATTTCTCAATTATATATTTATATATATATCTTTGTATGTTTGTGTGTTCCATGTTGGATAAATCAAGTTGGGATAAATCATTCTCTCTATTTTCTATTGAAGCACAGGTTCAGGTCACTAACATGTGGGGATCATGAATTCCATTCTTGTACGTGGAGGATCAAGTGAGGTGATAGGATTAAGGGTAACCCATTTTTGTTGGACGTAGATAAGATACATTTTAGTTAATGTTATGTGTGTGTTCATTTATCTATATTTTAGGATTGTTTAGTAAGAAAAAAAGGGTTTCTTAGGTTAGTTTATCCAATGATCATAAATTCTTAAATAAGGATAGAAAAATAGAGATGGATAGTGTCAGAATCATGTGAAATCTATCTACATCATATAAAAATATAATGAGTTTTACTTTTCAGGATAATAATAAAAAATCCATGTGTGATATTTAAATGGGGAAACTCGAGCCATGTCTGATTAACAGATCCTGTGGCTACATAGGTTATATTAATTTAAATTCAAAAAAATTCAAAATATAATCTTCACCTCAGATTATATTAAATATGTATATTTTATTGGAATAAAATATATATTCAACATATAAATGAAGATAAAAAATGATTCATAAATACAATTCAGATGTAGAGAGTGGAAAATATGGTCCCTAAGAACACCGAGATTGTTCCAATTATAAAAAACAACTATATGATTCAACAAAATACAAATGGAAACCTAAATATGAGAAATTAAGTTACTTTTAGTTAGATATTTACAAGAATAATGATTATTAAGTAATATAAATCTCACTAAAAAAATAAACGTGAATCGTTTATGTATGTGTAATTGGTGAAATATGCCATTTAATTCAGTGACTAAGTAGTTGAATCATGTATTTGATCCACAAATAGAACACCATTATTTCCACTAGCATGGAGATTCTTCATACATGAAATGATAGTAATCAAGTGGTTTAACTCATGAACACTTTTTCTAACTAGGAATTCCTTCTTTATGAGTACTGTAAATAAGTTGCCCTTCACCCATCCAGTGTGGATCATGATATCAGTGATGCAATGTGTCTTTATTTTCTATAGGCCATAATGACATGTGTTTCCATTGTTTCCAATAATAAAACAATTTATTATGGTTTTAAGTTTTGATACTAAAGTTTTTACTCTATAAGGATAAAATTAATTTTATATATTAAATATACATTTTATATGGATTAGCTTATATATATTGAAAGGCTGAAACATAAAACATGTTGTTGAGATAAATATATGGTGGATTATAAAATGATGTAAAGGTTATATGATATTCATTAGAATTATAGAGAATGATTATATTTATTATGATTCTTTCTCTGGTTTGATTGAAATAATAAATTTGAATAAATATAGATGTAGAGTGTCCTTTATTTCATGGCCAATAAATCTGGTATATAGATAGAGTAAGAGTTTAATTAGAAATTTTATTAGTTAAAATTAGTTTTCAGGGTACTTTTAATTTCCTTTTCTCATTATTATATCAATTATTTCATGTTTTTTTATTATATTAATTACTGAGTATTCGTTCTTTCACTATCTAAATTGCACATATTTTTTAGATAGAAATTATGGATATTCATATTCAAGATTCAAGATTATTATTTTAGTGTTTATGGGGATTTGAAATCTTAAATATTCTTAAGGAGCATTGAATAAATATTCAAGGATGGATGGATTTTATTTTAGAAAATCAATTTTGTATTATAGTGAACATATAAAACGAATTAGTGATGATTTATTACATATAAAACCCTAGACTATTTATTTTTAATGACATTATTGAAATTCATTTCCTATGTAATATCGTTTTGTTAATGTGAATATTACATTACAAATGGGATATTTATTTCAATATAAAAGTAAAAAATGTAATCACATTTTTCAACAATAGAATTTTGATAGATCATAATATAAATACCCCACTTATTTCATTAGTAAAAATTCAAAACAATCCATCCATATAAGTAATTTTGTAAGTGAAATGAAATAACATCATTTAGAGCTAAGACATAATGTCAACATTAGGGGAATAATAATGAATTTGGGGGTCTACATGAGGGTAAAATTAAGAGGTAATATATTTCCCAAATTACTTCATCCATGAGAGGAGAAATAATGAATAATATAGTAAAATTAATAAAATGAATACAGGAGAGTAAAATTCACATATCCATCAATTATTGTGTGTAATAATAAAAATAAAATAAATTTATCAAAGAAACCAATAAATCACCATAGGTCACTGAACATTGATAATGAGTGTCAGATTAATAATGAAATATATAGTATTGATAACAAACAATGGATATCTATAAAATAAGAATCATTTTGTGAATATCATTATAATCACCTTAATAAATGATTCGTTTAAAAATTATGTGTTTCATTAAGATAAAATTATTTCCCTAAATTCCTGTATGTTCATGAGATTATCTTCTATAATGAAATCCACCAAATTTTAGGATAGCATGGGTGAATACATTGATTGATATATAAAAAGGGATTAACTAATCTAATTAGTGAAATAAATATAATGGGTGATAAATATTACATTCTGTGACACATAGTTTATAGGAAGTTTTATTTCAAGAAACATTCATAAACATTTCATTGCATGTTTAAAATAAATATAAATCTTGTTCTAAAAATACATTTAAGAGATGGATGTTTTGAAAAGTTCATAGTTATTAACATGAATATGGGGAACATAGATTCTCTCAAGTGATACTTGATTAATTAGTAACATTCAATAAAAAACACATTTTATCAAATGGTGTAGTGTTTAGATACCTATTACACTAAGAGATATCTCGGAATCATTTATTGAGGTGTTTCATTCAATATGTTTAGTATTATTTCATGATTTCTTCATTCTCAACAATATAATGGATTATTTTTGGGGTAATTATATTTGATATTGTATTTATTGATTAATTATTTCATGGGAAATGAAAAATCATGTAATTGAATAGTGTTCAGAACACAATAACAATTGATATCATATTACAGTTCACTAATACATCAGAATCAGAGCTTAAAAAAATCTGATATTATCATAATGTAATCATGAGGAAATAATTTTTTAATCATATATGTACTATATTGCGATGTTCTACACCATTCCACTATTAGTCATGTAATATTTTATTCATAGTATAAATTATAACACTATTCCATAGTTTATATAACTCAGTCCAAATTTTTTTGGGAATAAAACTTCATTAGAATTGGACCTCATAAAATATTACGCAATGAAGATTTTTTACATATTAAATTTAGGATACATATATAACCAATTTTAGAGACATTGGTGAATATTTCAATGAAATGAGAATCATAATTTTGATACACATATAACAACTATCTATGACTATCTTATTATGAAGTAACACATTGTGTGATGCCATATATGTTATCGACTTAATTACAAGTGAAGAATATCTTCAAAAAAATGTATGAGACTTGAAATTAATTGATTATTAATTTTATTGAGTATTTTAGATTGGATGTTTTCATGAATGATAACAATAACGGTGGGTAAAAATTGATCAAATTTATGAGGTAGTTTACGATGATTGTAAGAAAGTTTATAGAATTATCGACCCTCATATTGATCATTTCTTTTTTCTTTTAACCCAATAATGTCATCCTCCCAATTTCAATAATTTTTAATCATAGTATGATAAGATCATGAAAAGTGGAGCCTCAATAAGTTGACACCAAATAATATACCATTGATAAAATGAGTGCGTGAATGTTGACAATATTTTTTATTTCATGTGCATTTCTTATAACTTTAAAATTCGCTTCATCATATATTTTATTCAATAATTTTTTCATGATTGAACTAAAACATGAAAAATAGTTTTGGACGGTCGGTTTTTCGGAAAACTAATTTTTCACCCCTCCCAACCCCTTTGGTGGACACGAATCGTTCAACATTCTTGAACAATATAAATATTAAATTATTTTCTTATATTCAATTTATTTATTATCCTAAAGGACATAAAATTTTAAATTAATTATATTGTAGAATTTTTTTATAAACATTATCTTTCAATTAATTTCCAATTTTTTATTTTTTGTTGGATGGTTTTTTATTGTTTTTTAAGAGAGTAAATCATCTAAAAAACCATGATGTTAATTATATATTTATATTAATTATTTTGATAATTATGGTTGTTTTAATGGATTTATATATTTCCAAACGTTCATTTTCATTGTTAATATTTTTCTTAATTTTTATTTTCATTTATTTGTTTTGAAACATTGATATGATAAAAAAATTAAATTTCCATGTTTTTGTAAATATGGTAAAAATTGTTATGATATATTAATAAATTTTATCTAGAAATCTGATTATTTAATGGTTGAAACTATTAAATAGTGAATGAATGTAATGGATCAAAAATATCTAGTCGGTTACTTTGCTGAAATATTGTGTTTGATGTGTTCTTAGAGGTCATGGTGACTTATTCCAAAAATTTTGAAAAATTTCCAGCTTTCTAAAAAATATTTCCAACTGTCGATAGGTGTATAGTGTTAGCAGATATCAGAAATTGTAAACATATTCTAGGTCAGTGAGTCATCTATCTATTGTCATACATTGATTCCTGTAGTGGGTAGGTGTATAGTGTTTCCAAGTCAGTGAACAATCAATCAGTCAGTGTATAGTGTTTCCAACTTTCAGTAGGTTTAGATTGTTTCCAGCAATTGGTAGGTCATCTATCGATAATTGTATAATGCTTCCAGCTATTGGTAGGTGTTAAATGTTTCATGGTGTCGGTTTGTGTACATTGATTAAAATTATCAGTAGGTCATCTATAAGTAGGTTTACAGTGTTTCCAGCTATTGGTACTTGTACTGTATTTCCAGGGTAGTGTGTTATCCATAGATAGGTGTAGAGATTTTTCAGTTTTTGGTATATGTATAGTATTTTCATCTACTAGTAGGTGTACATTATTTCCTATTCGATAAGTCATATATCGGTAGTTGTATAGTGATTCCATCTATTGGTTGGAGAAATGCGTTTCCGGCAATCGGTGGGCATACAATATGTCTAGGTTAGTTAGTAATTTGTTGGTATCTGTAAAATGTTTTTACCTATCAATAGGGGTATAGTGAATCGAGGCCTATAGGTGTATAATGTCTCTTTCATCCTAGAGCTTCACACCACTGACATTTTCATTGATTTTAAATGAATTGAAATAATTGTTCTATATGGTTTTAGGGTGATTCAAATCCTATTACTCTTCTAATAATTTTACTATGGTTTCCAGTTAATTTACTCTATCTAACGACATAGTATTTATGAGATCCATCTTTAATGGAAAATATAAACTGCTGACCGTGTAGATTTTCAAAATGATAAGACACCTTCGGCATTGTTCCACCTTCTTGTTTTTACACGGTACAAGATGCCCTAAATTATTTCTCCCAGAAGAGTCATACGATCGAACTTCCATCCGTGTATTGATTCCCCACATAGTTTTTATGTTTCATGTGCATCCCCTATCTTTATACACTCAGGATGTTTCGGACTATCAATGATATAATATATATTATAACTCCATTATTCTAGTTTCCTTAATACTTTTCCTTCTATTCTCTATTCAATGATACAAAATGTGATACCAATTTTTCAAATTTACATTTCTTAGGTGTTTGTTTATGAAGTTGGGTCGTGGCATCATTAGGTGGATATAGTCATTAAGGGAGTGGTGATTGTGATCAGTTTTATTGTACCATTGTCATGTAAATTATATTATAAAACATTTTTAGGGAGGGAATTCATGGATTCACTAATCTTATACACAAATTCATAGTGTTATCATGTTTCAACCAATGGATAAGAGTGAAATTGATAAAATCAATACTTAAACTAGATTAATGAATTTGTATCAATTTCTTAGAAATTTCATTTCCTCGTTGTTTTATAGGTCATGCGATATCTATGAATTTCTTATTTAGAATGATTTTCCTGATGAAAATTGGTAAAGAACATAAATTTTTTATTAATTGTAAATTAATTGGCAAAAGATAAGAGGATTTTTTAATTAATATGGCTATTACTATTGTCCTTTTATTAAAATAAAATAGATCTAGTTATGAACGTTTAATTGAATAGATTTATTCAATATGGAATAAACGTCCAATTGTGAGATGAATACATTTCTTTTAAGGGTTTTGAGTTACCCTTTTTCTTGTAAATGAAAATTGCCTTATGATAGGGATCTATAAAATATCCATATGTGTGAAGGATAAATTCCTTATTTGGGGACAAGATCCTAGTTTCTATTTTTTTTTCATTTCCTATTGCTTGTGTTTTGGTATTAGCGTAGGATGGATGAGCCCGTATGGTTGTTGTGGTATGTGGGGGATGGGGTGCACAATGGTTGTGATAGAAGTAGTTAACTCCTACAATGGAAAGATACAATTTTATTAATGTGGGTATCAGGGAGGAATCAGAATAAGATGAAACAAGTTTGATGTGATTTTTGGATTCTTGTTAAATCTTGGTGTTTTTATAACTTTTTTACATTCTCCGTTTCCTATGGAAGATGGTCTTTCTTACCCTTCTTCCAAAAACATGAATACATGTAGGGTATTCCATGTGCTTTGTGTTTTTCTCTTCTCGAGAATGGATGGGACAATGCTCCAACTATAGGTGGAAAAATAATGATTAGTTATTTATTTACTCACAAAGATGAGCCCCTTGTTTTTGAATGCATAGAATGATTTTCTAGAATACTAGTATTTATGGAAAAGTGATAATTATGTTAATAAATGATTGAATAAATTAGATTATCCCATGGGGTTAGAGTTTTCTAGGATGAAATGTCATGGTAACAACACAAAAGATCTATGGATTCAGTTTGGTTATACCAGGAGGGCATGGATATTTGGGTGTGATGCTAATGAAATTTAATGTGGAATGATAATGGTTAAATAATGAATCATTGTAAAGTGAGACTGATAAAAATGGATAAATAATCTCATGTATTTCTTTAAATGGATGTGTACTTATATGATACCTAGTTTTAGTAGTGGAAGAGAGGATTCTTAAAGATGTTATTTACGGTATAGTCTAAGACTAGGTTATACCCATACTGTTTTTTTGAGATATAATATATTCTATAATTCTTGTGATTATGTACACTAATCCACCCCCTCAGTTTTGGAAACTAACACCCTAGGGATATTGAGCCCTCATGGGTGTTTTTCCCAACATCATAGTTGGAGGATGGATGGCTGACTACCCCCATTGGCCCAACTCTCTTCTCTTGGAAGTTATATGTACTTGTTGGAATGACTATGATTTTTCCCAAAAAAAATGTGTGTCGAGGGCTATAATGGATTGTTATTATTTACACACATATATTCAATATACACATTCCTATTGATAATTATATGTGTAACATGTATAGGCTATTATGGATGGAGGATCCTTACACAGAGTAGGGGTAGTATTGTCATGAGGTATAATTCATGACATATGAAACACACTATTCAAGATATGGTAGATCTTAGAAACTACATGGTTACTATTAATATTTGGACATGGCGGTTGTATTGCATGATGTTCATATTGGGGTGTTTTGCCCATGTGTCTGCAGATAATCCCTTTTAGAGAGTGATGATGAAGACGTGAGTCGTACGGGAAAAGTGGGAAATCAATATGATAGTGGTAGAAGGGTACCCTTGATATGATTTTTTATATAATATACTCTTTTATACAATACATCGTGAGATTATCCATGGTGAGGTTGGTAATAATGTAAACCTATTTAGGCGATTGGTTAGTTTCACTTGTTGTTCACTATTCTTTAGCAAGATTTCATTACTTTGTCAAGAGATTCTCTGAGGGGGAACCTAATAACTATACAGGTATACTCACCCTACATTATATAAACTATTTCTAGGTCACATATAGAATGTTGGAGATCATGCTAGTCACTAATAGCTTGCGGGTTTCTCAGGGATTTTTCAGGTTTTGTGGTCACGATCATTTTTCTTTCTTTTTGTACTTGTAGTTTTTCTATTTCTTTAGTACCTGTTCTTGCATAAAATTACATATGTGCACATAGGTTTCATTTATATTGTAATGTGTCCAAGAGTTTTTTGATGTATATCTTCTATCTCTCATTCTCATGTGTTCCCTTAGAGGGTAACACCTTCCATTTGTGTGTTTATTATATCCTTGGTGATAGTCACCAACTAGAGGCCTACTAGATGTGGGACTCGGGGGTTCATTATCTCACTTATCACTCTACCAGTCAAGGGGGGTACACTTTTGGGGGAGGGGGAATTGATAGAGTGGTATTAGAGGTCTTGTTGAGGAATAGAATGGTGTTTGGAGTTAATCATAGGTGAGGTTTTATGGGCTGGCAAGGAAACTGTGATAGTCATGTTCAGAAAGCAATATAAACATTGGAGACTAGCTAAGACACATGTATTTTTCACCCCATTGATCTATTATATGGAAATTTATGTTTATATTGGCTCCTAAATGCATTGGTACTTATTGCAGGGTAGAGAACAAAGAAAAGATCCTGCATCATTCTTGCTTTCACAAGTTTTTAAATGGGTTGAACATGGGATACACTAACCTAAAATTAATAGAAGAAAATAATTTATTAATGATAACTCTTCCATATTCTTGGTTTAGGAGCTCTAACGATTTGTTCTTTTTTAGGTATGGCTTTGGGTCAACGTCCTCAACTTGTTCATGCAAAATATGTTCAGTAGGATCCGCCAGCCGATCACCGAAGCATAGAGGTTAAAGACGTCGACACGTGGAGGAGGATAATATAAGTGTTTCAGCGCTATTGTATGTAGATGTACATGGGATCAATTTTAGATACGGCCACAGAAGAGTTGTTAGAGGAGGATTAGATATATTTCAGGTCGATCTATTCTCAGAAGGAGCACTGGGAGTAATTTTTTGTGATGATGCTATGTGGGGAAGTGTGTCATTGGTGGTTCTAATTCATGAGGAATTGTGAGAAGTCAACAGTCTCGGGGGAGGGGGGGGGGGAGTTTAGAGACCCATTCATATTCGAGTTTCTCTCTTCAACCATGAAGGTTTCCATTCATTAGGAGTTTATTACGCATCGATAAGGGAGCACCCATGTGCATGAATTTGAAATCTGTTTCATGAACCATCAGTGATATGATTAAGACCTATTGGCAGGTGAGGATTCTATGGGAAAAAAATTTGAGGAAGCTTTTCATCGTGATATCCGACACCATGTCACCTCGATTATGCTAAATACTTATCTGAAGGTGTTTTTATTGGAAAAGTTCATCGATATGACATTATCCAAAATGATATAATCACAAGAGGGGATCCCTTGGAATTTATCAATAAGGAGAGATGTGATCTGGGGTTCCCAATTTTTAGGGAAGAAGAGTTTCCCTTCGGCTGGGGGTAGGTACCAACCCTCTATATCTCATTTATCCATGGCTAGCATCACCTAAAACTAGTCCAAGGGATACATCACTTGTTTTTATTATGGATGTTGAAGTCATAAGTAGCGAGAATGCATGACCATTCTGAGCAGCCACCGTGCGTTATATGTTTCGATTCAGGTACCTCTATTGAGAATGTTCCAGGCCAAGAAGTAGTAGTAGTTTCTAATAGCATTGGATCAGTAGAGAGTAGATTGGGTGGGTAGAGGATATCCCTAATATTCTACTTGTCCCCAGAGAGTATATAGTGACCATGGTGGTCGTCATCAGTAGGGTCGGAGAGGCCGTGGAATGGTTCGTTGTAAGATTCATGATTTAGAATTTCTAGTGATAGGCGATCCTAATTTCGTTTGAGGTACCCTTTTATTTTTTTTCTAATTAGGTTTATGCCTTTTTTTATTCTGGAGCGACACACTCATTCATATCACACACCATTTTAAATTCTTTGGTATTTTAGGTAGAATGGTTTCTAGTTCCCTTGGTATTTCCTATTGAAGTTGGAGGTCGATCTAACATGTTTAAAGTATATAGATACTGTGAGCTACTGTTAAGGTAGCCCGACACATGGGTATATTTCCTATGATTAGTAATATAACTATATGATTGCATCCTCAAAAGGAAATGGTTTAACATAATGGATGCCATCATGGATTTCATTAGGAGTTAGGTCGGGTTCTTTGATGCTGATAGAGAGAAAAAAAATTTCATTGGTGAGTGAGAACCTCAGATGGGTTAGAGGCATGTTGTTTCATTCAAATCCTTGATTGCATAGCTGATGCTGAGTTCATCAATGGCTCAGTAGAGGGTGTTTCCCTAGGTCATTGAAGAGTATCGTGAAGTATTTCTATAATATTTTGTAGCATTACCCCCTCGATGAGAGATCATTTTTGGGATAAAACTACATACATGAGTGTCTTATATATCGATGTATCCATATAGGATAGTGCCTTATGTGTTGTTAGATCTGTTTATACATCCTGATGGTCATTTTCATTGATTTTTTAGGCTGAGTGTATCACCATGGGGTGCACCGGTTTTGTTCAAGAATAAGGATAACGATAGATTATTGTTTTTTGTTAATAATCTTCTTGTGAACCATGGGATAATAAAGAACCAATATCATCTTCCCGAGATTGATTGTTTTTGTGGTCAACTAAAGGGTTAATGTTGGTTATCAATTCTCAATTTGTGGTCAGAATATCATTAGATGTGTGTGAAGGATGAGGATATCCAAAATACTACTTTTTCTTACTGTCATCAGTATTAATAATTTTTTGAGATTTCATTTAGTGTGAAAAATTCTCCAGCTATGATAATGGGTTTGATGAATGTGATGTTCTATGATTTTCTAGATAAGTTCATTATGGTCTAGATCAAGGACATCCTTGTGTAATCTGTATATGATGAGTATCATGTAGAGCATCTTCATGCCATTTTTGGTGTTCTTCATAATCATCATCTATTTGAGAAGTTATTAAAGTATGATTTTTGGTATCGAGAAGTCTGTTTCATGGGGAATTTTGTATTCCAACAAGGATTAGATCTGGATCTGTTGAAGATAGAAGAAGTTATGTCTTAGGAAGCCCCTATGAAATTGTGGGAGGTGTGGTGTTTCGTTAATCATCAGGGCTACTACAAGATGGTCATTTCAAATTTCTATTAGGTTGAAACTCTACTAACAATATTAACCAGAATGGAACATGCATCAGTATGACATGTTCAGTGTCAGGTAGCATTCGAGTACCTAAAGGAGAAGTTTTTTAGTGCTAATTCTTTATTTTCTAGCATAAGAAGTTCATTTTGTGGTTTCCTTATGATGCATCATGTCTAGGGTCAAGATTTTTTAGGATGCAATATAGATCATTAATTTATTATGGTACTCAAATTTTATGTCACCATGAGTGTAACTATTCCACTGACGATCATGAGTTGGAATTAGTGGTGTTTTCCATGATGTTATGGAGTAATTACATCATTAGAGAGAACTTTATAGTCTTCACTTATCCTAAAATCCATAGGTATGTTTTCTCCCTTAGTGACTTTAGATTGACATTTTCATCGATGGATGGAGTTATTACTCGATTATGACTTTATATTCTCATATAAACATGGTAAAGTGAATGTTTTATCCAATGATCCTAGTAAGAACTCACATTGTAATGCAGTGTGTGAATCCAGTGTTTCTTGGAGAGTAATGGATGATCTTCCAACATTACATATTGATATGGGAGAAGTTGGGGTTAGATGATTTATTTTTCATATGATGGTGAAGTCATATTTGTTGATGTAGGTGGAAGATTCCCAGTTGGGGGATTTTGATGTGGAGGTGTGGAGAGGCCCCATTGTTTGTAATGAGGACCCTTATGGTTGGTATGAGGATAAACAAAATCATGTGTTATTTTAGGGATGTCTTTTCATTCCTATGGTAGTGTTTGAGATAATTATCATAGAGTAACATAGTTTATCATCAACGGTAAATCATAGAGTGAAAAAGATGTACAGAACATTGAGGGGTTAATTTTGGTGGATTGGGTTGAAGCATGTTGTTGTAGAGCTCGTGTCCCGATGTTTGGTGTGCCACAGGTTGAAGGTCGAGCACTCTGTTCCCGGTGATTTTCTCCTGCCATTATATGATCATCAAGTAATGTGGGAGGACAACTCAATTGACTTTTTTTTACAGGTTTACCACATTTTTAGGGAGGTCATGACACTATATGGGTGATAGTGGATCACTTCATGAAATCATCCCACATAATATCAATTAAGGATTCAAGCTCAGTTGAGGTTTTTCCAAGGAAATATCTAGCAGCGGTGGTGAAACTCTACAAAGTTGCTAGTTTTATCATTTTTTATTGAGATCATCATTTTACATACATGGTGTGGAGAGGTATCTATCATGATTTTGGTTATTAGTTATTCCCTAGAAAATATTTTCATCTAGAGATGTATATCTAGACAAAAAGGACCATCTAGTCAATTGAATAGATGATGTGCTCTTGTGTCCCAGATTTTGGAGGTTTTTGGATGAGGAACTTACCCATTGTAGATTTCACCTAAAACAATTGTTTCCACTCCAACATCAGTATAGTTCCATTTGAAACCTTGTATAGTTGATCCTTCAGTTATTCATTATACTAGACTAGGGCCAGAGACTCAGCAATTCGTCACCCAAAACTAATACATAATGCGAATGAGATGGATTATGAGGTTCTTGAGAGAATGAAGGCAGAATAGGATCACCATAAATCTTATAATTATCCAAGGATAAGGACGTTGGATTTTATCATTGGGGTTCATATATTTATAAAGGTGAATCCCTATTGTTGGAAGAAATTGCTTACTCGTGGGAGTTTTCTCTCCCCCCAGTTTGTTGGGTCTTTTAAGGTGATGGATTGTGCAGGAGATGTGGTGTATCAAGATGCATTTCCCCCTAAAATGAGAGTGATACAAGATGTTTTTCCTATGTCATATATCCATCATTATCTTCATGAAGACTCCCACATCATCAATTCGGGAGATATCATTGTTGACAATGATGTGACAGCCGAGGAGTGGCCTGTAGAGATCCAGGACCACAAATAGAAGGAGTTTCATGGGTGTTCTATTAAATTGGTTTGTGTCTTTTGGTGGCACAGTGCCACGAAGGATAGTAAATGGGAACGTGAGTCATAGATACACACTCAGTACCTTGTTCTATTTGTGGTTTAGATAATTTATTTTAATGATTTTCATTTTGTGGTTGTAGCCCTTTCATGTTTATGAGATGGATTTATCATGTTTCATGTTTTGGATTGATCTCTTCTAAGAGGTATAAACCTAGTGATAGTAGATAGTAGTTTCTTGTAGTTTTCTTGTGGTTTTAGGATGTTATTCTGAGGATGTGGTTGAGCTCCTGTGTCTATTAGAGCCTTGAGAGATATCTCGGAGGATCATATTTCGGCCCCCACTTTTAATTCTACTTGGGTTTGGTTTTGGATTCTTGAGGATGAGAATGTAATGAGGGGTATACAATATAATTTCTTGAACCTCTATGGTCCAATAATTTTTCGAAATCTTGTGTTTGAGTTGTTCTGGAATGTCAATGTGACTTATTCCCAAAACATTAAAAAGTATACAGCTTTGTGAATAGTGTTTTTTTGTTTTTGGTAGGTTTACAGTGTCTACAACTATCTGTAGGTGAACAGTGTTTTCAAGTCAGTGAGTCATATACATGTAGGTGTATAATGATTCCATATATCGGTAAGGTTACAATGTTTCCGACTATTAGTAAGTGTATAATGTTTCTAGCTATTAGTAGGTCATCTATATGTGGGTGTACAATGATTCTAGTTATCCGTAGGTGTACAATGTTTCTAATTTTGATAGGTTATCAATAGGTAGGTGTACAATGTTTCTAGTTTTAGGTAGGTGTACATTGTTTCCAACTATCGATAGTTTATTTATCGGTAGGTGTACAATATTCTATCTATTGGCATGTGTACACTGTTTCCAGGTCGGCGAATCATCTATCAGTAGGTGTATAGTGTTTCCAACTATCGGTAGGTGTACAAAATTTCGATCTATCAGTAGGGGTATAGGGTTTCTAGGTCCGTGATTCTTACATTGGTAGGGGTACAATGGTTTTTTCAATTGGTGTGTGTACCATGCTTCCAGCTATCGGTAGGTGTAAAATGTTTTCGAGTTGGTGAGTCATCTATCGATAGGTGTACAATGTTTCCAGCTATCGGTAGGTGTATAGTGTTTCCAGAATGGTAGGTGTACAGTGTTTCTAGCTTCCAATAGTTGACCCATTTTATATTTTTGTTGATGTTAAATGCATTAAATTCCATGTTTTAATGTATTTAAGGCCGATTCAATGCTCATGACTCTATTCTTATTTTTCATAAGGGTCCGAGGGACATTACATAGTAAAACCGTGTAATATGGACAAGATCCACCTTTAATGGAAAATTTAAACCTTATACAAACTTATACATCAGTTTGATTTTAAAAAGGCCGAGATATATTCCATCGTGTGTCTTCTTCAAATTTTTATTTGGTATGAGACACCCATAGTTCATCCTCTCATAGGAGCTCTGTGATCGAACTTCAATCCTTAGATTGCGTCCCTTCATAGTTTTCCGTACTGCATGTGCCCCCTGAGTCATGATTCATCTAGGAAGTGTTAATCCATATTCGTTATAAGGTATGTTATTTCATTATTATTCTAGTTTCTTTAATATCTTTCCTCCTATAATCCATTTCTTGTTATCACATGTGATGTCCATGTTAATAATAGATCTTTATTAGTTGTTGGTTGATAATGTTTTGTCGCGGAATCCTCGAGTGGAAGCAGTGGTTGTTGGTGAAGTGATTGTAATATTTTTATTGGAACATTTTCATAAAATGAACATCAGAAACCTTTTTATTCTAGGGGATTCATGGATTCTATATTCTTTTACGTGAAGTTTTAGATTTATCATGTTTTAGAAAAGGGATCACAATGAAATTGATATAATAAATACATTAACTTTGTTAAAGAATTCATACAAATTGCCTAGAGATGTTATTGCCTCATGATTTTCTAAATCATGTGATATATATAATTTTATTATTTTTCATGTTGTTCTTGATGGAAATCTGGAATGAACATAATTCCAGGATAAATTGTAAATTAATTATCCAAATATAAGATGATTGTTTAATGAATCCGATTATTGTTATAGTTATTTGATGATAATAAAATGGATTCAATTATGCATGTTCAATTGAATTGGTTAAGTCATGATTGAATAAATAACCTCTTTGTGCAATAATGATAATTCTTGAAGGGTTCTGAGTTACCCTATGGTTTGTAAAGTCCAAATGAATTATGCTTTGGAGCCTTAATTTCTCATTGTGTGTGAAGGCTAAATGCCTTGATTAGGGCCAAGATACAGGATTCTATGTTATTTATTTCCTACTTCTTAGTTTTTGGTGTAAGTCTAGGATGGATGAGCTTGGATAATTATTGTGGTATGTGGTTGCTGGGAAGACCAGCGGTTGTGGGGGTAGTAGTTGACTCCCAGAGAGGAAAGCTGTATCAGTTTATGCTTGTGGGTGTTGAGGAGGACACCAGAGTTGACAAAATAAGTTGGATGCGAATTTTGGAAACAAGGTACGTGTTTCTATTTGTAAATATTCATTACTTTTCCCAATTATTGAGGTATATGGTCTTTCATACCCTCTTTACAGAAGATGTGAAGATGCATGGGTTATCCCATGGGAATTCCGTGTTAATATTTTCAAATATGGATGGGATTTCACTCCAAATATAGGTAGAAAAAACTTGAAAGGTAGTTCATCTAATCATCATGTTGATCCCATTGTGTTTGGATGCTTCAAATGATTATCTAGAATACATAAAATTATTTAAATGTGATAATTATATTAATAAATGATTGTATAAACGATGTTAACCAATGGGGTTGGAGCTTGTAGGGATGGAGTGTTGTTGTATCAATTTAAAAGAACTGTGGACTTGGTTTGGTTTGTATATGCTAGAGGGAATGGATCTTTGGGTGTGATGGTATTGAAATGTAATGTAGAATGATAATGGTTAATTAGTGGTTAAATAATTAGTTAATGCATTGTAAATATGATAAAAATAGTTAATGTTATCTAATGTAGGTATTTAAATTATTGTGTACTTATAAGATACACAGTCTTAATTGTGGCAGTAGAGAGTATGAGAGATTTTAACTATAGTTGAGCCCAATGCTAGGTTATTCCCATAGTGTGGTTGTGATCTATAGAATATTCAATACTTTTTTTGTTTCTATATGCTACCCCACCATGTTGGTTAGGGAAACAAACACCCCAGGGATTCTGATCCCTAGGGGTGGTTTCCCCAACACCCCAAAGAGAGGATAGATGGAAGAGTACCCCCTATGGCCCTTCTCTCATCTATTTTTAAATACATCTACTTGTAGGAACAATAGTTAGTTTTCCCCATATATATCTTTAGATTTCTATAATGTCTTGTGCTTATTTACACAAATATATTCTGGATATAGTTTCATATGTACTAAAATAGGTGTAATGTGTATTGGATTTGACGACTTGAGGATCCTAACATGTGGTATCAATTGTAATAGATTATTGTATGATAATCTACATATGATATATTATATGTGAGTTTTGGTGGATACCAAAAGCTAACTGGTTAATATGGTTACATGGAAACAGTGGTTGTGTTGTATGTTGTTCATGTTATGGTGCTTTTTCAAGGGGTCTGTAGGAGAGACCTTTTGGAGAGAGATACTTAGGACGTGCAATGTCTAATAAATACGGCCAACCAATAGGTATGTAGTAGCTAGGTAACCATGATATTATTTATTATATTATATACTATATTATGTGATACTTAGTGAGAGTTATCATGGTGAGGTTGGGAACATTGTATACCCATTTAGGTGATGATTTAGGTTTACCTGTTATTCAAAATTCTTTAAAATTCATCAATTACTTTTGAACGAGAGGATCCAAGGACGATCCAATGCAGTATACAGTTATAGTCACTATACATTATAAAAATTGTTTTAAAGTCAATTAGAGTGGGTTGGAGTTAAAAAAAGATCCTTGTAATTTGGGTGTTTTGGAGGAGTTATTTAGTCATTGTGGTCAATGTTGTTTTTTCATTTGGTACTCACAGTTTTTCATTCAGTTGTAGTTCTTCTTTCATGACATTCCATAAGTGCTCATTGGTTTATTTTACATTTTAGTCTTAGTAGTTGTTGGTTGTTGTAAGTTTTATCTCTCTATTTCACATATGTTCCCAAAGATGGTAGTGCCTCCTGTTTTGGTGTGTTAATATACCTTGGGTTCTAGTCACCAACCCAGGGCCTACTAGAGATAGGACTCGGGGGGTCATTATCTCTTTTCTCATAATGTCAGCCTAGGAGGGGAAAAATTTGTGGGGTGGGGCCATGAAAATGAATATGAGGTATATTATTTTTACAATGGTAACCTATTTATTATTCATAATTTATATATTTTATATTTTAATTTATTAAATATATAATGACAAAAATCACATATTAATGTCCCATGAATAGAGGCACTCGTGTTTTCTTGTTTTTCGTTTCTAATGTTATGATTTTAAAATAAAAGAATAGTTTATTTGAAATATTATTTATACATAACACATGAATTTTTTTAATTTTATGTTAATATACAATATTATTATTTATAATAAAAGTCTAGAAATCATTATTTATAAATATTATAGTCCCACTAATAATTAGTTTATATCCCATCCATTTTTTGAGGTATTATTGTACTAATATATATATATATATATATTCAACATTTGGTTGATCATAATTAAATATATACTAATTATCATAATAATATAATTATAATAATTTTATAATTTTTATGGGGTTATAAAAACCCACTTCATATATATATATATGAATTGATGTGTTCCATCAATTAGGGGTGATATTTGAGAGGGGTTTTTTGAAAAATATACTCATTTCCCAACCTTATAATGTAACAAGGATCATATATTTATGGGAGAATTTAATATTAAGATTAAAATAAATAAAAAATATGTTCTTAAAATGAGTAATAATTATATATGGAAAATAAAATTTATAAAAATTCATAAAATATTAGTGGAAATTGATCCTAAAAATCTCGAATTTTATTAATATTACAAGACATAATATCCTTATTTATACTATAATGAATCGTGTCGTAATAGTTGAATAGTTTATATTTAACTACAATGAAATAATACACCATTACACTATAAAGGCAATAATTATTATAAAAACATGATCAATATTATTATCTATAAATCTTGTAAACATTGTTATAACAAGAAATGACAATAAATTTTTTAGGGGAGAAAGGATATGAAATTATACTAATAATTTAAATTGATTGAATCATATGGATTGATATTATTTTTTTATAACAGATATAATAATTAATATTACTATATTCAAATATTACTATTCTATATATAAGTAATGGGAAGATTGGCATTAATCCATATGGATGGAATGATAATTGATAATTGTTTATTTGTAATCGGTTTCAATCGAGATGAATAAATTTGAGACTAAAAGTTATCATTGAACTTGGATGATTTGAAAAAAGATAATATTGATCATATTTTTTCCAAATAATTATCCTTTAACATGACTTTTTTATCATATCACTATATTTTAATAGAAATTATTTGACTATAGTCAAATGATATTTTGTTGAATTTCTGATATAGCTAAATTTAGGGAAATAAATATTAATGACACCCATTAAGAGAAAGTATCTATATATATTAAATTAATTAATATAAATTTTAATTTACATTTGATATGATTGCTCATTTTATAATTAATGTTTCAATAATAATGATCTCAACATAAACAATTCAAATTGAAATATAAATAAATGTCACACAATAGGTTGGTGAAACTACTAAATGTTTGGATAAAAATTATTATATAATCTCCAAACTAACTGATTTTCCCTAATATATAAAATACATACACAAAATGATTTTTTTCAAAAAAAATGAGATCATTATAAATATTCTCATTTAATAATGAATATAATGATTTATACAATTATATAAATTTTCGATATACCTAACATTAAATTAAATATTAAAAAACAGAGCATCCTTTTTATATGATATATATTTTTCAATTGAAAACAATCATAAAATTTTATTTGGAAACATGAGTATTTTTATACTAATGTAAAGAATCATTTTATCATTTTTATTAAACATAATCATATTATTTTCAAATATGACCTTTAATGTTTTTATGAAATAAAATAGAATTTTTTTTCAGAATAATCAATTATATGTAACTTTTTAAAAAAATTGATATCCATGTATTAGGTAACACAATTTCAATAATATATATTTTTCCTTTATTTTTTATACACTCGATAATCTAAATAAATAATGTCTTATATATGAAATTTATAATGGTGTTTCCATAATCTTGAAGATTTCTATATTTTGAAATGAAATTATCTAGATTTTTTAGGATAGAAAAAAAATATTTTGGTGGAAATGATTACATTGGGTGATTAAATTCCATAAAACACAAGTTAAATAAATTTAAAATGTGTTAAAAATAATTAAAAATGATATTTAGTGTTAAAATTCATATCAATTAACAAATAAATTCATGTGATTTAGATAACTATGTAAAAAATAAATTTTACTCAAAAAAAATAATGGGAAACATTTTAAACTATAAGATCAAAGTACCTATCAATATTATGGTTGAGGTCCTTGTCATGATTATAACTATATATATTTATTTTAAAACCAATGTAAATTAATAAAATAATAAAAAACTAATAAAACAAAAAAAATTAATGCCAATTTATAAAATTGTTTCTTATTGCATTAATGACAATTAGAAGAATCCAAAAGTAAATATTGCATATTTTCTATTTGTATAAATTAAAAGTATATTTTTACTATTAAAAATAATTTTTATCAATATAAAATGCATCCAATGGTATATCATGATTATATAATTTCCGTTTTGTAGGAAAATTTATTATATTTACCATAAAAATAAATTTTTGAACATGAAAAATAGAAATCTGATTGGTGATTCTCTTAATGTGAGTTAAGGTATCATTTTATTATTAAAGCACATATATATATGTTTATATTATTATTAATAAGAAAAAAATAATCATAGTTATTCATTAAAATTAGTGGCAATTATTCTCAATAGATTGGTGACCTACTTGTATAAAAAATTCATCGACATGATGTTATATAGTCTCAAAATAACTAGAAGTGTATTTTAAAATTTAATACTTCTTTATAAATATGAATACTACTAATTAAAGAAAAATATATTTGATTAATATTAAATTTATAAGAACAAATCACTAATCATTTCCACATATATATTCATCATATTTTATATGATTAGTGATTTTAAAATACATGTACAATCAAATAATGTTAATTTAGTTGAAAATTTTAAGAAAATGATCTCACTAAATTAATAGATATATAAGAATAAATTTAACGTGAATTAAATATTACAATTTCTCCAAATGAAAAGAAGAATTTTTTTAGCGTTAAAATAATTTATAATTTTCAATAATTTTTATGTCATTAAAAAAATGTAAAAAATTTAGTTTTTACATGAAAATTGGAGATAAATATATCTAATTAGTTTTTATCCTCTACAAATGATGACTATATATACATGGGTTCTAAAAAAATTAAAATAATAATAATAAGTTATAATTTAAAATCATATTAATGTTAAAAAACATAAAAAATAAAAAAAGATTATATTCTATTATAATATATATTAAAATAATGTTCACATATTTTTTTGGAATGTTTCCATGCCACAAATAAATACAATAAATATAATTTATAATAATCAAAAGTGTTTTTTAAAGATAAAATTGACCTTCTAATTTTCAAATATATATCAATAATTTGAAATTAATCTGACATTATATTTCAAAATAATTATTAATTAATTTTGGTAATCTTTAAATAACTATATATCTATCATATGAACATTGTTTTTGAAATAAATAAATGATCACTTTTTATAGTTAAAATAATTTTAAATTTATTTAATATTATCAAAAACCTAAAAAATGATTGTAATTTGAAATAAAATATTCAAAGAATAATTCCAATGGAATTATTTAGATAAATCATAAAATTGTGATTTGAAATGTTATTGGAAAAATAAAAATCCCTCTATAAAATTATTCACTTTTGTAATTATAAAAACTAAATCTAAAATTCCTAAACAATAATCTTATATTGATTTATAATGAAAATTTAATACATCATTAACCATGTTATATATGGCCGATACGAATCAATAGAGCATTAATTTGATGTGTGATGCTATTATTTATATTATGGAATTAATGTAACTTTTTATATTTTAATAACATTCCTAACATATATTATAATATTTATTGGAATTTATTTTTCCCATTTTTGATAATGATTTATTATAGTGGTGTTTGTGACACCCTAGGCTTGCAATCCAAGATCTATGACCATAAATTCAATCATAACATAAATTCATCGAAAGAAATTGTAAATGAAATTATATAACCAACATTAATTAAATAATACAAATTTTAGTTAAATCTACTCAATCCAAATGATCTTATTAAATTCAGATAATTAGAGAATTTTGATAAATCAAAATATTTCTAAATTTAATGTTCATTTTATCAAATGGAAAATTATCCATAAATATTTGGTACTACTTAATTTACTAATTTTTATAAATAATTTCCACATATTATGATATATGTGTTATACTTCTAAAAATATATTTTGTGAAAATTTTATTGATATCCATGGGAAATGGAAATTTTAGAAGGAGTAAGAACAAACTCACATTGAAGGGAAATATATAAATTAAGTAATCTTGTAAAAATAAGTTATCAAGAATAGGAAAAAATGAAGACATAATCACCTAAAAACTATGAATATTATATATTCATTAAATTAATTAAAACATGGATTTCCATAATATTGATCTCTTATTTCATGAATGAATAATTAATGAAATTAAAAACATGATGCTAAGTCTTTATTCCATGACACATTAGATATCATCGATAACATAATCAATATGTCATGTTATCTAGTTATTAAACCAAACACTATCATATTATAGGCAGAGAAATATATTGAAATCCAAATAGATTTTCCTCGTGTGGAATATTAATATATAAAGGTTATAAATGTTTTTTGGTCCCACATATAACTTGTTTTAGTAGCTTGCATCCATAATAAGAGAAATGTTTAAATAATAAATAATAAACATTTCTCGTAATCATCTATATTTACATGAATATTTTTCTTGAAATAAATTTCCCCATATTAATAAATTGAATAAAAAGATCAAAACCTATCCTAATAATAAAATTTATATGGTAAAACATACTAATAATCATACTAATTATAATAAAATACATTTTTCATCAATATTTTGAAAACTATAAATATAATTTAATAAATTCATTGTGGAAATCAACCAATATTTGTATTGTAAAATTTTATTATCACACAAAATTGAACAATATGTGTACATCCAAATCAATACTTTTATAATAAGATCATAATCATTCTTGAAAAATAGTGGATGATTTCAAAGGAATATATCTATAGAAGTGACAATTATTTTTAAAATATATTTGTTTTGTGAATGTATATATAATCAAAAAATAAGGTGATAATAAGAAAAAATAAAATTAATGGTCATATTGTACTCAAAAGATATAAAAAATGTTCAAAGAATGATCTTAACACATTAAACGTTAATTGATGTACCAAAATCCTCACTACTCGGAAAACAACCGATTTAATAGAAACATTGATAAGGGAAAAAATGGATGGTAAATCCCACAAAATACATGGGAAATTATATAATAATATCCATAGAAGTGAATTATCCATAGAAAGGGAACATAGTGCACCAAATTTATTTTGTATCAATGAATCAGTTTGAGACCAACATAATTCTTGAAGTGTGAATAACACCTTAATCAACGTCCCTTGTATAAGTAGGATCAAAATAATCATATAATATCTTAATTGAATGATATTTCAGGATATGATATCTCAAATAGGCATTATTGACATGATAAATATGAAATTTGGTTTATATGTGTAATCATATCTCAAGGGTTGTATTTGAAATCAAAACAGCTAACTATTATTCATATCATCCACATATGAACATTAACCTATTTTATAAAAAATAAATATCAATTAATAACTTAATAAAATTAATCATATCCATTTTTATTCAAAAAATTATTATTTAGTCATTCATTAAATTAATTCTTCTTATTTTAAACAGTGGGTGTTTATTGATTTGACAGTCCATATACATTTCATAAAAGTGGAGTCCATATTAATTCGTAAAAATAAATAAATCATCAATAGTTTATTAATTTTCCTCATAATTATGTAATTTAATCATTTAACACGTCCCAATGTTCAGTTTTTATTGTTTTATTGTATATCTATTTAAATGAAACCAATAATAAACATGTTTCAGTGATTATTGTCGATTAATTCTAATTGTATTAATTAATTAATTATTGATATAATATAACCTAAATCAAACAATAAAAATTATTTATTCGTTATTTACAAATTATTTCAAGGGTTTTTTTTCAATATAAATTCATGATATAAATTCAATGTATTATTAAATTTGGTTTTTAAACAGAAACAAACATAAAAATACTATTATTTATGGATGATAATGAAGTGTTATTGTTGTAATAATATTATACTTGGAGAATAATTCAATTATTAATTTTTTACAAGTGTTATACTTCATAATTAATAAAATGTTTTGAAACAAATTTTAGATATGAAGTTCTAACTTGATTTGAATAGAATATTTTATTTTAAGCAAGATTATTTAAAATGATTAAACAAAAAATGATTGTCTATTGTTTATATCAATAATAGGATCTCTATTCATTCATATAATAAATCTAATTAAAGAATAAAAACATATTTAACCATTAATACCATCATTATAGAAAACCTTATATAGATGTAAAAGAAAATTAAAGGGCTTATGTTGTAGTGGAAATAGTCCCAACAATGCATGGACAACAATTTTATTTTTATTAATCATTGGTGTAGATGCATAAATAATGAAAATAATGTTAATATATTCAAACTACACTTTATAAAATATACTAATATTATTATAATACTATGGTTTAACAAATCATAATGATCTTAAAGATGATGAAAATCTATATTGTTGATAATACACATATCGAGGACTGTAATTTTGATGGAAGTTTTACATGAAAATAATAGGAATATGATATCAATGAGTGAGTAGAGGATTATGTTAATGGGATAGGGTTATGTAGATATTAATGTGGATTATTTTATGAGATTTATTATATGGAATGGCATGTCTTGAGTTGCCGAAAATATAACATTTTTATAAAAGAAGGGAATGAAGTTTTTTGGTGTATGACATACATTTGTAATTATGAAATGACATTATTCAATGTTCAATGAAACAAAAATTGGCAGTTGGGTAGGGTAAACATGTTTTTTCAATAAATTCACAACAATTTATATCATTTCATATTTTATAATATATCCATGACTTTTAAAATTGGTGAATCTAAACATACCCATTTTACTTATACAATGGTAATTAATTTCATACATTGGTAAATAATTTAATGAAAATAAAATGATTGACATTTTTATCTAATATAATAGTTCTTATTTAATATTTTCAAATAACTTATTCAAATAAAAGGAATCATGATTTGAAATCATAATTTTAACATAATTTCACATAATCAAAAAAAATCTATTTTCAAAGAAATTATATTTTTACTCATTTAATATATATATATATATATGAGAAAATAACTATAAATAATAATTTAAATGAAATTTATTGATTTATTATACTAAAAATTCTAGTTGGTAGGCATTTTATTCAAGAAAATACAAAACCCCCCAGAAACATTATCTAGTTAAGAAAAATGCCAAAAATAGTTTCTAGATTAAAGATACATATTAAATTGTTATAAAATGTATTCCATGGAAATTTTAAATTTATATAATAATTTGAATGGAATCTTATTATTTTTAATTTTTATTTTTATTACAGTAATTATTTAAAAATTTAAATTTAATCGTTATATAACAGTTATGTCATTCAAAATAAATGGGTTTTCAAAACTATAATATTTTTATTAAAAAAAATATTTAGAAAAAGTTAAAAATCATAACAATTTATTTTGGATATGTAATTTTCTTAAATGAAGTTATTTTTTATTAATTTCAAATTAAATTATTTAAAAGTTTTTATTTGAATAAAATCATATATTATAAATTAAAAATCATTTTAATTTAAAAAAAATCAATTATTAACTATATATATTATAACTTAATTTAATTACTAATTAAATAATTGTAAAAAATTATAGAAATAAAACATAATTTATCAATAGTCATATTATATCTGAAATATAAATGTTTGTTGTGGAATATATAATTTTTTTTAATAAAAATGATTCAAAATTAATTATATTATTACTTATTTTATGTAAATGATTATAATTTCAATAATTTTTAATATAGAATTTAATTTCAATATACATATATTTTTAAAAATTAATACTCTTATTGAATAAATATAATGTATGATCTAGTATTTCATTATTGTGTTAAAAATGTTATATTTTATTTTAAAAAAATCATGGTTTCAATTACATTCATTGTTGTGTGAGGAGAATGATCTCAAAAAATTGACTTATTTAATGGTAATCAATTTTTAATTTTTTTGTGTTTTTTTAATACATTAATAAATCACATCATCACAATTAGTGTCATATGATCTGTGTAATTACTATAGGGAACTCATAATTAAAATTATTCTAATAGTTAATCATGAGTTTATTCATGATTTGGAATTCGGTGACAAGTTATTATAAGGGAATTAAAATGATAGGTTAACCATTCATAATGAAATTCTACCAAGGGATGAATATATTAATATATCAATAATAACTTCACAGAAACATGATTTTTTTTATAAGATAATCATACCACTATGTAATACCATTGATAAATCAATATCCAGTAGTTTGTTAGAAAATACGTGACATTGGATACCTAAAAATAATTGGTGAAAACTAAATATTCAATTCAGTAATAGTAGTTTCATAGTATATTCCATGTTCACATAATTTTTATTAAGAAAATTCTATTGTGTGTCCTTTTATTGTTTGATTTTTATGAACAATTGGAACCTATTTTTTAATTGATGGAATAGATTTTTATTGCTTCTCTCTTTCCTATACACCAGCGAGTTGGATGAGCTTCATCACTAGATCGTTCACGATAATCACTACCAAGAAATTGGGCAAGGCCAGTGCCTAATATTATCACCGCTAATGAAAAAGCACTGATAAAGGGGTGTACTTTTATCAGCAATAAAAAAATGGCTGATAAAGGGTACCGTTATCAGTGCTAAAAACAACACTGATAAAGGAACCCCTTTATCAGCGCTTTTTTAGTAGCGCTGATATAGGGGGGTCTTTATCAGTGTTTTTTTTAAGCACTGATAAAGGCTCTACTTCCAAAAAAAATCCTTAATAAATATATAGATATGGTTATATTGATATAAATATAATATATATTTTTTAAATATAATTTTAAATATATTTTAGATAAGTATAAATTTACCGTTACACTTAATATATAAGATATTTAGTTAAAATGGCTTATAAAAGATTAATAAAAATATTTTTAATATATAATTTTCTAATTATTATGATGTAATTGTCATTTAATAACAATTTTAAGACAAAAAAAATCAAAAAATTAAAAAATATCCAAAATATGTTGAAAACGCAACTCGAACGTCAAATAGCCATAACTTTTGATTAGGGTGTCCGTTTGAGCCTTACAGCATATTAAATCAAAGTCTGTGATGAGCTCTACGCGCTAGTGATAGAAGAAAAGCTTATTTTATATTTTTCAAGGCCAAAAAAGGCCTAGAAGGCCACCAAAACTGTGTTTTTAGTCAGGATACCCGGATTTTTTAACATTTTGTGGATTTCAGCCTCGTTTAAGGGGGTATTATTGGATTTTTGTTGTTGGGACTGAATTTATTTCAAGGTATTACATTCATATTGTAATTATGTCTTTAAAATTTTATCATTTTTTATAATGCACTGGTATTTATAATCAAATATATAAAAATATATACATTTTTTTATATATTCACACATAAAAATATAATTATAAATATAAATAATAAAATATATTTACATATAAAATATATTATCTTTATATAAATAACAACTAATATCCACTTTATTTAAAACAAAAATATATAAATATTTATATACCTATATATTAATTTAACTATATATATATATTAATATATCTACATATATATATTCATAAAACTATAAATATATATATTAATATCACTATAAATATATATATTAATACAACTATATATATATATATTAATATAACTATATATATATTAATATTAATATATATTAATATATGAATAAATATAACTAAATATATAAATATATATAAATAGAGATATCATGAAATGGAAAACAAATCAAAATAGAGGAGTGGAAAGGGCTTAACCGTGAAGGGGGTAGGTCTCGTGTTCAAAACCTGGTGGAGGCAGGGGAGCACAATGGGGGTGGATTTGGGGGGCTTGCGCTGATAAAGGTTGGCGGTGCGTGTGGGCACTCGAGGGGATGGAAAGCGCTATTAAAAGGGGGGATCAAGCTCTATAAAATCCCCCACGCTTAGAAGGATATTTTTAAATTTGTTAAATTTGTTTAATTTTTTAATTTTTTTACATTTATCAGCGCTAAAAAAAGTGCTGATAAAAGGGGTCATTTATCAGTGCTAAAAAGAAAGCGCTGATAAAATAACCCTTTTATCAGCCCTTCTTTTTAGCACTGATAAAAGACACCTTTTATCAGTGCTTTTTTACCGCTGATAACATGAGTCTTTATCAGCACTTTTTGGAGCACTGATAATGGGGACCCCCCTTTATCTTCGCCAGCTTTAACAGTGCTTTTCTATCACTATTAAAGGCAGTTTTTAGCTCTGATAAAAGCTGTATTTGTAGTAGTGAATCCGCATTTCACTAACATGGTCTTTATAGGACATAAACTATTTCAACATTGTTATCCATATATTATTTTAGAGGGATTGGCATATCAACATGGTTTCCCACTCTAAATCTCATACAATTGGTTTGTTCATTGAGGTTATCTATGCACTTCCCATTTCACCGATTGATCCATCTAGTTTCGTATCTTATTAAAAAAAGTTTTAAGATTTATATTGTTCATTAAATGTGAATTCAAAAATTATTTACCCATAAATTTAGCATCAATATTTTTCACTTTATAACATTGTCATTTTTTCCTATAGTTATAAAAAATATACTTATATCTGACTTAGATTTTCTTATGTAACTCATAGTTTATGCTATATCATTCTTATTTCAAACAACATTACATTGATTTTCGTTCTCTAATATATATTAAATTAATAATTAAAATTGAGATCTCCAATTGTAATGAAATTTTAGAAAATATACAAATCAAACTAATCATAGTGATATACAGTCTCAATATCACAATTATCCTTATTAAAATAAAATTAATCATTTGGAAAATAATATACCCATTTATATATATATACTACAATCATATATACTCTATTAAATTGATGTCCCAAACCTACTTCAATCTCCAAGACAATATACTATAATGATAATACATATTCATCCAAAAAAGTAAGGGTATTTTTAACAACAAATTATTATTAACAAATCAATTATTAGGTTGAACACTTAGTCAGTTGATATAATAATCCTGACAATGAGATGAAATTATCAATAAATATTATGAATCTATTATCATTTAATAATTATCATTTAATATCAACATGATTCTTAAAAATTAAAAAACCATGTATTATATCATCATCATTTATATTATAATCATATTATTTATCAATATATCAATAATGTGTTCTTCAATTGATATATGAAAAAAATATAACAATGACATAAAATCACATTTTCTATTTATGTAAATAGTTTATTGTATGTTTCTATTCTATAAAATTATACAAAATTAAATAATAATACATATATTTTCACATTATCCTCATAATATATCGACTATACAGGAATACCATTGATAAATGTCACTCACTATGATAAATTTTTAATAATATAATGATGTATTATATTGTATGACAGAAACCCCACATCCTTAGGTAATACTAGAAAATCATTATTTGATCAGAAGCGGCACATAGTGGGATTCTCAACCATTTATGTATTCGACAACATTGATTATAATTGTTAGTTGTTTCTTATTACATTCCACCCCCATCACGATAGTTATGATCTTTTTTAATTCGAATAGAAAAACAAAAATTGTTATGATAACATTGAAAATATAAATATGGAATTATCAATATGAATATTCATTCCCTCATGAAAACGTTTTTACTATAAAATATATCCAGATCCACATTTTACCCTCATTGTATACATTGTCATTGATGGTTATTTCCCTATTGTGTTCTCTATCATATTCAATTAAAAACATTCTTTATTCCTTTATAATTATTAATAAAGATAATTTTATTAACTATATCATATCCCTTCATAGTTTCTCACAATATGTACAATCCTAGGCCAAAATATTGTGTACCTGATTGCTTACTAATTCCACGATCATCTGACACTTTTTTGAGTTCATTAACTCTATGTGAAGTTATGTCAAAACAGAATCCACATTCTATTTTATAGATAGGGTTATATTATAATGAAAATTCCCATAATATCAATACTGTAAAATAATAGAATGTTATCCAACATAGACGGGTACCAAATGACCTCTCATTCAAATCGATATACAAAATCGTCATTATTCCCATAAACATAAATCGTATAATATTATAAAGGGATACATATACCTTCAAAATTCTTATCAACCATAACATAGTAGCACAAAAATTATCCCAAAAACTTTTAATTTTCTATTTCCATATAAATTTTTCTTTTGATGCAAACTATAATACCCATCCTCGTACTCACCTATCATATACCATAAATTTATACATTACATAAACTATTTTAAACCAGCTTTAATGGACTAGATATATCCTACATAAATTAGAAAATGAATAGGATTATTAAATCTATAATATCCAAAAGTTTTTTTTAGGATTGGAGACATAGAAAATTAGAACAAATCATAAACTAAAAAATCACATGGTCTTTGTATCTAATTATTAATTTTCTAAAAATATATTATGCATGTTAATTCATGATATATTTTCAAAATCATCCTCAAATTCCTTCATATGTTCTTTTCTTCAAAACATGTATCATTTTTTATATTTCTTCATAATATGAAGAAATGGAAACATAATATTTTTTGAGCATTAATACATTGTAAGTGAAACATATATTTGAAGAAATCATAAAAAATGGAATAAATATAATGGAATTAAAACATAAAGAATGAATCCATAATCCACATGAAAACATGAGAGTTATATATCTATTTTAATAAATAAATTCAATGATATCGATAATTTTGAACTCATTCTAATGTAATGGATAATTTTAGACACCAATACAATTTATCATGGTCTTATTCTATGATCCCTTAATTGTGGTCTATACAAAATACTATTATCATATTTTAATGGACTATATCCAGGAATCTCTAATGTTATGGTATGATCCATAAGCCCAAACAAATCCTATTTTCATCTTGATTTTTATTAATACAAATAAGGGAAATCAAATTCTATGCCCCACCCATCACATATTATGTCCAAATCATTCAAAATATGTTAAAATGGATAAAAAATAGACAATAAACATATCCCTTGATGATTCATATAGAAATAAAAAAAATGACACAAATAGAATACTCCATGTTAAAAAAATGGAAACAAAGATCATTACCAGTCCTTATAATGATGGATATGAACAAACAGGCCAACATTCGTCCATATTTGAATAAGAATATACGCTATGGTAATAATATTCCTCATAATAATAGAATAAAATAATTTATAGGTTATCATAATCTAATCTGAGTTCTAAAAAAATTATTTTCACTTTATATAGAATATTAAATATTCTAAAAAGCTAATATTTAACTAACAAGGTCATAATTGATCACGAATATGAATTTTGATGCTAAAAAAAGAACATATCCTGAAAAGTGAGAAATCTTTGTTAAAGGGTTTATATGGTAGGAATGTATATCTATATAAAATAATAATATAAACCTACTTTATAAAATCAAATTGTACAATGTACTGAAATTATATCAATGATGTTCAAAGAATGATTTGAAATCGATGAATATAAAATGAGTTATGAAAAAAAATATTCATTATTGGGAAAAGAACAAAATATAAAAAAGCATGAAATTAGAAACATGATTTGGATAGGATATACCATTAATTTCAAGGATACTAATAAAAATATATCCAGGGATACAAAATAAACAATAAAATGAAAACAGTTTGCACAAAATGTATTATGTATCAAAAAAACCAGAATTGATACCTAAAAAGTTTTATATATTGAGTAACACGTTAATAAAAATCTATTGAAAGAAACAAATTAAAATATAGGTTATGAAATACCAATTTTCAGATGTCTCATGATATAAGCAAATCCATATCCATACTAATATTCATTTTCAATTAAACTTTTCATATGTAGTCATTCTATATATGAATTCTTTTAATTTTACACAGCAATCATTTGATGTTTTGATTGGTTATACTAAATCCATAAATGTGGAATAAAAATTCATTCACCATTAATAAATTATAATTAATAGTAAATTATTTATACTTATAGGTATGTTTTATCGTGATTTAAAATGTTCCCAAATCATTTCATTAGTTTATTAGTGATTATCCATGATGATTAAATCAATAAGAAACATGTTCAGTGATTCTTGATGATCATTTTCTATTTTCATTATTAATGTAATAAAGATTCATATAACATATATAAAAACAAAAAATATATTATTAACACATTTATATCATATTTTATGAGTGATTATATTCATGTTTCCATTAATGATATAGATACATTATATTATTCAATTTAGTTGTTACATGGATGAGAAAATAAACATTCCATAATTTATTGAATGGATATTTCGTGGGTTTGTATCAATATCATAACAGTATGATTATAATGTAATTATTTAGTTCCTAAAACCATGATACATACTAATTAGGGTAATAAATATTAATAAATAAACGATATAAATGTCTTACATAATTTGAACTAAATCGTATCTTATTAGAATGTTTATTTAAAATGACTAAACTGACCATGATTGTCTATTGATCATATCATTATTAGGTTCAAAAAAATTTCAAACCAGGACTATAATTAAATAAATATATTACTATTAATTTTTCAATTCTACCATTAAATCTATCCTTGAATATTATTGGAGGAAAAGTATACAAACTACGTCTTGAAGACAGAAGTCCACACAATGCACAAACACATGTTTTTTAATGGATGGTGTATAAAAATTAATAATGATATAAACCATTATATTGTAACCTTAAATTATATAAATACTACTAATGACATTATAATATAGTGTATATAATAAATATCAAAGAATATAATTACTAAAAAACCTATGTAATTTATAATACCTATACAAAGGGATTGAATTTTAATTGGATGTCACCATGAAAAAATAGATAATGATAAAAATAGTTAAATAATAGATTATGTTTGTTGGAAGGGATTACATGAAGAGAAAAATAATATTGTTTTAATTTTGGATTGATATGTACAATGTGTGTTGAAGGGTTGATGATGTCATCTTTTTATTGGTGAAGTTATAGATATTTTTGAGATTACCCCTTCCATTTTCTATAATTCAATGACAATATTTTGGGGATCACAGTTCATAAATAGAAAAACATTTCGGGGATACATATATTGATGGTGAAAAATCATGACCATATATTTCATTTAATTATTTAAAGATGTTTTGGGACGTTAAAACTATGTTAAATATAGTTTACCCATTTTCTTTTACATAGATTTTTAATTTATGAACACTAAAACTAAATATTGTATAATAGAATAAAAATTAATATTTCTGAAAAATTGACTCTAAAAATACTAAATTATATTATAATTTTTAGTCTATAACCTATGAAGGTGTAAAAATTTATATTTTAAACAAATATACATATTCTTGTAAAATAAGTATTGTTTGAAATTAAATGTTTAAGGATTAAATTTATATAAGAGGTAAAATTATTATAGATACTGATTTCAATGATGTATATTTCTTTTCGTAAAATGAATAAATTGTATGAGTCTTTTAATTAAAGAAAAAACTAAATATCCCATGAAAAATAAATGGTTCAATGAAAGGATTGAAACCAAATTTTATATTAGAGGAACCTTTTAATCAGTCAATAAAATGTATATCATAGCTTATATAAGTTGAAAACAATCATTTAAAATTAATAATTTTATTCCTAATATTCATATTTTATTTTATAAAAATTATAATTTTTTTGTCATTTATAAATAATTATAAATTCAAACAGATTATAGGATTCCTGATAATAGTATTTCTCAAAAAAAAATTAAAATTTATAAAAAATAATAAAAATTAACTTTAAATCCAGATTGATTTTAGGAAATTTTGAATTAAGTTGATTATTATATAATTAAAATTTACAAATTAGTAAATTTCATTTAATAATATAATTACAAGTTTTTATTGAAAAAATGTTTTAATCTCAGAATTTTATTTTTAAATAATAAGTGTTTTTAATATTATTGAATAACATTTACCTATTACAACATGGTTAAAATTTTGGAAATATCATATATAAATAATCATTAATAATTTTTTCATTTAAATAAAAATTTTCATCACATAGAAAAAGTTTTTTATAAATTTTTTCAACAAATTAATGATATTATTATTTATTTTAGGTAAAATTATTTAATTTAAATCCCCTATTTAGTAAATTGTTTTTCCAAATACATGTATATAAAAACAATTTTATTAATATTTACTTCGACTATTTCAAGGTATATGTTTTAAGGTTTGTACTTAAACATTCATATTTTACCAAAATACATTATTTTTTATTTAAGTTTAGTGTTTCATTTAGCGAAATATTTTTAATAGTGGACATATATAAAAGTAATAATGTAAAAAGGATGTACTGTTATAGTTCGTAAATAATTAAAAACATATAATAACAAACCATGAACCAATTATACAAGTTATGTGAACATAAATAAAAAAAGAATGATTTCAATCATTAAATTTGTTGATAATTATTGAACATGTTTTAACGATTCTTTATGAATTTAATGGATTAAATTTTTTTGGATAAAATATTAAAAAGAAATTTGATTAATTGTTAAAAAATATTATTAAAAAATATCTATTTAACATGAAATTTTATAAATAATATATCTAGAGACTTATTTAATATTAAATATTATTTACAAAATTATTAAAAAAACAAATGATATAATATTTATGTGAAGATTTTGTGAAACCATGACCACCCAAATTATAAACTATTTTAGAAAACTAGGTATCAAAAAATTTATTTGGGTATATAATGATCCAATTTTTCCATTTGTAATAAAATTTCTCTAATATTTCAAACATGCATAACAAATATAAAACTATGAAAACAGTAATGTTTTCTAGTAATTGTTTTTTCAAATATCTATAATTGTTTATGAATATATTGTGAATTTATTAGATTACTATGTCCCAGAAATTATTTAATGTTAATTTGATAACTAAAAATATTTTTTATTGTTTTTTAAACTCTTTTCATTCATACGTCTCAAAAATACATAGGAAAACATTGTAATTAATTTTCATTAGAATATTTGTGTCAATAATTATTTATAACTGTCAAACATAAAATAGGTAGTCAACATCAATGTAATAAAAAAGATTTATCGTGAAAGACAAGGACATGTCTGATTGATTTTTATGTGGCCTATTGTGATAAATTTCTCATTAAATTTATAGATAGAAATATATTTCTATAACAATTATTCTTAAATTTAATATTAATATTATATTTTACTATTTAATAAATTAGTTACATAAAATAAATTTTAATTTTTTTTATATTTAATATTAAATATTTATTAAATATTTTATAGATTTCAACATGAATTCATCCCAATACATGTGGTTTTCCATCAGCTTTTTGATCATGGATTATCAGTATAACCTAAAATAGGAAAAAATATCATAAATGCTATAATAATATCAATCGAATATATAAATACAAAATTTCAGTTTTCATACATGAAAGATGGTTTTATTTTATTGATTCAGGAGGTCTATAATTATATAATAAAATATATTTCTATATATATGGATTTATATATGTGATGTGTACATTATAGTTTTGTTTATATTTTTCAAAAATATATTAATGTCACATTTTTTTAAAATTCATATATTATGATTTTGTATTGTGATCCATGAGCTAAATAGCCTACATCTATGACGTATTAGAATATATGACACTGCCATCATCCAAATAATACCTCATGTGAAAGCCTAAAACCACGTTTCATAAAACATGGTTGTAGTTTAAGCCAATATGCATTGTTTACAAACAATGACCAAAATGTATCTGACTGATAAGACTAGTACATGATTATTTACATTGTTTATGAATTAGCGAATCTAAAACTACAATTTCTAAACTATCTAGACAACGTATTTATAACAATGGGTGATGAATTAGGGGACTAGGGAGTTTATAATATGTTTTTATTGAATTTTTTTTAACATTTAATATAATTTTTAAAACATCATTAAAATAGTTGACACACAAAAATTTTAAAATAAGAATAGTGATTTCGATATCAACTATGATAGGAGACATGATGCTAAGAAAAAAATATAACACCCTAGGAAATTATGATATATTTATTTTTCATTAAATTGACTCTATTAAAATCCTTCAATTAAATTATACAATAATATTTTATTTAATTACAGTCAAAAATAATTTTCATTAAATGCTTACCAAACCTTGATGACTAAGTTTTACTAAACACCAATGTATTACTAAAATATTATTATTTAATATAACAGTTATAAGCATACTACTAAATTGGGCTATTTGAAAATGATGAACTAAATTAATAAAATACATTTATTACCAATATTTATTAGTTATATATTAGATATAAATAAAATATGAATAATTGAAATTAAAAATATAATTTTTTCCGAAAAAATGTATTTTCTCTATAAAAGGGTATTTTCACGTATTGTGAAAATAAGATAATATTATTTTAAAAAGTGTTTAGAAATTTTATAAGAAAAAATAAACCTCATTTTTTAAATTGGGATACCAAAATTATCATAGTGGTATTTTTTATGAGAAGCTTAAATTTTGGATGAACATTGAAAAATACTGAATTTATATATAAAAATACATCTTCCTTTAAATTATTTATAATGTAAAAATATATTTTAATTCTCTTTAAGTACAATTTGTAGAATTTTACATTAATAAAACAAATTTATTTTTTTATTATCTTTTTTATATTTAATATATAAACCTATACATTCATAACTTTTGAACATATTGAATTTAAAAATATGCTTTCTCATCATGTCTATGGGGATAATTTTAAATTAAATTATACAACATATGTGAATTGAAATTTTAAAAATAGATTACGTGTATTAAATTATAATAACATATTATATCTATTATTATCAAATAAATTTATTTTAAATATGTACAAAGAATATAGTAATAACTAATTATTGTGGTAATAATGAAAATGGGTTTACCAGGGGGTTACCCTAAATGGATAATGGTAAAAATGACATATAATAATGTTTAAACACTTTTTTAGGACATATGTATATAATGACTCAAATAACATTCTTAAATGATCTATTTTTTCTACTTGAGTTGGGAATGATATGTGGGAACTTAATTTTATTTAAAAATACCATATTTGTTTCCTCCACCACATATAAAAGTCCACCCGATGTACTCATTTATTCAGACATTAAAACCACATTGGTAAATTTAATTCCTCAAAATTTCAATTCCCAGGAAAAATATACCCATAATAGAATCCATAGATTGTTGTTAAATGAATCCTATGAGTAAATAGTGAAATCCTAATGAGGATAACTATAAATGAAGTACTATTCTTTAACAAATGTCATAATTTAAAATAATTATCCAACTCCTCTAGTATTTTAGATAATAAATATATAATATAAGTTGATTCTTATATAAAATTAATTTTTTTTTTAAAATGGAGTGCCCTGAAACCACATGTACTTCCAGAAAATGGGCTATTAATAATCATTCGTGTGTATAGAGGGCATCCACCTTGCAAACTGATGACATTCATTTTTCCATTTCCCAACTCAAGGATGTGTATAATAATGGATATAAATCTCATATATGATACTTTTATCATATTTATTATTCTTGGGGTCACTATACCATATATATATTTTTACCTTATATTTTTTATTAGTTATGATAATGTCTCTCATGTGTTCGATGAACTATAGCCTCATGAAAATATATGATTCATCATTCAATAATGTTTCAAATGAAAGGTGATAAAAAGAATATAAATAGTACCTATGATATATATGACATAATTACTATATTATAGACATATTTAACATTTTTGTAGATAATTTATATCATTTGATATCTTTTATGTTTGTGTTTATAAAGATGATAATATTGTTCATGTACATGCGTACTACCACCTTCAGGGCACTATGTGACTCTGATTTCAAAGCAGCACAAAATATAATATATATATTTATATATATATCGTATTCTTTATATAATATTATGTTCCTTATTCTAGGATGAAGTATTACCTACCTAAATTCAATAATTATCATTGAAAAAATAGAAATATTACTCTTGTGTACGTATGACCTACCATCTGCATGATTATAACATACATAATTTTTTACAACCATCATTTAAGATTTAATTTAAATGTAAATTTGATGTAAAAATATTATAATTATGTAATTTTTATTATTCTATAAATGATATAACTATATAATATTCATAATTACAAGATCATTCATGATGTAACCTGTATGAGATGACATGGTAATCAATCCATAAAACCATTAAAATAATTAAATATTATTAAAAAATGGTTAATAAGATGGTATGAAAGGATAATATATGATATAATAAATACTAATATAGTTTTTGAGTTTGTTATTAACATGTTTAAAACCTCTATGTAGAATATTAATGATCATTGACCCAAAAAGGGGGTGTAAGGAAATATATTTTTCCATAATTTCATTTTATAGAGGCGTATTGTGTTGTTATGCAGTAGATTTAATTTTTTTGGTCTATATAATTAACCATTGAAATCAAATTTCATGAAAATTTCTTTTTTCAAGATATCATAAAATTAAATTATAATTATTTTAACATAAGGGATTTGAATAAAAAGTTTTACCAAAGTGTAATGAATTTCCTGACTCATCATCTGTTAATTGATTAAAACATCAAATTCAATGATTATTTCATTATATGTTTATGCATAAATTGAAATATTATCATTGAATTTTTTATTTCTTCTTATTTAATGTGGATTTATAGTTGATATACCAAATCTATTCATTGGTTGATTCTCAAATCAATGTTTTGATCTTTTCAAGGGTTTACTTCGAAATATCAATTTAAAAAATATTGCTTGTTTTGGTATTTTTGTTAATGGAAATTATTGGGTCATTGTATAATAAAATAAAATTCATATTTTTATCCTCTGGTAAATCATTTTTTACATAATATTGCCAATTTAAAATATTTTTTAATTAAAATTGGTAGATTTTTTTTTTGAAAATACATCTTCATTTCTCTCTTCTTTTAAAAGTAAATTTTATTCCAAAATAACATTTTTAATAAAAATTACATATTTTTACTATGTAAAAATTATTTTTCAGATGAATTTTCTACCATTTTACTCTTTAATTTCATTAAAAATATATTACTTATTTATAAATAATTGATCTTTTTTATTTTATTGATCATTTGATTGTAATATTAATGCCTTTTATGGAATGGTCACCTTCCTAAACATTTTATAGTGAAAAATGATGTCTGTAATTTAAAATTATTACAAGTATCAAATTACCCTCTATCAGGAATTTCATTTGCTTGAATAATTCTTTGATAGTTTATGAGGATAGTTTTATGAAAACTTTTCTATAAAATTAACTTTCAATGAAAATTATTTTTCTGAAAATCAAAATGAAAAGGATATTATAATCAAGAGTGTTTGTAGTGATATTATTATGTTAGTTTATTTAATTAATGTGGAACCCCTCGATTACGAATCCAAGGGTTATATTTTGATACCATCAAGATTGTTCATTTGGATGTTTTATTATTATTTTGACAATGAATAGTTCTGACATTAAATTCCTTGTTTCATTTAGTACTCACACAAATCCACATAAAATATTCACTCTTGTGATCATTAAAAATTAAATTTTTACTAAATATCGACATAATTATCATGGATATGATTATTGATTAAACCATATGTCATTTTTACATACATTGTTTACATCATATTTTATTTTCTCAAATGGGGAAATATTTCCAAATATGAATACTTTACCCAATATGGATATTTGATGTAACGGCATATTGATTCATGAAGTAAATTGATAATTTGATCTATGAGGGATGATTTGGTCCTACCGTTATGGGCGGGTCCTATTATAATATATCCCCATGATGCATTAGTTGGTCTCATGTGCCAAAATGTTAAGCTACCATTAAATAGGATTTCACTTGACGTATTAAACCATCTTGTGAAATGTAATGATGGTAATAGTATCATGAAGTCTTAGATAATGGAAACCAACAATTATAAATTCCATACATTTTGTGTTTGGTTATTATTATAAATGACTTTTTCACCCTGATATTATCATTGTATGCAATTTTTATTATATTGATTAAATGTAATGTGTTTTCAGTTAGTTTCCACTTCATATTTATTATTCAGTATTCATTTATTTAAATTCAATATGTTATTGTTTATTTATCTTTCCATATTGATTATTCCACACCCATTTATTTTAATAGCATGTCTGATAAGTTATTTACCTTGAATTTTGGTCAGGATTATTAATTCATGATATAATACATAATAGATAAAAATTATTATAAATATGAGTTCCCATTTATTTTATTTTCTAGGGCCATGAATCGAGGAAGTGACATATGAATTATATGCAAGTACATAATGGTGGGATTAATGATATTCTTGAAAAAAAATATTTTATGACTTGTGTATTAAAACTGGAACATATTATTACCATTTCCATGTATTCCTAAACCCATGTTTTTAAATTATTCTTTGTTTAGGATTATTTGGGAGTGTTAGGGTTGAAATAATCTGTGTCTTTGTCAATTCTGGGTTACAATATTGTTGGAGAATTGTTTACCCAGGTCATACGCCCTCTCTGAAAAAAATGTACATCCAAAGGTAGTGGGATTTTTCATGGTTGACAAATTATTAGTAATGTTGTATTCCCCCATAATAGGAAACATATGGCCCATTTAAAATAGGTGCAAAACTTGTTCATGGTTAAGGTAAACCATTAAAATCTCCAATCATTGGTCTCCATATGAAAATCATGATTGGGTTTGACATTTTGATATCCCTTGATCTCAAGAAATGTGGTTTATTATGATGTTAAATTAATGATAACCCCATTTTTAAAATTTAAATTGTTTTAATAAAATGGAATTATTTAATTTTCATTATATTTTATTCAATCTGTTTTTTTTAGAAACCAATTCCATTGAAAGGGGGTTTTAAAAAATGGTGTTCTATCATGAAATTGGAAATCCCCGGTTTCTATTGAATTGGTTTGTGTTTATTAAAATTTGTCAAAATTTAATTGTTTAATTCAAATTATAGTTTTCACAAAATGTATTTTAATTAGTTTTTTTATTTATATTTATGAAATTTATTTCATTAAAAAAATTTGACCCCCCCCCCCCAATTTAATTTAATTGATGTTTTATTTTGAAATTGTCTGTATCTTGTGAAAAAATAATTTTTGGAATTTAATTTGAAAAATTGAATTGTGAAATTGAATTTTGAATTGTTTTTAAATTAATATTTTGTTAAAATGAATTTAAAATGGTTTTGATATGAACATTTGGGTTTGTTTCTAGAAAAATAATGTGTTTGATTAAAAACCCATGTTATTGTTTTTAAAATACAATTATAATATTTGAAATGGAGAATGGAAATAATTGTATTTTTTAGTTACAGGAAATAATTGTCCATTTTATTCTTCATAACATGCATTTTTAGGTAGTTTTTGAGTTATTTGGATGATACTTTATGATTTATAATATTCGAATCGAAAAATTTAGCATCCGATATCACTTTTGTGATGGGGATGAATCATCTTCCACCTGAGTTCAAAAGGGTTTATGTATATATTTCTATGTTCCCTTGAGTACAGAGTCCCAATATCCTAAAACTATCAAACCTTATAAGGAATACAACTATGTTTCCTACTTGATTGTATTTTAAATAAATATTTTCAATTATTGTAAAATATTTTACATTCCTTCTTATTTATATAAACTGTTTTATATTAAAGTATTTATTTAATCCATTTCTAAAAGTGCCATTGGTTTGGAAATATTCCATTAATTGAAAATTGAATTCAATTAATAATGACTTTATATCTATTAAAATGTAAATAATTCATTGTTTTAATTATTTTTATGAAATTCCAAACATGTTTTATGAAAAGTGAAATCAATATTTCATTAATTTAATATTGGCATCTATTATGGAATCCTTTCTGAGACACTACTATGAATTTTATCTCACAACAGACTTCTACATTTATGTGTTTTCATATTTTCTCCATATATATTTGAGTGGGGGTAAAGAACCACTTGTAGGTGGTTTTAGCTACTGATCAATGGACATGGTGGGCAATATCCTTTAGAAAATGTGTAGTTTTTCTTATTTTTTGGTACATGGTTGTTGTATATTGGGTATTTTTTTTCTTATTTTACATCATGTATAGTTCTTCCAGGGGAGTTTCCTATGTACGCATTGCTTCCTTTTCTCTTTTACTTTGTCATTATTAGTGGAAAAATAATTCCCGTATTCATTATGTATGATGCCAGGTGCTAATTGCTGATCTGTGGGGATCAGGAATTCCCATCAGGCTATGAGAGGACTAAATCAATTATTAGGTCTCTAGGTTACTTGTGATGGTTCATGATAATGTGGAATCAAAGGTTCTAGTTGTGATTCTTATATTGAAGTTACTATTCATTACGGAATATTATCATAAAATAAGAGGTAGTTATAATTGAGTTTTAGGTTATCCATGACCATAATTAACCTTAGGTATCTAGGGATGTTTATAGAAATTCATTTTATGGATTAGATATAGAATTTTCTTTTCATTTCATTTCAATATATAGAAATCCAAATCATGTTGGTCTATCAATGGGGAATAATTTCATTCGTTTATTTGTTTTAGTTTTAATATAATGTCCTCATTTTTGTTTGTTGATATTTTGAAGAATCATTCCCCTGAGAAGATATGTGAAATAGTCCTAAGAGGAAGATATTGAAGAACAATAGTGATTGAATCCTATTTTGGAACTATGTCACGTAGAGGTTATTGTGCGCAGTCTCCAATATCTCAGATATGAACCACAAAAAGTTCACATTTAGGCTATATATGTGGATCCATAGAGTAATGTTCTCATGATCTATTCTCTATAGTTCATCCACCATTATCCATAACCATTCAATTTCTAAAATGGTCCTCAGGAGGTTGAGGAGTGGTTGAGAATATTGGAATATTTATTTGAGTTCTTAAACACACCTAAGGAAATCAAGGTGAAGTGTTTCACCTTCCTGCTTGAAGGGCTGGTCATGAATATTTGGGGCATGATGGTCCCAATGATGAAACCTGTGGTATTCTAATCGAATGAAATAATGGTTAATTTAACCTAAATTTTCTTTTTTTATATGATCATGATAGATAAGGCCCTTGAGTTTTTTATAATTGAGCACGCTGAGAGGACCTCGACAGATTATGGAAAATGTCTTGCTGATATTCTACAGTGTTTAACTGACATTGTATCAAGTGTAGAAATGAAATATAGATGGTATGAGTTATAAATTCTATAGGATATCAATTCATAGGTTGTATTAATGAAGTTTCATTATTATACTAATTTAATAGATTGTTCAATGATGGTCGAGATTGACCCATCCAGAAAGTTAGGGCTATCAAATGATTTATTCTCTCCTAGTGGCATTGTGCATTCTGCTAAGATAAACATTATTTATTATGAATATCATGTTATTTTTCAATATTAGGGCCATTCTATAACTCCTTTCATTAATAGAAGAGGTCATATTGTTTTTTTACCTTTATGGTATACAAAAAAAATCAAAGAGGATTTTCACTGAGGAACCAACGAACTATGGATCCTACAAAATCTTCAGCCACATGTGGATATTATTCCATCATTATTACACTCTATGTAGTGTCACATGATCAACATCGCATTCTAACACTACAGTGAAATTAGATGCTCAATGAGAAAAAGGGTTCCACCACGGGAATCCTAGAAGAAGCCTCTTTATTTACCAGAACATTCCCCAGAGGAAGCGAATACATGCCTACCTAAAATAGAAGGTATAATTACTATGGTTTCATAGTTTGTGACTACTCTATTTGATATTTGTTCATCTGATACAATTATCAAAACTCGTATTGTTAATCAGCTAAAAATTCTTATGGATTTTTTATCTTGTGCATTATATATTACTATACCGATTGGTATAAAGAGAGAGTATCATCTCTATATTCCCTATTGAGTTTTCCCAATATCAGATGTTTTGAATTCTTTGAGTTTTTTATATTTTACATGAATCTACATGATATCATTTTCTGATTGGATTGGATCATTACTAATAAATATTTTATTGATTTTTATCATTGATGGAGTTCTTTAAAACACTCGATGGTTTGTGTCGTATAATTCATAGAGAATGTGACCTATGGTATAGAAGAGGTATTCATTCTTATTCGTAGATTGGGAATGTGACAGATGTTTTTTCCTTTAATATCATGTGATAATATTTGATTGGTGGTCTCCCACTTGTATTCATCATGTTTCTTAAAGTGTAACCTTCCTGAATATCTGATTTCTCACCAGTAAGGGTGGAAAAGTTTTCCATTGACATAATTCCAAGTACAATTCTAGTTTATATCACCTCCAATCAGATGGAATTAATCGAAATTATGGTGTTGATGTCCAAATTAGATGACCTAATATATAAATTCTTCATATTCCTATGTGTCTCACTATAAGCAGTGCATGTTCTATTGGTTGAAGAAGATAGTGGTTCACTTCTATATTGTGTTGATTAATGGAATCTATATCAAGTAATAGTAAAGAACATGTATCAGATTCCATTGATTGATGATCAATTTTTTCGGTTTAAAGGGAACAAGTGGTTGTCAAATATCAAACATCAATATGGTTACCACTGAGTGAGGATAAAACAACTTGACATTTTGAAAACATCCTTTTAGAGTACATACATAAACTATTAGTACCATGTCATGACTTTTGGTCTGAACTATGATTATATAGTCTTCATAGATTTAATGAACATGACTTTCCATGATTTTAATGATACTTCTTTAGTAGTCTTTATTGACGACATAGGTGTTTACTCTCTATCTGAGTATGATCATATGTATCATCAAATAATTTTTATTTGTTTTTTGAGAAATCATTGACATTATGCCAATATTTGGAAATGTGATTTTTGGATTTTTGAAATGTATTTATCAGGGAATGTGGGGTCAGAATGTGGAATATCAGTTGATCTTATGAAGGTGAAGGCTGTTTTGACTTTAGAGCAACCACGAAATTTCACTGAGATTCAGATCTTATTAGGATTAACTAAGTATTATTATAGAATTATGAAGGACTTATTGATGTTTTTTTTTCTGAAATTACATCACTAAATTGTAAGGGGTATTGTTTTCCAGGGATATGAAATTTCACAAATATTTTTTTAGTTTAAACGTCTTCTGACTACTATTCCATTGTTGACTCTTATAAGGATCAAGAAATGTTATGTTGTATTTTTTAATGCATTGTATTAATTATTTGTTTGATTTCCGTTCCAATGGATCTTGTTATCTTATAGAAAATGAGTATAATTATCTAACTTGTGAACATAAACAGGTAGTTGTTATGAATTCTCATAAAACGCGATGGGAGTAACATTATGGGGAATGGTTTATTCTGTGTTTTGACCACAAGAGATTTAACTTTTCTCAAACATATCGGAATATTTATAAGAGGTTTTCAGTGTAATACCGACATTTGTTCGATTATGACATCACCTATACCTAGGGGAAAGTTAATTTCATTACATATGTTTTGACCGAGAAAAATCTGACCCAGGATGTAAAAAAATATTTATAAGAGTGGAACATGATGGCTCTATTTGCACATTTTCCTATTAGATTCTTTGAATCAGGGTTCCAGGTTTCCTTTGCTAGTGATTAGGTTAATCCACTCTTCCTGAATTTATTCTTTGGGATTAATATCTACATGATGAGTATAGTAGAATTTTAGTCTCTATTAATGATGGGGATACCATTCATGGTTGTTCATTCTCTATAAAGTGAATCTTATTCCTTTAGAATAGTTTAGTTGTACCATATTATGCAAAGAAAGTGGTAATGGAATGTTTCTATAGTTCTCAGTGACTGGATCACCTAGTATCCAAAAAGATGTTCTATGATATGTGGAGAAAATTATGGTGGATATGTATGAGATGAGGCTTTTCTAAGAATTTTTCTAAGTGTTATATTGTGCCAACCAAGTAATGTAGAGAACTATAAGTATAATAGTTTTTTGCATCCACTGAGATTCCCTACATGGAAGTGGGAGGAGGTGTCTTTGAAATTTTTGGTTTGGTTGTCTTAGACCTAGAGAAATAAGAATGTTATATGGGTTGTGATAAACATGCTATCTAAATGGGCACACATTATACACATTTGTGATACAACCAATGATGAGGAATTTGGAAATCACTACATGAATTAAATTTTTTAATTTCATAGAATTTGTTATGTTATATTTTTTGATAAGGTTACTCGGTTTACTTATCACTTTTGCAGAGGCCTTGAGGAGGTGTTGGCATCTCATGTTCCTTTGAGTATGACATTCCATCTGTAGTCTGATTGATATATAGAACTATCTTTATAAAATTTTGAGGATATGTGTCAAAATTGTTCTCTTGAAATTTTTCGTCATTGGGATGATCACATGGATATGGTTGAGTTTTCATATAACAATATTTACATGTACTTTCTCATAATGCTCATTTTTATGCCTTGAATGGTAGGCCATGTAAATATATGATGTGTTGGATAGCGATTGTGAGAGTTCCTTTGATGGGCCAAGCATGGTCTAAGACATGACTGTGATGTTCTAGCTTATTCTTCATAGAATGGTGAGAGATAAGTTCTTATATGTGTCCTATAATGATTATCACTATAGACCTATTGAATTTTCACATGGGTACTGGGTGTTATGTAATGTTTCACCTCAGTTTGGTCATCAAAGGTTGGGAATAAATTGAAATGTGATCCACATTTTAGTGGGACCTTTTGTGGATATTTAGAAGGTGGGAAACATTTATTTCACATTATCACATCCCCCACTATTGATGTCTATACATAACGTGATCCATGTATCTTAGCTTTGTAGGTATCTATCACATCAATCTCATGTTTTTAGAAGGAGTGATATTGAGGTCAAACTTGATTTTTTGTGATTGAATGACCAATTCGAATAGTTAAATTTGAAAATAATTTTCATTGCGGGAGGATTATACCTTTTGATTGTGTGATATGGGAGCATGGTTATAAGTACCATGAGACATGGGATAGGGATTCCCTATAGATAGAGTTGTGGCCTCATATTTTTGGAAGAGAAACTTTTTCCCAGGCTGTCCGAAGATAGAAATATTATATGGTGGGGATATAGAAATATCCTATAACAATTTTCAGGAATTGATTAACCCATCTATTTAATCATGATATGTTTTAGTTCCATTTGGTATTTTTTGGTTACAAATTTTTAATGTTTTGGATAATTCTGGGCTACTACATTTTTGGTGCCTGGTATTATCCCAAATGTATTCCCTTTTAGAGAAAACCATGAAACCATAGGCAGTGGGATTTGGATCAATATACACCCTTTTTAGGGGAATAATGTGTACCATTTAAAATAGATGGACATCTTATGCATGATCAATATAAAATGTGTTCCTTTTCCCAGGAAATCATTTAAATGTGTTTTTAATTCTATCGAATTTTGATTAAAAAGTATTGAACCACACTTTTTAGGCACCAAAATACCAGAACGTCCAATTTTACATTTTTCCCATCTTTAGAGATCTCATGATGTGTATTAGGCTACCCAGATCCCTCCCACAATTGATTCAATGAATTATAAATGCACTTATATGTTATTATCATCAGTTTCCTCCTCTGAATCACTTTTTCCTATGTTATATCTTTCCCTACAATTGTTTTTGTGAATCCTAATGTTAAATTTGGTATCCAATAATTTTAATGTTTTTATTCAAACAGTGGCCTGATTTTGTTTTCTTGGTCTCCATGATCATTGTTCTTTTTCATAAAATATTGATTAGGGTTTGACATTTCGAGATCTGTAGATCCCGATGTAGGTGGTTCCATTATGATTCCCAATTTATGTTCACCATAAATTTATTTATTAAATATCAATAGTTTGAATTTAATTTAATAAATTAATTTAAATTATATTTAATTTAATTTTTTAGTTGAAAAAACCCAATTATATAAAATTGGAGGTAAACAAATGTGGTTTTGCAATCAAATTAGAAAACCACCAATTCAGTTGATTTTTGATATGTATATAAAAATTTGTGAAAATAATTTTTTTTTAAATTGTGGATTTGATTGAAATTGTTTCAATAAATTGTTGAATTTAATCCTGGAAATGGATTTTGTAAAAAATAGTAAAAAACTACAATTCTATTGAATTAAGGGTTTGTTGTGAAATTAATGGAATCTTTTGGAAAAGTATTTCTTAATTTATTTAGTGAATGTGAATTGTGAAATTGAAGAGATAGTTGTTTTCATATAATTATTTAGTGAAAATGGAATAAAATTGTTTTTTATAAAAAATATATTGTTTTCTTGAAAAAATGAATATTTTTTATTAAAAACCTCTCTTACAGTTTTTATATAAAAATTGGCATATTTTAAATTTAGAATAGAATTAATTTTATTTTCTTGTTTATTGAAGAAAATTTCTCATCACTGTTTAGTTCAAGAGAACATGAAATCATTTGGTAGTAAGTAGGATATTTTGATGGCACATTTCTGATTTTCACTATTCCAAAACCAAAATACATCAGGTGAAATCCCCTAGGAGACGGTGATGAGTCCACTATAGCCATAGTTTAAAGGGTAGTATGTAACTTTTTCCCTATCAACATGAGTTTCGAGTCTCTATAGACTTGATCTATTGTGCCTTTTTAAGAATATGACCATGTTTCTCATTTTTTATTATCTCAAATAAATTTATTACATTGTTGTAAATTAGTTAACATTATTTCTGATATATATATATATATATATATAATTTTACGAAGAAGTTATTTTTTAATCATTTTTTGAAAAGATCCATTGTTTTATAAATGTTTCATCAATTGAAATGTATATCATTTTCTTAATTTATTTAAATCTATTTCTATGAAAAGCATGAATTGTTTTATTTTCTCTACTAAAATTTAAAATGTGTTTATTTTAAATTTAAATCTCTATTTTGTTAATTAAATATTAGAATCCTTTATGGAATACTTTGTGTGACCCTACTGTGTTATTTTATCTCACACAATAGTCATTCTTTTTTCTGTTTTTATAATATCTCCCTACAAGTTTGAGTAGGGAATATCCACACATTGAGGTGGTTTTAGTTTATGATAGGCGGACAAGGGTATTTTTGTACTTTGGGATTTGGGATGTTTTTACTATTTTCTGTTACATGGATATAGTATATTTAGAAATTTTCCCTTTTTTTCTTATGTTATAGTTCTCCTGGTGTATTTCCCTTTGTATGCATTACTAGTCTGATATACATCTGCATTGTATGTGGACAATCCATTCCCAATTTCATTTTTTATGATGTCATGTTCTAGTCTCCAACCCTTGGTGATCACAAATTACCTTCATTATATGTTAGTACTCACTAGGTTAATGGGTTAATAGGGTACCTATTCTGGTTAGCGAAAAAAATTCAATATATGAATCAATTATATACCACATTTTATGAGACTACTAAACTATTCATTCCATCATGTTGTGATCCCTTATATCATATACAAATGTAATAATATAGGTACCAGGTCTATGATAACGGTTTGGTGTCTCTATAATTTCTATTTTTGGGGGGTTTTGTAGAAAACATGGAAAATATATTTTGTAAAAAAATAGATTGTGAAACATGACCATCAGATATAGTTTGAGGGAGAGTGTGTAATAACTTCATAATGATTTTGTACGGTTTATATTTTTGGGGTTTCAATGAAAACATATATGTATGGATACTATGTCTGGATATGGGTTAGGAACAATTCTACCAAGTGGTAATTATACTTAAAAGGTTACACTGTGTTGGACCTAATCACCACATGGTTCTAGACAACATGACTTACTATGAACCTGGTTTGACACTCCTGAGGGATCATCTTAAAAAAATAAAATATAAATTAGTTTCCATTATTTTGAATTTGAATATATGATTTCATTGAATGACTTAGGTTCAAGCCTAATCTAAGTAAATACAAATGTTGAATTAAAACGTAAAAAGAATATATGTCTTGGGATTGAAAAAATATATTATTTTATATGTATTTTTAACAATGGAATTTTTATTATAATAATCAAAAAACATATTTATATTTTTTTAGAATCATAGCTGTATTCATAAAAATAAGAGTTATGGATATTAACTTCTGTTAATTTCTTTAAAAATTTTCATATATTTAGTGTATTAAACACCTATTTTTAGAATTTATATGTTTGGATTCCCCCATTATTAAGGGCTTTATAGGGAATTTATTGCAATACAATGTATTGTTTAATTATATGTTTTAGGGAAAATATTATTTTAGGAATATTGGATTTTCCTTTTTATGCATAATTTTAAAGGTATTGATAGCCTTTAGGGTTGAAATGATCATTTAAGACATTGTAATAATAGTCAGATAAGACTATTAGGATTTTGGATAAAATAATATGTATTGAAAACCATAGTAAAAAATCTATTTCAAGGTTTATTTAAATTTAACTATGACCATACAAATATTTATAGGAATAGTATTTAAAGTAAATAAAAATAGAACCCATATTCATGGTGACAACCCATCATATCTTAAGTATAGATGCTTCTTGAATCCATTTCCAATAAATTTTTATGGTTTCCCACCTACCAATGGCCTATGTTATGTCTTTGTTCATATGTTATTATTTTTATTTAAATGACTTCAAAAATAAAAATTAATGATGAACATGTATTATTATTTATAAGGGATTGAGATTAGATTATTAGATATTTTATTCTATCTATATAATTTTTCTAAAATAGATGGATATATAAGGAATTCAAAGCCACTATTTTGTGGATGTAATGTTCTATTATAAGTGAATGTTCAAGATTAATGGAAAAAATCATTTTTGGATATTAATTTCTCTGAGTAAGGGATTAATTTCAAATTTATCTATGTAGATAAAATATATGACATTGTTCACATGAAATGTAAATATATCTTTTTAGTATATTTCCTTACATTCCCAGATAGTAAATTAATTCCACTACTTTAGTAAAAGGGTCTTGAAATAAAAATGTTTCCCAATTACATTCATATATGAGGAATAAAATTATAATTTTAAATGATCACATATTTTTAGTTTTCAGGTCCTTAATATTATATTGATCATTAAATTTCTTATGATCAATGAAAAAAATCACTCTCTATAATTGTTTATGTTTTTTAACCATTTCCTCATCTTTACATTCCATCAATTTTCATCTACAAAGAATCCATGTAAGGTGTTTTTCATATGAACTTGGTAAACCCCATTCTCCATTAATACGATGTTGTATTATTATGCCTTTTGAGATGTGTAATACTCAACAATGTTATTCCCAAAAACAAACCATAGATTACCGATATCATGTTAATATTTTGGGGAAACCATTTTTTTTAGGGTGGGGAGATTGTAACGCCTTGAGTTTCTACCATAAAATCATTACATTTGGGAGAGTATGCCACCAGAAACACCAATCATTGAAGAAAATATAACACCTCAATAAATTATAATATATTTATTCTAAATAAATTCAATCTTTCCAATAACATTAATTACATGAAAAATTGACTTTACCTTCCCTCATAAAAAAAATATTTTTTGCAATCGTTTGTCTTACATGAAAGACCGAGTTATACTAAAGTGTAATATAGTATTATTTAATATAATATTTATAACATAGAAGTTAAATTATAGGGAATGAATATTATTATATAAATCAAGAAAATATATATTTTACACACATATATTTTTTTATCTATTGGTAATCCATTAAAAAAGGAATTAAAAAAAAGAAATATTTTATGAAAAATAAATAAATTTTTATATAAGGTTATTTAGTCTCACCTTGGGAAAAAAATTAAATAATAATTTTTAACACTTTTAGAAAATATATTTGACAAAAGAACCATAATTTCAGAAATTATTATACCAAATTTATATTAGAGATAAAATTTTGTATTTTTTATGAGAAGTTTTATTTTTCAATGAATAATGAAAAATATTTATTTTTTTTGAATATATATTACCATTTAAGGTATTTATAAAGATAAATATAAAATAATTTTTTTCAATTAAAATTAATTTTTTTTATTAGTAAATAAAATTTATTCAATTTGAATAATTTGAATAATTAATTTAGATATAAATAATTTTCTAACTGTAGAATAGTTTCTGTTGAAAAAACATAATTCCCCATCATATGTTAGGGATTAATTTCAAATTAATATTTTACAATTATTTGAATTGAATTTTTAAAAATGGATTTATTATTTGTTATGAAATTCAATTTTTAATTATAAGATGTAACATATGATGTTTGGGAAAATATTATATACAATGCAGTAAAAATTAATTAATGTGGTTAAGGTAAAAAATATTTTTCCAAGGGGGAGAACTAAAAATATAAGAATAAAATTGAAAAATAAATCAGTATAAAAAATACTCGATAGAAATATGTTTACCATTAAACCAACAATGGTTGATAATGGTCTATTTTGGACCCATATGATATAAGAAAAAGTTGGAGCATTATTCATTTCAAAAATACCAATGGTTTCATCTCCCACACTTATGAATGTCCTCCCATAAACCTTGAAGTTTTACATTTGTAAGAAAGACTACCTAGGAAAGCATTAGTGAAAACCTAATGAGGATACCTGAAGAAAATTTAATATTTTTCAATGGGTGTCATTATTTTACCCCTTAATCCACATCTAACATTTTTAATAAAATTTCTGATATAATATCCTCAATATAATCCATATATTTTGATATTTCTATAATAATTTTATGACTTAAAAACTTCTCCACATCCATTAATTATGTTAATAAATAATCTTGATGTTTGTGGGAGACTACCACCTTGTGAACCTATGTTATTAATTTTATCATTTACAACCCATCATGGTTAGTTATTATGATAAATTTTTATTATATATATTATATATATAATCTATTCATTAAAATTTTATCAAAAAATCATATATATCTATTTAAAATCCATTTTATATGCTATTTATTTACATCATTCATATTTAAGGTGATGTAGCGCATCGCGATGTGATGTGATTCATCTTTCACTGACGCATGACATAGAAGGTGAAAAATATAATGTTTTTGACTATATGTGACATGAAAGACATTATTATAAAAATAATTGAATTTATTAATTCTATAATCATAATACTCATAATTTAATTTCTTTTATTTTTTAAAAATTTAATGATGACAACAACCTTTGTGTACATGTTGAATACAATCGTCACAAAGTGATGTTAATATCATATGATAACTAAAAACCATGAATTCTATATATAGTTATATAATATGGTATATATGATATTATTTTCATTATGTAGAGGTAATATATTTCTCATTTTTTTCAAAATGATTATTAAAAAATTGAAATATCACGCATGCTTACGTATGACCCACCACCACCTTGATAATTACATACAAAATATTTCAAAAAATAATTATTGATGGGGTTTATATTTAAAATTTATGTAAATGTATTATAATTGTTTCATTATTATAATTCCTTATATGATATAACTATATAATTGGAGAATTAATAAGATTTTTCATGACCTATAATGCCTGAAAAAAATTTGGAAAGTAATATTTGCAGAAATGAAAATAATGGAAGATTATTAAGGAAGAGATACTAATATTTTACAAAAGGATCACATTTTGTATTATGATAATAAATATTAAACATTAATATGCTAGTAACAAGTTTAAAACCCCTATACTAATTGATAAAACATATTCAACAAAAAATGGAGCAAAGTTTAATGTCATTTATCTTAATTACATTTCTTTGTGAAGTATATTATTTTTATTAAAATAATTTATTTTATGTAGTTTATATGTGGATTATATGACATGTAACATCACGAATTCATAAATATTTATTATATTTTAGGTTTCATTTATAATTTTTTAACTTAAAATGATTTTAATTAAAACATACCATGGTGTAAAAAATTTAATAACATATCTTTTGTTCAATTGGTTAAATTTCAACTTTGTAGATTATATCATTATAAGATTATGAATATAATTAATTTTTATTTATATTTGTTTTATTTCAATATTTTTTCTAATTTATAAGATACAGACATAATCAATTAATTTTTTTTGACTCTCAATTCAATGTTAAGATCTTTTTAGTGGTTTTCTCCATAATATAATTTTAATATAGATTATTTATTCTTTTGTTTTAGTTTGTTGATATTATTTTAAAATTATCTAATAGAGAAATTAAATTTTATTATCCTTTAGTCAATAAATATATTTTCATGTAATATTACCACATCCACAATTTGGTAATTATTATATTTGAGAAAATATTTTTTTAAAAATTTGATGTCATTTCGTTCTTAAGTCGGGAATCTATTTTTTCCGAAAACCATGTATTATATAAAAGATTTAAATTATGTTTTTAAAAATTTAAAAAAAATATTTAAATGGAATTTCAACCCTTTTTATCTCATTAAGTTTTCTCTCTTTTAATCTAATTTATTTTTCAAAACAATTATTATTTTGATTTAATTTTAAATGTGAATAGAATATTAATATAATTATTTTATAAGGAACATTATAAAAAAAATTTAGTGAAAAAAGAATGTTATTTTCAACATTTATGACATGTATATAAATACCTTCCGTAAGGAAAATAATTTCTTTGAATCATCCTTTATAAATTTATGTGGATATTTTTAAAGAAAATGTTTTTAAAAAGTGATTAACAGTGAAAATGAATTTCAAAATATTTTTCAATATGAAAATAATATTTTCCTCTATAATATATTAATTGATATTTTTATTTTATTTCAATTCATCAATGAATAAATAAAATTATGTTCAATCTAATTTTAATATCCAAATACCAAACTTGTTATTCCCCTAGATGGTTTATAATAACTTTATCATAGGATTTCATTGAAATTCACTTCATTGTTTCATTTTTTAGTAATTAACATCCCACTGAAATATTCCCTTTCATGGGATGATTAGAAATTAAATATCCCATAAGTATCCATATTATTTTTCATAGAAATTATTATTACATTATCAATATCAAATATTTATATATGCTGTTTACTTTGAATGTTATATGATTAAGTGGGAAAATAATTATAAATCTATATCTTTTACTCAATGAAAATTTTTATTGTTATGGAATATTGATTCAATAATTTAATTGATTATTCAATATAAGATTATTGATTTGGACATATAGTGATAGGTGGGGCCAAAATAGTAAATTTTCACGATGCATCTGTCAGCCTCATGAGTGAAACAATTTAGGATATCATTAATCAGTTATTTACATATATTATTAACCCATCTTGTAAGAGGCCTTTATGGTATAGGTATCTTGATTCTGAAGATTATGGGTTTCACTAAATAATAATTTTGTGAATTATGATTTTAGTTAGTATTATCCATGAGATTTTCAACATGATATTTTCTATGTATTTCATTCATTTTTAATTTATGGATTAAATGGAAATGGTTTTTTGTTATTTAATTTCACATATTTATAGTTAAAAATATATCATTTAAAATTGAATGAGTTCTCTATTATTTACCCTTCAATATAAATTATGCCTTATTTAGTAATTTAAATAGAATGTGTGATAAGTTATTTAACATTACTATTTTATTATTATTATTTATTCATGATGTCTTCCACTATACTAAACTATAACATAGAATTTTACTTCAACCTTTTTTGTTTTCATTTAACAAGAATTAATGATGTGTTCTATTACTCATATATAAGGATACTATAGAGTGAATTATGATATTCACAGAAAAAAATTATATTCATATAATGTATTCAAACATAATATAAGATTTATGTATGTATCTATTTTACTGATGATATTAAACTATTTTTTCATTTAGGATGTCAATCCTCTCATTTTATGCCAATATAGTAAAGAAAGTTTAAGCTCTATGCTACTCGGGTCGGAGTAAAAATAAAATAAATCCAACATAATGAAACCAGTGCCAAAAATCTCAAACCATAAAACTAGGTTAATACCATTATTTTTGGAGATATTTAAACTATTTTTAATTACAATATTAATTCTTCAATTAAATAGGGAATATACGATTCATAATTAATTTATAGTTTTTTTACAGTTGTGAAATTGTTCAAAAAATAATTATTAAATAATTTAATTGAGCTTAAATTTTATATTTGTATTACATTAAAAAATTAATAAACAAATTATAAATATTTTTTATTATAAAATCATGTTATGGTATTATATTATATTAATCTAGTATAATTTTTTTTCAATTAATGATTTCTTATTTTTTAGAGATCATTTTCAAACTAATTTGGTTATATTAAGATGATATTATAACACCATACCATAATATTTAAAAGAAATTTATTTTTTGTGGTGTTTAAATATTTATGTAAAAGAAATAAATGTGGTTTTTAAATAGAGAGATTAAATTAATGATTTTTATTTAATAATACATATAATTATTTTGGGATATGTTTATATTGAAAAATAGTTTAATTTGGATTATTAATAAATGTAACTTCTAGAAGCATATGAACTTATAATAGAAATATATTTTATACTCCATGTAAAGATAAAGAGAATATGTTATAATTTTGTTTTAACCATATCATGTGTGTATACATCATGTCTTGTTAAAGAGTTCTAATATACGATTCTCATTTAGCGATGAATTGATATAGGACGTTGGTGGTTATATATCCCCACAAGTTATAATCCATCAATAGTGTTATTTGTTCAAAATTTTATATGAAATTTTTTATTGGTGGATTTATAAATACAATTTTGTTGTTGATATTGATTTTTTATTGATGAAAAATGTATTGGTTAACTCATATTCTATGATTATCCAAAATTATATTAATTTTATTAATATGTCTTCAAGTTTGGAAATTATTATCATTTTTTAAAATTTATAATTATTTAAAATTTCATCTTTCAAAATAATATTTTATTTACATACACACAAGATAACACAACTTTTATATGCATCGAAACAATTTTTCATGTTTTTGGGATATTATAATGAATATATTTCACTCACACCCTAAATTCATAACTTGCATTTGTAAATGGATTTCATTTTCATGATACTGATAAGGGGAATTCATCATTATTTATCAATGATAAAACATAACCATGGTTTCTAAAATATAGTGGTCATGATCTTTAGAATTTAATTTTATATACATAGGGGTGAGAATCTGTAGACATAGAGCATGGAGGATTTATATTCTCTTTTACATTTAAATTTTCATTGAATTCCATTACTTTTTTTGTTATCATAATTTTTTCACATTTCTAGTTTTTTTTGCTGATTTATGGTGATTTATACAGTATGTGTTGTTTGATTGTTATTTCCTTTGGAATACCAGTTAGTATTTTGATTTATTTATTTTAATAATAAATTATGAATTCCTTTAAGACTGTTTGGATTTAATGTAATTATATTTTCCCACCAATGTAATTAGTTAAATGATTCTATTTTTTGGTTAAATTATATAAATTTCAAATATATAAAGTCATAATTATAGATTTTTCATTTTACATTGTCATAATGTGTTGAATATATTTTTGAGATATTTCTAATAGATTTAGTTATATTCATTGGAAGTAGTTTTTTTATACATTTATTATTTAGAATAGATCATAAATCTTTGTAATGTGAAAAAAATTAGTTATTAAACCTGGTAACATGGATATTATTTTAAAAATAGTATCAGATCCATTAGTTATGTTGAACCATAAATTAGTTAGTTAAAAACTAGAAGTCCCATTAACTATGGTTTTTTTTGTTTCCTATAAATACGATACACTGCCATATATAGAGTCATTCGATTGTTTCCTATATATTTTTTTCAATAAAATGTTGATGAAATCCTTATAAGGGTTTCAAAATTTTTTTATATTGTTCACTACACATAAATAAATGATTTGGGAATTAAATCTATTAATCCTATATAAAATGGATAAGGTTGGATTATATGTGAAATTATTTCATTTAAATAATGTATTTTAGAAAAAACATTATTCAAAATAATTATATATATTTTGAGATTTAAATTACAATAATAAAAAATTTAAAAAAAGTCACAAAAATAAATTTTCAAGAAAATAAACATATGATGTGGTTCTCCTATAGAGCAGAATACTAAATTGGTGATAAACATTATACTATGTTTTTATAAAATTTTATAAGTGAATTTTGTTATGAAATTTATTTTTTTGGAAAAATAATTCATATAAAGAGGTTTCAGAATTTTCACAATCAATTTTGAAACTCTTCATGAAAATTACATTGTTATACAATGTTTTTTCCCAAATAGTGACATTATTAATAAATTGTAAATCATTTTCCTGTGATGTTTAATGGTTTTTCTCAATGAATTGTAAACCATACATATTAAATAATTTTACAATAAAAATCATCTTTTTTCATCATTTTTATATGATTTTTATAAATATGTTTCCCTTAATAACTATCTTAAATCCTCTCTCAAATTTTCTAAAAACTGGCATATATTTATTTAATTTATTGGTGATGTTTTTTATATTAAGGACTCTCTCATTAGTAGGTTACCTAGGTCTCCATGGTTTCCATAACATCATTTAATTTATATATCTCATATCTCATCCTAATATCTCATGTTTTGGTTTCCAACATCATTTGTTCTCTAATAGGATAGTTTTTCAATCTTTACGCTTCCCCTAGGTCCTCAAAAAATATAACGGGAAAGCACATATCTTATCATTCCATTCCAATAATTATTCCAAATAATTATTCCCCTATAACTATATTTATATCAACATCACATGTATCTATGTCTATTCTAGTTTATGTTGTTTTTGTTTTCATAAAGTATTTCCTCAATGAAGACAGAAACGTACCTATTCACACATAATTATTTTCTCAATAATTATTTACCTAGGTGTTTATTTATGGATTATATATAACTGATTTGGTTCTTCACTAATTTACATATCTACGATAATACCATAAGATAGAAACAATTACATTTCTCATTCCCATTCGACCACTTCTTTAGTGATTTTTTTACTTATGGTGGATATTCCAGCATATATTTGTAGAGTATAACATTTATAGTATATAAACTAAACAGTAAATTGATATATATTAATTAAACCTATATATTTTATTTTATTACAGGTATCCTATAAAATTTTTTTAATGTGGGCAGATGCAAGTGGAGTCTACGAGAAATATGTATCAACGAATTAGCCCATGTTTCCCCCATTTTTCTCAATATTTTCTAAATGAATTATTATTATTTTTTTATTTTTATCAAACATTTTTTTTCCAATTATATTTTAACCGAATTGGATTTCTCCATGAAAAACATTAAGGTTCTATCATAACATAGTGGTGAAGTGTTATATCATTTTTATAATTTGAGGTGTTTTAAGGTACCGAATTTCATGGTGAGATCTCAGGGATATTTTCTTCATTGGTTGGATCTCTTATCTTTTATGTGATTTTTATGATATTTTTTGAATTTCATAATGAATTTTGTTCGAATATAATGAACTATTTTTTCTTTATTATGTGATTTTTTATGAATAAACTCATTGGATTGGTATTAGTCATAGTACATATCAATGGGGTAGGTAGCATACATGCTAATGGTTTCTTCATGTTTATATAAATTGTACTCAACAACCATAGAATGTAACATATAACGAGTTTTACGAAAATTATATTGGTGAACAATTCTTCTCAAACATTGTGAGTGAGCCTAGATCATTGAATATATCGTTTATAATTTTGGAGCTACAAAAATATGGTTTTGATTTTTCCAACGAGCATAAATAATAGTACCCACATACATTTTTTTTATTTTACAATATATTTTCTATTTTTATTATCAAATTTTAGAAATTTATTTATTCTATATGATGTATAAATTATATTAAAATAAATCAACATATATAGTATCAGTTCTTCTGTCCAATTTTTTGATTCATTGATCATTTACTTCAAAATTTAGGTTGTTCGTTTCCAAATTAGGTATCCAAGATATGGGGTTAAATTCTTGAGTATTAAAGGAAGAAGACCACAAATAATACATCTTATTAAATATTATAGGTGATAAATGATATTATATACTATTATATGGTACTGAAATCACTAACATGGGAGATCAAGAGAGACATAATGTAACGATCCGACCTAGTTCAATCCTCAATCAGTCACCCATGTTGATATATTGCATGGCTCGAAGTGAATTAAAAATCACTTCAGGCTTGAAACTAGTGCCATGAATCAACAGAGTACACAAGGAATTTATTTCACCTGAAAAAATAAATAAAGAATCATGCAACAGAAAAAGAACAAGTAATTGAATATATAAATGAAATTGATCTGAACAACATTTAAACTAGAATATGATTAGCTAAACAAACCATCAAAACTCAAACTACTGAATCTGAAGATGACACTATCTCCATGTGACCCCATGGGTCACTCTACAACAAAAAATATCAAATATTTCCCAATGATAATGAACTCAATCTGAAACCTACACAAGGTTTAAAAACGAGAAATAACTATAGGCAAGATTATTATAACTCAGTTGGTTATCACGATAAACTATTCCCAATGAAAATAATTTCAAATAAAAGAAACAAAAATTTAATATCCTAACAACATCATATCAAACTATGGTTTTCTACACATTTTACTTTAAAAAAGATAAACTCATTCCCCATATTCATTTCCAAAACCTGGTTCATTATGGTAGTACGACAATGGTATTTTCAAGGGGATGTGATGTATAAGTTTATCTAATTGAACTAAGGGGATAATAATTTTTTCATTGAAATCAATTTTCATAAGCCTTATTAAAAAACATCCCTTTCCAAGGAAAACATTACACAAGTATGAACTTTATGAATCACACAATAAGGGAAATAGAAATAATCATAGAAGTATCACATTTATTAAGGTAAGGAACTATTATCTAATATAAATAAAATAATAGAAGAGATGAATAATAATAAAGAATGCACAAAAACATGAGACTCCATCACTGGTAGCATTCCACATAAGATGGAATAAAAAATCAACAACATTCTTAGCCACCCTAACTCAGGATAGGATGAGGGAAAATCCAATAACAATAAACCTAACTATATCTACCTATTATGGCACACTGGTCAGTACGTAAACTACTAGTATAGTAATCATTCTCATAATATTATATCAATTTGATAGGTTCTCGGGTTTCATATATATAATATTGGCAAGATAACTGATGTTAGCTGTGCATCCAATCATTTTTAAATATATATCTATATATAATAAATTAACAACACGCTTCACCATGAGCCCCCCAAAGACTGATATAATGAAAAAGAATAAATAGAAGAGTAAAAATCTAACCTAAGGCACTCTAAAAATTGATCAATAGGATTACAAAAAAGGAGATCCCAGCCATTATATACACATACATTTCATGAGAAACATACAAAGGTTTTTTTCCGTAATAAACACTTTTATCATTTTCACAATGTTCCCAGACGAGCCTTTTATAATTTTACCAAACCAACATTTATCAATGATAAAAATTACACTTATCATAAAGCAGTGTAAATACGCGATTTCCCCCAACTATACATTTATGAACTCCTAAAAACTATTCAGATTACACATTCAAATAACATCTATTTTTATAAATATACCAAAAGTGTCATTCATCGACAACAAAACCCAAAATACCTTAAACGCCAAAGATCAATTATTTATAAAAAAATAGAACCACTTGGGAATCCCTTTAATGAACCCAAAATATTATTTTTCATGCTTCCAATATATTTATAAATCAAAACAAACCATTTTATATATCATACATCGCATAAAGTCCAACTGGGCTATTTTCCAAACATAAGGTATGCAATATTTTACAAAAAAAATTCAATTTTTCACATAAAGTGAAATAAAAAAGAAATTGAATTCCATAAATTTATCTAAACTATGTTATTGTTTTCTAAATAACAAAAAACGCATGCAATATCTAATGGGTCATTTTATCAAACAAACAGTGAGCACATTTAAAAAAAAAAGAAGTATATTTTTCACAATACAATGTACATATTACCATTTTCACACTAATTAAACAAGAAATGGTTTAAAAAAACAATTATAATATATATAAGGTTTCATCAACAAGAAAAATATGAACCATAAATTAAAATGGAATTTGAATGGAAAACATACCACAAATCATCGGAGGAATAGAAACACACTCCCGAAGTCACTCGATGAGGTTTAGAAAACCCTAGTTTTATAAATAAAAAATCTAAACAATAAAACACATCATTGACATAGAATAATAGTACCCTAAGTTGATCATGACTAGAGGAGAAGAGTAAATACATAGAAAATTAATTAAAATAGAGGATAATGTAGAGGAAATTACCTTGAAGAATCTGTCCCCAACACGAGTCTCTCATAGATCTACACAAAATTAGGAGGATAAATGGATTTTAAGGCAACATAGATGTCTCCCTAGGTATGGATGAACCAAATGGTGAGTGATTTGGGAGGGATTAGTTCCCAAAATCATGAGGGGGAGAACGTGGTAATATAATTTTATTAATTCTGGGCAGAATAGCTAGGTTAGACCACACTTTTAGGTCGTACAGTTTATTAAACCTTTCAAAAAAAAGTGATGAACACATATGACTGACCACGTGGTTACTTCTAATTTATGACATGCACTTGCAACCACTATTTTCTTGGTTTATACATGATACAAAATTACCTAGGTTTTCATTCATGTTTTATCAAACCACACTCCAAATCGTGCGCATGTAATTTTCAAGCAAAATTTCCTTGTTTTCCCTAAAAACACCAAAAAAACCAAGAATCAAACATGAGGGAAATACTATGAAAATAAAACACATCAAAAAAATACCCATCACACTCTAAAACCTAGATAATACAATGATTCATAATGAATTGGATCACATACCAAAAACATTAAAAATAGGGTGTGACAATTCTCCCCACAGTTAATGCTTTTTGTCCCTATAAATCCATAAAACATTATAGCTAGTTGATCAATGCCTAATGATTTTATATCAACAAGATCCAAACTATTAACCCATGAACTTTTCAATCACAAAAAATGGGACATAAGCCTCTTGATCGGAACAAAATAAAAACCCACATCTACTTCTCAATAATCAATGAAAGGATCAATACACTACATCCACAACCAAGGCAATAACTAGAAATTCGGGCCTTTTCACGAAGATCCCAAAAACCAGACAAAAATAAGATCACATAAAAAAGCCTAATGACTTCACAGGAGTCTGAAATGTACTCCCCACTATCATAAAAAATTCACTCAATAAATTCAAGGATAAAATTTCAATAAGACATCCAGTGGGTCTCCCCCCATTGATGAACCCACTATAAATGACGAAATGGGAATTCAACTTGAATAAGAGATCATTCCATCCCACAGAGGACAAAAAAGTCCCCCTAACAATGACCTATCATTCCATTACAAGAAGAATGAAAATAGAACATTTTAAATACCCACTCTCTTTCGGAGGGGATAAATCAGAGACAAAACATCCCACACGAACCAAAAAACCCCACCACGATGGGAGGGGAGGGTGGGTTTCCCAATCATTGGAAAACTAAAACCACAACCGACAACCACCCTAAACACGTTACCTATGTATGGAAAATATACATGACCAAACATGGTTTACCTGGGTAGTCTACACAAGGATATTAATAGGAACTACATCATTAAAATGGTGGTGGCACGATCTTAACCCAAATTCCCACACCTCAGGGATTTCTTTCTATACACCAACTTCACTATAAGACCAATGGAAAGAGCTCTGGTGGCTGAAGCATTCACTTTTTTGGAGTAAACTGTTTTTAATCTCTAAATAGGACATGCATAACCCAATTATATAAATAGATAAAAACTAGAAATATGTAAATAAATTCCATACATCCACTAAAAACATGATTCCCTTTTAAAAAATGGTTAACATCATCTCCGACTTTTCAAAAACCATAACACCATTGGCACAACAGCCAACAAAAAAAGAACCATTACACTGGAAGGAAACATAAACAAATGTACTTTAAATGATTTTTCAATATCACATCACATTTGAGGATTTTATCCATGGTGATTTGTTGTAGCATTCTAAAAAATTCGTTGTAAGTGAGTCTTGATTTGACAACCTTTGGGGGGATATTGAGAATTATGACATGATGGGTTTTTTTGGCCCAACATTTCATAATGATAACAAATGAGGATCGCTTGATCTAAATAGGTTTATGAATTATCCTATGTAATTATGATTTTAGGACCCACTCTGTCATCAATCAACTACTTTCCCAGTTCCTTAGATGAATAATCCCCACTGTTCCTAGGGATTTATGGACGGAGGACTACCTTAAGCACTACTACCATCATGAATTCAACATCAAAATTATTCCTCATCGCCTCAAACTACGACATTATCTTGAGTTTGTACCCCTTCAATTGTAGATTCGGATGAAGCCTATCCTTTGAATGCTTAGCCTTTAGGATTCATTTTATGCATAACTTGAATCATAAGGGACTAGATCTATAAAACTGTGGAAATAGTCTAACACAATCCCATCACCTTGATGAATACAACCTATATCCATCCCATTTGTCACCATTTTCTTCTGAGAGAAATATAGACGAAGGAAGGATGATTTGAATAACTCCCAATCTAGATCGTCACATGGCATATTTCGAGACACCAACTTCCACCACTACATCGATGAACATTCAAGAATGAATTTCACAAACCTAACCTTCAACTAATTCAGAAACATAATAATAATAAAATTATTTCTAGTTATTTTAATCGCCTCCTACACCTCGATAACATCTTCTTAAAAATAAAATATAGGGGTTCTAGCTTATGGAACTCAAGAATAAAATACTTATGTTGATCAATAGAAAATCATTCTAACAGGGAATCTCCCTCAAATTCATGATGATCGCCCATTAAATGTTTATAGGGGAAACCGCAGAACATAGAAATTCCAAGAAACATGTCATTGATATCATGAAAAAAACTCTCCAAGAATAATCACCACCTTCTGACAAGCATTATATCATAATAAAACAAGACACAATTAACAAAAAAACATCCCTTTTGAAAAAATCCTTAATTTAAAACTATCTTGGTGGGTTGAACACTCTCCATTGGTATCTCTTAGAGTCTCACTCACATGCATGTTTTTGTGCTGCAATGGGCACCCACTCGCCATGAAATACTGGTCATTAACCCACATTTTCACATACCACCATGCATGTATGGACAAAAAATCACACTAAGGCTGAAACAGAACATCCACATACTCCAAAATAACCCATTCAACCAACTTAAAAATAACAATCATTCCAAAGGATCACTAACCACCAATCGAAAACAGTTTTTTAGATACACATATTAAACCATTTAATCCTACTTGTGAATGAAATCCCTATGATTTCCATCAAAATCATTTTCTTTTTTATGAAAACATTTTCTAAAAATTCAAAAAACCACACTCCCTTGAAAACCACTTTATTAAAGACTTAATCACTATCATTTAAAACAACTTCCAAACTAAAGAAACATTCCATAAACCCCACGTTTTGATTAATAAATCCCAATTATGTCATACCATTTCAATTTTACCACCAAGAGTTTATTTTATAAAAAAATTTCCATAATTCCAACTTAATGGGTTTAAAAAAAATAATTGAATTCAATGGAATCGCAAAACAACTCAAAATGTAAACTATTTTTGGTTGGTGACATGTCCATATAGATTAAAGCCACATGTCAAACACACCACCGACACGAATAGGTATCTAGTACCATTCCCCTAGCTCTGTAATGCTTTACATTCCCTATGTGTTCACAAGGACCATTATCCCAACTCACCAATTTGTATCCCAATAACCAAAACAATTCTAAAGACCAATAAAATATACTGAACCGAAACTCCCATGGAAACCCAATGATCATAATGAACAAGAGTTCATGAGGCTCTCCCCACACCTAACCCTAGAGGCCCAAAAATACTACTCCACCTACTAAGAAATCACCTAGTAACAAAGGGTTCTTTGAAAAGTAAGGTCTTCTAGGAGACGACCCCCTCTGATAACATTTTTTCATAAACCAACCTATGTCAAACCTGAATCGGTCACCCAAATAGATATGTGGCATGGCCTAATGGTATTTACCAATTCCCATGGGAATGAAACATGTTTCATGAATTAATATAGAATACAAGGGAATTATTTCTCCCAAAATAAATAATTAAATTATCAACCAGAAAATAATATCAAGTAGTATTATACATGGGATAAAAATAGTAAATAACTATAGGCATGAGAATTAAAACATAGTAGGATAGACTAATAATCAATTCCCCATAATGTCTTGTTGATATAAAAGAAAAATAAATTTCATGTTTGATCTAAAATATATCATGGTATTAGTTTTTAAACATTTTACTTATAAAAAAGTACAAATTATGGCCCATATTCATTCCCAAAACTAGCTTCACTCCATTACATAGAAATTGGTATTTTCATAAAGAAAGTGTTGCCTAAATTATTTAGATTGTAGGAAGGGGATAAAACTATTTTCATTGAATAAAACTTCAAATTACCTATTAACATCAACACTTCACTTACCATGAAAATCATTAAACAAGAAAAAACTATAGTATTCACACAATACGGGAAATTGAATCAATAATATAAGAATCAAATTCATCACTACTAGAAACTAAGATCCAATAAACATAGGTGATCCTAGGGGATCAAGAACTAGACAAAACAAAACCAATATTTGAGAACCCATACATGGTATCCTTCTAGAAATAATGAAATAATAAATGATCAACCCAACCAATAACCCTATCTTCAGATAGGCCAATAGAAAATACCATAGCAATAATCCCAAATATGTCCTCCTACTCAAGTCCACTGGTCAGTTCGTGATCTATCAGTGCATAAATCATTCTAAAAAATAATCTAAATATGCAAGTTTCACATGTCTCATGTATATAATGGGGGTGAGGCAACTGATTCTTGTAGAGCATCCAATAATATTAATCTATATAATAAATTAACAATATTCATTAAACTGAGCTACTCCATGGAAGGATATTATGCCATAGAATAAATAGAACACTAATATTTTAACCCGAGGTAGTCCTATAATGGATCTCAAGGATTAAACATCAAGGAAATCCCATCCATCGTATATATAGATATGGCATGAGAACCATTAAAATAGAGGTTTTGAATAATAATGACATTCATCATTTTGAGAATGTTTCCAAACAATCCATTATTTTTTATACCAAACCAAAATTTCTCAACAATAAAAAATCCAATTTTCATAAATAGGTGTAAATAAAACATTTTTCACATCTAATCATTTATAAACTATTTTAATGCATTTATATTACACACTCATTGGACAACAATTTTTATAAAAATTCCAAACGGGCCATTCATGGGCACCACTTAAAAAAATACCTTAAAAACCAAAGATCATTCCATCAAAAAATAAATACTCACACCAGAAAAGAAATAAGGAATCTAAAACAGAATTTTAAATTCTCCTAAATATTTATAAATCTAAACTAGCAATTTTATATAAAAAACAATCCATAAAATCCAACCAAACCATTTACCAAACATTAGGCATGAAATATCTGACAAACAAATTACAATGTAATGCCCAAAAAAGCATAAAATAGATGTTTAATTCCATAAATTCATTCAACCTACTAAATCAAGTTCTAAATAACAAAAACCACATGAAAAAGCTAACATTAATTTTATCAAACAAGTGGTGTGAATGTTTTTAAGAAAACAATGCTATTTTACATGTAACAAGGTACAAACTACCTTTTGTACACCAAGTAATTAATCCAATGTTTTCAAAAAATGATATCATATATATATGGTGATAATTCCAAGAAAAATATTAAATGTAAATAAAAAATAATTTTCATGGTATATCCTACCGTAAATCCATTTTTGAATGGAAAAACACACCCAAAATCACTTGACGAGGTTCCAAAACCATAAATTAAATTAGAATAACCATAAACCACAAAAATACCCAAAGAAAAAATGAAAAAAGTACCCTGGTTCATTCATGACTAGGGTAGATGATTATATCCATAAAAAATGAAATAATAAGGAAGATTCAAGAGAAAGGAGAAGAAATTACCTTGAATAATCTATCCCAAAATTGAAGACCTATTTGATATACAACAATGGAGGATGAGGAATTGATTGGATGGAATGGGAGAGGTCTCTCTAGATTAGGAGGAAATAGAAATTGATTATTTGGGTTGGTGTTTTTATAAAAATCCTAAGGGGTCAAACATTAAAAATTACTTTTTTTAATTCTGGCAGACTCTTACAGTTAGGCCGCATTGGTTTTTAAATTTTGTGGAATATCTTATAGTAGACAGAGGAGTGATCGCAAGGATCATCATATGTGGATGTTCACCCATGCACAATCCATGTGGTAGTTTTTATTCTAGCTACATAGTTACCTGGGTTTGGCGTAATTGATTACCAAACTGAGTGCTAATATTGTCCTCATGGAATTGTGAAGAAAAATTTATATATTTTCTAAAAAACCACCCAAATGAACCATAGATCAACCCTGAGGGATTGAATAGACAATAAAAACACTCCAAAAATCAACACCCATCACACCTGAGGCCTATGAAATATCCAATTTTTCCATAAAATAGGAAAATTAAAATAAAGATAAAAAATAAAGTGTGACACACAATCAAATATACTATGGGAATATAGGATTGTATTTTACTAGATGGTTTGGTTGACATTGAGAAAAATAATGTCAATGTAATTGGGGGACTTATACTACATTATTTAGAAATGTATATGATATTATAGTTTTCATATATGAATACTTTTATAGGTGTTTTATATCCTTGTGATGAGATTTTTTTTGGACAAGATATTTCTTGGAATTCATGGTGAAAAACCCTCAGAAGTTGCATTAACATGATATACTTCATAGAGGTGAAATCTCTTAATGCGTTCATCGATTAGATATGTGTCATGAGAAGTTATTATATTAGACTTCTCTGTACTCTTAAATTTTTTTATTCAACAAGAATTATATTTACATTTCACTCAAATACTACCATTTGTGGTAGGAATAATTTTTTTGATTTTAAAGACATTTATTTCTTCAATAAAAAAGAAAACTCTATTTTTGTTAGGAGAATGTTTGTTTCTAGTAAAACAACATCAATGAAAATAGAAAACTCATTCTCAGTAATGATAATTTGAAAATTTGATAGCTGGTTGATAAGGGAATGTTACTATTAGGTGGTAGATCACTTGGTCATGCTACCCATGAAAAATTTACTTGAAGAAAGGGTCATATAAGAGGGAGGAAGAACAATTGTGAGTTTTTAAAAAAAAATATCAATTTATCAAGATGGTATTTTATATATAGTATCAATACTATCATGAAATATAAGTGTGAAATTTAATTTTTCAATTATGAATGAACGGGTACCCATTCCAATTATTGTGGGAGTATGTTCTATGATAGTGAAACATAGACCATATGAGATATTGTCGATGAACATACAAATATTTTCATAATATAAATTAGTTGAATTTTACCAAGTAGGATTGATAGTTAATATTTCTCTCAATCAAGTAAATGTGGTGCTTATATTGTATAATCAAAATGGGGATCCAATACATACAAATGTATGGTACATGATAAATGACTCAATGTGACAAATTGAAATGGTCCACGAGTTACATAAAATATCATGAGATATGTAAAATTCTAGGATGAATCTAGTCTATAAAATATACATATAAGATCAAAAAAATTTATTCATGATAACAGATATCATTATGTCCTCAAAATCAATACAACATTTATAGAGATCCTATAAAAATTATTTCTTTTGAAGATGATGAAACATGGAAATGAAGTGACGCTAAAAACCATAAATAGTTATAGTTTTATTTTTTTGGTTTTGATAATGGTGACATTATCACCAAATTGACTTCAAAAATCAACTTGAAACCTCTAATCATATTTCACTCATGGTTAAACACATTGATTGGGCATGGAATTGGGATTTATGACTCGACCATGAAAACTTATACCCCTTAATTATTATTGGAAAATGATTTATCGAAATTCATCATCTCACCACAACTCTTCCTATCATCGTTGTGAAGGGTAATATATTTCCATATCGGATATTTGAAAATATAATTTAAAATATATATTTTGTAAAACTAAACTAATGAATATTTAAAAAGTAAACCATTACAGAAAAATCACCCTAATAACCAATACCTAAAATAAATATCAATCCGCCATTTCTAATTTTTTAGTCATTATATATTATTTTTTCAACAAATTAGTTAATCATTTTACATTCAATTTTAAAAAATTAAATCTTTTTGTTGAGAAAATAAACTTATAAAAGTTGAAGAAAGTAAGGATATGTTATGTTTTCAAATTATTATTGGATGATCACATAAGAATATATGAAAAGTCTGTGATCTATAAGAACATCACCACAACATAAACATAACAAAATAAATTGTATTGGTGTGTAGAAATGATAATTTCATGTATTCACTATGATCAATCCTTATGATTATGCACGTCCCAACCATAATTCATGGAAGGATATTGATAAATAAAATGAATTTTTTATTTTGATTTGTAAAAAAGGTGATATGTGTTTAAATTCCATTTTAATCATGGATTGAGAAGAATCAAAAATTTTATTTGTTTAGGGTATTGGGTTTTATATTTTATACCAAAGTTATGGCACCACACGTGATGAAAATTAATGATCATCGTGATTTGGTGGGTCTTTTTTGGTGAGGGTTACAAATATGAAAAATTATGTGACACTCATTATAGTATGTTACATGTGAATAGACATTAAATTTTTAATTATGATGTGTATAAGATCTAAATTATAGTTATTCATTTATATATTATATATTTATTTATTTCATTGTATAAAATGATTGATAACATGAGTTATTAGGATATATCTATCTTATTGAAGATAAAACAATAAAATACACATGAATATGTATAATGGATAAAATAGAAAACCATACATATCATTTTATTGGTATTGTATGGACAATTTAAATTACATTTATGTGGAATAATTATGAACATCAATGATGAGAACCCAAAATTCTACTCAATCTGCAATACCTTCCACTAAAATCCCACCAAGCTGAAATAGAGTCTCAGTATGAATCTGTTATAACTTGATCATATATTTTGAAAATAAAAAAGTTTATCCCTATTATACATTAATCCCAAAATATTTTAAGGTTCTATACTCATACATAATACTAGATAATGATAAAACATGAGAAAATGACAAGATCATGGAGATAAAGTTAATAGAGAAGAATTCTTCTGAGAATCTAAGTGATTTAAAATTACGAAACAATACCATTATATACGAATGGATTCATAGTTTAAAAAAATTAAATATTGGAAATATTTCAAAAAAATAACTTATAATTGGTTATAAATGGTTATGTTTTGAAGAAAGAAGTATATTTTGTCGAGATGTCTCCACTAGTGCATAAACATGAGATAATAAATTTCAGCCATTCTATAGCTTATTATTGAGTCAGTAATGTTCATAAAATTGAACTTAAGTCCACCCAATTTAATTGAGAGTTTTAAGAAAATGTTAATGTGACTCAACTATAGGGTTTTCATGTGAAAAATAAGGAAAATATAGTATATATGATAATGAAATCACACAGTGGTGTTCAGTAGGTGTATGGCCTACTTATGGAATATGAGTTTCCAATAACATAATTTCATAATTATTTAATATGAGACATATATATACATGACATGATATATGAATCTAGGTATTTTTATTTCTGTTTAAATTAAAGACGTTGTTATCATAAGGTGAAGGAACAATGGGATCATGGTGTTAAAATAATTATGATCAAATTTAAGATTTATGATTTGGAATACTCTCTTATTATCATGGAATTGAAAATATAGTTTTTTATTGGAAGGACTACACTAAAAACATTAAAAGATTATTAAATGGTTCATATTCAACTTTTAATGTTATATTGTAAGACAATTTAATATAGATTTTAGAACCTTTTATATCTAAATCAATATGGAGACAATATAATCTTTGGTGAAATTAAATAATATAGAGTTATTGGTTACCTAATTTATGTATTCCATACATGATCATACTTCTTAGAGACATTTAGGATTAAAATAATAATAATAGATAGACCTATTGTATATCTTTACAAGGTTGTAATGAATAATATGAAGTATTTAAATTGATAAATTCAGTTTTTCTCTCATTTAAACAATTTTTCATTATGAAGTGGAAATTTGATGCAACATAAATAGTTAATTGTCTAGTGAATGGTATTATAGAGTAAAATAGGAGTTATTTATATTGGATTAAGAGTTAAACCACGTTGGTGACTCTGTTCAATGATAAAATTTTAAACAAATCCTTAAAAAGAACAACATATTTCATTGTTATATTATGGAAATTGATATATGATTCCATTTAATTCATTAGTGTATAAAAATATGGTAAATTATAGATGTGTTTTATAGAAATTAAAAATAGTGTGTAGATTTTGAAAAATAAATTTTTACGTTTATATAATATAATGATTTAGTATATATTGGGAGTTTTTATCTTTGATCATATCTGAATTTGGAGAATAATTTCATTAATAATTCAAAAATAAAAAATATGACCACGTTATATAGAATATAGATTCTGAATGAACCTTTTGTGTATTTTTGGGAGATCACGGCTCATTGAAAATCTAGTCTATGATTTTATATCGATTGATGTGATAACAAGATTTTCCAATTCTTATAAATAATGATACCATCTTCGTGGTGTTTTTTATTTACCAAGTAATTTTCAATTTTCAAATGTATATTTTTTTCGATTTTTTATTCTTTGGTATGGATAAAAAAACATAAGAGTTAAATATCCATTTTCATTGTCAAACTATTTATTTTTTTCCTTTCTCATCCCTTTAATAATATAGTTTGTTTACATTTAATTAATAGGTGGGTCATCCTTAGTCAGTCAATTAGCCATATGATTAGGATTTTTTTCTTCCTCATAGTCAGTTTTATATAATATCAAAAGAGTAATAACTAGTTATAACCTAAAATGTCACATGAAAACAAGAACACCTCCCCATATGCTAGATACAATCGACTCTTAGTGAGGTTATTGAGTCGAATAATGGGTATACTAGAAAAATCATCATAGTAAAAAATAAAAAACATTAAATGAAATATATAGTGACATAAAATTATATTACACCTATAAAAATAATATATGATTTGAAATGTATGAATAGAGAAATAATATAGTCAATAGTGATAAAAGGGACATAACATTTACCACCAATATGGAATGTCAATTATAAAAATAATTTGATTTTAAAATGTATAAGACTATATGTTCCTCTAAGACATACTTCATCTTGTCCTGTATAATTTAAATGAGTTTTACCAAAAAATAATCAACCATGTGCCACTGTCTGACCTATACCTACCACATGTGATGGAAAATTAGAATCCCTTATTCAATGTCTCCTTAATTAGGGTGTGGGTAAATCTCCATAGAATTCCACTAAAATGGCCAATTACCTAACTAATAATATAAATTATACGTATATGTTATAATATTAGTGGATATAAATAAAAAATTTGTAATCATAACATAAAAAACAACACACAAGTAATAAGAACTATCTTCTATATTTTCATTCTCTGACCAATATATAATAGACCTATAATTCAACTACTTAATATATCTAACAGAAGGATAATCAAAAATGATATTGGGTGTCATAAAAATAAATCCACATTACATTTCCAAAACGTAATGAGATGGCATTTCATTACGTATCCACAAGGAATTTAGATGACACGTATCTTAGTTTCCAAAATTCATTAAGTAAGAATATCATTGAAATTTCACAATATGTCGAAACAATGTTTCACTCAACATATTACTATTATCGAGACAATGTCTCACATATAATCCACATGGAATCTTGTTATCATGTCATTCATTATCAAAATGGTTAACATACACTATTGTTTTATATTATAGTTCTGGAATCTAGGGAATCGTTCCCCTACCTTGTGACCATGTACATTATCATCAATTATATCCAAGTTCACACCCCCTAAAAGGAAAAACCATATCATGATAGATCACATTTAATTAAATATTAGGAATATTACACACGAGGATACATGGCATGTCAAATAATATTGAAGATCATACATGTAATTATGGGTTACCATATCCTCATGAGTATTTTATAGCATTAAACAATATGTGATTTTTGTTAAAAATGAAAAGACAATATGAAATGAACAAGTATAGATATAACACTTATAATGGGAAAGTATGTTTCATGAACTAACCCACTGGGGACCACCTGGTTGGTGGTAAGATTATTGTGATACCCCATATTTTTATTCTATAGGTAATAGGAATGAGGATAAGGCCAAGTATGAATACCAAACAGCTGAGGCCTAATCCTATGTACATATATTGGATAACCCTTCTTAAAGAACACACAATGATGAATAAAATATAACTCAGTAAATAATACAACATGCTTGAAGACACATTGAAATAAAATATAAGGACATTAATCCCCATGGGTGATCTTCATGAGCATCACGAGCTCCATCTTGGTACATTTCTCTAAACACCCAGATACAAACAAAACAACATAATCAGTCAATCATGGTCTATAGTCTAGTGGAAAATAAAGGTGTTCTCAGGTATCCCAATGCAATGATAGCTAGAATAGATGTGAGACATAAATCTGAGTAGGTCGGAACACACACTATCTAATCCATTCTATTTCATACAGTAATTGAATGCAATGTGTCATTATATATTAAATGAAAACAATTAATTAAGCGCAATGAAAATAAAATAACTTTTTTTAGGTTCCCAATGGAACTTGTACCTAAACAGATGCTTCAAACTTTGCCGGGAGTCTGAATGAAGAACCTGAAATAATCAGGATGAGCATATATTTACATATTGGGGCCTAGGAAATCAATGAAAAAAATCAGGATCATAACCCAAGATTGTTCTTAAAATTTGGGTATAAATTATGTGTCAACAATGTGTGCTTAGGATACCATGAAAAAATATCGCTTTCATGATTTGACAAAAAGTGACATTAATATAAACCTTCAGTACATCATTTTTAATATGTCCATGTTTAGAGTTGGAGTCTAATCCCATCCCAAAGGTTTCACAATGACACATCCTTCAAATTAAACAATTCCATTCAGACCGTCCAAGGAAATATTATGAAAGAAAATGTATCACATAGGATGTTATCTAATAAATATGATTATACCATGGTTTCATCATTATATTTTCTCATTTAGTATCTAATGTTAACTAGACCTTTCTTATTTAACTAAAATACATACAGGTTTTCTTTATATATAAATATCATTTATTTATTATATGATTATTTATAACAAAAAATTACAATCCATGCCAAAATCATATTGGTCTAGTGGATTTTGAAATAAGGATACCATAAATACATTATTATATATGATAATAAATATCCAAATTAAATTTTAATAAATTTAAGCTTTTTTTAAAATATATTTGTTGAAAAATTCAATAATATCATATGTAATGTAATCATGTGAAATAGTGAGATCAAATGATCTGTATGGGTGAAAAATAGATATATAATATAACACAATTACAATACATGGACATACAAGTATGATAAAATTGGATAATATTTTAAAACAATATTATATATATCATGAATCAAAATTTTGATTCATCAAATAAATTTATTGAAGTTCATAGAAGATGAATCATAAGGTAATAAAATAAAATGAGACAAGAGAGTTTAAAAATGTAATAATACACATATTTTTGGCACACATATAGACATTGTAACACATTTCATTAGTAGTCCAATTTAAAAATTACTATCATTGGTGATTTCATTTTAATAGTATTATTGGTTATTATTCACCCACTACTTCTTTGTCTATCAGACAAGATATAATTTTTTACTATATTTGGTGCACTTCCTATTGTAGTCATATGTATCCCATGAGATATCCATATTTATCCAGTGCAATAGAGGAATATATAATTCAATAACCACCCATCACATAACTAAATTCATATATATGTATTCCAAATTATCATAAAACATTAATTATAGAATAATCATAAATAATTACATGGGTTTCCTAAACATTTTATTATAGAATAAGAAATTCAAAATAAGTATGGTTCATAAACATTAAATCAATAAATCATTTCATAACCAAGGAAAAGGAATTGATTTCCAAAAAATATTTTCACCATTATCTAAGGCCCCCAACATGATGAATAAGTTTTGTATCATTGGATAATTCCCCAAATATTTATTATGTATCATTAAAGGATGCCATCATAGATGAAAAAACACTTAAATAGATCACATGGAAATTTTTTTGGGGAAAATACAAAATTTATTTTGAAATTACATATATAAAATCTAATAATTTCTTAAATACTAAGGAAAAAATTTTCATTCCAAAATAAAAATCATAATATTTAATAAAATATTTAAAACATTGAGTATTCATGATGGGGGAAAATAATTTTCTTATATTTTATGATAAACTGAAGATTTAATTCTTGTTTTTTCTTAAAATTATAAGTATATCATTTGAAAATAAAAAATAGGTTTCTTTTTAAAACAAATTTTACAATTTAAATTTTTTTAAAATTGAAATTAAACAAAAATAAATTTATAATTAAAACATACTTGAAAACATTTTGTGAAAACATTTCTGTGGAAGAAAATGATTCACCTATAAAAAAGAAATAATTTTTCATCATAAGAATATTTTCTAAATTATATAAATTTATAATCGGAGGAAAACGACACTATTACATGGAAATTCTATTAACAACCATATGAGAGGAAAATTTATGTGAATATTAATATGAAAATAAAATTAATTTTTCTATTATAAATATAATCCTAAAAAATCCTATAATGTAATATAACTCAAACATGAAACCCTTACCGTATTGGTATATTTTGAATCATAATACTCGTAAAAACCCTCAAATGTTACATTAAATATCATTAAATTTAGTATATTCGGAATATATATTTTAAAAGGCATAGTATATAATCCTTTTAAATGAATATAGTTGGATAATATATCAAAAGTACCAAAAAAAGAAGATATAAGATGATAAACCCTTACTAAAAGTATAATTCCTCTTTGTACACATTGGAAATCCTAAAAAAAATCTATATAGATATATTCAATAAATCTATATTAGCATAATTATGTTTATCATATAATATATTGGGATATTATTACAACCTTTCTTTAGTTTTCTAATAATTTATTATTCAAATCATATTCTTAGGTGATAATTGCTTAAATTTTCATATATGGTTCAACTTTGTAGTCTTGGTATTTATAATTTGTTCAGTGTTCCATCATCAAAATTACATTAAAATTGAAATTAAAATTATATATATAAATTATATATATACATATATATATATAATTTATCATCAATAAATTCTAGAGAGAGAAACAATTTATTTTACTATTCATGATGATTGTATGAGGTATATACACATGAACATTGATTCCATTTTTCAATGGATGGAAGGACATCAACATAAATAATATATCACTTATGAAAAATTATAATAAAATTATAATAATATATATTTATAAATTCATTTGTTAAAAAAATCCATGTAAACTGGGGAAGGAAAATAATTTACCATTATATATGGGGTTGAAATGTTGTATGAGAACACATGTGATGTTTTCACTTCCTATAGGGTGGGTAGAAGGTGGATGATTTATTTTATATAATCATAAAATTATTTTTTTCTTATTACATATAATAATTTATTTATTTTAGAATTGATACCATGAAACTAAACGAGAAATAATATTAATTATAAATTAAAATTCTTAGTTGAGGGATATACCATTTTGTTGATAAAAATGTTTTGGAACACACCATCACCAAAAAGTGAGGGTATTTATGAAATAAAAGCATCTCTCTAATATTTTGAATGTATATTTGGTTGTATTATTTTTGGTATTGGTAGATATATAAAGTTAAAAATTATGAGGAAGAGAGGAGAAGATATTCCCTGTTATAAGTTACTTGAGGGTCCCTCTTAGAACAAGGAAAAAGATGAAAATATAATTTAGTCATTCCCAATAAAAAGGTTTTAAAATGGGATGAGATTCATTAAAAAGTGATAATATTGGAAATAAAAATATATAATGAAATTTAGTCATGTTTTTGTGTCATTTTAATATTGATATTTTTATTAACACCTTGGATAATAAAATTTATCCTTAACATTAGTAATGTATTTTTCATTTTTAAGGAAATATCATACTACAAGAAGGTGATGATTGGATTCTAAATCGATTGGGTAAGAAATTTTTGACCCCATAATGCCTACCTTTTCCAGTTTCAATTCATTCATGATATTAACAATATTATTTAATTTTTTTCAATAAAATATCATTAATTTTATTTTTGATAGTATTCCATTAATTTGACTTTTATAATAATATTATTTCAATGTAATTACAATATAAACCTACAACACAACCATATAATGATATATTTTTACCAAACGAATTAGTATCTCAATAATTCATCATAATTATGTTACACTTGATGTTTTTTTAATTTGTCTATTAATTGGATTAATATTTTGTTTATAATAAATAATAATTTAATTTACATAACCAATTAATGTTAATTAGTAATAAATTAATATGATAAAAAATAAAATTATAAATTAATATTATTAGGTGAACATCTTTACTGAATAAATAACGAATATTAGTTTTATAAAAACATTAATATGAAATAAAGTGACCACTTTTTCTATAATGGAAAGGATATTGCATATCCTAACTCATACAATATAATAAATTAATGTTTTATTGAAATTTTAAATCCTTATATTATCAATTTAATCATTGTATATCCATTTTATCCTTACAGGGGTGAAAAAAATTCAAAATTTTTACTGTAAAAATGAAAAAATACCCATTTTTATAAAATATGTATGACCTAATTTAAACAATTTGATTAAATTTTCATGATTTAATCCTTAAATTTGGAATGAATTGTTTTTAAAATTATTTCATAAAACATTTTGAAAACCATTTTTGTAAAATCACATTTTTAAACAAAAAAATGTCATATAATCTTATCACATTCCTATAAAACATTTTTATATATTTTCAACAATTATATGGCATATATAATATATAAATATGAATATAATTATTCACCAATGATTAAAATATACATTTATTGTGATAAAAACACCTTATAAAAAGTTTTTTTTTTGAAAAACATCTCTTTTATATCCAGATGAATTTTTTTTATTTCAAATAAATTGTAATTAACATATGTTATTATATAATTTTTTTAATCATTTGTACAATAATATTCACACTATTAAATTTAATGATTATGTTATATAGATATACAATATTTGATATTAATTTAACCTCATGGTTTCATGAATGACAAGAAATAAAAAAATATTTTTTGAAGAGAATTGGGTCATAAAATCCATAGATGATGAAATTCTAATGAATCAATATTTCATTCCCATTGGTTAATATATGAATAAATTTTAAATTTTTCAATTATCATGTGAAATGTACATGAATGTATTATGATTATATTATGGGTATGTGTGTTATATCCCTCTTTTTAATTATATAATGATTAATGTTTTATGTCCTCAAAGGTTACATCATATGTTATCCAAAACCCAAATTAGGGTACCTGATGGATTTTTTATTCCATAAATATTTTAAATAATATTTTATTAAGGACCCATTTTAGGTATATCATAATATCTAGAACATCTGATGATGTACATTTTTTGTGTTAAATATAGATTACCCTTTTTTATTAAATAAATGCTTCTCAAAATAAGGGAAGTTCTAGTGGGTGTATCAAGGGTTTGATACATGAAAATAGTTTAAAATGGGAAATAAAATTCTTGATGAATTATTTAGAAAATGTGAAATCTAGTTTCTACCATAATTTTGAGGGATTTTGGGGGTTGATTCTTGGATTTCAAACCAAGAATTGTCGTCCAAAATCCATGCTTCCTAAACAACATCAGAAAGAGGTAGCAGTAAGGATATATCATGTTTTTCCTAACTATGTTGGTACCTAATGAAACCATTTATCATATAATCCTCTTAGTCATAGTGAACCACATAGTTTGGTAATAGTTTAGTAAACCATTCATCCAAACAGTGTTCCACATAAAAAGTGGTAAACAATTATTTCACATTATGAAAGTTACATTATTTTACCCTTTATTTCTCCAACATTTATTCTCCAACAGTAAGGTTAATGAACCATAAGCTATTCCCTATTTCATGAGTCAAAATCCTTAAATTACAAGGTTGTTTTATTTCATTTTATTGTGATTCTATTCTCCATGCATTTATCAAACTCTATTTCATTCTATTTTTATGGTATCATTGTGGGTTATTTCTTCATCCTCTAAATATTATGAACCCCATTTCATATGGATTACTTTTTCATGGTCAATTCAGACATTCTATGTTAAAAAATGGTTTTATGTATAGTGAGTGTTCATTTATTACCCTAAAATTGGTTTCCGACATTTTATTTCCCATAGTATTAATTTTTAGCTTATATATATGGTTTTTCCATTCATAGTTTGTTCTATAAAATTGAAATTTTGATATTGAAAAGTGATTTAGGAAATAATTTTATATGTCAGAACCCTTACATACCCCATCAATTATATTGATAATTATGAGAGAGTAATATGGTCTCCCATGGGTTTAAAAAGCATTTTGTTTTGTTGAAATGAGTTTTCCAATGAGGAATTAGAGGGTTATCAGTTCAAGAAATACATAATTTTTCTTAAAATTTGAACATGGAATATTATAATATTCTCCTTAACATGTAAATGTTAATTGGGTAATGTTATTAAAAGGGGTATAAGTAATGATTTTTAAAAGTGGATTTTTCATGTAATTAAATGATATTAATGTATGTTAAATGGTTATGGTTTTTGAATAATGGTAACTTAAGCTAGTAATGCAATTGAGTTAAATGTATTGGAGGTAATTAACCATGTTATTTTATTCAATAAAAATTATTCACCCTATTTATTATAGTTTTATATAATTTCATTTATGATTAATCACTTAAAAATAGAATTTATTTAGGGGGTTGTAGTTTTACTAAGTCTCCTGATACATAGGGTGGCCCTAACTATTGCACTAGGCACAATTGAGGCATTTAATGGTTTATGAATGTCTAATGTATTGGACCCCACTACTAATGTTCATTAGTTGGTAGAATAGATGGGTTTTCCATGATCTGATGGTTTACATGGTATGATTACCTATACTGAGGATCCAAGGTATAATTTGTTTTATGTAATGGGGACCTAGATTGATGAAACAAAGTATATTTATTTAATTGTAACTATAAAAAAAGTATATATGATTAAATATTTTAGACCATTATATTTTATGGTTTAGACTCGCAACAAGGGCCATGGAATTCATAGTGTTTCATTACCAATGTATAAACCGATATCCCATGGGGACAATTGATATGTGTTTAATTAAGAACATATTTACCTTAAATTCCATCCTTAATTTATTATATATACATCTACATAATAATTTATTAGATAAGATATTATTGTAGATACCATTAGTGGAGACCTACTATGTTTTACTCAAACCATTCCTTGGACATTGTTTTTACCTAAGAATATATCATATTACTAGGATAGTAAAACGGAATGATCCGTTGGGTAGATTGTTGAATTGTGATAGAGCATAGAAGTGGGAATTGAGAATTTAATCGACAGTCATTTTGGGGATCATATTTAGTGATTTTAATTCTGTTTCACTTTTAAACTATTGATTATCATGGTAAGAAATAGTTATTACAGTTTATGGATATTAATTGGTGACATCAGACAATTGAATATGTTATGATTGATTATAAATTATTATCTCATGTTGATGTTTATTATGATTTACAATTCTTTTTTACAATGTTAAATAGGTTATAGTATCCTTATTTGTTTCTATAGCCAATTATTTATTGTTTTATCATAATGGAATATTGGGAGGAGTACTTGAGGTATTGTGGTGAACTGGATTGGGGTACCAAATTAGTGGAACCTCGGCCGAGAAATTAAAATTAATATCAAAACGATCTATTTTTGGATTATTTTCCACCAAAGAAAAGTATATTAGATATTATGGTGTATTGATACTTGGTAATATTATTTTTCATAGGATTATATTACCCATTTTATGGTTAAATGAAAATTTTAAGGATGGGATTGTTGTTTTTGGTGATCATTGTTACAGCTGGACCTTATTTCCCTTTGCGTTATAAATTTTTTGTATGATGTAAGTTTCTTCTAATTTATTTCTTATAGGCCAATATGGAATGATATATTTGTATAGATATATCATTGTAAAAACTCATGGATTTATGTGACATGCATCATGTGATTCATAAATTGATAATCAAGTGGGTTGATGGACATAAAAATGTTTTCATTATTTCTTCTGTAATTTTAAATAAGTTGATCCTAAAAAAGAGATTGTAATAATGATAAATTGAATCCTTTAAATTAAATTGGTTAAATAGTTACTAATAAATAATTTATTTTAGTTTAATGATTTATGGATAATAAAATAGGGTAAAATTGAATTATTGTATATTTAAGGATTATGGTTGATCTTATTTAATTCATTCCCTAAACCGGGTTAATTTGGTGTTTTGACAATTATATGGTTTTGGATATTGATATTGAGTACACAAAGTAACACATTTTGTCTAGTGGTGACTCCTCTTTTTTAATTATAAATTCCCTTAAAATTTCATATGGAATTAAAGTGTGATAGGAAAATGAGGATATTTAGATTCTGGGAGATCGGAAGAAATTACAGAGAATAAACTTCTATTATTCATGCCACCCCCACTAGATTGGGGAAAGTCTGAAGAAGAGTAAATACATCATAAAATCAAAAAAATTATATAGTTTATGGAATGGGATACTAGGTTGGATGTGTCATTTATGTTACGTTTTATTATATAATTGAATATACAATATCCTCTGAGGTTCAACTGAGAGGGTGGACATGATGTTGTTGATTTCTAGATTGAGTATATCTAAAAATTATAAACCACACAGAGAATCCTCTAGAGAAGAGGGTTATGTTTTCATGACCAAATTTTATTTTGAAAAAAAAACAAACTTGTGGGATATTAATAATTGTGTTCTTTATCTTGAGGTTATGGTAAGTATTAAATCCCAAGATAAGTAATTAGTGAACTTTTAACCTCATCCTATGATACAAGAGTGAACTGATAATTTTATTTGGTTGAACCAGGGGACAATGTCACTGATGTATTATGTTGGCCAATTCGTCAACATTTATACATTATTATCAATTATAAAAATAGTGGTATATGCTACGAAATAACATTATCAAGATATACATAGATGAAAGATCAGGACTTTGATGAATTTCATCAGTTGGAGGATATTCCCTAAGGTAATAAAGTAGGCTATGTATTCTGATGCGAACTAAAATGACTGTTATAGTGGTGTGAATTTTTTTATCGACGATATTAGGTAATAAATCCTCAAATGGTTGTAATAACCATTATTATAACTTTCACTAGGTTAGTTTCGAACAACGTAATTAGGGAATAAGATGAGCCTCTTACTGTGGAGTTCGATTTTTCTCTTATGAGTGTAAAAAAACATATCACATAAAATCTTAGTGTCCCCAAAAACATGTTGAGTTTAGATGATTCACTAGTCTTGTTTATATATAGGGTTTCTATTGTAACCCTTTTTCTATTGTCAGGATATATGTTCTTGTACTATATAGAGAACTGGAAGTGCATTTTTTTACCTCGTATCAGACTGGTAGTTAGAGCTCTACTGAATGTACTACGCGACATGGTAGATGAGGTACTTAATATATCATCACATATATATACATTCAGTAATGTGAGGTCCACAAGAAAAAAATGGAACCCATGGTAATGGATGAGTATATCTATATGAAATTAAGTATAATCTTAATAGAAATGAAGTTGGTCCATCAAAATTCCATTCTCACAATTAATATTTCTTATATTCATGAAAATTAATTTTTTATATATGACCATCTATATATTTTATTTAATATATTTTTGGGAATGGTTTTGGTCCATAAGTATTCATTGTGAATGGAGTTATGTTTATTGTAATGTTTTTGTGGTAATAATTTGATGGTATTTAATCTAGTAAGTAGTGTCTCCTTGAGATTGGGGTGGAATACCATCTCTCTTGGGACATGTTCATTCTGGAGATAACTGGTTTTTACATGATATTCTGAATTTAATTATTGGATTCATACAATGATTACATATAATTTTACCAAAAGAGAGTGGTTTTCACATGTCATGTGGGTGATGTGAATTTTCACCATGGATAACGGGATACCTATGTAGGACCTATAGGGTTAGTCCATCGGATTTTGTGAGAGAACCAATACTTGGTTAAAAATCATATTCTTAATGATAATGGAGGAGATCAAGGAATATTCCCTCCTATGTTTTCTCAGTTACTGGACATGGATCATGAGGATCATTTTTGGGATTCCACTCATGATATAATTTTAGATAACAATTGATATTATTCTATGAGATGATGTAGTTTGTATTACTCAATATTGAATGGATACATTAAATATTCAGGAGCTCAGTACATAGTTAGAGGAGTTGAAAGATAATGGGTTCATCGATATATTTATGTTATCATGGAGATGCCTACTTTTATTTTCCAAGAAGGATTAATGAATTAGATACTTATTTTTCTATTACAAAAATTTGACCAAGTTGATGACTAAGAAATGATACCCTTTTTATCACATCGAATGTATTTTTGATCAACTTATGTGGACATGTGTGTTCTATTATATTGATATGAGAAAAAGTTATTATCAGCAAGGGGAGATACCATCTTTTATCCCATAGTCACCTTTCAGGAGTATTCAAGGATTGTATGAGTGTGTTGTTATGGTACATGGTATAATAAAATCTATAACAATTACTATGCCTTTTATGAAATGTATCGTCCCCCCATACATGGATGGATTTTGGATATTTCTATGAAATATCAGGCTAGTCATGTACTTATGAAAATCATTCAAAAAAATTTAACATCATATGAAAATTACTGAGAGAGTATCAACTATATTCCGAGATATCATGGTTATATTTTTGGAGCAATATTGTAACATTTAAAACATGATCCACACATCGGTTCCTAGATCTGATCAATCACATGGCCCCAGGTGCACCATCCCATATTCTAGTGCCTACCGACAATAACAGAGGGTTTAAAATATATCATGGAGAGAAAATGACATCTTTATCAAATCATCACAATTGATGAACATCAATAACCAATAACCAAATGCTATAAACAATATCTAGAATTAATACAAGAATAGACATCTCTTAATAATCCTAAATTGAAAAAGATGAACATATTAAAAATATGTAATTATTTCATTCAATATATATGTTTCATGTGTCAATATGAAAACCAAATAAATACACATATAAATCTCCCTTATAGGGTAATGAAATCATTTATCGTATACTCATCCATGCTTCATCCCAACGTAGTCATCAAAGGTATTTCACTTTAACATATCAGGTATTTTAATGATGAAATATATTCAAGTAGCAAATAGGTAGAATTACTAGGTTATGATTAAAAATTAGATTACCACCTACAATGGAATCTAAACCAATGTATAGTCTATTATATTGTATATCATTGTATAAAGATGTATGTACATATAAAAATTAAACTATTTTCGCAATTAATTTTTCTTTTGTTAACCACATAATTATAGGGATTCATGATAACACCCTAACCATCAACATCATCTCCATGATGTGACAGATTCAAAACCGAATCAAATAAAGAATGGCAGTTTATTAAATCATAGGATTATATTATCTATTTATTTCTATTTTTATATCACTACTACATGGAACACTAGTCAAAAAATAATACCATGGGTATAGAAGATCTTATCTACTACCCTATGTGTATTTTGTGAATCAATCACTATTACATAACATTTTGGTATTGAGATCACTAGACCATGACCCATATAAAAATATTCACGTTCATTCATTGGGGCCCTGAACGTCTTGTCCAACACCACATGGGTATTTTCAGCATCTATTTTTATCAAACACCTCATTTATCAATCAATCAAACATATATCACATATATCATATTCATCATGGTTAATCATCATTAACCATCTTATCAACCATTCTCATCATGGTGAATCCTTTATAAATATCAAAAAAATGATGGTTCAGTAGATAAAACACAATGAATAATTTAAACCATTCTCCATCAAACTATTTAATAAAATTGAATCATATAAATAATTAACACATCATTTTTAATAAAACCAAATGTTAATTACCTATATCTATATGGTCATAATCACATTAATGAGATAATATCCTAGACCAATCAATCAACCAACTTCACAACCCCATTAATCGAACATTTTCAAAATCCCATAGATTGATTAATTAATTCAATACAGAATGGAAATTCTTAATGTAAAAATTATGATTTAACAAATTGATATACTTAAAATATAATCAATACTATGGGAATGGTTAAATAGACCACCTACCTCATGATCATTTTCAAACATTCACAAAATATAAATCCCCAAATTGGTGTTGAACAGTCGTGATCACAATAATGTGGATGATCTAGGACCAAAACCTGCATTTAGGATCAAATGGATTGACATCCAACAAATCCTAGATGAAAATCTAGTGATAATAGAGTAAAATACATTCATCCACATTAGTAAAAAGATATATGAGAGTGAGAGGAATCCAAATTGGGATTAAATTACATACAAATAGAGACATGATCCTTCCAATGATCATCAATTTGTAAAGACCTAGATATAAGGATCCATTGAACCCTAATGGGGACATTATAATTCATTGGAATTGGTTTATACTCAATATGGGGTGATTAGGTGTTAATACCCAGGGGTTTTAGAATATCTAAAAAATATAGGATCTTAAAACTCATGTTCATGGTTTCATGGTAAGGAGAGAGAAGTTTAAAAAATTATTTACCTTAACCATATGCATTTTCTTTGCAGTGTAAGACATCACCTAAAATAGTGATATTTTTAAAAAATTGTTCCCCAACTATGTGACTCCCCTGTATTTATGATTTCATGGCTTGTTTGTTGTAGGTATAGAGTTTTGGAAAACCATTTTACAATTATGAACATCCCATTTTTTATTATAAAGTATACCAAAAACAAGGAAAATGATTACATGAAAATGATGAAAATACATCTAAATAAAATATTGGGATCTCACAATCTTACACAATTATAACATATCAACATCATGTTTTACTCAAAAAAATTCTCTGAGATTATGATCTTTATATATTGGTCCACTAATCCTGCACAGCTTCTTTTATCTCCCATGTTTCCTCCTAAAAAAGTGCCATATTTCCAAAAAAATCATATTTCCAAAAAAATCATTCACCACAACACATTCAAAATGTGATCATTATTATGGATTATATTATCTTCAAAGTATTCAAATTCATCTATCCCAACATCATCAAAATTGATCACATGAGAAAGGTCATGGTGATACTGCTGATGTTGTGACACATGAAAGATGCAATTATTACACTATACCACTATGGATGATCAAAACGGTGTGAAAACATTATAATTATCCACACAATATAAAATGGTCCATCAAATTTATATGCCAAAATTTCCTACATACAAATTCTATAGTGTCTCAATGTAGGGGAAACCCCTTGGAGACCATGTTCACTAACTATAAACAAAAGTGTTATTCGATGTCTGTCAACATATGAATTATTTGATCTCTGATCCATAACTTTTTATTAATATATGAATAGAACCTCATCTTATGTATCTTGTATGAGACATTGTCCCAAAATATCCAACTCACATTCCTTTATCTATCATGAAGGTTATATTTATGGCCTACCGTAAAGAGAGTCATTTGGTTCCATATAAATTGAGGCATTACAATTGTTGATATAGGAAAACACAATAAGTCTGATGTTGTTCTCTCATGACCCACTAATGTTTATAGCACTCACTTGTTGCTTACTCTCTGACACATGTATTATATGACCTAACTTCCCATATGTCTGTGGATGGAAATTTATACACGAGAATGCCTATGTACAGATTATCTTCTTAAAAAATTATGAGAAGTGTGACGTAAAACAATATTAATATAATAAAAATATACTTCATGGAAACCCATTATGATGGGATAAATATTCAACAAACATTTCTCCCAAAATTTCAAAATGGAATGCCTTTAGATATAAAAAAATTCAATTTTTTAAATCAATCCACAATCACATCAATAGATTCATTATTTATTTATTACCTTGGAATACCCACCATGGTTCCCATGGTAATGTAATCACACATCCATTGGGTAAAGGGATATGGTGGTAGAAAAACAACAGGTCATTGATGAACACCCTTCACTTATTGATAGGTGTATCATCGTTCCCTAAACCCTATAATTTCATACTTCAATCCTAGTAAACAATACTATCAACATAGGTCATGGTAAATTTTTCCCAAACCAAGATTCACTACATACTTTGAGGCATGAAATTAATGGATCAGATCATCTCACATACTCATAGGCACAATGAAATGATTCCTAACATAGATGGTATCATCCTCATAAATAGTCAAATCTGAATGGGACTCCCCAAAATTATAGATTTCCCTCAAGGATAGACAATGTAAATCAACATAAATTTATCTCCCTAAAATGGAACAAAATATTAGATTCCACTAATACTAAGACAATGGTTACCATCTTCAATGAATCATGAACCACAAAATGAATCTCAGCTACCAATATCATCATCATCCAACTGTATCTAAACTCATGAACATCCAGAGTCTATTTTATCCTACTTAAAGAAACCACTATAGATTTTTCTATTCCCAGTCATTTATTCTTGGTCAAAATTAAATGATGACATATTAATAACCCACATATACTTGATGAAATACAAATATTATTGGGAAAAGAAATTATGTATAATCTTATGATTGATATACAAATTAAAAATTTAAGTCTAAACATTATTCTTCCAACACATAAAGGAATAAACAACTGTAACTAAATCAAGAACATTCTTAGGGTAATTCTATTCATGTGGACTCATCTATCATGTACCATACTCCACATGTAGATCTCCCTACATCAACACTACTCCTTGTATTATCTCGATCGCATCACAAAATATATTATACTCATCATCCACCTCTTCAAGGATCAAAGTTATTGTATATTTAAAATCCTTATTTAACTCATAGAATTAATTATCATTTCTTATATACCATTAAAACACCATCCCTTTCTACTTCAAGCTTAAATGTAGTGATTGCTAGTGGGAAAATCCTATGAAGAACCATATATATTAACCCACTTTAAACTAATATATATATATATATATATCCATATGATACTCCCAAGAAACCACTTTAAAACATTACCTGGGTGTATAGTCACACCCTCCTCTGAGTTGATGTCTTTCAATAAATGTACCCAATCATTCCAAAATTGGATCTTATATATCAATTGATACCTGTGATGCACTCTCTATATAGTCAAGAAGAAGTCATGTTATTGAGAATGATCACCAATAGTTTTAATGCACTCTAATATTCCATCCACAAAACAATAACAAACTACTCTTGGAAGGGATGAATGATTTAGTTCCTAAGTTCCCTAAAAATTACCAGATCATTCGACTACCTGAAAGGCATCATGATGAAATAATAAAATCCATACATACATCTAAATTCATTCCATGGTATATTAGGATCTCTAAATCTTGACTAATGATACCCTAATCTAATTCCATAATGGAGAACATAATAGATCATCTCAATTGGTCAAGGAGATCGTCGATGCATGGAAGAGGATATCAGTTCATCATTATCATGTTGTTAGAAATTTGATAGTCATTACATATGTTCATGGATCTTTCATCCTTATAAGAATAAAAGACGTGAAACCCCAAGGTGATCTAATCAGACTGATAAATACATTATACATGAATTCCATCATCTATATCATGATTTCTTGATGATCTTATGGAACCATTCACTATGGTGAAATTGAAATTGGTTGATGTCATGGAATGATATTAATAAGAAACTCTACATCCCTCTATAGTGGAGTCAATGGGATGTCCTTAAGAAACATGTCATAGAAATCGTCTACCAATGATAGAAATATATATTTCTTCTTTCCCCCGTCATTCAGTAACAAAATTGAAACATATAAGGTGAGATATCATAGTTGATGATTAATTGGTATTCCATGACTTTCTTTGATATCCCATCCCCCATGATAACCATAATTTTAACCCTCAGGATATATACTTGTCACTCTCCTATAGTAAAAATATATGTGTGCATGGTATGCTATTGACTATTCCATACCTAACATCAAGTAAATGCCTGAAATTTCAATTATATAATGATCCCATATAAAATGATACTCCACAACCTCATGAGGATACCCCTAGAATAAAGATATGTCTCCCAACCACAATCCCAATGGTGTATGGATCGCCTTTACCCAATATAGAAACTTAACTTAAATACTCATAGAATGGATAATTTTCCTAAATATAAAATAATGAGGTTATTCGGCATCAAATAAGGAACTCGAAATCATATTGTAACCACCCGAAATTTCGAATAAATCTTGTTTCCTAATTTTATGTGTTATTTTATTTTATTTTTTATACTCAACAAAAATGTTTCATTTGATAACAAGAGTATAATTAAAATGAGACCGTTGGGTTTTGACTGTTATATGACAATTGGTCAATATGACCACTGGAAACTAAACATTTCAATTATTGTCTCTAAATAAAAGTAATTTGTTTAATTAATATAGAAAGAAGATTCGATGGCCTCACCCAGTAGTCTTTGACAGATCAAAGCCCATCTAACAGAACTTGGGAAGGAGGTAGCACCACTGGGCTTTCCTCTGGACCAAACCCAAGCCGAACTTCATCGTGTGAAGCTAGAATAGAATCGCCTTCGTTAGAAGTTCAAACTGATAGAAATTACTACTCGTGCAATGTTGGCCGAGCCTCTCTCAGATTCTCTAACCTTAGCACACCTTACACTTAGGTCCTATGCTGGTGTGATAAGGGGCTATGTAAGGAGACCATAACTGCCTTGTATAATCCTTTGTTTTAAATAAATATTGGGATTTCTTCTTATGATGAAGTTTATGAATTTTCAAGTGTCTGGATAAATATAATATGCATATTTTTGATGAATTTTAGAAAAAAGATATTTTAAAAACGTTTAGGTAAACCTTAAATAATTAAAAATGTGTAATGATTTTCGAAAAATGGTCTTCTACAATTATGTTTAGTACAAAATTTAGAGTCTAATAAGATCAACTATATTTTTGATGTATAGTAAATTATGAATAGTGATTTTACGCTTAGGATTAGTAATGTGACCAAATGGATTAGTAATCTCATTTAAAAAATGTTTTAATATAATTTAGAAACCTTGTTTAAGTAATGTGATTCAATAAAATGGGTAAATAATGGTTTCATAAATTATTAATCAAGTATTAGTATTCTCAGGTGAATAGAGTTTTTTAATTAAAAATTAAATTAAAAATAATTAGAAAATTATTTTTATAAAATGGACTTAAATTTGAACTCAGAGCATCGATATTATGTTATGGTAATTTTTGGGGATTTTTCTGAAAAAATGAATTTTCGGTTAATAGTCTATTTATTTAAATATTAATTTAAAAATATTTAGAAAATTATTTTTATAATATGGATTTCTTTAATGTAATTAGAGAATCGATATTTGGTTAAGGTGAAATTTTGAGATTTTTCTGAGAAAGATGAATTTTTCAGTGAATAATAAAATTGCAGTTTTAGGGTTTTGGTATGTTTAATGACATCATAACTGTGTCATTATGATGTCATGAGATATTTTAAGGGTTTTATGGCCAAAGGTGATGGATTATTTTATTGGGGGGCCCATGTGGCCTAACTCCATGGTAAATACCATGGGAGAACACATGGTTTGAGAAAAACACTTGTGAGGTGTCCCTTGGCCATTAATGTCTTGTCCCCTCACTTTCCCTATAAATACTCACCCTTTACTCATTTATTTTTCAGTCCCAACTCTCCCCCAATGACGTTCTGGTCTCCTTACCTCCCACGGAGTCCTCCCAAGGTTCCCCCAGGACCTCAAGGTCCAAACCATTGAGTTTTAAGAGTTACGTTTTACGGTAAGGGATCTGACCTCTCTCTTTCTTTTCAAGTAATCTCTTTTATGTATTTTATTTTATACTCCATGTTATTATGTTTGAGGATGTTATTCTATATTCATATTAACTCCCTTTTCATTTTCACATAATGAGAGACCCCCTCTTTCTCTCATCAATTCGTTTTAAGAATGTTTAAGTGACACCGTTAGGCTGCCGAATTTTTAAGGGGATTCTTTCACCCTTCTCATTCTTTTCAAAATTATACTGTCATGTCAAGTAATTCAAGTTCTTTTTTTATGTTGGGGTATGATATCTATATCTATCATACTGAAATCTTATTTTCACATGATTAGAGACCCTATTATGTCTTTTCAAATCATTTTTTGAAGTTTAAGTGACGCCGTTAGGCTGTCGAATTTTCATAAGAGAAATCTAATTTTGGTCTTCCTTCCATGTTTTTAATTTCAAATGGTATGTCCTTCAAATTTCATTACCATGTTCAGAAAAACATCTTATTCTGTCCCTCTACTGTTTTATGGGTCATTTATGAATTTTTTACCCATGTCTCCTCTCCTTTTAATGTTTTCTAAAGCCCAGAAACAAAGCCGTTATGCTGCAGAATTTTCGTCTCAAAATTCCTCTCTCCTTTCTCAAAATTATTTTATGTTATAAAGTGAATACTCAAAGATATTATTTATACAACGGTATTCACATATATATCAAAATGTTCTATTTTAAATTCTGGAATTTACATACATGAGACCCTATTTCCCTTTCCGTGGGTTTAATGTGACGTAAAGATCATGTCTTTAAAGAAGTTTTTATAACGTTATGATTATGAAATGAAACCCATTTCTTTTATGATATATGGGTTGTTTATGAAATGATTTATGATGATATATGTGGCTCACATGATAATAAAGTCAAATTTAAGGGTGTTCCCTGATAGCGCCCCATTGTATTGGGTAATGATGTAACCACTAGAGATTACAAATTTAAGGGTGCGCCCTGATAGCGCCCCATTGCATTGGGTAATTATATAACCACTAGGGATTACAATTTTCACGATATCATGGTGAATAACCTTGGTAATTTTCAAATGACACCTTGGGGATGGACCTTGGTGATATGTTCATGATTTTCTATGTTAAATGCTGTAGCCACATCTTCATGTTATGGAAAATGTTATTTTTATTATGAAATGCCTCATTATTTCTTTCTCATGAATTAAAGTTCTTTTTCATGACACAGTTGATGTATCTCAAATTCACATGTTAATTGTTTCTCTTGTTTCCCTTACTGGGTCTTCTGCTCACGCTTTCTTTTGATGTATGTACCCAGGTTGTGAGATGCCATAATGAACCTAGGATGAACATTTGGAGAAGCCTTTCAAGTGTTTAAGAAGAATGTTTTTTTTAATTCATGTATTAAGTTCCTGGTTTTCAAGACACTAAACCTTAAATATCCTCAGTTTTTTATAATGAGATGAAAGTTTATGTGACAAAAAGGCGAGATTCTATAGTTGGTATCAGAGGATTGGTTTGTTATTTGTGGAAATTAGGATATGAAAACATTAGGAAGAACCCTATAGAAATGTTTAAATATAAGAAATCTTCCTAGTATTTTGATGAGTATTGAGTAAGGGGTTTCCAAGCAAATACATCCCTATCTGGATATTAGAAGGTAGAGGTGGATCTGGCACATATGTACATAGGGGTAAAACCTGAAAACACTGCTTTAAGCTAGACTCGAACGGGAACTGGTACATGACAACAGGCCTTGTTGCACTCTTGGTTACGACACTACCAGGGGATATGCTTTGGCAAATTCATAATCTTAGTATGAACCATTATTAAAGGAACAAAGATAAAATAAAATACAGATTCACATAAGAATATATGATCATGGATAACCTAGTTTGAAACCTAGGGGATCACAAGTTAGGGTATACTTTTATTCTACAAGTTATCCTTATATGCTTTAAGTTCCTTTTCATGATTATTGGCTAAGTATTTAAGCCCCTAATTATACTTTATCTTCTCAGTTAAAGGTGGGAAATGGAAGAGCATGACCCAACAACCAATGTGATATGAAATGTGATGATTTCTGTATTAATATGATAGAGATGATTTGTGTATTAAAAGATGATTATTATTTTGGAAGACGTTCAGTATTTTGGGGACCCTATATGATCGAGGTAAATAGATTACTACGGAATTTTCTTTGAGGAGTAAAGGTTGACATATATCGATGAATTTAAGGTGGACTTATAGTAATTTAGGTTACTTATGGGAATTATTAACCTATCTTGGTGAAAATATGTTTAGGTTAGCTACTCTTGTTATGAGATGTTAGGAGTGGTTGATGTTGTTTGGAGATGAACAATGGAGTTTATTTTTGGAAGACTATGTTGTCAAATCGTTCTTGTATTTGGGTTTCAATATTTGTTTGGTTTATTTTGAGGAATTTTAAGGACAGTTATTAATGTAATGGTCTATGATGAACTTTGGGTAGTACCATTGAACTCTGAAGATTTAAAGTAGTTTCCCTTCCTCTGGGGTTCTTTATTTTGGAAGAGTTTGTTTATCTTACCCTTTTAGTTTTTGGGATAATGTTTAAAGATAGAAGAAACAGATAGTTAATCTTTGGTGCATTATGTGATTCTCTATAAGATGATTCTTGTGTTTTGATAAGACCAAGTAGTTTTGAATGCTCATCGTTTGGAGAAAATATTAGTTTTGGTAGAAACTTATTAAAGGATGAAACTCTACTTGAAGGTAGGTATATTTTCTTATGTTTTTATTCTATGTAGTAAATGAATTTCTCAAAATTATGAAATGGAACGTAAAACAAAAATGTTGTTGGTTTACGTTTCCTACTAGGTAATCAATGACCGTTTACCCACATCAAAAGTTTGGGATTTTCTTATGGTTAACTTTCTCCTAATCATGTTTTCTATCACTCTCCCTCAGAACATGACCCTTTTTTTCCTCCTCAATGTCCATGTTTTCCTACATGGAATCCAAGTGTGGGTTAACTTGGGTGACCTTTGTACTTTCCATTCCTTCTTTTAAAGTAACAATTTTACTGACTCCTTTTCCGATGTGGGACTTTCAATGAAATTTCAAAACCCAATTTTAAAAATTGCGAGGACGCAATTTCTTAAGGGGGGAAGATTGTAACGACCCGAAATTTCGTATAATCTTGTTTCCTAATTTTATGTGTTATTTTATTTTATTTTTTATACTCAACAAAAATGTTTCATTTGATAACATGAGTATAATTAAAATGAGACCGTTGGGTTTTGACTTTTATATGAGCATTGGTCAATATGACCACTGGAAACTAAAAATTTCAATTATTGTCTCTAAATACAAGTAATTTTGTTTAATTAATATAGAAAGAAGATTCGATGGCCTCACCCAGTAGTCTTGGACAGATCGAAGACCATCTAACAGAACTTGGGAAGGAGGTAGCACCACTGGGCTTTACTCCTGACCAAACCCAAGCCGAACTTCATCATGTGAAGCTAGAACGGAATCTCCTTCGCGAGAAGTTCAAACTGATAGAAATTACTACTCGTGAGATGTTGGCCGAGCCTCCCTCGGATTCTCTAACCTTATCACACCTTACAGTTAAGTCCTATGCTGGTGTGATAAGGGGCTATGTTAGGAGACCGTAACTGCCTTGTGTAATCCTTTGTTTTAAATAAAAATTGGGATTTCTTCTTATTATGAATTTTATGAATTTTCAAGTGTCCGAATAAATATAGTATGCATATTTTTGATGAATTTTAGAAAAAGGATATTTTAAAAATGTTTAGGTAAACCTTAAATAATTAATAATGTGTAATGATTTTCAAAAAATGGTCTTCTACAATTATGTTCAGTACGAAATTTAGAGTCTAATGAGATCAGCTTTATTTTTGATGAATAATAAATTATGAATAGTGATTTTATGCTTAGGATTAGTAATGTGACCAAATGGATTAGTAATCTCACTTAACTAAAGTTTTAATATAACTTAGACACCTTGTTTAAGTAATGTGATTCAATAAAATGGGTAAATAATGGTTTCATAAATTATTACTCAACTATTAGTTTTTTCAGGGGAATAGTGTTTTTTAATTAAAAATTAAATTAAAAATAATTCAATAATTATTTTTATAAAATGGACTTTATTCTTGAACTCAGAGCATCGATATTATGTTATGGTAATTTTTGGGGATTTTTCTGAAAAAATGAATTTTCAGTGAATAGTGTATTTATTTAAAAATTAAATTAAAAATATTTAGAAAATTATTCTTATAAAATGGAGTTCATTAATGTAATTAGAGAATTGATATTTGGTTAAGGTGAAATTTTGGGATTTTTCAGAGAAAGATGAATTTTTCAATTAATAGTATAAATGCAGTTTTAGGGTTTCGGTATGTTTAATGACATCATAACTGTGTCATGACGATGTAATGAGATATTTTAAGTGTTGGACGGACAAAGGTGATGATGTATTGTATTGGGGGCCCCATGTGGCCTAAATCCATGGTAAATGCCAAGGGAGATCACATGGTTTTGAGAAAATCACTTGTGAGGTGTCCCTTGGCCATTAATGCCTTGTCCCCTCGCTTTCCCTATAAATACCGACCCATTCCTCATTTATTTTTCACTCCCAACTCTCCCACAACGAAGTTGTGGTCTCCTTACCTCCCAAGGAGTCCTCCCAAGGTTCCCCCAAGCCCTCAAGGTCCAAACCATTGAGTTTTAAGAGTTACGTTTTAAGGTAAGGGATCCGACCTATCTCTTTCTTTTCAAGTAATCTCTTTTATGTATTTTCTTTTATACTCCATGTTCATATGTTGGAGTATGTTCTTATATATTTATATTACTTCCCTTTTCATGTTCAAATGATGAGAGACCCCCTCTTGCTCTCATAAATTCGTTTTAGGAATGTTTAAGTGACGCCATTAGGCTGCTGAATTTTTAAGGGGATTCTTTCACCCTTCCCATTCTTTTCAAAATTCTACTTTATTGTCAAGTCTTTCAAGTTATTTTTTTATTATGTTGGGGTATTATATATATATATATATATATATCATACTGAACTCTTATGTTCACATGATGAGAGACCCTATTTTGTCTTTTCAAATCATTTTTTTGAAGTTTAAGTGACGCCGTTAGGTTTCCGAATTTTCATAAGAGAAATCTAATTTTTGTCTTCCTTCCATGTTTTTCATTTCAAATGGTATGTCCTTAAAATTTCATTACCATGTTCATAAAACCTTATTATTCTTCCCCTCTATTGTTTTATGGGTCATTTATGAATTTTTTACCCATGTCCCCTCTCCTTTTAGTGTTTTCTAAAACCCTGAAACATAGCCGTTATGCTGTAGAATTTTCGTCTCAAAATGCCTCTCTCCTTTCTCAAAATTATTTTATGTTATAAAGTGAATAATCAATGATATTATTTCTACAAGGGTATTCACATATATATCAAAATTTTCTATTTTAAATTCTGTAATTTACATACATGAGACCCGCTTTCCCTTTCCGTGGGTTTAAAGTGACGTAAAGATCATGTCTTTAAAGCAGTTTTTAAAATGTTATAATTATGAAATGAAACCCATTTATATTAAGCTATATGGGTTGTTTATGAAATTATTTATGATGATATATGTGTCTCACATGATAATAAAGGCAAATTTAATGGTGCACCCTGATAGCGCCACATTGCATTGGGTAATGATGTAACCACTAGAGATTACAATTTTCACGATATCTTGGTGAATAACCTTGGTAATTTTCAAATGACACCTTAAGGATGGACCTTGGTGATATGTTCATGATTGTCTATGTTAAATGATGTAGCCACATCTTCAAGTTATGAAAAATGTTATTTTTATTATGAAATGCATCATGGTTTCTTTCTCATGTATTAAAGTTCATTTTCATGACATAGTTGATGTATCTCAAGTTCACATGCTAAATTTTTCTCTGGTTTCCCTTACTGGGCCTTCAACTCACCCTTTCTTTTGACATATGTACCCAGGTTGTGAGATGTCGTAATGAACCTAGGATAAACATAAGTATAATCCTTTCAAGTGTTTAAGAAGAATGTTTTTTTTGTTTCATATATTAAGTTCCTGGTATTCAAGACACTAAACCTTAAAGATACTCAGTTTAGTATAATGTAATAAAAGAATATGTGAAAAAAAGGCGGGATGCTATAGTTGGTATCAGAGGATGGTTTAGTTATTTGTGGAAATTAGGATATGAAAACATTATGAATAACCCTATAAAAAAGTTTAAATATAGGAAATCATCCTGGTATAATAGTGAGTATTGAGTAAGGGGTTTCCAAGAAAATACATCCCTATCTGGATACGAGCTGGTAGAGGTGGATCTGGCACAGATGTACATAGGGGTAAAACCCAAAAACACCACTTTGAGCTAGACTCGAACGGGAACTGGTACATGACAACAAGCTTTGCTGCACTCTTGGTTACGACACTCCCGGGGGATATGCTTTGGTAAATTCATAAGATTATTATGAACCATTATTATAGGAACAAAGATAAAATAAAATAATGATTCACATAAGAATATATGATTATGGATAACCTAGTTTGAAACCTAGGGGATCACAAGTTAGGGAATACTTTTCTTCTACAAGTTATCCTTATATGATTTAAGTTCCATTTCATGATTATTGGATAAGTATTTAAGCCCTTGATTATACTTTATCTTCTTAGTTAATGGTGGGAAATGGAAGAGAATGACCCAAAAACCAATGTGATAGGAAATGTGATGATTGCCGTATTAATATGACAGAGATGATTAGTGTATTAAAAGATGATTATTATTTTGGAAGATGTTCAGTATTTTGGGGACCCTATATGATCGAGGTAAATAGATTACTATAGAATTTTCTTTTTTGAGGAGTAAAGGATGACATATATCTATGAATTTAAGGTGGACTTATAGTAGTTTATGTTACTTATGGGAATTATTAACCTATCTTGGGGAAAATATGTTTAGGTTAGCTACTTTTGTTATAAGATTTTAGGATTGGTTGATGTTGTTTGGAGATGAACAATGAGGTTTATTTTTGGAAGACTATGTTATCAAATCCTTCTTGTATTTGGGTTTCAATCTTAGTTTGGTATATTTTGAGGGTTTTTAAGGACAGTTATTTACGGAATGTTATATGATGAACTTTGGGTAGTACCGTGGATATTTTAAGATTTAATGTTGTTTCCCTTCTTCTGGGGTACTTTATTTTGGAAGAGTTGTTTTATCTTACCCTTTTTGTTTTTGGGATAATGTTTAATGATAGAAGAAACAGATAGTTAATCTTTAGTGCATTATGTGATTCTCTATAAGATGATTCTTGTGTTTTGATGAGACCAAGTAGTTTTGAATGCTTATCATTTGGAGAAAAGATTAGTTTTGGTAGAAACTTATTAAAGGATGAAACTCTACTTGAAGGTAGGTATATTTTCTTATGTTTTTGTTCTATGTATTAAATGAATTCATCAAAATTATGAAAAGGAACGTAAAACAAAAAACGTTGTTGGTTTACGATTCCTACTAGGTAATCAAAGACCATTTACCCACATCATAAGTTTGGGATTTTCTTATGGTTAACTTTCTCTTAATCATGTTTTCTATCACTCTCCCTCATAACTTGACCCTTTGTTTTCTCATCCATGTCCATGTTTTCCTACATGGAATCCTAGTGTGGGTTAACTTGGGTGAACTTTGTACTTCCCTTTCTTTCTTTTAAAGTAATAGTTTTACTGACTCCTTTTCTGATGTGGTACATTCAAGGAAATTTCAAAACCCAATTTTAATAATTGCAAGGACACAATTTCTAAAGGGGGGAAGATTGTAACAACCCGAAATTTTGAATAAATCTTGTTTCCCAATTTTATGTGTTATATTATTTTATTTTTTATACTCCACAAAAATGTTTCATTTGATAACATGAGTATAATTAAAATGAGACCGTTGGGTTTTGACTGTTATATGACCATTGGTCAATATGACCACTGGAAACTAAACATTTCAATTATTGTCTCTAAATACAAGTAATCTTGTTTAATTAATATAGAAAGAAGAATCGATGGCCTCGCCCAGTAGTCTTGGACCGATCGAAGCCCATCAAACAGAACTTGGGAAGGAGGTAGCACCCCTGGGCTTTGCTCTAGACCAAAACCCAGCCGAAATTCATCGTGTGAAGTTAGAACAGAATCGCCTTCGTGAGAAGTTTAAACTGATAGAAATTACTACTCGTGCGATGTTGGCCGAGCCTCCCTCGGATTCTCTAACCTTAGCACACCTTACACTTAGTTCCTATGCTGGTGTGATAAGGGGCTATGTAAGGAGACCGTAACTGCCTTGTGTAATCCTTTGTATTAAATAAAAATTGGGATTTCTTTTATGATGAAGTTTATGAATTTTCAAGTGTCTGGATAAATATAGTATGCATATTTTTGATGAATTTTAGAAAAAGGATATTTTAAAAATGTTTAGGTAAACATTAAATAATTAAAAATGTGTAATGATTTTCAAAAAATGGTCTTCTACAATTATGTTCAGTACGAAATTTAGAGTCTAATAAGATCAACGTGATTTTTGATGAATAGTAAATTATGAATAGTGATTTTACGCTTATGATTAGTAATGTGACCAAATGGATTAGTAATCTCATTTAAAAAAAGTTTTAATATTATTTAGACACCTTGTTTTACGTAATGTGATTCAATAAAATGGGTAAATAATGGTTTCATAAATTATTACTCAAGTATTAGTTTTTTCAGATGAATAGTGTTTTTTAATTAAAAATTAAATTATAAATAATTAGAAAATTATTTTTATAAAATGGACTTTATTTTTGAACTCAGAGCCTCGATATTATTTTATGGTAATTTTTGGGGATTTTTCTGAAAAAATGAATTTTCAATGAATAGTGTATTTATTTAAAAAATAAATTAAAAATATTTAGAAAATTATTTTTATAAAATGGAGTTCATTAATGTAATTATAGCATCGATATTTTGTTAATGTGAAATTTTGGGATTTTGCAGAGAAAGATGAATTTTTCAGTGAATAGTAAAAATGCATTTTTAGGGTTTCGGTATGTTTATGACATCATAACTATGTCATGATGATGTCATGAGATATTTTAAGGGTTGGAAGGACAAAGGTGATGAATTATTGTATTGGGGTCCCCATGTGTCCTAACTCCATGGTAAATGCCATGGGAGAGCACACGGTTTTGAGAAAAGCACTTGTGAGGTGTCCCTTGGCCATTAATGCCTTGTCCCCTCACTTTCCCTATAAATACCCACCCTTTCCTCCTTTAGATTTCACTCCCAACTCTCCCCCAACGATGTTCTAGTCTCTTTACTTCCCAAGGAGTCTTCCAAAGGTTCCCTCAATCCCTCAAGGTCCAAACCTTTGAGTTTTAAGAGTTAGAATTTAAGGTAAGGGATCCAACCACTCTTTTTTTTTTCAAGTAATCTCTTTTATGTATATTATTTTATACTCCATGTTATTATGATGGAGTATGTTCTTCTATATTCATATTACTTCCCTTTTCATGTTCACATGATGAAATACCCCCTATTTCTCTCATCAATTCGTTTTAATAATGTTTAAGTGACGCCGTTAGGCTGCTGAATTTTTAAGAGGATTCTTTCACCCTTCTCATTCTTTTCAAAATTCTACTTTCATGTCAAGTCTTTCAAGTTCTTTTTTTTATTATGTTATACTAGACTCTTATTTCCACATGATCAGAGACCCTATTTTTTCTTTTCAAATCATTTTTTTCAAGTTTAAGTGACGCCGTTAGGCTGCCGAATTTTCATAAGAGAAATCTAATTTTTGTCTTCCTTCCATGTTTTTCATTTCAATTGGTATGTCCTTAAAATTTCATTACCATGTTTATAAAACCTTCTTATCCTGTCCCTATACTATTTTATGGGTCATTTATGAATTTTTAATCTATGTCCCCTCTCCTTTTAATGTTTTCTAAAACCCCTAAACATAGCCGTTATGCTGCAGAATTTTCGTCTCAAAATGCCTGTCTCCTTTCTCAAAATAATTTTATGTTATAAAGTGAATACTAAAAGCTCTTATTTCTACAAGGGTATCAAAATTTTCTATTTTAAATTCTGTAATTTACATACATGAGACCCAATTTCCCTTTCCGTGGGTTTAAAATGATGTAAAGATCATGTCTTTAAAGCAGTTTTAAAACATTATGATTATGAAATGAAACCCATTTCTTTTATGCTATATGGGTTGTTTATGAAATGATTTATGATGATATATGTGTATCACATGATAATAAAGGAAAATTTAAGGGCGCGCCCTGATACCGCCCCATTTCATTGGGTAATGATGTAACCACTGGAGATTACAAATTTAAGGGTGCGCCCTGATAGCGCCCCATTGTATTGGGTAATGATGTAACCACTAGAGATTAAAATTTTCATGATATCTTGGACAATAACCTTGGTAATTTTAAAATGAAACATTGGTGATGGACCTTGATGATATGTTCATGATTTTCTATGTTAAATGATGTAGCCACATCTTTACGTTATGAAAAATGTTATTTTTATTATGAAATGCCTCATGATTTCGTTCTCATCCATTAAAGTTCTTTTTTATGACAAAGTTGATGTATCTCAAGTTCACATGTTAAATGTTTCTCTTGTTTCCCTTACTGGGCCTTCTCTTCACCCTTTCTTTTAAAGTATGTACCTAGGTTGTGAGATGCCGTAATGAACCTACGATGAACATAAGGAGAAACCTTTAAAGTGTTTAAGAAGACTGTTTTTTTTTGTTTCATGTATTAAGTTCCTGGTTTTCAAGACACTAGACCTTAAAGATCCTCAGTTTTGTATAATGTAATGAAAGTTTATGTGAAAAAAAGGCGGGATTCTATACATATAATTTACCATAATAGAACATCTAATTGTCAATGATACAACCTCATTATACATAAGTATGGGATGAATTTCCTGCAACTGTACTTCCCTCTTACCAAGGATATTTTTGAGTCCCCAAGACACAACACTCTTCTAGTATGGGTGATCATGTCTCTATGTAACATATCTACAACCATGACATTGACAACATGTGGACCTCCAACTTCTAGACTTATATGGGATAGAAATACCCCTTCCACAAAATCATGGAACTCTATCTGTGGTCGGGGGAACTATCTAGAAAACATACCTTTCCTACCGTAGTAGTATAAGAGCACTTGAGATATGTTCTGAGTATCAGATCATACCCCATGGTCACTAATATTTGTATATCCCATGATTACATTCTTATAACTAGTATTCCTACCCTCTAAAGAGATTCCTCCTTGTTATCCATCAAAAACCACATGTCCTCATTTGAAATAATCCTTTAGTATCCCCTTATATATGATATCATGATTATCAACACCAAAAATATTCTTTAGTCTAATGATGTTATCCTGGGACATAATATCATGGTTAAGACAATCATAGAATGGTTTTTTGTTGTATCCTCATATCCTACAATTGATGGAAGACGATAATGTAGATCTGCAAATCATCCAGCATAGTCCATCATCAACATACTGTCTTGGGTAAGCCTTTTTAAATCTACATCCCTCACATTTCTGAGCTTCTCAGGGTAAATGTTCTCTAAAAAAATATCATGGAAGCCCTTCCACTAAATATTATCTATAATGGCCTATACCACTTTAGTCCATTACTCTGATGAAATCTAGAATTTGAGGTGTTTGGGGAGGACAAGGTGACAAATCCCCAACACTTTTCCAAATTTCATGTTTTGGGAATAGGGTAACAGTTGCCTTATATGAATAGTGCAATGATAGCCTTATGTTGATAGTCCAATGGTAGCCTCTATTTCCTTTTCTAAATTTTGAGTTCAAGAACAATGTTTCTAGAACGGTGAGGTCCAACTGCAGTCTCTATTTCCACTACCAAAATTTGAGTTCATGTACAATGTTTCCATAATGCTGAGGTCCGACAATTGCCTCTATTCCCTTTAACAAATTTTGAGTTCATGAATAGTGTTTCTAGAATGGTGAGTTCCAACAGTAACCTGCATTTCCTTTTCCAAATGTTTTGTTCATGAATAGTGTTTCTAGGACGGTGAGGTCCAATGGTAGCCTCTATTTCCTTTTCCATTTTCTGAGTTCATGAACAGTGTTTCCAGAATGGTTAAGTCCAATAGTAGCCTATATTTCAGTGCCAAATTTTTAGTCATAAACAGTGATGTCCAATGGTAGCCTCTATTTCCTTTGCCAAAATTTTGAGTTCTTGACTATTGTTTCAAGAATGGTAAGGTCCAATGGTAGACTCCATTTCCTTTTTCCAAATTTTGAGTTCATGAACAATGCTTCTAGAACAGTGAGGTCCAACAGTATCCTCTATTTCCATTTCCAAATTTTGAGTTCATGAATAGTGTTTTCATAATGATGAGGTTTAATGGTAGCCTCTATTTACTTTTCCAAATTTTGTGTTCATGAAAACTCTTTCCAACATTCTACAATTTCTCCCCTCTGAAATTTCCATTTGACGTAAAATGAATTTAAATCCTTGTTTTAATGACTCTATGGATGATTCAAAGGGCATAACCCCTTTATTAATTTTTACTAAGGCTTGGGATGCCTTAACGTGGTCAAGACACGTGTTTTAATACAATCTACATTTATTAGAAAATCCAGCATATCTTAAAATGATGTTCTATTAATTCTTCTAAAGGGATGAGATACATTACTACCAAGTTTTTCCTCCCTATTCTCTGGTGTGAGATGCTCAAACATTTCATTCCCTCCAGTAAGACTTGTGCGATCAAAATTTACTCCTCGGATTGGTTCCCCTCTATTATGACACAACAAAGCTACATCGATCGATCTTCAATATAAGGTATGATCTGTAATAATTCTTTTGGGTTCATCTCCTTATGTTTCTCATTTCCATTTATTAGAATGGCATCTTCATGTCCCTAATGGACTTTTCTTGGGTGTTGACTGGTGTGGTGGTGTCTCTGCATCCTCAGGTTGATATAGTTTTCATGGGGGAGGATATCGTAACCCGTTGTGTGGATCCTTCTCATATAAATAATGTTAGGAACTATTTGAGGTAGGGGATTCATTATTCCTCTATTATTTTACATGAAACTATATAGTAAGCATGTTTTATCCTTACGATTACCATGTAATTGACATATTAAATATCTGAATAGGATAAATAAATAGATATCGAAAATATGTTATTGCATCTTGTTTTTATAGATAGTGCGATATATATGCTTTAATTGTTTAGATTTTAAATTGTGATGGAAATTGATAATGAACTTAAAGATAGAATTAAATGTTAATTGTTTTGATAAAGGTAAAGAGTCATGTAAATGAATATGGTTTTCATTGTTGTAATTGGAATTATGATGTAATCATGTTTAATTATGTTGTGATAGCATACTATTTAGGTTTCCCAAAATTCGGACTTATGAATAATAAATTGGTTAATTAATGTTGGATTAATGAAATGCTTGTATAATAAAAGATAATTCTTAGTAGGGTTTTGAGTTACCCTCTTGCTTGTTTAAGGGACAACAACCCAATTGATATGATGGTTCTTTTTCATTTCTACTTCTGTTGTGATATGAGCCTAGAAGGCTGTTGTGGTATATAAGGGCATGGAGGCCTATTGGTTATGGATGCAGTTTACACCTAGAGTGGTGGGATACATAATCTTATGCATGTGGGTGTCGGGGAGGACACCAAAAATGATGGAACATGTTGGATGTGAATGTTTCGATGTTTTAATTTTCTAGTTGGTTTTTATCTTCATTATTTTACCCACATCACAATAAAGTTGGTTTGCTTACCCTACATCCAAAAGGGGTGAATACATGTGGAGTATAACACATGCTTTCCGTGATTAGCTTCTTGAATTGGGATGGGTCTACGAACTTCCTATAGGCAGAAAACACTCAACGGGTAGTTCATCTACTCACCGTGTGCTCCCCCATTGTGTTTAGTAGATTTGAATGCGTTTCATGAGTTCCTGGGAATATGGGAAAGTAATAATGTTTTAAATAAATTATTTAATAAATGATGATAATGCATTTGGTTGGAGCTTGCTGGGACACAATTTTGAGGTTGCAATTATAAAGGAAAAGTGGACTTGGATGTCATGCTAATGAAATATAATCTAGAAATTGTTAATTTTTAAGTATTTTTAAGAAATTATTGAACATAAAGTGAAACTAATAAAAAGTAAATGAAGGAATGTAATCAATCTCTTTAAATGCTTGTGTTCATATAGGATACATAGTATTAGAAGTGGTACTAGGGAGTCTAAGAGACATTTTCTGCAGTTGAGTCTACGACACGGTTATGCGCATTGTATGGTTGTGAGCTATAGTATATTCTGTACTTTTTATGCTTTAATATGATACTCCACCCCGTCAGTTATGGAAACTGACACCCTAGGGATTCTAATCCATGAGGGGTGTTTTCCCCAACATTATGGTGGGAGGATGGATGGATGACTACCCCATTCGTCCTCTCTCTCTTCGCTTGGTAGTTACATGTGCGGGTAGGATAAAAAATTATTTTTCCCATATATGTGTGTAGAGGGATGTGATGGATTGTGGTTTTTTGCAGCCATATATTATGGATATAGTTTCCTGTGGACTACTATATGTATACTGTGTATAGACTGTTATGGATTTAGGATCCTTACTTAGTGTATGGGTTGTAATGTCTTGATGTATAATTTCTAATGTATAATACTTGTTATGCGAGCATTGGTGGCTCTCAAAAACTACCTGGTAACATTTGATGTGTGTAAGTGGTATTTTTTCATGAGGGGCATTTTGGGGTGCTTCGTCCAGGTGTCTGCAGGAAATCCTTTTTGGAGAGAGATGCTTTGGACGTGTGATGTTGGGTAAAAGTGGCAAAACAGAGGGGAAATAGTAGCAGGGTAACCTTGATATTCTTTTTTATATTATATGATATAGTATTAGATTCATGGTGAGAGTATCCATGGTGGGGCCGAGAAAATAGTATACCTATTAAGGTGACGATTTAGTTTCACTTTTTTTTCGTTGTGCATTACCATGCATTATTTATATTTTCACAAGAGGCTCCATAGAGGATCCCACTGAGTTTACCATTATACTCGCCCAGTGTATATATAAATTTTTTTTCATGCCACTTGGAGTAGGTTGGAGATCAAGCTGGTTTCTACTAGCATGGGTTCGTACGGGCTATTTGGGCTTGTTGTTGCTACACTTATTACCTTCCTTTGGTACATGTAGTTTCCCGCTTATAGTTGAAGTAGTTTTTCGTGACATTACTTATGTATAATTGGGATTTCATTTCTATTGTTGATTTAGTTAGAGTTGTTTGGTGCCTTTCATATCTATCTCTTTCTTATGTGTTCTCTTAGAGGGAAATGCCTTCCATAGGTGTGTTTACCATACCCTCAGTGCATGTCGTCATCTTGGGGCCTACTAGATCTGGGACTCTGGGTTCATTGTCTCCCTTATCACATTGTCTTCCTAGTAGGGGTACACTATGTTGGGAGAGGGTCGTGATAGAGTGGTATTAGATGTTTGGTTGAGGGATAAGATGGAGTTTTTTGTTAGGCACAAGGAGGTTGTGTGGGTTGGTTGGGCAATAGTGTAAGCCATGTTTATAAAGTGATGTAACCACTGTAGACCCGCTGAGAAATAGTCATTTATTTCCCCCTATAATCTGATACATGTGTCGTTATGTTTACAATGGCTAATAAACAAGGTGGTTCTAGTTGATGGGTAGATACCTAGTAAAGGATCATGCATCATTCTTCTGTGTGCATATGTTTGAAATGGTAGACCTCGAGATTGGTTAACATAAATAGAATAAAAGAAAATAATTAATTAATAAATTTTGAGTCTTCCATATTCCAGGTATAAGAGATATATCTGTGTGTTATTATACAAATATGGATTTGGGTCAACGTCCTCATCAGGATCACATAGAAGATTTCTAGTAGTTTGTTCCAGCAGATCACTATAGGGTAGAGTTTGACAAATACGAAACATAGAGGAGGAATGTCCAAGGGTTCCGTCACTAGAGTTTGTAGAAGTAGGAGGACTCCGTTCTAGATACAGTCATAGACGACATGTTGGAGGAGGTCGAGACATCCTTCAGTTTGATTCGTGCTTGGAAGGATCAGTAGGTGTCTTTTGTTGTGAAAATTCTACATGGATCAGCGAGTAAGTGGTGGTTCTTATTCTTCAGTGTTTTTGAGGAGATGAAAATATCATGGGAGCAGTTCTGAGACAAGATTTGAGTTGAGTTACTTTCTTCGACCATGAAGGCATCTAGTCGACAGGAGCTTCTTTCCCATCGACTGGGGATCTCTAGTGTGTGATAGTGAGGAATCCATTTCAGGAACCTTTTACAAGATGCCTCATAACTATTTCTAAATGAGGATCCTAATGCTAGGAATATGAAGGAGGCTTTCTGTCCAGAGATCCATAGCCATGTCACCCCATTTATGTTGAAGACGAATATTTGGGTGCTAGCGAGGTTAGAGGTCATCCAAAAGACATTTTCCTGAACTGGTTCATCATGAGTGGGGAGTTCCCATGATTCCTCACGAAGTATATTTGTGGTCTAGGGTTCCCAATTTTTTGGTTATAAGAGTTTCTATTCAATCAGGGGTAGGTCCTAGCCCTCGTCATCTTGTTTCTCTGGGGACAGTGGCTCTTGAACCTATTCCAAGGGATCATGCACTTGTTTTTCTTGTGGTGGTCGAGGTCATCAGCAGCGAGAGTGCCTGCCCATTACGAGCAGTCATCGTACAAATAGTGGTCCACTCCAGGATCCTTTGTTGAGGCTGTTCCAACTGAGGCAGCAGCAGGAGAATGCACCAGCATTGGATCAGTAGAGGGTATATGGTGTAGGATGAGTACAGCCTTGTGACGCACAACATCCCTAGAGAGTAGTGATTGGTAATCTTCATGGTCATCATCAGGGTTAAATAGTTTGTGGAAGAGTTCATGGGTTGATTCACGCTTTAGAATTTCCCACGTCAGGTGAGCGTGAAGTTATTCGAGGAACCATTTTCTAGATTTCTATATTTTTTTATGCCTTGTTTGATTCATGAGTGACACACTCCTTCATATCACATACTCAGTTCCATGATTTGGGACTTGAGGAGGTGAGGCTTCAAGTTCCCTTGGCATTTTCTACTCTAGTTGGAGGTTGAGCAGACTTGTTTTGATGTATGTAGAGACTGTGAGCTATTATTGGGGAAACATCACTCTTGGTGAGATTTCACATGTTTACAGATACCACAACATGATGCCATCCTTATCATGGATTGGTTGTATTCAGTGAAGGATATGGAGGATTTCTTGAGGATGGAGGTTCTGTTCTTTGTTGCAGATGGAGATCTAATGGTGTTTGTTGGAGAGAGAGACTCGTGGATGGGTCATAGGAATGTTCAATCATTATTATCCATGATGGTCGACCTGATGCAAAGTTGTTTATTGGTTGAGCAGTTGGTTTTTTCTAGAGTGGTAGAAGATGACACTGATGTCTTTCTAGAAGTGGTTGTAGCATTACCCCCCTCAATGAGAGAACAATTTTGGGATCGATCTACTACCTGTAGCATATCCTATCTCTATGTCTCCATATTGGATGGCCCCATTTGAGTTATGTGCATTGTGTATATAGCTTGATGGTCTGTTATCGTGCGGTTTTGTTTGGCTGAGTGTGCCACCGTGGGGTGCACCGGTTTTGATTGTGAAGAAGCATGGTGGCTGTTTGCGGTTGTGTATGGATTATCATCAGTTATTCAATGTGACAATAAATAATCAATATCCTCTTCCATGGATTCATGATTTATTCGTTCAACTAAAGGGTTCATGTTGGTTCTCATAGATCGACTTGCGGTCATGATATCATTAGATGAATTTGAAGGATGAGTATATCCTGAATACTTCTTTCTGTAGTAATCATGGGCATTATGAGTTCAATGTAATGTCATTTGGTGTGATGAATTCTCCAGATATATTCATGGGATTGATTAATGATGGGTTCAGTGAGTTCCTAGATATGTTATTGGTCGATTTCATCAAAGACATCCTTGTGTAAGCCATGATTGAGGAGGATCATGTAGTGACTCTACACTACATTTTGTGAGTTCTTCATCAACAACAGTTGTTTGGGAAGTAGTTAATGTGTATGTTTTGGGCTCCAAAATTCTGTTTCATAGGTCATGATGTATCCCATTTGGAATTTTTTGTGGATCCATAAAAGATAGAAGCAGTTTTGTCTTTGGAAACCCCCAATATAGTGTCTAATGTACGAAGATTCCATGGTCTCGTAGGCTACTACAAGAGGTTCATAACCAATTTCTCTCAAGTTGTGACTCCTCTAACATCTTTGACCAGAAAGAATCAGGCTTTCATATGGAATATTCATGGTCACATATCTTTCTATTATCTAAATGAGATGTTTGTAAGTTCAACAATTCATTGTCTCCAAGTATAGTGAGTTCAAATTTATGTTTTCTACGATTCATCACATCTGGGGTTAGCCTTTGTTCTGATGCAGTTGAGATCATTTTTTTATGGGTCTCAGAAGTTTCATCCCCATGAACATAACTATGCCACCCATGATCATGAGTTGTAATTCTTGGTTTTTTCTCTAAAGTTATGGATACATTACCTCATTGGCGAGCACTTTGTTATTTTCACCGACCATAAGAGTCTGAGGTATGTTTTATACAAGAGTGACTTGAACTTATGACAACATATGTGGATGTAGTTATTATAGGAATATGAATTTGAAATATCTTATACACCTTTAAAGAGGACTGTTGTAGCTGATGTGCTATACTGGAAGCCACGTAGTAATGCAATTCATGAATCTGGTGATTCATGGAGAGTAATGGAAGAACATTCAGCATTATATCTCAATATGGGTGAGGTTTGGGGAAGAGGTTTTCCTTTATAGATGATGGTGCAGTCATATCTTGTGAATCAGGTGGAAGAGTCCCAGTTGGGGGATCATGAGGTGGAGGTGTGGAGAGACCGAGTTGTTTGTCTCAAGGCCCCTAATGGTTTGTATGAGGATGAACAACCCCAGGTGTTATATCATGGAAGGCTATTTGTTCATTTGGAGTGCATGAGGAAGTTATAATATTGTTCAATAGTTCACCTTTAGCAGTTCATCTTGGTGTGACAAAGATGTACTAATCCTTGAGGAGTTAGTTTTGGTGGACTGGGTTGAAGCATACAGTTATAGAGTTTGTGTCTCGATGTTTGGTCTGCTAGAATGTGGAGGCATGACACTGTGTTCTTATTGGTCTTCTCTAGACATTATATGTTCCTTAGTGGAAGTTGGAGGATATCTAAATGGTATTTCTTTCATATTAACCACTAGCTCTGAGAGGAAATGATGGTATTTGGGTGGTAGTGGACCGTTTAAGGAAATCATCCCACTTCATAGTGATTAAGGAGTTATCCTTTGTGGGAGTTTTTTCAAAGAAGTATCTGGAGGAGGTGGTGAGCCTTCATGGAGTTCCAAGGATGATCATTTATGATCAGGATCCTTGTATTAAATCCGTAGTGTAAAGAGGTCTCCAATATGCTTTCAGTTCTCAGTTATGCATTAGCACTACTATTCATACGCAAGCGGATGGTCAGACAAAGCGAACCATCAATACTCTTGAAGACATGTAGTGTTCTTGTGTCTTGGATTTTTGAGGTCTATAGATGAGGCACTTTACCCATGGATGATTTTTCTTAAAACAATATTTCTTCACTCCACCATCGGTATGGCGCCATTTGTAAACTTGTATGGATAACCATTTTGTTTCATCATTATATTTGATTGGGGTTGGAGAGTGAGCAATTCTCAGACCAAAACTAGTGCAGAATATAATAAGGGGGGTTTAGGTGATTTGTGAGAGGATGAAGACTGTGCAGGATCATTAAAAATTATATGCCTGTCAAAAGATGAGACCTTTATAGTTTGATGTTATAGATCACATGCTTCTAATGGTGACTCCCCATCGTCGGCAGCGAAGGTTTGGTCATCAGAGTAATCTTTCCCCCAAGTTTTTTGGGCCTTTTGAGGTGTTGGATCATGTTTGAGATGTGGTGTATCATGTATAAATTCCCCCACATATAAGGTGGATACACAATGTATTTCATGTGTCACACATCCATTGTTATCTACATGATGACTCTCATGTCATCGATTGTGGAGAGATCGATGTTGATGATGATGCGACCTTCAAGGAGCGACTGGTATATATCCAGGACTGTTAAGAGAAGGTGTTTCGCAAGAATTTTATCACCTTGGTTCGTGTCTTGTGGTGACATAGTGGCATAGAGAAGAGTACATGGGAACCTGAATCATTGATACATGCTATGTTCCCAGAGTTGATTGATGTTTAACTCTATTCATGTTCAAAAAAATATGTTCTCTTTATGGTTGCAGACCATTCTTGTTTATCAGATGACTTTCTTTGGTTTCTTCTTACGGCTTGCCCTCTTTTGAGATGTATCTCGATGGGTGGTTGTTCATACCCTGTTTCTGTTTCCCTCTAGGTGGGTTCTGAATTCTCAGGGATGAGAATGTTTGGGGAGGTATGTGATGTAATGTACTAGATAGCTCTGGTCCATTCCTCTGTGGTAATATAGTGTGAGAGGTGTTTTGGGAGGTCAATGTGACATATCCCCAACAATTTTCCAAAATTCTAGTTCTCTGAATAGTGCAATGGTAGCCATATGTGAATAGTGCAATGGTATCCTAATGTGAATAGTCCATTGGTAATATATATTTCCTTTTCCAAATGTTAATTTCAATAATAGTGTTTCCAGAAGGTTGAGGTCCAACGGTAGCCTATATTCCATTTTCAATATTTTGAGTTCATGGATACTGTTTCCAGAATGGTGAGGTCCAACGTCATCCTCTATTTCCTTTTCCAAATGTCATATTCATGAATAGTGTTTTTAGAATAGTGATGTCCAACAGTAGCCTCTATTTCCTTTTCCATATTTTGTGTTCATGAACAGTGTTTTAAAAATGGAGAGGTCCAATGATAACCTCTATTTCATTTTCCCAATTTTTATTTCATGAATAGAGTTTCCACAATGATGAGGTCTAACGGTAGCCACTATTTCCTTTCCCAAATTTTAAGATCATGTACAATGTTTCTAGTATGCTGATTCTCCATGGTAGCCTCTATTTATTTTTCCAAATTGTGAGATCATGAACAGTGTTTCCAGAATGGTGAGGTCCTATGGTATCCACTATTCCCATTTCCAAATTTCATATTCATGAACAGTGTTTCCAGCTTCATAGATTTTTTCCCCTTTGAAATTTCCTTTAACGAAAAATGAATTTAGAGCCTTGTTTTAAGGTCTATAAGGCTGATTCAAAGGCCATAAGTCATATATTAATATTTCCTAACGCTCGGAATTCCATAACCTGGTCAAACCATATGGTTTAATTTAATCCAAATTTATAGGAAAATCCAACGTATCTTAAACCGATGCTCCGTTAAATCATCTAAAGAGATGAGATATCATCCTCCCTAGTTCTTCCTCCTTTTTAATTGGTGTGAGATACTCAATCCTTTCATTCCATCCCAAATGTGTTACTCAATGAACCTTTTATCCATAGATTGGTTCCCCTCTGATTTGATGCAACAAATCTATATCGGTCAATCATTTATATAAGGTATAATCTAATTTCATTCTTAGGGGTACATCTCTCTCTATTTCTCCTTGTACTTTTTGGAATTGTATCTCCATGTTCATATTAGACATTTCATTGGAGTTGAACAGTGTGGTGGTGTCTTTGCATCCTCAGATGGAAACAGTTTTCACGGGGGAGGAGATCGTAGCCCGTTGTGTGGCTCATTCACTTGCTATGAACATGAAGAATTGTTTGATGCAGGGCATTTGTTGCTTCTCTATACTTTTTTCACAACTATATAGTTTGCATGTTTTAGCCCACTAGATTACAATGGAATTGACATATTAAATATTTTAACTGGATAAATAAATTTATATCGACCACTTATTATTGCCTCCTATTTTTCTAGATAGTGTGATATATATGCTTTCTTTATATCATTTGTCATTCATGATGGAAATTTTTAATGAACATAAAGATGGATTAATTGATAATTGTTTTTCTAAAGATAAAAAGGCCTATAAATAAATTTGGTTTTTTTGTATTAATTTTATTGATGCAGTAATAATTTTTAATCAATTTTTGATAGGTTACTATTTAGGTTTCCTGAAGTTGGAACCCACAAATAATAAATAGATTACTTTTGGATGGATGAAAGAACTAGTTGTTGGATAAAAGATAATTCATTGTAGGGTTCTTAGTTACCCACTTTCTTTTTAAGCACCAGGAGCCCAATTGATATGATGTTTGTTTTCCTACTGCTTGTTTTTTGATGTGAGCCTTGAAAGATATTGTGATATGTGAGGGAAAGGGGGGCTATTGGTTATGGAAGAAGTGGACACCTAGAGTTGTGAGATGCATCAGTTTATGCATGTGGGTGTTATGGAGGACACCAGAGATGATGAAATGGGTTGGATGTGAATGTTTGGATGCTTTCTTTTTCTTGTTGATTGATTATATTCTTTACATTACCCACTTCTCAAGGTAACTAGATGGATTATCCTCATTCCAAAAGGGAATATGGCATGGGTGGTATGTCATGTGCTTTCCATGTTTATATTCTCGAGGGAGGATGGGTCTACGATATTTTAATATGCGGCAATGACTCGACGGGTAGTTCGTCTACTCACCGTGCTGAGCCCCCTAGTGGTTAATATCATAGAATTTAATTATAGTGTGCTTGGGAATATGGGAAAAAGATAATGTTGTTTATAAAAGTTTGAATTAATTATGGTAACTGGTGGGGTTGGAGCTTGTTGGGATGCAATGCTGAGGTTGCAATTTTAAGGCAATAGTGGATGTGGGTGTGATGCTAAAGAAATATAATGTCAAAATTAATAATAGTTTTAATGAATTATTGAATTTGATGTGAAACTGATAAAAAGTGAATGAAGGAATGCAATCAAGATCTTTAAATGGTGGTGTTCTTATAGGATACCTAGTCACAGATGTGGAAGTCATGAGTCTGAAAGGTGTTAGATGTAGTTGTGTCTAAGACTAGATTATGCCCATAGTGTGGTTGTGAGATATTGTAAATTATGTACATTTTGTGTTTCTATATGCTACCACACCACGTAAGTTAGGGAAACTAACACCGTAGGGATTCTGTGCCATGGAGGGGTGTTTTCCACAACATTCTGGTGGGAGCATGTATTGATGACTACCCCCTTTCCCCCAATCTCTTATTAGGGTAGTTACTTGGGATGGTATGCACAATGGTTTGTTTTCCCCATATAAGTGTGTAAATGGAAATAATGGCTTGTTGTTATTCTAACAAATATATTATGTATATTGTTTCCCATGGACTACTATAGGTATAACGTGTATAGGTTGTGATGGATTGAGGATACTTACTCAGGTACGGTTTGTAATAGATTAAGGTATAATGGCTGATGTATGATACAAATTATGCGATCTATGGTTATCCCATAAACTAACTGGCTACATTACTTTTTTTATGTGGTGGTTTTTTTTGCATGAGGTTCATGTTGTGCTGCTTTTCCCATGTGTCTGTGGGATATCATTTTTGGAGAGAAATTCATAGGATGTACAACATTGGGGAAAATAGGAAAACCATTGTGGAAGTAGTTCGGGGGTACCCTTGATATTTTTTATTATATTATATACTCTTGTATGTGTTACTTTGTGTGAGTAGCAATGATGACGCTACAGACATAGTATACCTATTTATGAGATGAGTTAGTATAACTTGTTGTTCACTATGCTTTATCATGCTTTCTTTAATTTTTCACAAGTAGCTCTGAGGAGGATCCTATTGATTATACTATTATACTCCCCTGATGTATATATAAACTTTTTTCAGGATAATTGGATCAGGTTGGAGATCATTCTGGTTTCTACTAGTATGGGGTTGTAGGAGCTATTCAATCTTGTATATTCTTATGCTTTTACTTTCCTTTGATACTTATTGTTTTCCCCTTTCAGTTCGAGTAGTTTTGAATGACATTACATATGTATTCTTGGAATTTATTTTATATTATTGTTTTAGTTGGAGTTGGTTGGTGTTTATCTTATCTCTATCTCTTCATGTGTTCTCTTAGAGGGTAATTCCTTCCATTTTTGTGTTCACTATACCCATGATGATAGTCTCTAACCCTGGGGCTACTTGAGGTGGGACTCGAGGGTCATTATCTCCCTTCTCACATTGTCGTCCCTTGATGGGTACACCTTGTGGGGAGGGGGTTGTGACATTCTCCAACTATACATCCAAATTTTAGTTGTCCCACCATCGAATCTCTTGACCATGTAACATATAACTAGACTATTTACTCTCTTCTCCGTATAAGTTTAGATGTTGTAATGGATCATCAAATGGAATCAATCTCTAACTCAACAACCACATGTGCACTCTCTCTATTTAATGTTGTAGGGTGCCTCAACTAAAACACTTGGTTCATTTAGGAACTACAATTCACAACCATTATATGGTCTCTTTCCATTAAATTAATAATGCATGAAAATTTCTAATATCACTAATTTCCTTCTTCCTCACCCATAACAATTGGATCCTTAGGTTCCACTTTTATATGTACATTTCCAAACATTCCCTCATGTCATCTCATCAACAAGAATCTTTATAAAATAATATATCTATAATTATAATCACATGTCTTGTGGAAAATGAAACATCATTAACAAATTTTAAAAAGGGGGATTCAAAAAATCCTAGAAAATCCTTCCCTGATACCTCACAACATTGTTAAAAATGAGGCACTGCCAATACCCATAACCATCCCTCACATGGGTCATGGAGAACATTGATTAAACATTTCCACATTACAAGGAATTCCATTTGAAACACTATTTAAGAATATTATTTACATTACATATCATCATTCACAACTATTAATAACATATTAACAATCATTTCATGTAAATTATACACATAAAGTAGGGAATTTTTATTTAATAACATAAACATGATTTTCTTTTCCTCGCATGCCCAAATTGATGCATGTCACTATATGACAATAGTTTCTTAAATGATGCATGTTTCGAAACACCCATTCTTTTGAATTTAATGAGTAAAATATTAGGAAATAATAATATCACAAAATCATGGAATCATATAAAGTGAAATAATCATTCAACTTCAACAAAACACATCAATAATAGTAATTCCACCCTTGGTACATGGATATTACCCATGTATATAGGTTATCTAATCTCGAGAATTAGAATTTTTCCAAAACCTACATCATCTTAGTCTCTTATCTACCATTATTAAATATCAAGAACAATGAAGAGAAAGGAAATCTCTTCTAATACATATTAATAACATCTCGACTTAGGTTCCACACAATGGTGCCTCGAGCCGGTCAGTCAGATGTCCTCAGGCGGGCCTCCTCATATGAAAGAGGCTACAGACTATTAGCAAGTGTCTAATATATAATATGTGGAAGCTATAACATATTTATAAAATTATCACAATACAAGAAAATGAAAAAAATATCTAAATGATATAAATAGTATCTAGAATCAAAACAATTCTATACATATCATAAGAATCGAAATCCAAAAAATGGTCATCTTACACCAAAGTAGTAAATATGTCATTCCATAAATGTGTTTTGTGATAATATGGAAAAGAAAAATAAATACAAACTAAAAAATTCATATCAGGGTCTTGAAATCAATTATGTTACCCTCATTAATGGCCCATCCCAACTCAACCATATAAAAAAGGTTCCCTCCCTTATCATATATTGAAAACCTAAAATATCTATAGTTTACAATTAGGAAGCCCGTGTTGGGTGTGAGTACTACTCAGTAGTCCACCAGCAAAAAAAATGACACAACTATCCATTCAGTATCATTTTTTAATTTTTTATAAACATTTAAATAAAAAAAATAATGAAAAAAATTGTGTTTTAATTACTCTTTAATTAGCCAAATAATTTCCTAGGTTCACAATGACACGAAAACCATAAATACCTACCTCATTTCGTGTTGAAGACAAAACTAAAAAACATATGGAATCAAAATCAATTATATAATGTGACCACATTATCCATTTTTTCGAATTTTATATCATGCCTACTTGGAATGTATGTATAAATCCATTTTGAAGGGACTATAACATCATTTATAGAACTAAATTTCTATTCAAGGCATCATTCCATGTCCCACACCTCATGTTTATTGGTATATTCAGTCCCTCTCACATTCAATAATATTCACATTCATCCATTGGGGCCTATAACTTCATTTCTTTAATGTAGGGTGTATTTAAGGCATCAATACATCTCCCACACCTCATTTATCAATTAATCACATAAATATATCATATATGATATTCATCATGGATTAATAATAATTAACATTATTTTCAAACATTCTTCTCATGTGGAATCATTAAAATTTATCACAATAATAACTATTCTTTAATTAAATCACATTGAATAATATGAACAATTCACCATTAAACCATCTATCAAAATTAAATTATATATACCATTAAATCATAGATGTTAATACAACCATTCCTAAATATCTATTATCAATCATTTCGTAGTCATATTAATCATCCAATTTCAATACCCCATTAGTCATCCTATTTCACAATCGTAATAATTGTCCAGTTTAGATAATCCCACTATTCAACCAATTTCATAATCCAAGTAATTAATTGATAAATACCATTAAAAATAGAGATTTTTTGACAAGAAAACATTAATTGCACAAATAGATAATATAAATAATAATAATGACTATAATAATTGTAAATTATAACACCTACCTAATGATTGTTGGTGGGCCTTAGCCTAATTGAAATCCCCAAATTGAAGTGGAACGTTCAATATCATAATGATGTTGAAGATCTTAGACCAAAACCTAATATCAATATCAAAATGATAAAAATCAAAAAAAAAATCTAGACCAAACGAAAATAGATAAATATTAATTCCTCTTCAATAAAAAAAATAGAGGGCAGATGCAACATCCCCAAAACAGGAGCCACTAAACCGATGCACTAAGCCTGGTCTCCACATGAACTCAAGTGCTAATCCTCGTATGCCAATGGTTGATGACTAGCCGCGAGGGTCTAATAGGATATGTGGGGAGACTATACCATCTCTACAAGAGTAATCAAGAGTATAAAATATTTAAAATGGTGGACACAAAAGAGGACAATAAAAAAAGTTTCATAAATAAAAAATTCCCTAAACCGAGTACAACCAAATACAATAGTAAATATATCATGCCATGCTATAGTTTCATTTGAATAAAACCCCACAAGAAAGAAAACATAAGAATCCTCAAAATGGTTCAGACACCATGTCTGTACCTTCACTAAACATGTCCCATGTCCAACTCAACTCCCAAGCATATGGCCCTTGCCCATGTCCTGACCTGTCAGCATGAAATCTGCTTGAGTACCCAATGGAGGACTGAAAAGGTTGTTATTATAACTCATTAGGCCACCCCCAATGGTTTCCACATAATATCCAGTAAATTAGATAGTGTATGTAAGTAAAAAATAATGAAAATTAAACATAAATAGTTCAATGGGACATTCTAGATTATGTTCTTCTAATTATATTAACATTGTGTTCAGGTTCACTACTTAGGCACTTCATGATTTGGCCTACACGTATCATGTGTCCAATGGGTTAGATATATTCATTTTTCTCAAGAATATGGGAATAAGATGAAGCCATATCCCACTAGGAATTACATAATAACAACCTCATAATCCACACCTCGAAGCCTCTGTCTGAGTGGAATGCAACATTTAGGTCAATATAACTCTTTCCCCTTACCTTCCCCATGCATTTTGGGGTCGATCTAGTTCCCTGGTCCAACTTGACCCATGGGAATAGAACCTCAAGCCAATACCTCACTCTACCAAGCCGTGTGCATATTCATATTTATCATTCACCACAATCCACCATACCAGAACAACAACATAGCCAATATCATTTAAAAAATCAAAACAATATCATTAAATGTGAAATAAACATTTTTGTTCAATACATTACAACATTCATCATTTATATTTCTTAACACCTTTAAACTCATTCGCATTTCTAATTCCTATCTCACTAAGCATATTCAAGTATTAATCTAATCCCCTATCATTTTACCATTATCTAGTTAACCCTTTTTCATGACAAAAAACAACCTCTTAGGACATTACCCAACCTATGTGTAATTATAAAACACCAATTTTACATCAATTAATAATATTAACATATTGGTCATGGCTCTTGGTTCTTCAAAAATGGACTACACATACTTAGCTAAATCGAAGTCTGGGGAATATCAGTACACCCCATGGGTGTCCCTAATCTGGTCAATTCATCCTACTTGCATCCCATGGGATCAAGAGGGGTTCAATTAATTGCTTAGACACCCAAAAATAACATCACCCCAAAGGAACCATGAACTCATCAGAATAGGAAAACAATAAGGACCCTACATGCACAAATCTACACAAAATCCAAGGGCAATAATTTAAAGACCACTTTCCCTGAATATTTTGGCAAACACACACTTAACAAAAAATCAGATACTGATTTGATAAACCCTTGAAGCGTAAACCTAAAACTCACTGAAAAAGAATGGATTGAGAGCTCTGGAAGAAGATAAGAAATAGATGGAAATCCAAATCAAGAAAAAAGAAGAAAATAGGGGTTTAGACTTACCAAGATCATTAATCTGTAACTAATGGTGCTCCAAACGACACTAAGATGATGGATATTGTTCCTTCTATGCTCTTTGGAGATTTTTTTTATTCCTAAGGTTGCAAGAGAGGAGGAGGAAGAAATCCGGAGTTGGGTATAAAATACTGTAATGGAATTTATTTATTTTTTAAAGTTTCTAAGATGCACGGTTTTCCAGCACTATTTTACGAACCGTGCACAAAACATGCAGATACTTTTGTTTAAAAATATCCCCCTCACAAGGTTTCCATGCATGGTTTTCCAATCTGCGCACAAATCCAGCATATTCTATTGTGCAAATAACCCCCTTTCCCACAGATTCTAGGGAATTGCGTAAAGTTTTCACTTACCATGCGCTAACCATGAATCATTCCCAAAAACCCCATTTTATTCTTCTTTCTTTTCTTCAACCCCCAAAACACCCTTGATCCTTCTCAAGAATTATGAAAAAACTTAATTGACCAAAATTATGGGCTTATCTGAAACGTATGTAAAAAAAAATTACATAAAAATCTAGGATCATACAACCTCCCCCACCTTATAATATCTCATCCCTGAGCCTCCCTTCTAGAGCATCATCATGTTCCCAATGAAAATGTATCAGGCCACTGGTCACACAAAAATGATTTTCTCTCCCAATTTTTCTCCTAAAGATTTCCATGTTCCCATAGAACATTAACCATAGGCACAAATTTTCCTTGGAAAACATTCTCACTATGATCCACAATATAAACCAGGTCTTCTCAAGGGATGCATCAGCCTCAAGCTCAACATCCTCGATATTTATCATATGAGATAGACCAAGATGATATTTTCATGGTTTTGAATCATGTTAAACATCATGAATTACACTATACAATTTTTGAAGAGCCAATTAGTATGCCACAATTCTGACTCTCTCTACAATCTCAAATGGCCCCACATATCTATGTTCCAAATTTCCCTTATTCTGAATTTGGAAGTGAACTAACCTTGGTGTCCCCTAAAGAAACACACAATCACCCACAACAAACTCAAAAAGTATACGTGGCCAATCTATATATGAATTTTACCTACAATGATCTATTTCCATCTTCTTTTAATCAAATGAACATTCTACGACGTCTCCTTCACAAGACTTGGTCCTAACAGTTCAGACTCCCAAGCCTTTAACCAACAAAACAGATATCTACATGGTATTCCATAATGTACTCACAAGGTTCCATCTAAACTCTAGCTAGATAATTGTTTTTAGAAAACTCAAGAAGCGATATCTTCTTTTCCCATGAACCACCAAAATCCACAACACGTTCTCCCAACATGTATTATAAATCATGAATTGTACCCTCTGGTTTCCTTTTAGATTGTAGATGGTAAGCCATACCAATAACACCTGAGTTTCAACTGCCTTTTATAATCCCCTCTTGAAGTGAGATGTAAATAATGGATCCTGATCTGAAAATATGGTTCTTGGCACACAATGTAGTTGTACTATTCTTGATTATACAATTCCTCCAACTGGTCGACTGTATAGGTCTCCTAAATATACAAGAAATGGGCCACTTTGGTCAACCGATCTACCACCACACAAATTTTATAATTCTTCTAATATGTCCTCATAAGACATATTATGAATTATATCATGAAATAATTCCACATCCACTCTAGAATAAGTAATTACTGAAACAACCCTCTGAGATGTTGATGTTCAGACCTCACCTACTGATATGTAAGGAATTGTGCCATAGAACTCACTAATTAATTATTTATTCATGGCCACAAATACTAACTATAGAGATAATATTAGATATCAATGAATCTCATATTCACATCCCACTTTGACATGTGTAACCGAAACATCAACTCCTCTTGTACATCTGATAACACCACAATGCAACCATGATCACAAGAAACTCCATCAACAAAGAATGTACAACCAAAAGGTGACTCCAAAACTTTAAGACTTTCATCCATAGCCAAACACCCTTGATATACCAACTGAGTACCTTTATCATGGTTCATAAGTGAATATTAAATTGTTATAGAAGGAATGTTCATGTGTCTGTGCCAATCCAGTGCCTCAAAATGCATCTACATAAACAGGGCCATCATCACCCACTCTAAACTGGATTCTTGAACAACCAGATTATGAGTCTTATTATTTATAGCATCGGTGACACTATTACAATTTCTTATTGTGTACAAAAACTAAAAAACATATGACTACAGGTACATGACATACTGTCGATGTTGAAGATTTAAATCATGTTGAGAGAAGACATATTTGAGACTATTATGGATTGTGAACACCGTAAATTGTTCTCCCAATAAGTAATTCCTCCAAAACATTAAGGTTTGAACCAACTTAGCTAGCTCTAGTTTAGGAGAAGGATAATTCCTTTCATGCAGCCTCAACTATCTCAACTAATAAGCTAAAACATGATCATAATGCATCAACACTGCCTCATTTCTAACACCGGACGCATAATAGAAAAATGTATAACTCTTACTTGTTTTGGGTAAGATCAAAATTGGTGTGGGAGCCGATCGCTTCTTTATCTCCAGAAATGACTTCTCACAATCATCTGACCAATAAAACATAACCTCGTTATTTTTTAAGCCTATTAGAGGCTCTACCAAATGAGGTAAATCTATAATAAACATTCTGTAATAAGTGTCCAAACACAAAAAAAACTATCAATATCAAAGATTTTCTAGGGATGCTTCTAAGACACCACAACCTGCACCTTTTATGGATCCACCGACAAACTCAACTCAAAAGTGATGTGTCCCAGAAAGTGAACCTCATTAATCCAAAAATTACATTTTGATATCGTTGTGTGAAAACAATGCTTTCATAATTTACTCAAGATGATTTCATGATGTTTGGAATGATCTTCATGTGTACCGGACTACACCAATATGTCATCAATGAAGGAAAATACATACTGATCCAGATAGTGGTGAAATATATGGTACATCAGGTCCATGAACAGAGCTGGTGCATTGGTCAATCCAAACGTCAATTCTACAAATTGGTATAATCTGTACCTACTACATAATGTTTTATGGGGTATGTCTGAAGGTTTCTCCCTTAACTAATGGTATCCCAATATCAAATTGATCTCCAAAAACTCAAAGAAAACTCTGAGCTAGTCAAATTGGTCATCGATTCTTGGATGATGGTATCAGTTCTTAACCATCATTTGGGTCAACATCCTATAATCCAAGCATAGCCTCAATGATCCATAATCTTTATTAGAAAAAAATACTAGAGATCCCCAGGGTGATTTACTTGAATGTATAAACACCAGACACTCTAATTCCACTAATTGAACCTTCAGTTCTGGGAGCTTTTCAGGTTCCATTCGATAGGGTGGAATGAAAATTGGCTCCACACCTAGAAATACTTAGATCATAAACTCAACATCTATCTCAAGTGGTAACATTTCTATGTACTCATGAAACAGATTGGAAACAGGTCCACAAAAAAGGGAAGACTTTTTTTCCATTCTCCCCACAATCTTACATAAGGTGTTCAACCTGGCTATGAATTCTTACAACTGTTAGCATAGTAGCACTGCACAGCCCGCTCGAGTATCTCACTCACCACCAGGACATAAGTGCTCCAATACGGAGATGTGAACATTACCTGACATCAGTAACAATCGATATGGTCTTGATATAATGTCATCCAATATATCCCTATGATTAGGTCAGGACCTGACATTTCTAGCACAATAAGATCATAGACAAAATGATACCCACTAACCTCTTGAGAAAAACCCTTATATTGCCAGATGTCCTCATCCAGCACCCCTAGTAGAGAATGAAGTGAATTTACCCCACGCAAAGTCTCCACAGTCAAACCCTACATAACTACGAACTATGTAGAAATAAAGGAATGCATAACACCTATATCATATGAATAATTAGAATGTGTGGAATCTACAACAATGATACCCAGAATAGTAGATGGTCCCACATGAACACCTTTAGGTATAGCCTGATCATCATAAAGATGACATTCCCCATTACCCTAGGCTCCATCATGCATACCATCCCCTGCACTACTATGTTGGTAATGATGATATCGCCCAAACTTCCACACCCACCACCTCTACTTGTACTGCACGTGGAGATCCAAATACCTTCTTAATATAGGGTAACTAACCCCCTGTCAATTCTTGACATCTTCCTATGACCTCTATCATTACCTGACAGTCGTGGGTTCCTACAAAACCTTTGTACGTGGAGTACACTACCACATGCTTGACACTCGAATAGTGGGTGGGGACACTAATCACTTTTGTGCCTTGACCTTCCACACATATAACAGAATACAGATTCATCACCCGAAGAAGATGAACCCCTCTTCTGACTGCTATGTGCACTTCCCCCTTGTTGAAAGATCCCAAAATGACACTTCCTACTATCGGAAGCTACACCACTTTCTCACCTTCCTGGCATAACAAGTTCACTACATGAAGATCCCATAAGGTTCCCCACTGAGATAAGGGCTCAGTAAACCACCTCAAAAAACATTTTTAGATGAAATACATTCGCTTGACACTTTTATATCCATCTCATCCCATCCTGGATTTATTTTTCCATAGCTACCTCATCTCTCGTTAACGTCGAAACAAAGCATCTATAATTGGTGAAACATCTAGAATAGTCCATTAATGTCATTGTCTCCTAATTCCACATCATAAAATTCTCATCCTTCCCCTACATCATGGTTTTAGGGTACAAGTGATCAAGAAAATTTGCCTAAAAATCTTTCCACATCATTCTTTCATCCTACACTGTCTGAACCATGATGTCCCACCAACGATTTAGTTGACCCCTCATCATATTGGCCGATATCTTGACTCAGTTCTCTATAAGAGTCTGTAGATTGTCAAGAATAGTTTGTATAGATACTATCATGAAATATACTTCTTCTATTAAACCCTCTCCAAAATAGGTCAGAGGCTCTTATAGCTGATACTGTCTGGTCAGCTCAAACGTACACGGTGCAACCCACTGTGGATCTCATTCCATCATCAGCAAAAAGATAGTGATATTCTCATAGAACCGCTCTTCCCTATTTTCCTATATCACCACATTCTCTTACTCCTCTACTAAAGGATAATTCTCAGAATTTTCCTTATTTGTCCCTTCCGGGCCACGCCTTCAAGGTGTCAGTTCACTATAGTTCCCAAACATGTGTTTTAGAATGCAACTATAACAATTTTTTGGGAAAGAAAGAGATATAGGTAGTCTCATGACATTCCATAACTGAACCCGTTCACATACACATCCCAAAATAACCCACTCACAACTAGATCACTACCTATATTCACTTATCTTATGGCCATGAAAAACATATGTATAAAATTTACACTGTAACAAACCTTATATTTTACACCAATTAAACACTATTTTCATATCCCATTTTACTCTTACAAAAAGCTAATACTCATTTTCATCTTTGTCAAGTGCAATTTTATAATTACTACTTAACATGTTCACTTCCATTTTTACCCATCTATACCATCCCATTAGGCACAATTTCATTACTTTTAAGAAAAAAGATGCATTGTAAACATTATATCCCGCACACTCATCCAATTTGTGTGCCTATCAATATACATGTCACTTTCTTATATGTTTTCCTAAAATGATGCATGAATGCACAACCTCAAACATTTCTGGACACAAGAGAAATATCATTAAATTGTCAAATCACACAATTATTGAATCACCCAATAGTGAAATATCATCAAATATGAGAACACACAACAAGAACAACAATCCCTTCCCAGGGCGACTTGGGTTTTCCCTGGTACATTGGTCAGCTACTCCCAAGAATGTGATCATTAACAAAGGCCGAATCTTTCCTAACCTCAATTCTACCATCCCCAAGTAAAAATAAATACAAAAGAACCTTCCCTGGATATCACACTATATTCCCCCCCCCCCTCGAGAGCCACTAAATAGACGCCCCGAGCCGGGTTGCCACATGACCTCAAGCGCACATCCCCTTATACTTGATTTTACCAACTAGCGGCGAGGGTCTAATAGGATATGTGGGGAGACTATACCCAGTCAACCAGAGAAACCCAAATCTGAAAATACGTTAAATAGAAGATAAAAAAGAGAACAATAAATAACAAGGATTATTAACCCATTCCCAAAACTAGTTAAAACAATATACAATAGTAAATTTTCCATGAAAAGAAACAATGTCATGTGAAAAAAATACCTATAACAATAAAAACAACAGAATCCCCAAAACGGTCTATACTTCTTGTCTGGAACCTCACCCAACATGTCCCATGTCCAACTTGACTCCCTAGAATATGGCCCTTTCCCTTGTCAAGACCTGCAGGCATGAAATATGCTCGGGTACCCAATGGCGGCCCAAGAAGGGTGTGACTATAACATATAAGATAACCACCAATTACGTCTACAAAATAACCAGTAGAGAAAATAGTTCATACAATTGATAAATAATGGAATGTAATGATAAACATTTCAATAGGCCATTCTAAACTATGCTCCTTATACTATAGTACCATTGAGTTTGGGTTAACTACTTAGGCTCTTCATGATTTTATCTACCTATTTCACAAGTTCAATAGATTAGGAATATTCAGTGTTCTCATGAATATGGGAATATAATTAAGCCCTATCTGTCTAGGAATCACACTATAACATCCTAATAATCCTTACATCAAAACCTCAATCTAGGTGGAAAGAAATTGGTAGGGTAATAGAACTTGATCCCCTTCCCTAACAAGTGCATTTAGGGGTGGAGCTCAAACCTCGAACCAACTTGAACTGTGGGTGTAGAACCTCAAGTCAATACCCCGCTCTACCAACCCATGTGAAATTTTTTATTTATCAATCACAATAATTAACTATATCACAACAAGAACATTTACAACAATGTTTACAATGTCACAACAATATCATTAAATTGAAAATTAATATTTTTCATCAATCCATTAACACGTTCATCATTCATATTACATAATCTCTTTATCCCCAAAACAATTTCCCATTCCAATATTACATATAAAATTGATGTAGAATGTTAATCCCCTATAATTTTCTTGTTAATCCATCTAACCCTTTTTTATGACAACCAAACAACCTATGGGGGAATTACCCAAGCTAAGTGTATTACTAAAACACTTATTGAACATCCTTCATGAATATAAACATATTCATCTTGGATCTATGTTCTCACACAATGGCCTACACATACTTAGTTAATGCTATGTTCGAGGAATATCGACACTCCTCCTGGGTGGCCCTAATTTGGTCGAGTCATCCTCCTTGCATCCTATGGGAATTAATAGTGGTTAAAATAATTTTTTGCAAACCCAAAAATTACATCACACCAAAGGAACCAAGAACTCATTAAAATAGGTCAAGAATTGAGACCCTACATAAAAGAAACTAAAAACAATACAAGGTTTATTATTTTTAGACCACCTGTGACACCTAAAGCTTCCATTGTACGTTTCCCTCTGAATAATGTAATAGCTTGCATTGAACGCAACTTCGAGTTTCTAACACACTATGACAAATCATACTAACAGTGATGAAAAATAATACCCACTTTTTGAAATTTTATTATTCAAAATTGTCTTCATTTTTAGATTCGTAATATTGAAATTAGCATAGGGTGAATTTTTGGTATTTTTAAGAAAACATTCAATTTTTGATGAATAGTGAAAAACACGAAGTTATAGTTTAAAATAGATTTTTTTATTTAAATAATTAATTATTTATTTTAATTTATTTCAGGTAATAATAGATATATAATTCCAATATATCTTCAATTTAATTCATTTTAGTCAGTTTATAATAATTTCAGTTACATAAAAATTTTATTGATCTTTTTTACCGTCTTTTACCCACCTCTTAGGATCATTTGGAAAATTGAATAAAATATAATTATACCACTTCTATGAATTGAATTTAAAAAAACTGAGAAACACGATTGATATCAGTAAGTAAAATGTTGTTCAATAAGATAAAAATAATTTTTGGTGAATAGTAACTTTTGACTTTTATTTACCATTGTTAAAAGTAAATAGGGTAATTAAGGGTAAAAATGATATTATTATTTCCCTACAAACATTCCCTAATTATATTGGATAAGTTTAATTCGAAAAAAAACATCCTTAGTAATAAAATATGATCCTTTAGGTCATTGTGGTTCAGATAAGGACATTTATTATTATTTGATTCAAATGAAGAGTTAAAAGTGTTAAATTCAAAGCATGATAACTAAACCATTTTTAATATAGTGTTATACATAAGATAAATTCGTTTATAAATATTTATTATAAAGATAATAATATTTCCTCCATAATTTTATTTTAGTTATATTTTTTATACATTAAATAATTTAATTTATTTATGACACAATGATGATGTAGTAATTACCTAATTAATGAAATATTAAAATATTTTATTTTTAAATGTCCAAATAAATGTAATTTGAGACTTTTTATGAATTACACAAATTTATAGGTTAATATGACATATTAGGGTTGTTTAGATTAATTTTATTTTGAAGTAATAATGATGTTATTAATTTAGAAAAAACAAAATACGAAATAGTGTCAAAATTGACATTAAATGGTTTTTAAAACAAATATTATATTATTAATTGATATTCTATTCCTAAAAATATATGGTTCGTCCCAAAGACTCATATAATAATAGTTGTATCTTTAATGAACCAATTGGGGTTATGTTGGAAGTATATAGTACATTTAATGACCATATAATATAAAAATACAAAGAGACATGGTAAATGTCGAACTATTTAACTAAGAGTTAAATTTAAAAGATAAGGTTAATATAGTAACAAAAAACGTGTCTAAAACCAATTTGTTGAGTGGTTTTAGACCCATCCCCACCATATAATTTAAATAATTCATTTTGGAGCAATTAAAAACCATAAATTATTTTATTATAAAATAATATTTCTAGCTTTTCCTAAGGTGCCCCTCACCCCTCTTATAAAAGGGCACTCCCCCCTTATCTATAATTTACACCTTCAAATCCATTTTTATTGGCCAAACCCTGGCTAAATACCCTCTAAACAGTCCTCCCTTCATCTTATAGGCCTTACCTTAGTCATAAATCCATCATAAGGAGCCCTTTTGATCAAATCAAAAATAAGAACCCGAAAAGGGGATAAATATTTCATCACCTCATTCAAGTTCCTTTATTCTTCAACTTCATTTTTCTTTATTGTTTACACTCTAAAATAATAATTACAGAATATTATATATAAATTGATGTTATTATAAATATGGTACACCCATATTCGTTATTCTATCCATTATTTGAATGACTTGTCACCATACGTGCATACGTATGGCGTACGGTCTCCACGTTATGGTGTAATTGTTATTAAATTAATTATTTTTGGATGGGTATAACAATGATGTGTAATTGATTTAAATAATAAATATAACATGATAATTATTCTGTATATAAGATATACCATTCAATTATATATTATTTTAATATCAAAAGAATGATATTTTCGCTCGTGCATACGTACGGATTACCATATCCACGAATCTGATGAGATTCATTTCCCATCGTAATACATTCAAGAATAATATTCATTAAATGATTAAAAATAATGTTTGATGACTTAATATCATTCTTAATAAAAATAACATACATCCTATCCATAACAAACATTACTTACGTAACAAAGCATATAAGGGAAAATGAATCAGTTAACACTCGAAACAACGATAATACTAAAATATTATTAACAAAGCAATATTAAAAGATAGAATATGATATCATATTAGTTTATATGAATATTGAATGATTTAAAAACAATTATTAAACCATTATATAGGACATTAACCTACCTTTGATGAAGGGAAAGTACAAATTAAGGGGTTTTCATCTTACTTTTATTCCCATTAGATTCATACTATATTTTCCACTGCTAACTTTTGTGTGGTATATGTACTACCAATTATTGTATTTTTTTGGTAATATACATTAATTTATGGGTATTTACATCATAATTGGATGATAATTCTTTCAGGGGGTGTATGATTCATAATTTACCAAATCGGTAAGGGAATTTATAATTTCAATTTCCACTCATTAGGCTTTAAGCATACTTCATTGATTATTTTACTGCATGATTATGTGTGGAATCACTATTTATTATATATGTAGTAATTACCACTCCAAATTCTATGGATATACTATTGATACACATAATAACTCCATTGATATATTCTCAATCCATCAATATGAACTTGATAAAAGTAATTTTAACTCAATCACCATTTATTGAGTAAAATATCGTATTCATTGGTGTTGTTTTACAAGAATATGTGTGAATTCCCTCTGATTGATTTACACTGAATATCGATTAATATTGAGTGTATTTATATTATTCACACAGAATTATGTCGTTGATTTATCCTTAACCTAAGGATGTAGTCTTTGTAAGAGATTTCATCTCAATATACATTCTATTGAGACTTCATTGTTGTTATACGCCAATTCACTTTTATATGGTGTATATAATGCAATTTGATATAGATTATCATGAATCCATTTATTCCCATGATACAATAAAGTTTTTATTACTTCAATTATTTGTATTCATGTGTCTCTATTTTGGTTCAGAACTCTAACTAAAATATCATTTTAAAATGTTTTAAAGATTTATTATTCAAAATTTTTATTTTTAATGTCCATGTTATAAAAAATGGTTTTGTGGATATATTTATATTGGAATTAATGTTTTAAAATAAAAATTCGTTTTAAATGTTTCAATGTTTTATGGGACACTTTGATTCAAAAATATATTTTTAAACAGCTTCAAGAAAAATAGTGTAATTTTAAATGATTTCAAGAAAAAGGGGGATATTTCTCTCAAATAGTTTTGATGATTATTTTCATCTATGTCAATATCCTTCATTATTCTCAATTGAGGTTAATCTGTTACAATAAAATATTCCTTATTATATTTAATGAGTAATGTTTGACTGTAGATGTGATATTTTTATACCATTCATAGTATCTGGATAAGTTATTGACATTTCGTATGCTAGTTTTAATACAAATGTTTTTCTTATGTTTCAAATTTTCATATGAAAAATGCATTGAACATAGAAAGTGACCGGTGGATCCCACTATAGCTCCTCAATGAAATGGTAGATCTCATGAGATAAACCAGTGTCTTGGCACAAGGCCATGAAAAAATCTTACTTGTAGTCTTGGCACAAGGCCTTGACAACGTGGTTATGTAGACTAGCATTATGCATTCCATCATTATGAAAATGGCTAATGATATTGCATGTAATTATTAGACAAGTAGAATATCCATGTGAATAATTAAATGGAATTATTTTATTTTTATCTATGCCATATTATTCTTAAGTTAATGTTTACAAAGATTTTGTTTTAGTCTTATACATTGCCTTAAATGTTTATGCTTATTTATGATATTTTTCACTATATTCATATCCTTACTGAGCATATGAGCTAACCCCTTTCTATGTTTTATTTTTTCCAGGATGCAAAGAAGTATATTATGACTGACCTGTTGGGATAGTCTATGGGATCTCAGTGTTGTCTATGGAAACAATGTTTCTGTAGTTTTCCATTTTACGATGTAATGTAATACTTATGAATGTATCTAGTACATCCAAGGCTACTAAACTAATCGGTCATCCGAGACTTGAGATTTTATGATCATTCAAATGATATTTAATAATGCACCGTCTCTAGGCTTCTGGGATCGGGGTGTTACAGTTGGTATCAGAGGAAGTTTAGTAAAAACCATGGAAACAAGATTTAGATAAACTCTGATTAGAGCACATATCCGTAAGATAGAAATTGAGGATTAATATAGAAGAACTTCCTAAAATTTGGGTATTGTTGTGATTTAGTGATTTTTCAAAGAAATACATCCTTGTTTGGATACGAGAAGGTAGTGGCGGCTTTGGCATAGGTTTACCTAGGGGTAAAACCCAAAAACACCGCTTTGATCTAGACTCGACTGTGAACTGGTGCAAGATGACGAGCCATGTTGTACTCATGGTTACGATACTCCTGGGTGATCTGTGTAGGATATTATTCATTTTAATTGCAAACTGATTTGAAGGATTTTAATATAAGATGAGAATAAATGACCTCGTCTAATCCAAAGGTGTTTCAAATTGAAAATATGGTGTCATGATATTCTATAAATGATTTTATGACTACTATTACTCACACAATGCTTTATGATTTTAGTCAATGGAAAGATTCCATGGAAGTGATAATAACTTTGAGAATGATGTACAATGTGGGAACACTGGTGGAAATGATCAAAAAAAACAGAATGGTGATAGTTGTAAAAGATATTGTGTTAATTCCAAATTAGTTTTCCAAAAATATGACCAACAACATATTTATTAACCAACTCCTGGATTCAATAAATAATAGAAAGGTGAGGAATGATAAGATCTATAGATTTGGAGACTATGGATAAAATAATCCTTAATTTCAATCATGCAGGAAATGTTGAAGGAGACACCCGGTAAAGTGTCTCAATGGAACATTGAAATGTTTTACGTGTGGGAAAGAAGGACATAAAGTAAATAATTCTGGAAGAAAAATGAACTGTACTATGGAAGAATATAAAAATAGTACCAAGAATCCATTTACAGTCATTTTCTGTAAATGTAGGGAACCTGACCATTACCCAAGTGAATTCCCTATTCTATAGGATATTTTCTTGGTCAAAGAAGAAGCTATGTGGAAATAAATCATTGGATATATGTTTAAAAGTATTACTGCTCCTTTTTTATGGGATTACTTTGTAATAATTTTCTCTTATATTTATAACCCTACAGATTGTCTTGTGAAAATGATATTTAAGGAAGAATTATCTTTTCTCTTGTGGGTATAGTTATAAATAAACATTTGGTTTTATATGATAATTGGGTTTGAGGAAATTACAAGTTATTATATTTTGGGATGAAAATGAAAGGTATGAGATAACATTTGTGGTTAAATTATGTTATGGTTATTTAGAGGAATTTATCTCATTTTGGTAAAGTTATAAAATATAGTTTTTGAAAAATGGCAACAAGAAGACCGTGTGACAACCCGTCACGTCGAACAAAGTTGTGGGAATCGAACCCACAACCAGAGTGTGATTGCGATTTATCACCTACCATTGGGCTACGTGAAATCCCTAGTAAGTGTGACTAATTATATTTAGTTAAATGATTTTATTGATCAACAATAAATTTATTTTGGATGTTATGTATTATCATATGAATACCCATATTGTAGGAAAATGATTTGGTGATTAACTAATAAATGTTATTTTGGAAGACGTTCGCTCTGTTGGGAACACTATATGCCTAAGGATAATAGAATACTAGGGGATTTCATTTGAGGATAAATGGTGTATTTTTATCTATGTTTTTATTGTGGATTTATTGTGATTTCGGTTATTTATAGAAATGATTAACCTATAATAGAGAATATGTGATTAGGTTAATTTCTTTTTGGTATGTGACTTTAAGAGTAATCGATGTCATTTGGAGATACAATTTAACATGGAAGACTACATAACCCAATTTTTCTTTGTTTTCGGTTTCAATAGTAGTTTAGATTATATTGAAGTATTTTAAGGAAAATTGTTTATTGAATGGTATTTATTTAAAATTGGGGTATTGTTGCTTTAATTTTAGACATTCAGATTAGTGTTTCTTTTACTAAAAGAATATCCTTTTGGGAGATCATCTGATCTTGTACTAACCATTTTGGTTTTGATTAATCTCTAAAGACAAGGTAAATATATAGTTTATCCTTTGTGGATCATGTGATTCTCTATATGTTGATTCTGGCTCTTCTGATGTGACCCAGTCATCTTGAAAACTAATCCTTTGAAAAAAATGATTTAGAGGTAGAAATTTATTAATGAATGAAACTATACTTAAAAATTATTTATATCTCTTTATTTTCACAGTCAATCTCATAAATAAATTCCTCATCTTTATGAAATGTAACTTAAATAAAAAAATGTTGTCTGTTTACTTTTCCTACTGGGAATCTAATGAATGTTTGTCCCATCACATGTTTGTGGTTTTCTTGTTGTTAACTTTCTCCAGATAATGTTTTCTATCCCTCTCCATCAGAACATGACACTTAGTTCAGCTTTCGTATCCAGGTTTTCTTACCTAGAATCCTAGTAAGGGTTATCTCGGGTGACCTTTGGACGTATCTTTCATTCTATTAAAGTGACAGTTTTATCGACTCTTTTTCTGATGTGGGACTTTCAATTATGTTCCCAAGCACAATTTTAAAAATTAAAATGACACAATTTCCAAAAGGGGTGGAAGAATGTAACACCCCAAGATTCCGCGGTATGTTTCCCTTTGAATAAGGTAATAGCTTGCATTGTATGCAACTTCGAGATTCTGACACACCGCGACCAATCATACTAACTGTTATGAATAATAATACCCACTTTTTGAAATTTTATAAATTTTATCTTTCAAAATGAAATTCATTTTTGGATTCGGAATATTGAAATTAGCTTAGGATTATTTTTTGGTATTTTTATGAAAACTTTCAATTCATGATGAATAGTGAAAAACACTGAGTTATAGTTTAAAAATGAATTTTTATTTAAATAATTACATATTTTATTTAAATTTTTTTAGGTCAATTTATATACATAATGCCTATATAATTTCAATTTAATTTATTGGATTCAGTTTATAATAATTTTAGATATATAAAAAATTTATTGATCTTTTTAACCATCTATTACCCACCTCCTAGGAGCATTTGAAAATTTTAATAAAACATAATTTTATTGATTCTGTGAATTGAATTTCAAAAAACTGAAACACACGATTGATATCAGTAAGTAAAATGTGGTTCTATAAGATAAAAATAACTTTTTGAAAATAGTAACTTTTGACTTTTATTTACCATGGTTAATAGTAAATCGGGTAATTAAGGATAAAAATGATATTATTATTACCCTACACACATGTCCTAATTCTATTGGATAAGTTTAATTCGACCAAAAACAACCGTAGGAATAAAATATGATTCTTAGGTATACTTGTTTAGATTTGGACATTTATTATTATTTAATTCAAAGAAGAGTTAAAAGTGTTAAATTCATAGCCTAATAACTAAACCAATTTTTAATATAGGGTTATACATAAGATAAATTAGATTATAAATATTCATTAGAAAGATAAAATGATTTCCTACATAATGGTATTTACTTATATTTTTTAAAAATTAATTTATCTAATTTATTTATGACACAATGATGATGCAGTAATTACCTAATTAATGAAATATAAAAATATTTGATATTATAAATTTCCAAATAAATGTAATTTGAGACTTTTTATGATTTCCAATAATTTTTAAGGTTAATATGACATATTAGGGTTGGTTAGATGAATTGTTTTCAAGGTAATAATGCTGCTATGAATTTAGCAGAAACAAAATAACAAATAGTGTCACAATTGACATAAAAGAGTTTTTTAAAATAATATTATATTATCAATTGATATTCTATTGCTAAAAATATATGTTTCATCAAAAAGACGTATATAATGATATTTTTATCATTAATGAACTACTTGGGGTTATTTTGGAAGTATATAGTATGTTTATTAACCATATAATATAAAAATACAAAGAGACATGGTAAATGTCAGACTATTTAAATAAGAGATAATTCTGATAGATAAGGTTAATATTATAAGGCCCCAGCCTTAAACCTTACTTAATCTTGAGTTATTACAAGATTACACATTGAGGATATTTTCGGGTTTAGTGTTTTAGAGAATTTAATCATAAAACGTGCATTACATTCCACATATAAACAAAGTGGTTACATAAAGATAGTATTCTTCTTTCCCATCAATGGAAACATATTTAAAATAAAACATGGATTCGTTCTTGACACTTCCTTGACTCTATCATCATATCATGTACCTTTCCCTTGACCTGTGAAAATCATTTCAAAAAAACATGGGATGAGCATAAAAAGATCAGTAAGGGATATAAAAATATGGAAAGGAAACATGGGTACAGATATACATAAGAATGAAATCATACTTTACCCATAAAACATAAGCACTTTAACATACCTCATCAAATCATGAATAAATCATAGAAATCATAAGACATAAAGGTAACTGGAGGCATTCATAACATTCTTACGTAGGGAGTAACCCTCTTGGTTACGTTTGGAATATCCATCATAGTATATTACCTAAATCTCTTCTGAGAAACCTTAACGTTTCCCTCCTTTGCGTTACCCAATGCATTGGAGATCTATATTGGGCTCACCCACCCTTAGTCTGTCACGGAACCACCCGTATCCATAATAATGCCCAAGAACCTCAACATAATTGTATCACATAAAACATGCATAAAGGAAACATAACATTTTCACCTTTCAATCACAAGATATCAATACCACACATTGATATAAAAATATTATGAAAACCATTTTCAATACAAAAATAAATGAAAAGTAAAACATGGTATTTATTTTTCTTTAAAAAATGTATGGCTTGTAGAGGAAGCCGAAACTCAAAAATGGTCACGGCGGTGGATAGGTCGTTGTCGCCGCATACGTACGACAAAAACATTCCCTTTTGTCATTTAGTAAATGATTCGTATAAAAAAATATTCCTTTTGAATAAACGTAAAGGTCAAATGGGTTTATACACCGTATAAAAGAAGGTTGTGTAGAAAACAAAATATGCTTCAATGAAAGGAGATTGAGACGAAGTCCCATACCTCGGGTCCGACTTGACACGATCGTTATTTAATGTCCTGAATAATAAACTTGAGTTAATTTCTACTTTCTTAAAAACCTTTTTCAAGTTCATTATTCCTTTTATATCACTTATTTCCATTTCATGAACACTATGTAATTATTTAAGTTAATAACGGTCATTTTAACGATCATTGGTACTTGAGTCAAAACTAATCCCTTTATAATTACACGTTGTTCATGTATCCATTACATCCAGAATGGTATTCATGATGTAGATATCATATATTTCATATATATCCTGTACATGCATGAATTTATAATATTAAATAATCATTTAGAGGTAAGAAATGAAATGCACCGTTCATGGAGACGGTAAGCCGTACGTACGCATGAACACTACTTTCATTTCTATTTCGTATTTTATAGAATGGAATCATAATGATATAAAGGTATATTATAATTCCAGTATAATATCATATATAATATCATAGTTCAATCCTTTATACGTCCCACATATGGTATTTAACGAATCAAATCACTTTGAGGGGGCGGTAGTCCGCACTTCCTTAAATGAAGATATCGCGTTTATCCATAATGGAAACCATAAAGGTATGCCCAAAATGAAAAATACAGAAGCATAAGGAAAAAATAAACATATTATATATAATATATATAATATAGTGACATCTTAATGGCCATCTTTTAAGGTGTTAAAAGAATGTTGAACAATCATCGTTTCGGGAGGCATAAATTCACCATCTACGGAAACAGTATGTCCTTTAACCATTAGATTTTGGTGTGTGTAAGGGTAGCTCGAATCCTTCTTATAAAAACATCTTAGTATATTTATTATACTATAGTTGTTACAAAATAAATGAATAAAAAAAATTTAGGGGGTTGGAGAAGCAAAATAAAACAAAAGGACTCAAGTGAAGACATTACCTTAAAATCGGGTAACTCCCTTTGGTTTGAGCTCAAAGGCTTCCTTGGGAAGACTTCTGCCCAAAGTGAGGCTTCAAGGAGTAAGAGAGGGAATTGGAGAGTCAATATGAGCAGGGTTTGTCCGAGCCAAAATCTTTGGAAGTGTGGGAAAGGAGGTAGAGGTGGGGGCCTTTTATAAGAGGAGAGGAGGGGCACTCTTGGAAAGTAAAGAAAATTCACTTTATTTTAAAATGGTATTCGGATTTAAGAGGTTAAACATTGATATAGTTCTAGGATAAGGTGATAAGGGTTCGAAATACACTCATCTAATAGGTTTTGGACATGTGTAGGTCTTAGATATTACATTATCATTCCATTTTATTTAAATCGTTAAATAATTAGGTCATCGCTGCATCATCAAGATGTCATAAATAATTTAATTTATTTAATGCCTAAAAATTATTAAAAAAATAATATGATTTAGGAAATCATTTTATCTTTACAATGACTATTTATAATCAAAACTCGGACTTGTATAACTTTATGTAAATATTGTTTTAGTAAAACATCTCATGTTTGTGTCATTTTTACTTTAACATTAAATAAAAAGTTATTTATGTCATTTTCCAACCAAAGTGGCTCCATGGGGTCCTCAAGTTGACCCATGGATTGTCTTGGTCGGCCATGACCCATCCAATGAGGGTAGGACATGTTTCATTATCATCTCATATTATTAAAACATTATTTTTACCTTAAACTACACTAATTACCAGTAATCGCGATTAAGAACTTAAAAGTTACTATTCACCAAAAAATTATTTTAATCCCATTGAACCAAATTTTACTTCTTAATGAAAACCATGTATGTCGGATTTTGGAAAATCAAATCACAGAAGTGGCAATGTTTCATTTAAACGAAAAATCAGTTTCTTTAACTACCACTTAGTGGTTTCATTATTCATAAAAAATTGAAGTTTTTCAGAAAGATACCAAAACATTACCCTAAGCTATATTTAATATTCCGAATTCAAAAATGATGTCTATTTTAAAAAATTCAAAACATGTATGTTGCATTAATTAATTTAATAATTAATTCTCAATGTCATGACAAATAGCGTGTTTTTATGAAACAATAAGTATCAAAAGATTGACACTAGTTTAAGTCTAATTTCAATGTGAAATTGATTCCAATGACCACCATTAGATTAAATGGTAAAAATATATTCTAATTTAACTTTAAAACCAATTCAAAAGATAATCTAATCATATAAATAAATTAGATTAAAAAGTGGTTTTGAATTAGAATACAACATTTTTCACTATTCATTAAAAATGAACTTTATCGGAAAAATACCAAAAATTCACACAAAGTAAATTTTGATGTCCCAATCATAAAGAATATGTTTATTTTTACAAACATGGCTTATAAAATCATCAAAAGATAGATTTAAAAATGGTTTTCTATTAAAAGGCAGTAGAACAATCTTTTAAAAATATTAGTGTATTCCATGCTTAAGATTGGATTTATTTTCATTTTAAGCCTCTAAAACACTATCTAATTAATTAATATGAATAGATAAAAATATCTATTATTCATTACATACATGGGATGTTACATCCTTCCCCCCTTTAGAAAATTGTGTCCTCGCAATTTATTTACTTATCGAATAAATGGGGGTACTTATCCCTCATTTCATTTTCAGATTCCCATGTTGCTTATTCCATCATGTGGTTTTTCCACAAAACCATTACCTAATTTATCACCTTATTCTGTAACACTTTCTCCCTATGGTCAAGAATATGGACCGGTTGTTCCTCATATGATAGGTTCTCTTCCAACTAAACTACCTCTGGACTCAAAACATGAGATGGATCTGCAATGTACTTTCTCAGCATTAAAACATGAAAAACATTGTGTACCTGTTATAAACTCGGAGGTAAAGACACTCTGTATGCAACTGATCCAACTCTCTCTAGAATTTCATATGGTCTGATGATCCTTGGACTCAACTTTCCTTTGTTACCAAATCGCATCACACTTTTCCATGGTGATACTTTTATAAAAACATGATCACCTACCTCAAAAGAGAGATCCTTCCTCCTGTTGTCTGCATAACTCTTCTTCATGCTCTGAGCTGTTCTCATGTGTTTCTGAATCAGCTGAACTTTTTCTACAATCTCTTCTACCAATTCTGGTCCCATCAACTTCCTTTCACACACTTTATCCAGGAAAGCTGGAGTTCGACATCGCTTCCCATATAAATCCTGAAATGGTGCCATATATATAATGGAATGAAAACTATTATTATATGAAAATTCAACCAAAGAAAGATGTTGGTCCCAAATTCCCTGATAATCCATAGAACAAGATCGTAGCATATCCTCCAAGGTCTGAATTGTTCGTTCTGACTGCCCATCTGATTGAGGATGAAATGTTGTACTAAAATTTAATTCAGTACCCAACAACTTCTGAAGGCTTTTCCAAAAGTTAGAAATGAACCTGGGACCACGATTAGATACAATGGAGAGGGGAACTCCATGTAACCTGACTATCTCTTTAAGATACAAACGGGAAAGTTGATCTAGGGAAGAATTATCTCGTATAGCTAGGAAATGAGCAGATTTAGTCAAGCGATCAACAATAACCAAGATTGCATTATTACCTCGAGATGCATTCGGTAATCCCACAACAAACTCCATGTATATATTCTCCCATTTCCACTCTGGCACTGGTAAAGGCTGAAGCATCTCATTCGGTAACTGCCACTCTTCTTTAACCTGTTGAAAAGTCAAACACTTCACAGTAAAATCAGCAATATCTCTTTTCATTCCATCCCACCAGTAATACTCCCGCAGATCATTGTACATCTTAGTACTGCCAGGATGAACTGAAAACAGAGAACTATGAGCTTCACATAACAACTCTCTCTTCAATTGTGAATCACAAGGCACACACAATCTCTTCCCAAATCTCAAAACACAATCATTATCAATGTTGAATTCAGGCAACTTACCTTTCTAAACTAGCTCTACCCTTTTCTGCAACTCAATCTCTTGCTTCTGTGCTTGGTTGATTCTGTCTGATAGAGAAGATTTCACTAATACCAGAAACAAAACAGAAGAACATCCTGCACCAATAACTTATATTCCAAAGTTCGTCAAATCCTTAACCAAAGGATCACGTTCCAAATGCAACATTTCTAATGAAGCATTACTTTTTCGACTCAAAGCATCAGCCACTTTATTTTCTTTTCCCGGATGGTAATGAATTGTACAATCATAATCCTTGATTAATTCTAGCCATCTCATTTGTCTCATGTTCAATTCTTTCTGAGTGAATATATACTTTAAACTTTTTTAATCAGTATATATTTCACACTTTAATCCATACAAATGGTGCCTCCAAATTTTTAAAGCAAAAACAACAGCTGCTAATTCCAAATCATGTGTAGGGTAATTTACCTCATGAGTTTTCAACTGTCGTGAAGCATAAGCAATTACCTGATCATTCAGCATTAGGATGCAACCAAGTCCTTTTAATGAAGCATCACTGTATATAACAAACTAACCATTCCTGGAAGGAAGTGCCAAAACTGGCGCATTCACCAATCTACTATTCAATTCCTGAAAAAAAATCATCACATTCTTATGTCCAGATAAACTTAACACCCTTCTGAGTTAGCTTAGTCATTGGACTAGATAACCGTGAAAAATTTCTAACAACCCATCGGTAATAGCCTGCCAAACCAAGGAAGCTACGAATCTCGGTTACATTTGTGGGTCTCGGCCATTCTTCAACAACTTTTTTTTTAGCAGGATCAACATTTATGCCATCTTTTGAAACAATGTGACCCAGGAAAGAAATTTGTTGTAACAAAAACTCGCACTTGCTGAATTTTGCATATAGTTTCTTTTCTTTTAAGGTTTGCAAGATAACCCTTAAATGACTTTCATGCTCCTCTTTAATTTTAGAAAAAAGCAAAATATCATCAATGAAAACCACAACAAACTTATCCAAGAACTCATGGAAAATTCTATTCATTAAGTCCATGAATACAGTAGGTGCATTGGTTATCCCAAAAGGCATTACTAAAAATTCATAATGGCCATATCTTGTATAGAACGCGGTCTTCGGAACATCTACTTCCTTTACCTTAAGATGATGGTACCCCGATCTCAAGTCAATCATTGAAAAATACTGAGCTCCCTGGAGCTGATCAAACAAATCATCGATATGAGGCAAAGGATATTTGTTCTTAACAGTGATGTTATTCAAGGCTCTATAATCAATGCAAAGCCTCATTGAACCATCTTTCTTTTTAACAAATAAAATAGGAGCACCCCATGGTGATATGCTAGGTCGAATTAAACCTTTCTCTAATAAATCTTGCAATTTCTCCTTCAACTCTAAAAGTTCAATTTGAGCCATTCGATAAGGGGGTTTTGAAATTGGCTTAGCATCAGGAACTAAGTCAACGGTAAACTCAACTTCCCGATCTGGTATTATTCCAGGGAACTCATCAGGAAAAACATCAGGATACTCATTTACCACTGGCACATCATTAATATGAACAATTCCATTATTTTCAACGATGTGTGCAAGGTAACATTCATTTCCATCTTTTACAAGTTTCTCGGCCTCTTGATATGTTATCAATAGTAAGGGTTCATTCTTGTACACAAACTGAAAGTCTTTCTGAACAGAAACTTCTTTAGCTCTACAGTCAATCTTAGCATGGTAAATAGAGAGCCAATCCATACCCAGTATAACATCAAACTCTACTAGAGGTAGAACAATAAGGTTTGCAATTAGGTTCTTTCCACATATAAAGATATGAAGATTCTTATAAATTATTTTTTCCTCAACATTTCCCCCATGTGTTTTTACCGAATGTTCAGGAGTCATTTCTTGAGATGGTATTCCCATTTTACTAGAAAAGTTTTCAGAGATGAAAGAATGTGTAGACACCGAATCAAACAACACACTGGCATAATCTGAAAAAACAAACAAAGTACCTGATACAACTTCATTTGATGGCCCGACATCTGATGAAGTAGTTGCAAAGGATTTCACCACCCCTTTCTTCTTGTAGTCTAACTGCTTCCCATCATTCAAGCTCTTTGTCGGACACTCGTTTGCATAGTGACCCATCTCATTTCACTTATAACATTTCACTAACTGTAAATAAAATTTGTTCTTACCATCACCCTGATCTTTTCCAGTGCAATCACGAGCCTTATGTCCCATCTTACCACATCAATAGCACTTTCCAGAATTTAGAAGACATTCCCCAGCTTGCCTTTTGCCAAATTTATCACAAACTGGAAACTTAGTTTTCTTACCATCTCACTTTTTTGAAGAATTCTTACCTTTCTCCTGCCACCATGATCACTTCTTCTGTTGGTTGTTATAGAGAACTTGATCATCGGAAAACTCCATTTCCACCTTCTCAGCACATCGAACAAGATTTTCATAACTTATAAACTCACGAGAAGCTAATGCCCTTCGATATTTTGGCTTTAATCCTGAGTAAAAATGATTGATTTTACTATCAAGGTCTCGGATAAAATTTGGAGCATACCTTGCCAATCGAGTGAACCTTTCTTCATAGGTAGCCACTAATTCTTCCTCTTGCCTCAATTCCACGAATTGTTTTTCCATCCTAAGTCGAACAACCTTAGGAAAATACATCTCAAGAAACATACCTTTGAATTCATCCCAGTTGAGAGAATCAATCTCATCAGCGTCCCTGATATTTTTAACCATAGACCACCACTAATCTGCTTCACCCTCCATACTGTAAATAGCAAGACTAACCTTTTGATTGTCTGAACACACAATGACATCGAAAATATTCTCCAGTGCTTTAATCCACCCTTCAGCTAGCACAGGGTCAGATGATCCTCTGAATGATGGGTGATGTTGCCTCATGAAATGTTCCACCACTGACATGTTTCTCTGCGGTTGATCTGGCTGATCTCGTGCATGGATACCACCACCATTTATCGCTTGAGTCAACTGTGCCATTACTGCAACAAACTGTTCAGTTCCAATTCCAACCATCTCAAGATGCTGATTCGAAAGCTTATTTCTTTTTGTATGCCTTCCTAGCACTGCTTCCCTGTTTCCTCTGTGGAAAACCATTCTGAACAAACATGTCTTAGATGAAGAAACATGGTAATCTTCAAATGCTATATCACTTCAATTTGACCATAAATAAATATTTTTGGATACTCATTTAATAGAATTCTAACTCCTAAAGTTATCTAAACCGACCTTTGATACCAACTATAAGGCCCCAGCCTTAAAACTTACTTAATCTTGAGTTATTACAAGATTACACATTAAGTATCTTTTCGGGTTTAAAGTTTTAGAGAATTAGATCATAAAACATGCATTACATTACACATATAAACAAAGTGGTTACATAAATATAGTATTCTTCTTTCCTATCAATGGAAACATATTTAAAATAAAACATGGATTCTTTCTTGACACTTCCTTGACACTATCATCATATCATGTACCTTTCCCTTGACCTGTGAAAATCATTTCAAAAAAACATGGGATGAGCATAAAAAGCTCAGTATGGGATATAAAAATATGGAAAGGAAACATGGGTACATATATACATAAGAATGGAATCATACTTTACCCATAAAACATAAGCACCGTAACATACCTCATCAAATCATGAATAAATCATAGAAATCATAAGACATAAAAGTAACTTGAGGCATTCATAACATTCTTACGTAGGGAGTAACCCTATTGGTTACGTTTGGAATACTCATCATAGTATATTCTCTAAATCTCTTCGGAGAAACCTTAACGTTTCACTCCTTCGCGTTACCCAATGCATTGGAGAGCTATATCGGGCTCAACCGCCCTTAGTCTATCATGGAACCACCCGTCTTCATAATAATTCCCAATAACCTCAACATAATCGTATCACATAAAACATGCATAAAGGAAACATAACACTTACACCTTTCAATCACAAGATATCAATACCACACATTGATATAAAAATATTATGAAAACCATTTTCAATACCAAAATAAAATAAAAGTAAAACATGGTATTTATTTTTCTTTAAAAAAGGTATGGCTTGTAGAGAAAGCCGAAACTCAAATAATTGTCACGGCGGCAGAGAAGTCGTTGTCGCCGCATACATATGACAAAAACATTCCCTTTTGTCGTTTATTAAACACTTCGTATAAAAATGATTCCTTTTTAATAAAAGTAAAAGTCAAAGTGGTTTATACACCGTATAAAGAAGGTTGTGTATAAAACAAAATATGCCTCAATGAAAGGAGATTGAGACGAAGTCCCATACCTCGGGTCCGACTTGACTCGATCGTTTTTTAATGTCCTAAATAATAAGCATGAGTTAATTTCTACTTTCTTAATAACCCTTTTCAAGTTCATTATTCCTTTTATATCACTTATTTCCATATCATGAAAACTATGTAATTATTTATGTTAATAACGGTCGTTTTAACGATCATTGGTACTTGAGTCAAAAATAAACCCGTTATAATTACAGGTTCATAATGTATCCATTATATCCAGAATGGTATTCATGATGTAGATATAATATATGTCATATATATCCAGTACATGCATGCATTTATAATATTACATAATCATTTAGAGGTAAGAAATGAAATGCACCGTTCATGGAGACGGTAAGCCGTACGTACGCATGAATGCTACTTTCATTTCTATTTTGTATTTTATAGAATAGAATCATAATGATATAAAGGTATATTATAATTACAGTATAATATCATATATAATATCATAGTTTCATCCTTTATACGTCCCACATATGGTATTTAACGAATCAAATCACTTTGAGGGGGCGGTAGTCCGCACTTCGTTAAATGAAGATATCGCGTTTACCCATAATGGAAACCATAAAGGTATGCCCAAAATAAAAAATACAGAAGCTTAAGGAAAACATAAACGTATTATATATCATATATAAATATAGTGACATCTTAATGGCCACCTTTGAAGGTGTTAAAATAATGTTGAACAATCATTGTTTCGGGAGGCATAAATTCACCATCCACGGAAACCGTATGTCCTTTAACCATTAGATGTAGGTGTGTGTAATTTTATCTCTAATACTTCTTATAAAAACATCCTAGTATATTGAAGATACTGGATTTGTTACAAAATAAATGAATAAAAAGATTTTAGGGGGTTGGAGAAGCAAAATAAAACAAAAGGACTCAAGTGAAGACATTTCCTTAAAATCGGGTAACTCCCTTTGGTTTGAGCTCAAAGGCTTCCTTGGGAAGACTTCTGCCCAAAGTGAGGATTCAAGGAGTAAGAGAGAGAAGTGGAGAGACAAAATTAGAAGGGTTTGGCCGAGCCAAATGCTTTGTAAGTGTGGGTAAGGAGGTAGAGGTGGGGGCCTTTTATAAGACGAGAGGAGGGGCACTCTTGGAAAGTAATGAAAAGTCACATTATTTTAAAATGGTATTCGGATTTAAGAGGTCCCAAATTAATATAATACGAGGATAATGTGATAAGGGTTCGAAATCCACTCATCCAATAGGTTTTGGAGGTGTTTAGGTCTTAGATATTACATTATCTTTCCATTTTATTTAAATCGTTAAATAATGAGGTTATCACTGCATCATCATGATTTCATAAATAATTTAATTTATTTAATGTCTAAAAATTATAAAAAAAATACTATGATGTAGGAAATCGTTTTATAATTACAATGAATATTTATAATCAAAAATATGACTTGTATAACCCCATGTAAAAATTGTTTTAGTAAAACATCTCATGTTTGTGTCATTTTTACTTTAACATTAAATAAAAAGTTATTTATGTCATTTCCCAACCAAAGTGGCTCCATGGGGTCCCCAAGTTGACCCATGGATCGTCTTGGTCAGCCATGACACATCCAATGAGGGTAGGACATGTGTAAAGCTCATCTCATATTATTAAAACATTATTTTTACCTTAAACTACACTAATTACCACTAATCGCGATTAAGAACTTAAAAGTTACTATTCACCTAAAAATTATTTTAATCTCATTGAACCACATTTTACTTCTTAATGACAACCATGTATGTCGGATTTTTGAAAATAAAATCACAGAAGTGGCAAAGTTTCATTTAAATGAAAAATCAGTTTCTTTAACTACCACTTAGTGGTTTCACTATTCATCAAAAATTGAAGTTTTTCAGAAAGATACCAAAACTTCACCCTAATCTATATTTGATATTCTGATTTAAAAAATGATATCTATTTTCCAAAATTCAAAACATGTAAGTATCATTAATTAATTTAATAATTAATTCCCATTGTCATGACAAATAGCGTGTTTTTATGAAACAATAAGTATCAAAAGATTGACACTAGTTTAAGTCCAATTTCAAAGTGAAATTGATTCCAATGACCACCATTGGATTAAATGGTAAAAATATATTATAATTTAAATTGAAAACCAATTAAAGAGATAATAAAATAATATAAATAAATCAGATTTAAAAGAGGTTTTGAATTAGAATGCAACATTTTTCACTATTCATTAAAAATGAACTTTATCGGAAAAATACCAAAAATTCACACAAAGTAAATTTTGATGTCCCGATCATAAAAAATACGTTTATTTTGACAAACAAGGATTATAAAATTTTCAAAATATAGATTTAAAAATGGTTTTCCATTAAAAGGCAGTAAAACAATCTTTTAAAAATATTAGTGTATTCAATGCTTAAGATTGGATTTATTTTCATTTTAAGCCTCTAAAACAATATCTAATTCATTAATAGGCATAGATAAAAATATCTATTATTCATTACTTACTTGGGATGTTACAAATATAGTGACCCAAAACTGTCTAAAGCCTATTGGTTGAGTTTTTTCTACCCATACCACCTTAGCCTTCAAATAATTCATTTTGGAGAAATTAGAAACCGAAAAAGATTTTATTATAAAATAATATTTCTAGCTTTTCCTATAGTGCCCCTCACCACTCTTATAAAAGGGCACTCTCCCTTATCTCTAATTCACACATTAAAAGACAATTGTCATGACGAAACCCTACCCCAATACCCTCTCAACTTTACTCCCTTAATCCTAGAGGCCTTATGTTAGTCAGAAATCCATCATCATGAGCCTTTGTGTTTAAACCAAAAGAAAGAACCCGAAGGAGAGGTAAATATTTGATCACCTTTTTAAAGATCCTTTCTTCTTCCACTTACTTTTTGTTTGTTGTTTCCATTATAAAATAATAACTCCTGGGTCTTCTATATATTGTTATGTTATTATTAATATGGTACAACCATATTCAATATTCAATCCATCCTTTAAATGACATGTCACCATACGTGCGTACGTACGACTTACCATCTCCACGTCGTGCTGTAATTGTTATTCAATACATTATTTTTTTCATGGGTATAATAATGATTTTTAATTTATGTAAATAATAAATATAGAATTATAATTATTCTGTATATATATGATATACCATTCAATTATATATTATTTTAATATCAAAATAATGATATTGTCGCTCGTGCGTACGTATGTATTACCGTCTCCACGAACGTGATGAGATTTATTCCACAATGTAATCCGTTCAAGAATAATTTTCATTAATTGATTAAAAAAATTTCTAGAAACTTAATATCATTATGAATATGAATATGATATATCATATCCATAACAAAAATTACATACGTAACGAAGCATATAATGGAAAAAGATTCAGTTAACACCTGAAACGACGATAATACTAAAATATTATTAACAAATAAATATTAAAAGATCATATATGATATCATATTAATGTATATGACTCTTGTATAAATTAATAAAAATTATATATCCATTATAAAAGAGTTTAACCTACCCTCTACCAAGGAAAAGTACAATGTAAGGGGTTTTAATCTCACTTTTATTCCCCTGAGATTCATGTAATAGTTTCCACTGCTACCTTTTGTATGGTGTATGTACTACCCATTATTGTATTGTTTTTGTAATATAACTTAATTTTAGGGTATTTTACATCATAATTAGAATATACCTCTTTCATGTGGTGTATGTTTCATATGTTACCAAATTGGTAAGGGAATTTAATATTTCAATTTCCACTCAATGGGCTTTACACATACTTCATTGGTTATTTTTTCCCATGATTTGGTGTTGAATCACTATTTATTATTTGTGTAGTAATTTCCACTCTCATTTCTGTGGATATACTTTTGATACACCTAATAAGTCCATTGATAAATTCTGAATTCATCAATATGATCTTGATAAGTGTAATTTTAACTCAATCTCCATTTATTGAGTTAAACATCCAAATTCATTGGTGTTGTTTTTACTAGAATATGTGTGAATGTCCTATGATTGATTTAAACTGAACATCCAATCATATTGAGTTTATTTATATTTTTCACAGATAATTATGTCATTGATTTATACTTAACCTAAGGATATAGTCTCTATAAAAGATTTCATCTCAATTTACATTCCATTGAGACATATTTGTTGTTATATGCCAATTTACTTTTATATGCTGTATATAATGTACTTTAACATAGTATATCATGAATCCATTTATTCCAATGATATTATAATGTTTTGATTACCTCAATTATTTGTATTCAAGTGTCTCTCTTTTTGTTAGGAACTCTAACTAAAATATCATTTTAAAATGATTTTATGATTTATTATTCTAAATCTTTCTCAATAATGTCCATGTTTTAAAAAATGGATTTAAGGAATTAATGTTTTAAAATTAAAATTCATTTTTAATTTTTCAATGTGGTATAAGACACTTTGATTCAAAAATCTATTTTTAAATGGTTTCTTGAAAAATATTGTGACATTAAATGATTTCAAAAAAGGGGGAATATTTCTCTCAAATACTTTGGATGATTATTTCAATCTATGTCAATATCCGTCATTATTATCGATTGAGGTTAATATGTTACAATACAAACTTCTATATTATATTTAATGAGTAATGTGTGACTGTGGATGTGATATTTTTATACCATTCATGGTTTGTGGATAAATTATGGACATTTTGTATGAAATTTTTAATACAAATGTTTATATTATGTTTCAAATTTTCATATGAGGTATGGATTGGACTTAGTAAGTGACGGGTGGAGCTCTCTATAGCTCCTCGATGCATTGATAGGCTTCATGAGACAAACTAGTGTATTGTCACAAGGCCTTGACAAAATTTTATTTGTAGTCTTGGCACAAGGCCTTGACTATGTGGTTATGCAGTCTGGATTATGCATTCCATCATTATGAATGTGGCTATTGATATTTTATGTGATTGTTTGACTAATAGAATATCCATGTGAATATGTAAATGGATTTATTTGATTTTTATCTTTTCTATATTATTCTGATGTTCAAGTTTAAAAAGATTTGTTTTAGTGTTATACATTGCCTTAAATGTTTATGCTTATTTATGAAAGTTTCCACTATATTGTTATTCTTACTCAGCATCTGAGCTCACCACTTTCTATGATTTATTTTTCCCAGGATCCAAAGAATTATATTATTACTAACCTTTAGGGATAGCCTATGGGATCACAGTGTTGATTATGGAAACAATGTTTTTGTAGTTTTCCATTTTACGATGTAATGTAAAGCTAATAAATGTATCTATTACTTAAAAGGCTACTAAACTAATCGGCCATTCGAGACATGATCTTTTTTTATCATGACAATGATACGTAATAATTCACTATGTCTAGGCTTCTAGGGTCATGTCATTACACCACCTACTATAAATACATTGGAAAACAATCCATTGACCAAAGCCTTAGATCCCAATTCGATCAACCCTTGAATACAAAAGCTAAACCTCACTGAAAAATAAGGGTTGGAGGGATTTCAAAGAAGAAAAAATAAAGATTCCAATCCAAATCAACAAGAAGTCTCAAAGAGGGTTTTACCATTACTCAAATATTCAATATTCAATTGATAGTGCTCCACATATTTCTAATATGGGGGAGATCGATCCTTGGAAGCTATTGGGAGATTTAGTTCATTGCTAGGGTTGCAAAAGAGGAGGAGGAAGAAAATCTCCAGTTCGGTATGAAAATTCCATAATGGGCATTTTTGTAATTTTTTTACTGATTTTGGGCCATACGGTTTACCCACATGGTTTTCCAAACCATGCAAAAAATCATGAAGATGCTTATTTCCTAGAATATCCCCTCATATGGTTTACCCACATGATTCTCCAAATTGTTAACAACATGTGTCATGGATACTATCTGAATAACCTCCTTTCACAAGGTTTCATGGGAATTCTGCACAATTTTCACAAACCATGCTCTAACCGTGCAACATGTCCAGAACCCAATTTTCTTCATATTTTGTGTCCTAAACCCCTCGAGAACCCCAATAATTATTAAGGACATGGTTAAATACATAATTTACCAAAATAAAGGGCATAAATACATACATATGTTAATCCTACCATACAGAGAAATCTGGGTTGATACAATAGGGAGTAGAATTCAAAAAAGGAGTAAATTACATACCATTATATAGAAGATCCATCAAAAAAATATTGGATTCCCTATTAATGGGGTTTATATATATTTCTAACCATGTAATGATCCTTCAAATTCAAGGGAATATGTTTAGGGTTAAGTGAAGGAAATTTGTAGTTAATACCAGAGGGTTTGTGAATATTTAATAAAATTTTGTTGTATTAACAACGTATCAGAATGGTTTCCTATTCAGGGGTTCACATATTAAAATATTTTGTGCCTTTAATGTGTACCACCTTTTAGTGGTTCACAATATGTTTAATTTGGGCATAAGATATTATTAATTTTCCTATAACTATGAAAATCCACAATATTTCCTATTTAATAGTTTTCAGGGGGTTAGTGCGTGGCTTGGTAAAATAGTACTTTGACCATGCACATCCCTAATTGATTCCATAATTAAAAAATATACAATAAAATACACTAAAAATTCTACTATTGATTTACTTAATACAAGTACAAAAGAACACCCAAAAATGATCATGATAAATCTCCATAAAATGATAGGATAATAATATCATTGTATTGATATTGGATTACATTATTGTAGAGTATAGTGCTTTAGTGGACCCCGGAAAGGATCGAGTGGTTATTCCATGGGAGAATCCCAATGGAATCTTCAATATCTGAATCCTTTTCGGTTTTGTGATTTAATATGGAGGAATCATCATCGATTTTTCCCTATTGTAAGAACCACTCTTAGGAATGACTAAATGTGTAATTTTTTTGTAGACTAAGCCAATTGGGGATACCTTTTATGATCTAAATTGATGTTTTAAAAACAAAAAAATTATGATCTTAACTAAACTATAAAATAAATATAAAATCATTTGTGATGAATATGGGATCAAACATGCGTAGTTTTTTTTTGCAATGAAACTGAGTCATATATTATGGTTCACCAATGTCGAGTCCTCGTTAATGAAACAATCTTATGAATGATCATGATTAATAAATTGTGGTTAATGAGTTTATGTGTTAGTATCATTATCTAATAGTTTAAATGGTTACAATTTTAAATGATGAAAAATTATTCAAATAAATATTTTTTCTATTGTGATTTAAAAAACCATCCTTGATGATTGTTTGACAGCATTCAGTCCAATGAGTTTGAGACAGATTATATGATGGGAAATGAAAATAGTTTAGAATATTCTTTTAGATAGATGACATAGTCATCAATGGTCCATGAATATATTTACATGTAGAAATTGATATTTTTTCTTATTGAGATGCATCATGGTGTTCCGAAGGAAAGGGAATAGATTACCAAGTTTTCTTTATCCATCAAGTCATTTATTTTGATATGAAACAACATGAGATAATATTTGGATCCATTGTGTTTATTATTTATTTAAGACATTGATAGTGGAGATACAACCCTAAATATGACTATCAGTGATGAAAATATCATATATTTTCATATCTGTGTTGTTATAGCTACACATATGTGAATGGATATAATGATTGAGATTTATTCCATGAAGTGGGTAGTGAAGCCTAGTTGTACTAAAATGTTTCATATACATTCATAGACAATATTAGTGAACATAAATATATATGGTGATCATAATTTTCATGATGTGAGGAAACACCTATCAACAAGTGAAGGGTTGAAATAAGTGGATAAAAATAGTATATTATCATTTCCCATTCTATAATGTATTATAGATAATTTTATAATATATTTTGAATATTACCATCCAAGGAATCCATTAATGAGAAACAAAAAATGAGTGATTTGTTATTGGTTGAACATGCTAACCATTTTCTTTCCAACATAGGGGACATTTAATATTGATTAGTTGGAGAACATGTACATTAGGTTGATATATAATTTGAATAAATTCACCCTAAAAATTGTTTCAGATAGGGACTCATGTTTGAAATTGAACAACTAGAAAGGCATGGCGATAGAACTGGGTACTCATCTGTTTTAAGAATGGATTTTACACCACATATGGATAGGAAATGTGAACTTTCTATCTAGATATTTCACGAACATTATAAGATAATGTGTCAAACAATTCGATTGTGCTTGGGAGAAAAAATATATTACTTTTTGAAATCAAATATTAAAACATTTATCATGTACATATTCTTAGGGATCCATGTGAGTAACTCTATAGTAGGCCATGTAGGTCACTATTATTTTTGATTGATGTTGGTGGATTAGTGATTTTGTGGTAGAGTCTCATGCTGGAGATATGAGTTCATGTTTGATTAATATAATATAATATTGTATCACTCAGAGTAGATTGAAGTCATAAGAATATTGACATTGTTTACCCATTGAGTATATAGTGGGGGATTGTGTGTTCCTTATGGTGTATCTATGATGGGTTTACTATCAAATTAAGAAACATAGTCTGTTGGCACCCATGTATGTGGGGACATTTTGAGTTTATGGGGAGGATTTTACCGAAAATTTATCATTTGGATATTAAGTGGTGGTCTAATTCAATGAATTATTTTTTCATGGGTCATTTATTTTTTAGTATCTTCATATCGCTTCTCATATGATTGATATGAATGGTGTCGTGATTGAGGATAATGTGGCCATTGATGTACATCTGCTTCATGATGTAGATTGCAGTGAGAATGTTTTGTAGGGTAATATTGTACAATTAGTCTGAGTGTAGTGGAAGAATATTGATCATAAAGTTGAAAAATGGGAGTGGAATGATGATATATGTGTTATGTCTCCTGACCACGTTTTTTGGGGTATCAGAAATGATAAGAAAATAAGCTCTAGGAGGATCAGATATAAGGTGGGGATGTGGTAAAATCATTAAATTCTTGGTAAGTAATTTTTTCTAATTATGAATTACCTCAAATTATTATGAACATTTCAATTATTATCGATAGAATGGAATCTATATGGGGAATCCTACCTCATCAGAGTAAGATAATTTCTAAAATTTTGACATCAAGTTCATGTTTTTTATAATTGTTGCATGGTTCGTTCTTACCTTGACACATAGCTATGTGGCATAGTGGTGGGTGGTTCATAGTTATAAAATATTTATTGTTTCACAACGTAATCAAGTTATCTAAATCTCATTGAACATTGGAAAAAACATAGCTACCAAATAATTTAAAAAAATTATTTGGCTATAGAAACATTTTGGTTAGATTCCTCTTGGGCTGAGAAAAAAACCAGTCTTGGTGAAAAGTTTGGATAAATATGTGGTCAAACTATGCACCAATTAAAAACATTGTAATTGAGGATATTTTCCTCCCAACAATTTAAAATTTTCACTATATATCTCCATCATTTATTATCTAATAAAAATTCCTAAAAACCACTTCCCTCTTCCTCATATCCATCTAGCTCCATTGTTTTTATTTGGTGTTCCATTTAGTGTGAAACAAAGATCATGTTATGTCGTTAACAATTTTTTTTCTAATTACTTGTACAATAATTGTGGTTATTTCCTCTCCATTAAAATAATATGAATCATGTTTACAGAAAATTATATCTCTTAGTGAATTCAGTTTATCTTGCATGAGTCCAGGTATGAGATTGTGAATTTTTAATCAATGACCATAATTAATGTGGTGTATAATCTTTTTTCACATAGTCTGTATATTTATATTGTGTACCTAATTGTTTCATTGTGTTTCTGGTTTTCATAAATGTGATATGGTTATGAACAGTCAATTTTGGACTAACATTATATGTGTGACCCTTCACAAACACAATTGGGTTTGTTTATATTTTAGATAGGGTATGAGGTCATCCATGGGGATTACTACTCCAATGAAATGGTAAAATATGTTTATAATTAGAGAGTTAACATTTTATGAGATTAGTATGACCCTATTGGTGATTATCATGTGATTATGGTATATTTGGTTGTTTTACAAATCCTAGAAATATTAATTGGGTTATTGATTGATTACATTTAACGGTGGTGAATGGTAAAAGTTGGATTTACCATGTTATTAAATGATATTAATGAATGTACGATTATTATCATTAAAAATAATAGTAACATTTAATAGTTAGGGTGTTCAATTAAATTTATTTTACTCAATAAAATATGGTTGTGTTGTTAATAAATAATGTGATATAATATTTTTTTGGATTATTACATGGTAATTGATTATTGAATTTGTTAAATATGAATACTTAGTATGGTTATATGTTTTACTAATGTTCCAAGTAATTAGGTTGGCCCAAAATTATTCCATAGGAACTACCAATACATATCATTTTCGGGGTAGACTAGAGCTCTAGGCCTCATCGATTCACTAAATTAATTGGGAGGAAAAATTTCATTTCCATGATGAGATGGTTTGAATGCTATTTTTACCCAAATTGAACCTCTATGGTAAGATAATTTATATTTTATGTGTTCCTAAAATTATTCTCAAGAATATATAATTTAATTGAATTTATTATTTTATTAAATGGGATATAATTTTATGAACCAGTTATTTTATATGTTTCTGACACTCAATATTGGAATATGCATGTTTATTGTTTTAGTACCAATGTGGAAACATAGAAACCATAAGGAAAATTGATAATGGGATAAATAAAAACATTGTAACATTAATAAGAAAAATTCTTTTGTATCTTTACATCTGCATATAGTATTATAATCATGTATATAGTTGTATAAAATGTTGTTGTTATCCTACAGAAATTTACTCATACCATTATAAGGATGTTGTTGGTAGCTAAGTACGATTCATGTTTTTTGAACTAGATAAGGGAAAAGGGCCCAGTGATATATGTTTGACATGGGTTAGATAATATATAAGGGTCCAAACAAGATTCCAAAACTAAATTTTTTTATCATCATGGGTTCCGTTATTTTCGATTCCATTTGGGACTTCATATTACATATCAAGCCACAGATATTAAATTAGATACTTTTAAATAACCAATTTTAGGTAATTGATTTCATGATTTTTATCTCCTATAGATTTATTTTGTGATTTATTGAATTTTATTACTATCTAAAAGTTGTGATAATATACCCATTTATTTCTATATTCCTTTAATACTTGTGGGAAGCATCTGGAATAAGGGATGCACAAATGAGGTCACAAGATGAGCCTCCTTAGGGTAATAATTTTGTTGAACCCAGGCTGAGAGATTATATATATGTGTGTATAATATATTAAAAACATAAAATAAATGTCATCATGGGTACACATGGCAAAAGGATTCGAGCAATATCATTACACCACAATTTATGAAAAATTTTAATTACCTTATATTTTTCCGATATTATGCAATATTGGACTATCTTAAATGAATATTTTACGAATAATTTCAATTGAACTATAAATAATTATTCCATAATTAATAAATATTAACATTTAATTTATAGGTATGGTTTTAAAATTCCAATTCCCTTTTATCACATGATTGTTGTTTTTTATACATTAATGGCCATTCATATCTCCCTTTTTTAATAGTACAATGAATTTGATGTAAAATCTTATTATGTTTCCATTTTTAGACAACCAATAAATAGTCCCCATCATTAATTTGTTTCACACTATGATTTTTTTATAATATTTGATTTTTCTCAACTAGTCACTAGCCATAACAAAAAAAATCATGTCAGCACCAAATTTTATGTATAATGAAACAATTTTATTCTTAGGGGAACAAATTCAATAGGATTTAGAATGTGAAATATCATATATATATATATATACATATATTATATTCTAAAACCATAAATCATTTTTCACATCCAAATTACGAAATTATGGAATAACCTCTTATTGTTCCTTTCCTGAAGTCATATCCTCATACATATAGTCGGACTTCTTATCAACTAATTTATATAAAATGGATTAGTATACCAAAATATATTATTCCCCTTATATAATGACCACTGAAAAAACATTATTCTTGTTTATTATAATTTGGGAGGTTATACATATCAATTCTTGAATCTTATAATGAATAGAAGGAAACATGCTGAAATGTACCCAATAGTGTGTGTTGATTATATATGGAAGTATTTGTACATATAAATTATTTAAAATCTTACTAATAAAAAGATAAAAATTAAAAACAGTAAAATCATAACAATGTTTAATCCATTAGTAAATATGAGGAAAATAGTACAATACTAGTGATGTATTTATTTGGTATTTTCATCCAACATGGATGTAATATTGAAAAATTAGTTAATGAGTTAAATCCAAGACTTTGATGTGAATTTGGAATAATATAATATATTAACATTGTAGAAATCATTTGGTGTGATCTCAATATAGATATGGTTACTGGAGTCTCCCATAAATATCATGATTATTATAAAAAACATATGATAAAATTTAATTAATATTCAAATAGAAAAACCATGGAGGATCATACATGAGTCTTCTTTTATGATAGATGTTTGGAAAAATGATAGGGAAAATTGAAATAATTGGAATTGGTCTATGGATATTGCCTTAATCAATTTGTAAATTATTTCTTTGGAAAAGTAGCCACTATCTGTCATTAACATGATCATTTTTATTTATTATTTAATGGAATTAGGTTATATCACTTATTAAAAAATGTCATATTTTGTAAAGTGGATACCTCCACTATGTAATCATTGTTTAAAATAAAAATAATTTTTTTTTAAAAAAAATTGTTTTATAATCATGAAAAATGATCAGGATTTAGACATGACTTCTTCTTTTTTCTTTATCATACATGAACCCTAGGAAAAATATTTAGAAATGTGGGATTATAATAATAATCACTATAATGGACATGTAAAAATAGTGAGGGATACCCATTAGTCCCTTTATAATCACGAAATCCCAAATTATAGTTACCCTTTAAAATAATAATCTTTGACCTCAAAAAATCATTTACATACACATATTATCATTTTTGAAAACCTATTATTTTTGTCATAAAACATATTATAAGAAAGAATTATAGAAAAATAATATTCATGAGGGTTTCTTAGTCAAAATGAGATGACATGATTTTTTTTCTTAACTTATATCATTCAAATTAATGGCCACACTAATAAATTTAAAAAAATATTACATTATCTTATTTTTTGGAAACTAATAGATTTCCATGATTTCTCATTTAGAATAATATATAATTTTTTTAGGTTTTATTTGGATATAATCTTTATATGACCATTATATGACACCAAACATTTAAAATATCCATTATATTTGATTTCAAAATATGTATCCGAAGATTATAATTATTAAATAATGAATTGGAGAGCTATTCTCAGATTACTCGATTATAGTAAAAACTTAATGGAATGTAACATTAATTAAACAATTTGAATATTTCATTTCCCTAATCATATATAGAATAATATAATTTTTAACCCATGTTCCAAATCATCTTTCAATATATATAAAATAAGAAAAAATTTATTATATTTTAATATATTTTAAAACTAATAATTCAACAAATATTCATAAAATCAATCATTTTTTAAAAAACAATAAAAAAATATACTGAAATATTCATTTTAAACAATGGTAATTATTTTAGGTAAGTATGTTTGTGCTAAAAATTTATACTAGTAAATTCCTTTTTTCTTTTTTATATAGATAGTCAAAACATACTATAGAAAAAACCAAAAAATAGTCCTTTTGATAACCATTAATTGAAATTACAAATAGAAATTAAATTAAATTTATAATTAATTTATATCGCTATAAATACATATATAAAATAATTTTTTGAATATAAATATAGAATCATATGAGATAAAAACTAAATCATAAAAATATTTTATTTGAGGTGTTTAAATTAATGTGTCCCTTACATTGTGTTCAAATCATCACGTACAATATTAATAATAATGAATAATTAATTAATTATAATTAACTAATTTCATTAATAAACTTTTTTCATGTTTATTATTTATTCTAGTTTATCTATTAGCATTTTATATTAAATTACTTGATCAATTTGGATCACATCCGATGTTTTGACGATATTTAGATGATTAGTCTAAAATAACATTCGTAAGATCACTATGATCGAAGTGGAAATTATTTAACAATATAATGAAAATAAAAAATGACGTAATGATCAATTTTTTAAATAAATTACAGTTTTTAATGAAACCATGAATGAAGGTCATGGAAAATGAATTATTCTATAATCATGGAAATGCTATGTTTTATGAATACATGATTAAACTTTCATGTTAAAAAATTATGGAAAGAAGGATAGAGTTATATTTTTTTATATAAATATTAAAATATTATATATTAAAATACTATATATTAAAATAAAAATGTATATAAAACTTTTTTATGTTTTGATTGATAACAAATGAGTTCTCTTAGTAGAAGTGGTCATCAACATGTAATCCCAAAGGACATTATCATTTTTAAATGCATTGTTATGTAAGAAATTAGATGTTAAAATATTTTTTCATAATTAAAAATAGTTAATTTATAAATTATATTATCATTCAATACATACCTATAACTATTCATGGGGTCCTATGACAGAAAATGAATTTCATCAATTAATAATGAGGTAGATCATCAAACCCATGTATGGCTGTTATGTTTCCCATTTGATTGAAGAATATAATTATATGTAAAATTACAATAATATATAAATATATAATTATATTTATGATATTTTTGTTATTATTTTAAAATGTTTTCATAATAGTTCATGAAGTTATAATAATAAATGAAACTAAATAATTCAGTTCAAATAATACCACTTATTCAAAGAATCTCTATTTCTTTAAAAAAAATCTCTCTAAAGAAGTTATTTTTCCCAAACTAAGTCCTATAGAATGTGTGAGGGATATTAAGAAAGTATTTTTTGATATATTTTATAAGCCAAATGTGACATCCTTTATATATGAAATAGGAGGAGAGGAACCAATTTATGAGTTAAGGGAGGGGTATTTTGTGATTTAATAAAGCAATTAAATAATATAAATGAAACATTGAAGAAAAATATATCCAAATTATAAAATTGAAATATAAGTAAGATATTTGTCGAAATTATCTTACAAAATTAAATATCGGTATGATTTGGTTATGTATTCACAAATATCTGTTTTTTTAACCCCTCATACATGCTTTTTACAATTAATAAGAGACGCCCAATTAGAGGTAATACCCCTGACCATTTATTAAGAAAAAATAAATTTATAAAAATGATGGCGTGAACACCTTTCCTACATCCAACATAAGGAAAATTATAAATCATAATAAGAAGTGTCATTTTGAAAACAATGTTCCTCAGTTTCCCATTTAGAATGATAAATACTTGTAATCAAGTACTTGAATGTCTTGATATCCCTCAACCGTTACATTGAAGATAATTTAATAACATTATTTTGTGTGTTAGAGTAATCTTTCCTCGGATTCCTCTTCGAGGGGTCGGAGATCATCCATTTAACTTTTGTAAAAATGTCTTTAAATGACACTTTTCTTTGCTTGGTTGACTTTGAAATATCAATGACCTTTTCATGCTGCTCATCCCCTAAACCCTACACTGGCATTGGCCGATCTACTGGTAGAACAAAACCATGCCACATTAATTATGGTTGGGCACTCACATCCTCCATCACTAAGCCATGATATGCAACAATTTAACCCTGATAAACTTGGGCATTCGATTTTTTGACAGGTCTAGTCTCAATCATAAGTGTTGAATATGAGTAATCAGTGATCCCTTTATTTCTGCTTCTTTGATTATGCTTCTTCCTTGGACTCAGAATCCTTCTTTTATGCAATTCATCATCACCTTTGACCGACATCTGACTAGGAGAGTCAACCTGGGAAACTTGATCATTCAATGTCACAAAATGATCTTGTTCCAAATCTAATTCAGCATTCACCAATCCTACAAAACTATTACCAAGATCAATATTAGGAAATTTCTTATTAGTATATGGATGCATCCTAGTTGTTATCCCCACCCATGTGCCACTTTCTTCAATTGAGCTTCCTGACTATATTTCCATTACAGGACCATCCCACGCATCCTCATTGCTCCATGTGAGTTCAACAACATGTTGTACAATGGCCACAAATTCTACTGTATTGAGAACCCCTAGATCTTTTTTTATCCTATCAAACACCTCATCCACCCTCGGGTTCTAGGACACCTCCCCCGCATATTTTGGGGTCCCTTGTATGACAATATCTTCAGCATGCCAAGACTCTATCAGCTTCCAAGTAACCAAGTATTGATTTCCCTATAGGGATTTCAATGCCACCCTTGACCTATCCATCCAAAACCACCTGTGAAACCCCCCTTCTATCTATAGACATATCCTTTTGATGCCCGATTTTGAAACATCTGGGATGATGTAATCGATCCATGATTCAAATACAATAATCTTCTTTTATCTAAACTCATCACCCATAGGAATGAAAAAAGATTTAACCGAAGATCATGATAAATCCACTTCAATGTAATTTCTCAGTGAAACATAATGAAAAACATCGCTAGTTTTACTCTATGAGCAATGGTAATAGCCAACACAAATCACAAGAATACGAATGATAGAAGGATTCTGAAATGGTAGAATTAGTTCTGGACATCATACCCAAATTTTCGTGGTTTGAGAATCTCACTTCATGTGATATTCATATGTCCTTCAGAAGAGAAAAACCAAAAACCATCGTAATATTGAGGAATAGAAGACCATTCCAGTATCATGCCTTCTTCTGACGGAAAATGAATCATAATGTTTCTTGTTTCAAAGAGACCCACTGTTGCATGCTCCTTTTTGATCCCACGAATAAATAATGAAGCGATCAAATAGATCAACAGGCAGGCGGCATTACTTGAATCATGCTGTCAAAGTCAGGTTAAGCAAGGAGAAAGCATCAGTGAACACACAAGCCATGATTGATAACTGCAAAACCCAATCAAAGAGCTTAGGAAATTTTGGGGGGAAATAGATTTTTGGTAATTTATCCTTTACTCAGTAAATCATTTTCCAAAACTAATGATTTCCAATTTCAATTCTAAGGTGAAAATTCATTATTAATGTTTAATTGGTGTGTATTTGGTAAATTATCATCCTCATTTATCTTTTAATGGATTTTATTTTTTACAAACTATTTATTAAAATATTATTTAACATAACATTCTAATAATTTGAAATTAAAAAATTTTCACATAATTTATCATTTAATGAAAACATGAAAACAAATGATATAAATTAATTTAAATTAAAATTCAATTAATATATAATATTTATATAAAAATATTTGGGAAACATTATTGTACAAAAAAAAATTTCTTTTAGAGATTTAAAAATAATTTTCATTATTGTATTACTATTTGCACATGGAGTTTTTCATTGTTGGATTTTCATTAAAAGTAATTTTTCTTTCACATAAAAATATAAATTAATTAACATAATAAATAATAAATTTATATTTCAAATGATTATTTTCAACTAATCATTAGTTTTTTTATATCTATTAGAAAATTATATAGATATTTGAATCAAAAGTGTGTCATTTTTGACATTATATTTAAATAAAAATATATATGTTATTTTATAAGGGAAACATAATATAATTGACCTAAATAAAACTCTATGGTGATTATGTTCCCAATCCACTCATTAAATGTATTAAAGGAAATTGTTATTTTAATTTTTAGTCCATATCATATTATTTTTTACATTAATTACCCAATTTTCCCTTACAATAGAGATAATATTTATTAATTTTAGTATTTATGATGATAAATAGTAAAATATTTTCCAAATTTAATAACCATTATTCCAAATATGCAATATATTCTTTAATATTGAATTTAAATAAATGGATGAAATTCATTATAATATAAATTTTAAAATAAAGAAAAAAATGTTTATGAAAAAATGTGTTTTTGTAAAAATATATATATATATATAGAAATGTAATGTTCTAATTAAAATATAATTAATTAAATTATAACAATTAAATTTGATTTTTATTTATGGGACAGATTAAACAATGTCTATACTTTCATTTGAAAATAGATTTTATATTTACATAAATATTTTATTTTCATTTTTCAGAAAAATAAATCATTTCATAAAAATAAAAAAAATCCTCTTGAATATATTTTTTATATGAAAATATAAAATATTAATTAATTTTAATCGAATAAACATTCAGAAAGATAAATATATTAATTATATTATTTTTTCGAAGAAAAAATAAATCATTTTTGGAAAAAATAAACTTTTGAAGAATTAAATGATTATTAAAAAATAAGTTCTTATTTCCAAAAAAAATTAATCCATTATTTTTTAATCAAAAAAATTATTCATATTTATCACAATTTCATGAATATTATTCCTATATATTAATTCATAAAATATTTTATGATGTTAATATTTTAAAAAAAATATTTCATTGTACTTTTAGGGTTGGTGTTACATATAATGTACACTATTAAACATATATTATTATTAAAATATATTTATATTACACCACTTGTATTAATAAATTCCACCAAAATGTTTTTAATAATATATGGTTGTTAGGGTTGGATATTTAAAAATATCATTATTAAAATTCCACATCATAAATGTGTTAAAAAACATCCTCTAAATAAATTAGAATGGGATGTATGAAGGTTTTATGAAATAACACAGAACTATGTTTCCAAATATGATAAAATTATTAGGAAGTGCAAGCATGGAAATGAAAGAAAATATTTACATCTTTTAATGATAGAGAAAGAAGGATATATTTGATCTCATGAAAGTGAATTATCCTAAAAACATAAATAACAAAAAATCCATAAACATATGATGTTTAAAAAATAACATTGATCAATATAACAAAAAGTTAATAGTATAATATTTTTGTATCAAGATCATTTAAAATTAGTAGGGTAATTCTTTTTCTATCTTGACTAACAATAAATGGATTCATACTTATTTGAAAAGTAGGATTTCATCCATTAATCAATTTCCAGGACAATATGAGTTTTTTTAAAATGATTAATATATAAAATGAATTTTTAATCCTTAAAGAACTCAAATAAGCTACTAATAATTCACATAATTTCATAATTTCATAAAAAATATTCATATTAAATATAGACATTACCCAAAACCAAAATTTTGGTAATAATATATTTTAATTTTTGAAATAAATAAACCATCCTATGAATAAATAATAAATTATTTTCAAAATCCTAACAAATGACAGATATGGGTAAAAATAGATCATTTGATAAATAAGTATCGTTAAAATTCATCAATGTTTTCTTGACAAAGATCAAAACATAAAAATTAAATTATTTTTTCATATATTAATTAAATATTAATTTAAAATTTATCTCAAAATAACATCAAAGCATCATAAAATATCATTATAAAAAATAAAAATACCAAAATAATATAATTAATATGTCATTCTAATCATTTCTATAAATAATAAGATTAATTAAAATGGAACATTAAAATCATAGATGCTTCTAAAAACTGAATAATAAATTTTTCCTAAAATAAAATCCTATATTTTCCAAAAAAAATACACTTACCATTTCAATATATTATTCCCAAAATAGTAAAATTCCTATAAAATTATGTTTATCACATAATCAATAGATTTATTTTAAATCCTATGGTTATCTATATATTAAAACACATATTCCTAAAATAATATGAATCCTTATCTTTTAGAATGTTTAATTAAACAGAATATATCACAGTAACCATGAAATCACATAGGCTAGTGGATGGTGTTCGAGCATTATTTCCCTTTTATTTTGGAATTGTGTCTCATAGCCTTACTGTAGCCGAAAGGCTCTCACTCGTTACACTTGTCATTCTGTTTCTAAATTTATAACAATAAAATTCCAATAAAACAACCAAAATTTGGCTGAACATCCTAAATCATAACATTAATAACAAAAATATTATATAATGATCAGAACCCGAAGATTGTCTTATAAAATTAATCATATATCCCAAAAAATATAATAGAATTTTTCTGAAATTGTCTATCATTTTTTTCAAGACGCCCTCTCTCTAAAGATACCCATCGCGTCCTAGAAATGAAAAAGGGTGATAATGACCCCCCGAGTCCCCAATCTAGTTTCCTCGGAGGTGGCGACCAACACCAAGGATATATATTCTCAAAAATCTAATTGCATTACCATTTTACCAAAAAAAGAAACAGATATAAGATATAAATCCTAGAAAACTCCAAACACTAAATATAAAATTGTATCCAGAATACTCTCCACAATCATGTTCAAAATGTAAAATTTTACAAGTATAACACCTCTCCAAAGTATGTTCGAAAACCCAAGATAAGTATTGACATAGAAATAATGAAAATGGTTTGAGCTAGTAATGTCCATCATAGTCCACATAGTCCTCCAAGAAAATAGAAAACATTTGTATATATGTAGGGTTAGCATACAAGCATACTGAGTCAGAAAAACCCAGTCTATTGTGAACAAGTGGTGAGACATACTAGTGAACCTTTGAGAAAATAATAGAGACCAAGATCACCAATCAAGGAATATTAACCATCCTATACTCACCATGTCACAGTCAACAAATAATGAAAGTAAAATAATGTAATATAATACTCAAATTGTTATTTGGGTACCCTGCTACACCTCCCACTGATTAACTACTCATCCCTAAGGGCAGACGTCCTGACACTACAATGCTCTTCCCCAAGCCAACTATCACATCCGAAACTCATTCACCTAGGTTGCAAAGTAAATCCCTCCCAAAAACACCTAGGATAAAGCCAAAACCTTATCCTACCCAAAAACACATGAGCCTCATCCCGAAGACACCTTGGATTAAAAAACCTCATTCTAATGAAATCTAAGAAAACAAACCTCACCCACATACATCGGGTATTATTCCTCAAGATATTAAAGCCTTTTTGAAGTATCTTGGGTGATCAATTCATCTATGAAGTAGTAGACAAGATCCAATAACCATCCATCCATCCTCCAACCTGTATGTTGGGAAAGACACCCCTATAAAAATTGGCGTGTTCGGAATGTAGTACTCAACATGAGTGACGTGAACACAAAAATCATAGGGAATTACAAGTTTATATAAAGGTACCAAATAAACAAACCATCCAAAGGGGTTTCAATCAAACAAAAAGCTGACACAAAATTAACCTCAATTTTACCTCAAAATGAACTACCACACAAATAGCTATAAACCCAAATTCATAAACCCAAACCAATTCATTTAAGATACTATCATTCCACATTAAAACATTCATTCATTTATTCCATCCCTACTCAGGGAATTACCAACCACTACACACCACAAGTTACAACATAACCCCCACACGCATCACAACCATCCCAAGCAGCCCCATTGCAAAAACAAACCACACCCAACTACACATCCACCAGCACTACCAGCACACCACCCGATTGTAGTCCCACTGCACAAGCCTACCATTCCCAACAACCACAATAGAACCAATATGGAGTACCACTACATTACATGTTCTTCCATTCAACAATCTATCATTATATTAAACTAGTATTCCATTACACCACATAACCCACCCCATACACAAAACCCAAAACAACCATTACCAAAGATGCAACCCTGCTGCACAAAACATACCACACCAGGCACCCATAACCATCTTCATTGTCTAATTCAATATCCACAACATTGATTCCAATTAATACACCATACATCCCACCTATGACACCTAAACCGAACCGAACCATACACATAACACGACCCCTCCTCTCATGTAGATTGTATTTAAATTTAGCAGCAATTATTCATTAATTAAACTTTCATAGTTTAGGGGGGATCATAGAGTAAGTTTAATCCTAGGTAATCATTTTATTTAACTAGTTATACATGATTAATCATATTTCCATGTATATAGTAGTGATTCAAAATCTGTACAGGTGTGCAAACAGAGACCACCGATGGACAATATTTGTTGAGGAATAAAACCATACAATTTTCAACACAAATGAATGAGAAATGATAAAAATAATCATTATCATCATCTTCAATTTCCCCTTATTTATTACTAAGGTATCAAAATTTGTTACCATAAAATTTTTGTTCGTATTAATAGCAAGTTATTTAATATTGGGATTCGACCATATTATCTATGATACATGAGTTTACCCCCGACGAGATACACAATTAAAAGAGATATGAATTAATTCCTACCTCGAACAATAGGTGATCAAAACTATTCCTTGCACCAATGCAGGGGGGTGATCGAGTAGTAGGAAGACTCCGGGGGAATTTCATATTGATGTCGACAACATAAAATCATGACTCCTCTAGTGAATAAGGGTTTTTGGTGCACCAAGGGAAAATATAAGTACCAAGTGAAGATAATATCTCGGTATAAAAGAGCTGGATCCGATATGAATATAAGGGGGACAATTTTAATGTACTTAATATTCTAATCATGGTTTGACCACACAGCTTGGCCATTTCAAAATCCTGGGTGGGGGTCGAATATTAAAGATATAATAATTCTCCTTGAAGATGGTTAAATCAGATATAGAAATTCGTAAACATAATTGTTACCTAATTTCATGTCGAATAAAATGTAAGAGGTGAAAAACTAGAAAAACAATGAAAATGGAAATGAGTCATGAACATGAGTCAACAATGTGAGTCACCGATTGTGAGTCACCGATTGTGAGTCTCCAATGTGACCAACCAAAAGTGAGTCACTAACACGACTCACTGATGATTGAATCACTAACATGAGTCACCAACACCGGACATACTCATTCTCAACATACCGATGACCCATATACCAATCCCCCACCTCATGATTCATGACCTACTGATGCTCGACCTACAAATTCTCAACCTACGGACACCCCAACCTACCGACCACCTGACCTATCGACACTCGACCTATCGATTCTATGCCACCGATGGAAAAACAAGAATTTTGGAAAACTATTTAATTGAGCTATAGTTGCCTCTCGGCACACCCAAACACTGGTTTTTGATAGTGTAATGGATCATGGAGGTCTTGCCCATTAAATCTGGTACCTATAAATGTATTCTCGACCTTGATAATTCAAAATTGAACCTAGAATAAAGATAGGTCCAAAAAACCACCGCGTAAGATACCTCTCATGGATAATGCACCTTCTGTTATTTGAAATATTGATGGAAAACTCAACATCCATGAACACCTCTATTGACACGCACTACCCCAATAAACAGAAACTCATAACACCATCCCTGAAATCAATATTTCCCGAATGCATTAATCAGGGAATTCATTCCTCTATTACATGATATTATCTTCTTTGGATGGCACTGAATCTCTCACACATGTTTAATCACAAATTAATTAATGTGTCTTGACTCATAATTAGGTCATACTCTCTTCAAATTTTATTACATTATCACAAATATTAAAAAAAGGAAACAAACCATCTCATAGAAACCATGGTTAAAGAAAAACATTTTACGGAAACAAATAAAAAGGAAAAACAAAATACCCATGTACTTGGAACACATATTCATTTCACACCACCATGTTCTATACTCTAAGACACCTTTACTTCATAACACATGATCTAAGGGAAGGGCCCATCCATGTAGCATCTTCTCCCAAAGATCATTGACTTCAACCAGCATCTTCATGAACATTGTGTCATCGTCGATATCTAACTCTCCCAAGTCAATGACATGGGAATCATTTTGGAGATAATGATGAAGTTGGGAGACATGAAAGCTGTCGTGCATCATCTCTATCTGATGTGGTATGGGAAATGGGTATTCCACCTCTCCAACTCTCCCCAACACCTCGATGGATCTGATGAAACTGGGAGAATGCTTTCTTCTTCAGCCAAACCTGTGCTACCCAAGGTGAGGGGAAATTATCAAGAACACATGGTATCCAACCTCAATCATTGAAGGCCTCCCCCTGTGATCGGCATATGACTTGGTCCATTCATGAGATTCTTTTAGCCTATCGCGAACAATAATTACATTCTTTATTGTACAATACACTACATCTGGATAAAGAATAGTTGTTTCCCCAAATTCTACCAAGAAAAAGTGTGAATGACACGACATTTCATACATGGCTTCAAATGGTACCATATTGATAGTAGATTGATAGAAATTATTATAAGAAAACTATTTCAAGGGGAGGTTTAATACCCATGATCCTCTATATTCTAGAACACATTCCTATAACAAATCATTCATTTCATTGATGATCCGCTCTATGTGGTCATCCATATAATGGTGGAATGTAGTGATAAGGCACAACTAAGTCCTAAACTATTATTTTAATCGACTCCAGACCCATGTGGTCGACCACACATCTTGATCTGAGAAAATAGTTCTTGCAACTCCACGAAGCAACTCCACCTCATTCATATTCTTATTTTCCAAGGAATCAATATTGAATGACTCCTTAATCTCTTAGAAGTATCCCAATTTTTTTCATTTCATCGTCTACTAACATATTTCATCCAATCCTCCATACTCATGTGACAAAGTCCATTTATATGTCATCCCACTTCCACTTGGAGACATCTGAGGGACACAACAAACCACCAAATACATAGTTCTCAACATTTATCTAATGACACACTATGAACTTTTCTAGAAACACTTCCACATCCTGCATCATTACTAGACACAAAAACTACTCTCTAATGATGCAGTACATCATGGAAAGTAGTAGGATTACTGCCAAAGTGAGAAATAAAAATAATCAAGAAATACATTGAAAATTTCCACCAGAACCAAAATATTCATGAAAAACATCATCCAATTTTGACAATCCTCCGACCATCACTCTAGGGAATCACCATGGTTAGCGTGATCACATATCACTTATGCCTCTCCATCCCCTGATTGAGATTCATCCACCTTCTGCATCAGATATTACTGCACTATCATCTAGAATAGATATCCTTTTTGACTATCCACTCCTTCATCTGGGTTTAAGGTGAAAAAATCCCCCCTCACCTTCCAAGAATTAATAGATTCTCAAACAACCTTTTTCTACAGATTCCTTCTCAAGGATTTAGCCACATCATTTCCATTTCATGTGGTTTAGGAGATATTGATGTTTTAATCCAAGAGAAACTCCATCCACAACCATGGTCATGAGTTCACATCTCATTGGTAAATCATATTCCTCAATCTCTTGTGATCTATGAAGACTAAAAAATTATCCCATATGAGGTAATTCCACTATAACATCTTCTCATACATGACCACTAATAGCTCCATTTCATGGGTGGAAAAGTTATCTTTAGGGGGAAGAAACTACCTAGAACCTTAAGATAGCACTCCTCATAGTTACATTAGCACACTCCCTGACCCATGATGGGAATCATACCAAAACACCTCAAACATACCCCTTCCTCTTATAACCAAAGAACTGGAGCACTGACCAACTTCTACTTTAGATAGATGATTTATACCTCATGCCACTTATTCCACACAAAGTACCAGTAATATATAGTCAAATCCCTCAAAGGTGGTTCAAATTGAGAAAAATTAGGTATAACTCTCCAATAATATCTGGATAGTCCTAGAAAACTAATAAAATTTGGGAAATTCAAGGGATATGGCCATGAAAAAACTACCTCAACCAATGACAGGTCCATTGTTACACTATGATAAGACACCACATGTCGATGGAAGTGGATCTCATTTGTCCAAACATGCACTTAAAAAAATTCCAATAGAGTTACTAGCATCCAAGAACATATAGGACCGTCCTAAGATGCTCAGTATGATGATATTCTGACTACCAGTAAATCAAGATATCATGGGTGAAAAACACAATGAACTGGTCGAAGTGCTCATGATATATGGATTTCACGAGTCCCATGAACATGGATGGTGTGTTCGTAACATAGAATGGAATAACCATGATCTTGAAGTTCCCATAATTTCACTTGAACATAGTCTTCTGGATGTTACCCTCTTTCACGATCAACGTGTGATACCCAAATCATAGATCGATCTTATAAAAACAAATATATCTAATCACCTGTTCAAAATGACCGTCTATCATTTGGAGAGGGTTAGAGTTCCTACCCGTTATATATTTTAACAAATGGTAGTCTGTGAGAAACCTCATGCCATGATCTACATTCATTGAGAATAGCATAGGACCACCCCACAGTAAAATACTGGGTCTAATAAATCCCTTCTTCATCAGATCGTAAATCAAAATCATTGGCACCCACAACTTAGAATGTTTGATTTGATAAAGATAAATTGAAATCAAAGATGTATTAGGGTACAAGTATATCCTGAACTTGATGTCATGTAGAGGGGTAGAATCATAACCTCTTTAAGAGAAACATTCATGAACTCCCCAACAACTCTGGGAACCCCCACCTTCTCTTCATCCTCTAGTTCTAGTGATATCTCAACCAAATGAAAGTGGTTCTATACAACTACAACCCATAAAAAACACAAACAAACAAAATCCATAAGTTTCCCATCCATATATGATAACCTAAATCTATTTTTGGAAGAATTCGATGACAACTTGTACAGAAATCTACTGGTAGATTCTAACAATGTAACTGTATTGTTGCATCTATAGAAAGAATAGATCTCCACTGAACTTATGTGACCCTAACATTAGTCTACATCACCAGAAAACATCAAACAATATGGAAAAACATTCGACTGTTGTGCTAGACACCGAGGGAACAAAATGCCTATATATTCCCAGTCATGGATAACGTGATAGAGTTCATACAACGAAGGAGTGTGAATCTCCCAATTTAAAAAATGAACATGAAAGAGTATTACACAAAAATATTGTATGTTGAAAGATATATAAACCTGGTGTAAGTGATACCTCTGTAGAATGAAACTAACCACACCCACATCATCGACCCGTCTACCAAAAACTGCCTCCTCGACTATTCTTGGGTTGAGGTCCCTAACGAACCTCCTAAGGTCGGCCTCTACCTGCTCTGTCTCCCCTCATTGGAGAAGGATCCTACTATCACTACTACTAAAAGGGTATGGCTAGTTACTACTACTATGGTGGTTGTTGAACCTTGAAACATCCATCATACTGAAATCGAAAAGGGAAATAATTCTGAAGGTTCCCATCACCCCTAACAGGGAAACACATCAATCCCAAACAAATTTGAAATGAACAAGGACTAGAAGGCCAAAACTAAAACTGTTGGGGTTGGCTCCCTACTAGGAAAAACTTGTAAGTACCTTGATCTTGGGACCTACTAATATAAGAATTTACCTTCAATGATCTATGCTTACTCCCCTCTTATGGTAAACCTCTTCATGAGTTCTTCCCCTCAATGACCATTTCTTTCTTATAAACCTCTATGTATGTCGGCAAGGTGAAGGTAGTAACTGCCTATTGAAGAGAAAGACCAAGTGCCTCATCTATGAATTTCTCCAGAGTCTCCCCATATGGAATGTGATCAACAGAAAAGTGAAGGATAACCTTGATCTTGATCACCAAATCCCGAACCAACATACTCCCCTGCTGGAGGGAGAGCAGTTCCTACCTCTTGCAGGACTTCGTGGTCATGGAATGGAATTCCTACTGGAACTCATTATCAAATTCCAAACAAATCACAACATCATACTTTTTATTACCTAGGTACAATATCCCCCACTAATAAAGATCTCCCCTCATCAAGAAAACAGTCAATGATACATAGTACTCTGTCGAATTCTAGATCAGGCTGAACGTGATCACCATATACTAAAGCCAACTCTCTATGTTTGTATATGAAACTATTCATTAATACTTTCCTAGAGTCTACCGTTGGAAATCACGATGAGTCATATTCAATTGATCATCCTCCCCAACTGTGTCAAAACTTCATCGGTCGACTAGGTCAGCCTTCTGAGCCTCCACTGCTCGTACCACAAACAGATGATGACCAGGTTCTATATATGAAAATGTAAACATGTTTCTCTAAAGATATAGTAGTATGTAATTTTTATAGGATTCATTTTTTCTAATTATATATTTTAATTTCCAAAAAATACCCAAAAAAACAAGAACGCAAGTCATCATTATGTATGTGCCTTTCCTAGGGTCTCTACCATGCAACAATTGTAGCTTCACTTGGTCATTATGTAAGCTCATAGTCCTTGAATTGGATCATAGGGTCCTTAAAATCCCACGCCTTAGCCAGTCTTCTCATGCCTATGTTATACACCAAGATCACCTTACATTTTTTCCCTACCATCACATGGAATCCCTACTATTCATAACTCCAAACTATATCATATCTCTCAAACATAAGTCATCTCATTCCATTCTATATCGACCCATCCCACCAAAGATAACCCTCATGGGATGACAATGATGAAATTGAGATAATGATCCATGAGTCCCACCTTCAGTAGGTCTTGAGGTGGTGACTAGTGATATGGATATATAATCTTTCAAAATGGTATTCTTTACCCTTTTATAGTAACAAGATCGATAGATAAGATGGTAAATCCTAAGAAACTCCAATCACTAAATATAAATGTAAATCCCAAATCCATCCCATACACATGTTCGATAAGAAAACTATTACTATTTAAATAAAACTTGAAAGTGAGTACGAATAACAAAGCTAAGAAGTATCCTGAAAACTATCCCAAAGGTCTGAGAATGTAAGGCCTAGCATGGTACACGTAGTCATAATGGAAACTTTAATACAGTTTTCTATATGTTGCATTATATTACAAGTATACTCATAAGAAAAAATCCAGAGTCTGCCATGAATAGTTTGTGATAAATACAAATTCAAAAGAGAGAAAACAGTATAATCAAACATCACATATCATGGAATACTAACCACACTAGCCTCTCCAAATAAAAGTCACCCAATAAAAAAATAAAGTAATGAAATATTATAAGAATATTAATATTTGGGTAACCCACACCAATTTCCACTGATTAACTACTCATACTTAATGGACAATATTTCGATGCTACCACACCCTGCCATATGTCAAACCATCACAGACTGCCCCCACACACTTGGGCCACATACCCCATCCCACCCGCAAAAATTTGAGACAAATACCCCAACATACCTATAAGCACATCTGCCAAAATAATATCCTCATCCTTTCCAAATACACTGGGGCCTAATCTCAAAGATACATGCGATGAAGAAACAAACCACATAAGAAAGAAACCTGGGAAAATACCCATCGAGCATAAGCATCTGGTATTATACATCAAGACACTACATCCTTCTTGAAGGATATTTGGTTTTTAATTCCTATAAGAGTGAGTAGAAAATATCCAATTACAATATATCCATCCTCCTACCCCGATGTTGGGATAACACCCTCTATCATACCAGTGGGGGTGTTTGACATGTAGTGCTCAACACGGGTGGGGTGTGCATAAAAATAACAAGGAGCTAAAAATATATATGTTGGTACCAAACACCCACCCCATCCTATGGGATTTCAAACTAACAACCATCCCACACAAAACTACCCTTGCTGAGAACTATAAATTAACAACCCCACATAGAGCCGTTATCCCAATTCATAACCCCAACCAATACATTTAACAAAAGATCATTATGAATTAAACCATTTATCTATTTATTACATACCTACCGAAGAAACTAATAACAATTGCACACCAAAAGTAACAACATAACCCCCCACAACATCACAACCATCCCTAGTAGCCCCGCTGCATTAAAAAACCCACCCAGCAACACATCCCGCGGCATTATAATCACACCACCCAATTTCAGTCCCACAGCACAAGAACAACATGAACAACAACCATAACATAACCCAAATGAATTCCCATAACAAAAAGGTCTCCCATTCCATAATCAATCATTCTATCAACCAGTAATTACATTTCACCGCATACAACACCCCATACCTGAAACCCACACAAAACATTACCAATGCTGCAACCATACTCCAAAAAACATAGTACACCATGGCCCCCCAAATCAAACCCCCCTTTCCACCACTTATATTTACATTCATGCTTCAAACAACAACATAATAAAACTCTCAAAAGGAACCAAAAAAACATAAACATACCCAACACATGACCAGACCTATCAAATAAATTTTATTGGCATTTATTATCACTTGTTCATTAATTAAAAATTAATTATTTAGGGGATATCAAAGAACATGTACAGTCATGGGGAATCCTTTTATTTATCTTTTTATATGTGATTAATCAGAGATCTATGTTTAGAGTAGGTATTGACAAGCTATACATGTATGAAAATAGAGACCACTAATATCCACAATTTTTAGAAGGATACAACCCTTAAAATTCAAAACCTGGATGATATATAAAACATTAAAATAATGATAATCATCATCATATTTATCATACCCTTATTTATTAATAAGGTAATAGAAACAATTACCGCAAGAGGTCAGGTCATCTGCATATAATGTTAGATAAGATTGGGATCTGACCGTATTCTCAATGAAACATGAGTTTACCCACCCCGTATCATACAAAAATAAAAGACAGATGACTGAATTTATAAATCAAACAATATGCGGCCTGCAACAACTTTTTGCAACAATGATAAGGGTGAACGAGTAGTAAGAAGACTCCAAGGGAATGGTAGACCAATGTTTATAACCAAAACTAATGACTCCTCTAAGGAACAAGGGTTCTAGGTTCACCAATAGAAAATAGAAAAAAATAGTGAAGAGAATATCTCATCTTAGAAGACCTAGATCTTTAATAAATGGAAGGGGGGCTGTTGTCATGTACAGAAAATTCAGATTTTGGATTGACCATGCAGTATGGCCATTTCAATGTCTTGGGGGCTTTAGGATATTAATGAAATAATTATTCCCAAGGTGATGGAGGAAATGGATTTAGAAATTCTTAAAGAAGATAGGTTACTAATTTCATATAAAATAAAATGTAAGATGCATGAAACTATAAATACTAGGAAATGTTGTAAATGATTCACCAATGGGTGAGTCTATGACACCAGTCACCGATGAGATTCACTGATCTGAGTAAATGATGCGAGTAACTAATGCGAGTAACAAATAGGATTCCTCGACAACGAATCACTGGCAATGAGTCAATGATGTGACCCACTAGAACCGACTCACCGACGTGACTCACTGACATCTGACTCACCAATGCAATCCACTGATGCCAGAACTACCATCACTTGAACTAATGATGCCTAACCAACCAATGCTCGACCTATCGATGCCAAACCTACTGTCGCCCTCACCTACTAAAGCCCTGACCTAATGATTCCCTAAAATAATGATTCCATAACAGACCATTGTTCGATCCTACTGATGCAATGATTTACTAATTCCAATACCTACTGACACTCGTCCTACTGATTTTTATCCGCTGGTGAAAGAAATTTTATTTTGAAAAAATCTTGGAATTAGCTAATGTTGCCTCTCAGAACACCTCAAACACTATGTTGTGAGAATGTAAGGGACTGTGGAGGTCCGATCCATTGCACTATTAAAATTATGTGTTTATTATAACTTTATCCAATAAAATGTTACCATAAATATCAATAATTATTTTAAATCCCATCACCCATAACAAATAAATGGGTTGTAAAATACATTGAATAAATGATCAAACCTATAAATATAAATGCAAGATAGTATCCATGAATCTTCAATTAATAAATAATAAAATCATACCAATCTATATTTTTATCTAAAATTTTCACCTCAAACCAATTGTAAGGACCTGAGATAAAAAAATTGTAAATTGAATGCTTAAAAAATCATTCACCTCTATTCATTAAAATGATTTTTTTTTGGTTTTGAGTGTTATAAAATTAGATGATAAATTTTACATAAGAAACACATATATAATAATGTGAAAACTTTTATTCGGTATATATTGTTACATAATATAATACTCTAAGAATAATACTTGTTTTATTTAAAGAAAAAGATTCATGAATTTCCAAATGGAATCTTATTTCTTCATACTCATCCTTAAACCCAATTACCAAAAATTTTAAATCATTGGATGATAAGAAAATGATAAGAATATGGGTATATAAAGAGATAAAAATAAACAAGTTATTTCATTTAAAAAATATGAGATCAAAACAATGATTTTTCCATTTACATAATAATATTTCAGCTAAAATAATAATTTAATTAAACCTTATATTATCATTAGTTCCCATTTGTATATTTAAATTAGTTTCAAATAAATAATAATTGTAAAATCATAGTCAATATAATTCCTTAGAAACCATGTTATCCCAATAAATATTTTTTCCTCAAAAACATATTGTTTTACACTAAAACAGAATAATCATTCCTCTGAAAAAAATATCATTAAAATCTCTTTGGAAAGAAAAATATTTCAATATAAACTAATTTAATTCATATAAATGTTATGTAGGTTTAATAAGAAATAGTATTAATATAATAATTGCAATAACTCTTACAATATCCATTTTAATTTAATGAACCGTTATAATAGACTTCAAATATAATTTTTTGATGAACGTAATCATTAACCAATGAATTTGAGAACTATGTTAGGACCACACAATCATACAAACATTCCATGGTACATAAAATGTATAAAAAATAAATAATATTTAATTTACAATATATAAATTATAAAAATATACATTTTAACTCATGAGGAAAATAACATTCAGTCTTCGTATTAAATAAGGAAGATTAACATTTCATTTCACACAATTAAAAACAAAAAAATCTAAAAATATTATTAAAATGATACTAATTAAAAATTGTTAATATTTAAATGGATATTCATTTTAAATAAATTTCATGGTTATGGTAAAGTCTCAACATACAGTATAGGGTCAAATAAGACACTCATTTTTATTATTTGTTAATATTGTAAAAACATTTTGTATAAAATACATTAAAAGATACATTTTGAGAAACTATGAAGAAAATTAAAAGGGGACATGAAATTTACTTTATAATTCATTTATCTCCATATATATAAATCAATTAAATAATTTTAAGAATATATAGATGGAATAAATTGATTAAAAAATTAAATATATGAAACATTTAAAATATGGTTTTCAAAGTAATGTGTCTCTTACATTGAGACTAACTCATCTTGTTCATTATTTATCCATCTGAATAATATATTGATATTAATTATTAACTAAATTTTGTTCCATTTTATGATTATAATTTGTATTATTTTATATATTACCTTGTTATATTTAATAACATAATCAATCAAGTTAACATCAGGCATTTTTATTATATTCGATTCATATGACCAAAAAACATCAGTTGGATGACTAAATTAAAATAGGTATTTATTCTATAATATGTTAAATGATAATAAATAAAATAACATATTCAATCATTATATAAATTTATATATTAATCTTATAAATATTTATTAGGAAAATTAACTAAATAAAAATGTTGTGGACAATAGGTCATGTGTATGCCTATATAATGTTTCCATTTTTGAACAGTTTTGATGGAATTAATGTAAGTGTTATTTTATCCATACACAATGATAATCATATCCTCTATATTGCATTTAAATTACCAGGAAAATCCATCAGAGTCAAGCCTCTGACCATTTATTAAATTAAAGAAAAGTCCAAAATCAAGTACACCAAAATGCAAGGACAAGTACAAAACATCCTAGTCTGACCCATCACCATACCCATGATAGATTTCATCCTCTACAGTTGTTGATTCCCATTCTGAACGGTTGTAATGTCACAAGATCTTGGTGTACTTCCTTCTAAGGTTTAGCTTCTCCAAAGAGAGAAGCTCCTTAGAGGTCTATGCAGCCCAGCCTTGCCCCCCCGCAGAGGACCTGGTAGTCATTGGATTTGGCAGATAAGAATAATCCCTCTTCGGCCTTCTTCGTGGTGGGGCCGTCGTCACTTCCGCATTTCCAGTCACGTTGTCTTTCGCACCCTGAACAACATCGCTATAGGATGTCCGGACCATGCCACCTTAATTTTCTTTGTCACTATCGAGACAATCCCCCCATTCTCCAGAAATGTGCACAACACGGTATTCCTCCTCCACACCCTGTTCCTGCTGAGATTGAGAGTTATAATCCAGCATAGAAAGACACTTGGACTGTTATGCAAGTTCACACACAACATTTTTCCCCTTCTTTCCAACGCTATCACCAGCAACAACCCCTAGTGGGATGCTTCCAACTTCTTTGACACCCTCCTGCCTTGAAAAGTTATATCATGACCTCCTGTATCCACAATTCCTTGCCCCTCTTCACCTTTTTCACCCACAGACACAACCCCATCACAATGTTACACCTAGTCTTCCATCGGCAAACTAGTAAAACAGTTGTTTAGCTCACACTCATCCCCCTACTTCCCAGACTCGGACTGCAACCCGATTGGATCCTTCATTTTCACACCAACCTGTTTTGCAGACCCATGTTCAACATATGGTTCTATCACTATCTCCTCCTCCACAGCACATTCACTTCTGGTGGAAACATCCTGCAAGGTAGTACTCTTTATCAGGTGGCCAACAATACTAGGAGCCCTGTACAAATTCCCCTGATCACCCTCCAGATTGCAAACACCGTCTTTAACCAATGTCCGTGAATCAATTCCAAGATCACCATTCAGTCTTTCAAACACCTTCATAATAGTTGGGTTTCCAGGCATCTACGCCGCCTTCAAACCACTAGTAGGGCTCGAAGCATCAGTAGTGTGAGCATGCCACATCCCCCTCTCTGGATACCCAACAGATTGCGAACCGTCGAGATCAGCTTCAGTGAAAACATGGTCTAATCAATCTCCTTTCCCAAGTTAAGTTACATATTTTAGATACACAACAACTTCCACAAGGCCATCCTTCACCGCCACCTGAGTCGACCTTACAGTAGCACTCACCCCACAACCATCCCCGCCTTGTCCCTCCATCCCTTGCGGGTGAGTAACCAGCCCTACCCTGCGGAAAACATCCTCCAAATGCCCAAGACGTCTGAATTTCACACAATACTTCATCCATGACTCAAAAACAACCTCCTGCATCTATCTAAAATCCTTTTAATCTGTGATCCAGAAACAAAATCACCGGGGGTCGCGCAATGTCTACCTCAACACATATCTGCGGGCAAGACGGGTGAGACACAGATTCACTCCACTGAACAGAGCAAAGAAAATGCCCAATCATATTTCCAATTACACAGAGAATCGAAGGGTTTTGGAAAGAAAGGGGGAGACCAGGATGACTTACCCACGTAGAAATCAACGACGGGTCACGCTTCATATGAAAATCAAAATCCCATCAGAAGAAATAGAAGGAAGAGTCGATGCACCTTCTTCAGGCCCTAGAGAATAAGGTCTGAGGTGTGAGCCTTACTTCTCATGAGACATCGAGCGCAGAACTCCACCCTCCAATAGGGAGGGGGAGGAGAAACTGACGGCATAGATCTAGGTCATTAGGAGGGGTTTAAGCGAGGGAGAAGAACCCGGTCTATATTGCATTTAAATTAAAAATAATATATATATATATATATATCATCCATATGATTTTGTGAGGAATAATGGATCACATCACGTCACTGTGGTGGTAGTTCACACTTACTAAAAAGTAACATAATAATTTTTAAATGGACGGAATGATGATAAATTAGATGACATGTTATTTATTAATAATGATTAATTTTTCATGATTATCATATATAAATATTATATTCATCTTTTTAACTTAGTGTGAGAGATAATGATTGAAACTGAATTACAACAGTTTCTTTGGAGATAATAAATCATACACAAAAATTATGGTTTCAATTCGTAGATGAATGAAAAATGAGTTTGATATAATTTATTAAATTAAAGTAAAATATATGTGTATATATGGAATATTCCATTTAATTTATTAAAACCAATTTTATGAAAAATTATATGATATATAAGAAGAAATAAAATATATATTATATGTTAAAAAGAATATATCTTCTTCGAAAAACCAGATTTATTCTACACATAAATCTATCAATGGTCCAAATATCATCAAATACAAGAAAATTTAATTTTTAAGGATGTTGCACATGTATTTTTATATGTAATTACATAAATATTATTCATTATACAAGAATAAAATAGGATAAGATAAAAAAATTTATAAGTGAGAGGTGGGGGTATTCTTGGAAATTTATTCTGTTTTAAATTAATTTAAATTTTTTTTCTTAAAAATTAATAAAAATTTAATTAATTTTAGTATAATATTATTATAGTTGATATAATAACATCCGTTAATACTAAATCATGATCTTTCACCAATATCTATTTCTTTTAAATCATATTATCCCTTTTGAAAATTACTACGCAATCATTATAAATTTTATGTTGTAATGGATATTAAATTTAGTATATAAGGAAAAGTGGTCTGACAATAGACCATGGTAGATAGTTTTTTATGTTTACCTTTCACATAAATAAATATAATAGTTTACATTATTCTAAATTCATTAATAATATATAATTTATTATAAAATATCGTTAATTCTATTTTAGGAAATATATGAAATATTATATGGTAAAATGTGATTAAATCATGTTAAATTGTTAAAAAATTTCATGTATTAGAATATTACAATGATATGTTATTTATAAAATTACATACAAAATTTTTGATAAGTTTTTAAATCATTTTAAAATTTATATATAGGAATAGACCCTTGGTTGTCTAATTTTAACCATAAATAATGTAACAAAATTTTCAATATTAAAGGGATAAAATTTTAATAATTTGGGTAAATTTTGATTATAAATATTCAGTCGATGATATTATAGATAAATTTATAACCTAATATAGATGTTTTATAATTTTTATTATTTGAATTTAAATTTTCCAAATATTATTTAAAAAAATATGATTTATTTCATTTTAAGTATTATTCCAATAATTTGACATTGAAAAAAATATGAAAGAATAATTTTTTTAGTATAAACCTTTAAAAAATATATAATATGTTATATTTTTATTGAATCTTCATTGGAAATATTAAATCTCACAGAATGTTTTTCCTTTAGTTCTTTAAATATCATTTACTAGACTATTTTTTTATATTCAGATGCTTTGTGTCGGATTTTAAAAATATTTTAGATAATTATTCCTTCACTAAAATTTAGAAATAATTTTTCATATTAAAAAAACAAATCATCGTTAAATATATCATTTCTAAACTAACATATGTTTTTTCACAATCATTAAATATTATAGAAATTTAAATTATGATGGTGAATGTTTTTGAATTTATAAATACATAAAATAATATATAAGTATTCTGCAAAGAAACATCACAAAATTCACAAAAACTACATTATTAGATTAATATAATCAATTGTCACAGCAAAACATATATTAAACTAATGTGTTCGAGTATTTTATGGTAACTATAGCATTATTTTTGTCTATAATTTCCCAATATTTCCTTAATATGTTGATAATATTTACTAAGATACTAATTAATAAAAATAAAAAATGAAATGGGACCAATTTACCCAATTTTATCCTCATATTTCATAATATATTATCCTTTATCAATATACAATTTAGATTAGTGGAGGATAATTTTATTATGATCACATAAAAACCCAATATTTATTAAAAAAAATTATTTCAATAAATGAAATAATCATTTAAAAAAATATAGAACAATGATTTCTACTATATAAATAATTATATAGTATTTAAATAAATATTTCATTTCTTAATTTTCAATGATATTCTTATAAAAATGTAAATTTTAAATAAATTGAAAAGTTAATTTTAGAAAAAATCGTTTTTTTAAATCCACAAAAAATTATAACAATAGAAATTTGACCAATAAAAATATTTTTATATACACTTCAAAAAATATATATAAATTTAGTCAAATAAATTACTGAAGGTTCTAAATATTAATTACAATACTTTACCAAAGAACAAGATAATAACCATTTTAGAAGAAAATGATATTTTAAAAAAAAATGAAATTTAATAAAAATAGAGTTATTATTTTAAAAAAATTAATAAATAATTTTGTATTTAATATGGCGATTATACTGAAATTTATTATTTATATTAATCTAATCCATACCCACTGATGAAAATTCTATGTTAATCATGACATTTTTATAAAATAGTATTTTCTTTGTTTAAAATCGATATTTCTTTTCTTGCATGCTATTAAAAAATTTACTAATTTTAAAATATTATAATGTTATATTTGTAAATGATTTACATGTAGAAAGGATGTCAATATAGAAATCGAATTCCAATGTGATAGGAAGAAAATAGCTAATGACATGAATGGAGAGAAAGATCCATGAATTGTCTCCCTATCTCAAGTGTTCCAAATGCATAGTGGATAGGAATTAAGATATCCATTTGTAGAATCAAACAGTAATTGGTGTTGATCAAAATCAAAATCATTTTAAGCATAGATTAAAATGGAATTATCTTTTGAAATGTATTTCAAATTTGGGGTATGTGGATTATGTAGTGAAATATGGACTTACCATCCACTTTAGAAATTATATTTTCTTATTATATTAGTGATATAAAAACTATTTTATATCTAATTAATTTTTTATGAATATCACATTACCCCGTCAACAGTAAGTCGTTTAATTGGTTGCGATGTCTCCAAATTATATGATGATCAATTGTCAAGCATATGATATTTGTTAAATTATTTTTTACATCAATGTGTTTTATGAAAATATCTTTATTCATCCTTTTATTGAATTAAATTATATTTTTTAAGTGAAACCGATTACATTATATAAATTCCATATAATTGTTTAGGGAGTAGATTTTATTTTTTATTTTCGGAACCATGCTATGATTGTATATCAGTTTAAGGATAAATATGGAAATCTAATTGAAATAACATCAATTATATGTGCCTTGAATCACATTCAAAAGGGTTATTTATGTTGGTTGGATGGGGAGAAAAATAAAATAGATGATATTATTATTGTATGATAGTTTGGTGATGTTATTTTAAAATAATTTCATTGTATTATTATTAATTTTTAATGAGAACCAATGACTTGTTCTGATACTATTTCAATGACACCCAATATAATGGTACTAACAATGTTATAGGAAATAATTACGAAACAACATGGGAATCAATTTAATGGTTTCAGTCAAACATGTTCTTGAAAATAGGGTATCTATATTCTCTTTTTATGAGGGAATATGGATTAATAGACCTTATATTGATTATCTGGAAGGAAAAAAATCAAAACCTGTAATAATTTTCATATACAAAATATTAATGTTTTGTTTAATAATTTCAGCCAAGATAAATATTTATAAAAGTAATATCATCATTATTAAACCTATTAATTGAGAATTAATCGATGAAATAAAATACCAAATACATTTATTCTTGAGGTATTGAAACAATTAATTAATAGTTATTCCATTGGGTCATACAGGTCCTTGTAAAATATTCATGGATATATTGAATACAATATATTGAGATTACCACTATTAGTTTTAAAATGAATACATTCATGATATTATTAAATATTATTAGAATGAGGAATTACATGTGATTACATGACATTTGAGCTGAAATTAATGAACAATGACATGGGTAATAAAAAATTTACACTATGTGAATTTTAGTATAAAACATATTTATGGATCATTTTCCAAACAAACCTCCATGAATAAGTACAATTAAATTTATAGGTTGTATAAGTATTATTAATTTTTTTTGGCAAATGTGTGAAATATTTCTAATATAATCATCATGTTAACTCAAATGGGATTAATCTTCCTTATGACAGTTGATGTGAAAAATAATTAGACGAATTGAAGAGGTGGTTGGTTAATAATTCAATACTCACAAAATATAATTCTATAAAAGGGTTTTATATATATATTTATGAATGATTTGATTTTATGGGATGTTTTCTTATTAATAATGGTTTATTGGTTGAATATGACTCTTAGAAATTAATGTTTATGTGAAAAATTGTCTGACTGATGATTTAGGGTTTGGATATGTAAACATGGGGCAATAAATATGGATGCATTTTTCTTAATGGGAACGAATTAACATGTATAGCGATCATATTATTATAAATTATAAAATCACACAAAAATATTTTAATATATTATTGGATTAGATAAATAATATTGACGAATCAATACATTATCATCCTAGGAAATCAAATAATTTTGATGATTCTATGAGGTACGAAGTTAATTCTAGTTTGTCTACAGTGATGATAAAAACTTGTCTAATATTTTTGGATTTTTATGTTATTAACATTTAATTTTTAAAAATATACGATAAATTATATCTTGGTCAAATAAATGATCAACCATTTTTCTGTGTTAATTTTTTATAAGAACAGAAGAAATATATAGAGATGAAACATATGGTAATATATTCTCTCATTATTAACCTTCATAGTGATAGATTAATAAATATCAATAATTAATTATGTGTTCAATAAATATGATTCATGAATAATGATTTGTTAGAATATGCTCAATGATCATTATATACCATTAATTATAGAATTACTTATATATAGTGATATTTGAAAAAGTATTTATATTAGGATAACATAATGAGATATATTATAGAGTATGTTTCTCGCTGCATTGAATTTTTGTAAGATAAGTATGAGAGGTAAATGAATAAGGGAATTCTACAACCATTAACAATTATGTAATTGAAATGGTAAAACATCACCATGCATTTCATAATCTAAAAACATAATACTTCTAAATTATATAATTCTTATTGGTGTTGTAGTCTATCAAATTAAAAAAATATTTGTAGTTATATAAGGATATTTATATCTTCATCCACCTATCAGGATATATATCATATAAGTGGTAAGGTTTATTAGGGTAATCATTCTATTTTATCTAAATGAGATCCATTTTCTAACTCATGGTATTTGTGTTTCATAAGTTGGATTTGAATATAGTGTTTTGTTTTAGTACCTCCTATCATACAAAGAGAGATTGACAGTCAGAGTGAACTATTCAAATAATTAAATATATTCTATTTCTATGTTATTGAGATTTTAAAGGTTGTGTATATCAACACCTTCTACTTGTTGATTTATATTTTGAAAATATTATTTTAATCTAGTTTTCATAAGTATCTTTATAAATACCTCTATAGAAACAAGTATAATCTCCATGAAGTTGGGATGATGTTATAAAATAAATTATACTAGGGAATTAGTTATCTAATTAAAATGATAATTATTGTAGGACCACATCATTATCACATCAAGGTAACTTCGGGATTATGTGAAATTTATACTAATAATTTCAGGTGATATTTGGATTTTAATATTGGTGAGAGGTTATTTATTTAAGTTTAATCATTGAATATGGTTACAAGATATATAAATAAATAAATTGTAATCCATAAGAATATTGGAAACTTATATATTCTTGATAAAATACGGACTCATTCTTATTGATTAGCACTTCCACTGAACCTCTCACTAATTTAAGATGAGTTATATGTATCTCTTCTAAAGATGTGAATACATTAACCTTCAAATGTTCCCAACATAGGTTATTTACAACTAGATCATTATTTTAGAATGACAAAAACATTTATAAATCTTTTATCTTTTAGATTAAATCCAACATAATGAGACTACATAGCTGGTTAATCTTATCTAGAGGAATATAAAATATAATAAATCATCATGGGAAAATGGATAATATAACGTTGATATACAAATATTCTTTTTATTTAATAGATAGTGTTTTAATAGGATTAATGTGTTAGAATGTAACACCCAAAATGATAATATGTATATCATTAGAAATTAATGAAAAAAATTATTTATATTACATTATACATAACCCTAATTATAATTTAACCCATGATATATCATTCATCAACAATAATGACATTTTTTGTATAAAATGAATTGTATTGACTCCATTATGAAATATATATATATATATATATTCCCTATTTAAAATTTATTCATTAATTTCTATATTATAATAAATAACTTATATATAATAAATTCTAATTATTAAAAGACTATTTTTTGTAGAGATTAATTTTATGTATAAGTTATGTATTATATTATAAAAAATTATATGTATACCTATTAAAAAGAGATTTTAATAAAATATATTTTTAATTTATAAATAATCATTCATTAATTTATTATTTTAATTTTAGAAATAAATAAAAAATCATTTACATTAAGGAATATTAATTTATTTTAAATTTATTTTTATATGGGTAATGTGTTTTTATCATAATAAATTATATAACTCATTATATATGATATATTATAGTGAAATGTATAGATTATATATTCTACGGAATATATTTTACATTGAATAGATTATTTTACTTTCTGTAGAGGGAATGAAAATTTAGTTTAATTCTTATATGTTATTTTTTAAAAAATACATGTTTTACTAAATATGGTGTGTGTTTTTTAAATTAAATTTCTTCCATGTCTTGAAATAAAATTTTATAAAATAGATTCAATATTTTGAATTTGTTTTTAAAAATTTGAAATGATTCCTCATTAATTTTTATGATTATTACATATTAAATATATTAATGATTTGTGAATATGTTTTTGGTTAAAATAGGTTTATCATGTGTAAAATTAAGTGATAAGGGTGTTATTTCCACATAAATATTTAAAAATATTATTTATTAAATATATATATATAAATAATCACATCCTACTATTGAATTCATGGAAATTTATAGACAGATTTCAAGATAGTTATATTATATTTTTGATATATATTATCTATTTAGTCAATTTCCCTATCCACCATATATAAAATTTCACCTTATGTCAAGAATTTAGAGCCTTCTAGCTTATCCTATCCATTCCATTATTGTTTACAGGACCCCTTACCATTATCCTATATCCCCATATCATATCCTAATATAATTATTACATATATTAATTAATAATTAAAATTAGGACTCTAATATAATAAGAGGAGATAATGCATATATAAAATTTCAAACATGATGTAAGTGTTTTCCATTACACTCTAATTTTTATAGTGAATTATTTTGATTAAATTTCTGAAACTAAAAATATATAATCTATTTCTATAAATATTTAATTTATTTTCCTCTTCTATTATTATGAAATTAGAAGTCTCCCATTCATTTCCAAAACTATATATACTGAAAAGTCAGAATGAATTCATTATGGTTAAAACAATAATGAATTTATATTCAGTTGGGAAATATTTTTCTTACCATTCCATATTTTACATTAAATTTTTTATATAATATTTTCCATATTCTACATTGATTTCATGAATTCATATATTTCATGTAGTAATATCTATTTTAAGTATTAAAATGAATAATGTGTTTTATAATGAAGTATTTTTTATTGAGTGTGGGAATAGATGAATTTTTTTAATATGAACAACATGAATGAAGTCTCTATGCATCATGAATACTATTCACTATGAAACGTATGTGAAATTTTTTCAGTAGATCTTCTAAAAAATTCATTAATATTTTTAAAATTTTATCATTTATAATTTGTGATATCAAAATTAAAAGTGTACCTTCCTCTTGAAGTCCCTAATGACCTTATAAATTATTTTTTAATTGATGATACATTATTTTCAATCTAATTATGATTTAATGATGACATGACACTATTATATGATCCTTATTGTTTCCCAAAATATTTATTGGTTATGATGGTGAAATATTGATAAAACCATTTTTCCTTTCCATGTGTTGTCATATTAAGAACTGATAATTTTTTTCATGATCATGTGGAAACTTATGAAGATATTAGGATCCTGTGATAGGGGGTCTATTATATAATTTTATTTAATTGGGTAAAAATTGATATTTTATTTTATCAAAAGGGACATGGAAGGTTACCATAGACCAAAATCTTGTACATTAGTGTTTATACCATTCCCAAATGAAACTATATATTTGTTTATCCCAATACCAATAAAGAAACATGTGTAGGATACATGGTCCAAATAAGCGATGAATTACATGGCTGGTATACATCACAAAAGATTCTATAATTATGATTGTTTAATACTTTAATAAATTAATTTATGAAATTATATTAAACTAATTGTATGATCTCCTGACTCATGATATTTTATTTTAATATGAATAATCTCTTATGAACTATCATGATTTATGTCATTACTCATGATTATGATCTATGAATTATACAATATAGTATAAAAATATGATATTAACTTTCACGCACTCTAATTCTCCTATTATGAATTTATGGTCAATAATATCTCATTTTAAACTATATAAATAATACAACTTCAAATATAATTCATGATCCTTGATAATAACTTTTATTATTTATTTTAAAATAACTCAAGAACATTAATTAATCAATTGTTTGAAAATACCCAAACACCATTATAATGTTCTCTAACTATAATACAATGCATAAAAATTAAATTGTAAATTGTAAATAATTGTAAAATAATTACATAAAATGGGAAATACATTATTTTAAAAAATTTATAAATACACATAATAACAAAAATTATTAATATAAACGAATTGAAATAGTTTCTAGAGTAAAATAGCATTTATTTCTACAAAATGATGATCATTTGTTTTAAAGATTCAATATAATATATTCAATAACATTATTTATCTTTATTAATCTATTATTATTGTAGAAATATTTTTTCCCAAAACATGATGTAATTTAATTATTATTATACCATAAAAAAAGTCATTAGCAAATTCGATATATTTCACTTTTCTATGAAATATCAAATGTTATATAAAATTTTTAAAATGTATTCAAAATTTAATTTTAACATCAATTATTTAAAATTGATGTTTTTTACATTCTTAAAATTCATCAATATATAAAATCATCTCTAAAAAGAAAATGAAATTATTATTGAAAATAATTTTTATTTAAAATTCATTATTAAAAAAATTAAATTTTGTTAATATTTTTTCCAATTAGTTACTATTTAAATAATATTTATATTATAATTCATATATTATAATCACATTTTGTATTATAATATTAAAATTATTAGGAATAAAATATGAATCAAAATTAAAATAGGTAATTTTGTGAAGAAGATTAATATTTATTATTTATCCTGAAAATGTAATCATATTCAGTTGATTGATATCTTTTATTTACATAAGATAGTGAGATTATAGTAATATTTATAATAATATTTTTATAATATATAGTGGACTATTTTAACATTCTATTTCTTTTTAATCAATATGTCGGTAAACTATTTATTTAAGGAAATATATAGTTTGAAATCTTATGATGATATAAGAACCATGGATAACTATATAAACGATCAATCCTCTTATAAAATACAAAAATAAAATTATAATTACTCTTAGGATACAGAAAATAAATATGTGAAATCATATTCTGAATTACAATGGTTTTCATAATAATCAAAATATATGTTGGTCAGGTGAATGGTTATACATTGAAAATAATCACTAAATGTAATTCTCTTTGAAAATGTCATCCTTATGCATCTTAGATTGTTAAATCTTATTTATAATATCATTGGAGGTTTTAAAAAGTACCCCAATCATATATAAATTATAATTACTATATGAAATGTCATGAAATTTTATATTGTTACACAATAGTCAACATGAAATATAAAATTTTAGTTTACAACTGACTACTAAACATCACTTACATGACTTATCAATTTCATAATCACCATGATAGAAGATACATAAATTTTGAGTTGTAAATATGAACAAAGAAACCATTAATGGAATCCACCTCCCTAACCATTCCATGATAAGCCACATTTTAATGTCAATCTCCTAAAATTATCACACTATATTATATTCTGAAACTCTTTTCTAAAATCATAAAAACTATAAGATTGAATATCTGGAAATATCTTCATCTTGGAATTATGAAAAATTGTACCATTGAATATCTGAAACAAAACCATTATTATATTTGTAAATTAAAATCAAGAAATATCATATTGAAAAATATTCAAGAGAATAGTTTTTACCATTAATTAAAAAGAAGGGGCCCAAAACATTTTAATATAGTCTCAACATCCTACATCAGATTCAAAACCCAAATTATAATATTTCCTAGACTAAAAAATGATATAATTAATAGAATCGAATCCCAATTTACTCATAAGAGGAACATATTCCTCTTTACCCATATTTCATGAATTTACTCTACATGGATACATCATGGGTCATATAGTTGAATACCAGCTGTGAATGCTATGAATAACAGTTTATGGCTAAAAAACATGTTTTAAGGGTATATGAAAATATATGTTAGAGAAATTAACCTTTTAATTTATAGGTATTAAAAAAAAATATCAGTACAAAAAAATCATAGATATAATAATACTAATTACCCAATCATAATATAATAATTCATGTGTTTTTATTGTTCTAACTAAAATCCAAATAAAATTAAAGGTGAAATACTGAAAAAATAGTGACACCATAGATTTATGAAAACCATCCATTAATAAGAAATTAAGGTTATTACAATTATCCAACACTATTATGAAAATATATTAAATTATAATTTAGATATAGTGTATATTATGCAGGTATACTTCAGATATTTATCAATGAAAACACTCAATCTAAATTTTTAATATTTTTTCTATGTCATTTGTTAATAAAATTCAAAATTAAAACATGATCCCAATCTCAATCAATATATAATTTTGACTTATTATAGTATTCCACAACAAAACGGTATATAAAATATAAATAATAATCATGAAAATAAAGAATCAAAGGAATCCCAAACATAATTCGACACTGATATATTTTCCCTCACATACTAAAAGTATTTGTATTACGACTCGCATACCATCTATTTTATATAATACCATAACTATAACACCATACCACATATACATACAATATGCAACTCCTATTAAAAAAATATAGTAAAATAAATATAATCATAATAATGATTATAAGTGAAATTTCTTGTGTGGAAGTAATTAGTCATTTTTTCAACGTAACCAAATATAATGAGGATCCTATAGTACCCAAAATAATATATGGGTGTGAGTTAGGTTTTTAAACATGTGTTGTGGAGTAGAGAAATATAAAATTCATATAATTATTTTTAGTAATTTAAAACCCCCATGTTATGTTACACAACCAATAGAAGACACCAATATTTATCTTGTCCCTTATATCATCACTAGAACATAATTATGACATTCATATAACAGATCACAATATTCCAACCACATAAATAAATTAATAGCCTTAAAATTGTAATTTTCTATTTATAATCATTTACCTACTCATAAAAAATCTATTTACAATGTCAATCAATTAAATTAAATAATTTTCTATTTTATTATAAATCTAGAATTCCATTTATTCCAATTTTTTAGTTAAAAAACAATGAAGTCTACTATAAATAATTTTTATTCTCTCTATAATTTAATTTGTGTTTGAGTTTTCCTTAATTTTTGTAATAAATGTGGGTATAATAAAAAACATTTCTCTAATAACATCACCATAATAACACCTTATTAATTAAAAATACCACATTATCAACACTATTAATAATCTACCACATTTTAATACATCATACAAATTATAAAAAACTATAAACATTATTAAAATAATAATTAAAAGGTCATAACCCTCTCTAATTAAATTAATTTATAATTATAATTATTAAAAAGTTTTTTTTAATAAAAGTAATTCATGATAATTAAAAATTGATAATATGAAAATAAATAAAGTTATATAATAACCAGCCATAATGAATACATGGTTAACAAGTTTATTAAAAATGTATCCCATTTATAAAGTTTTTTAGATGAAAAATATATAACACAATATATATAAATATTATTTTGAAACAACTCAATCATTATACTTGAAATTATTAGGTAGAGAAAGAAGAATATGATATTATGGTTATTATAGGTAGATTTGTGATGTTCATGTTTGTGTTCACACATAAGTTACAAAAATAATTTGGTCATAAGACCTCAAGTGATCCTTCCCATATCATAGAGTCTTATGATAAGAATTAATGGTCTATGATATTTTTTTGGAGTGACAATATCGTCTTTAAAAAAATAAAACAACGGTATTCAATAATTGTAAAGTATGGAAACAATATATTATATGAACTGAAAAAGTATAAGCCATCTAGATAAAATGAATAGAAAGAAGTGAAATCATTAACATAAAAAATGGTGTTTTCTCAATATGTTTTAAAAATGATAACACATGTAAGTAGAGTACCATGAATATATAAAAAGTTATACAAAACTATAAAACAAAAAAATATCTCTAATTAAATTATTAAAATAATAATAATTCACTTCTCCTATACTCTATTACATAATATAAAATTACAACTCCAAAGTTGTGTACATACATTTGTCCCTACCTACATCAAAAAATATTTTTTGAGTAACAATTTGAATCCTGAAGAGGGTATAGATATACTCTATAGTCCCTTGTGTCTACAACTATCCATTATGATCATATAATGTGACATGTGTGCAGGTAATAACCTATGTGCAATCCTAAATTAAAAAAATCATATTTCTCTGAGTTAATCATGAGATAGTCAAATGAAACTACCCAATTCAGCATAAGATGGAATATCTTGTAATATATTTTTTATTGTATATATATATATAGAAACCCATGCTTGTGATAAATAGATAATAAACCTATATAGATAAATATTCTACACCTTACACAAACACATTCTTGAGGACCATAATAGTTTATTGTATTTGGCATGTTTTAATATAATCATCTTAATTCATAAATGATATTGAATGTGTCCAATAAATAGCATACACTGTAGTTCTCTTCTAAAACAAAACCAAAATATGACAATTCTACATGACATGGGGAATCAATAATAAGAAAGGGTGAGAGAAAATGTTAATTAATTGTAAAAAATGGAGATACAAAATCTTAACATTAGAATAAGGGTATGAGAACATGAGAATAGAATTTATAAATCATACTATTCATATCAATGATCATAATCTTTACATGTTTGATAATGATAATTAGTTAACAATATATATATTAGAATAAAATCCAATAACATTATTCATAAGATAAAAACATTTTCATAAGACATGAAAATGTGAAATATACATATGCATATAAAATCATTTACAAAGTTTTCAATGATCATTTCCAAAACCAAAATAGTGTAATGGGTTCAATACAAAAAACCATCATAGTTGTAGAGGTTTACTCACAAGAAAATCATAATGGAAAAAGTCCATTATTAAACATGGACCAGACTCCAATCACCACATTTTTATCTTATAAGATATTATTAATTACTCAATTCGTTGGTGGTAGATATAGGTCCCACCCAACACATAATGAAAAACATATTTATGTGATAAAACAAATTTATTTCATTAATAATATAATAACTTATTACATTAATGTGGTTTCATAATCATTTCATCTATTCATAACCTATAGAAATGATACATGGTTGATAATCATTTCATCATTTCATCAACGGATACACAATTGAAGAAGAATCAAGATTTTTGAGAATTTTCTTTAGGGTATATCACATAGAGTTCAAATAGGTTTCCTAAATATCATAATATACTAAAACATTCATAATAATAATTAATTTTATCATTGGTTCATATCCCCAATAATGAATAAAATACATAAAATCATGTCATATTACATGTAAATTGAATTTGAATGACAAATCACAGGGAATAATTTTATTGGATGATAATTTTTTTGAAAATCATTTTTTGAAACATAAATAATTTCAGAAATGCTTTTCTATGGAAATAAACATGAACACATATAATGATAAATTTTAAAATTATTTAAAAAAGTTCAATTTCGAAATGTCATTCACACATGGAAAACCAATATTTAATACATAAAGAATTTAATTTTTTCTATTGAAAATAAAAACTAAAAAACATAATTGATTCATTAAATAATTATGGTCATGGAAAAAAGATTATTCATCCACCCCATAGATACAAAAAAATTATTATTTCATAAAATTTTTAGTAAAATACAAATGAAAATTATTTATAAAATGACATTAAAATAATATTATTTAAAAAACAAAAAAAAATTGTGTTAATGACATATTAAAATCACATGTTAACAATTAATCATTTTTGAAAACATTTTTAGAAAACATTATTTTTGACGAATAAGGATTTCTGACCAAATCAAAAAATAATGTCATATTTTCATAAGAACGTGTTATAAATTATTGTAAGTATCAAATAGTATATATATCTTACTATTTTATGAAAAAATCATGAATAACAAGTGAAGAAGAAAATTCTTGATTTTAATTAGACACAGATCGTCAGATTTTATAATTCATATTCTAATCATAAATGAACCGCATAAATGATAGTTTTGTAAGAAAAAATATTTAACACTTTGGTCGATTTTATCACAATCCCAATTATTTAAAAATATGAAATTAAAATAAATATAATATTATGATAAATAAATTCATTATATTACCTAAAATTTAGGCTTTATAATCTTTTCATCATGAAATTTATGCACATAATATACTGAACATCTTAATGAAGGGAAATTTAGACTAAAACCCCTTTTAGATTGGTTAAATTTTGAAAATTAAACACTATGAAATAGATATCATAAAATTTATTTATAAACCTTAATATATATCTTATGAATCCTAATAATATGAATTCATGGTTAGTATGTTCACTATATAAAAGAAATATGTGTTGAATATGGCATGTGTCTCACTAAAGTAAAAATGTGAAACATATCTTCCCATACCTTATATTTTGACCTTCATCATAATTTTTTATTATTATTTTATAATAAAAATAAAATTATTATACATAAATTCCATAAAAATATTTTTTTATATCCAACCATATGTGATGATATGATGATCGTATATTAGTTTTTTATCAATAGTTCAATGTTAAAGTTGTATTTTGGTAAAAAAATCAACGTTTTCCATATAAGATTTTAATAGTTATTTTTTCATCCTAAATAGATAATTTTTTCAATATATCTATAATATAAATTTTGGAAAAAATATCATACATTTTCATTAAATATTTTATTATACAAATCCAAAAAATAGTGATACTTAAAAAATAAACTGTTCATAGTGACGGTAGGCTATACATATGCATGAATGGTCCTTCTAATTTTTTGTTAGATTGAATTAAATTAAAATAAATTATCTATTTTTTTTAAAAAAAAACATATATTTCATTTATATAATAAAAATACCATTAAAACCTTCTTTAATACATTTTACATAAATTATGAATGAATCAAATCTCTTTGTAAGGTTGTAATCCACTATACACTTAATTGTGGTCATCATATTCCTAAAAAGTGTATTGAATGACGTTAAGGGTTACATAATAATTCCAAAGAAATTATAATATAATAAAAATGTTATATATATAATATATATATATATAGATAACATTTTTTGGTGATAATGCAAAAAATAAATACCTTTGGTTCGTGGGGAGGTAATCTACTGTACACATGAACTATAATTTCATAACCCATCTGTTTAATATTCATATAATTTTAGAATTCTTATGAGGCATAAAAATAATAATTATATATAATATACTTACTATATTATAATATCAGGATATAATTATAATTGATAATGGAATAAATTAAACAGAAAAGGAAGTTGATGAAAGTTAGCTCTTTGTCCACAATCATCCTAATATTTGCACCAAAACCCTTAATAACAACGATTGTTATCCTTAATATATATAATAATACTAGTATAGTTAATTTTAAATATGATTTTGGAATGTATTGGATGAACTAAAATGGTTTTATGTTATAAAAAAATAATGATATGGGTGGTCTTTTATAACTGTGAAAGATGAGAGACTTTGTATTTATTAAAATAATTAAGTTATACCAAAGTATTCATATGAAAAAAGGGAATTAAAATATAAATAATCGATCAATAGAGATATAATTGTCAAAATATAGTAATAAAGTTGTTTTTATTTAATTTTATAGGTCATTTTAGCCCTTATCTTTTCAGTTTAACCCCATGGAAATCTAATTTTTACCTTAACAACTCTAAATAATTTTTATAGTTTTTATGCTTTATTTTAGTGATAAAATAAGATGGCCATATTATATAATATAAATTATCTTGATTATAAATATATAATTAATTTTTCTAAATTCCATTAACATATGATGTAAGTAAACATTAAATCAAATCCCACTAAGGTGACGAGACAACAGTTTTTAAAGGGAAAATGATGAGACGTTTTATATAGTGTTTATATAAAAATTATGTATTAAATTGATTAAAATGAAATGATTTGGATAAATAGATTTAAATTGAACAAATATTAAATTAGAAACACTTAAAAAAGATTTACATTTATAAATACATAAATCAAAATGGTATATTTCAATTAAAATATAGTCCTTTTCAATAATCACCAAAAATATTTTTTTAATGAATTTATAAAAAATTCACAACAATATAATTTTTACATAATGATTTTAAAAATTGTATTTTTTAAATTAAATTTAATAATAAGTATAAAGATTATATTTAAAATACAAACTTTAGAAATGAAGAAAAGTGTGTTTTCAAGAAGTACCTTATTTTCAAAGAGAATATAATTTTATATATATATTATGTGTAATAATAACCATTTTATGAATATATGTTAAAATTTTTTGATATAGAATATATAAATTCAAATTAAATTAATTATTATTAGATATTAATTTCATTAATAAAAATTAATAATCATTATTCAATTTAGAATATTTTTTAGAAAAAAACCCATTTAATCCCCAAAAAGGCGTTACTAAAATAGATATATAAATTTCATAAATATGTAAATTATTAAATTAAATACAAATAATGGGTAAATATATTTCCTTAAAACGAAATTGGTTATTTAAATTACTTAAATTATATAAAATAATTGATAGTGCTACAAAGTTGTATTTTTAACTACTCAACAGTCAATATTTTATGAAAATAACAAAAAACTTCTCCATAAGTTAATTTCGATATGATGATTACAAATGTGAAGTTCATTTTATGAAAATAAATTATTTAGGATATAAAATATATTTCTAATATTTTATTATAAAAATAAAACATAATACTTCTAAAAAACACATTATTGATGAATATATTTTCATTACAAAAAATGTATTCATTAGTTAAAAAATATTAATAGATAAATCTATATTGATTTTAAATTTATAATTATATTTCATAATTTATTTAGAAATATTAATACCCTTTAATTTAATAGTTAATTTATATTGGTCATATTTATTGTAATATATTTTTTATAGTTTAGTAAATCTATTTTGTAGAGTGTCATGCACACCATCAAAGAAACTCATTGTTGCATGTAATTAAAGATAAACATTGTATTTAATAAAAATAAAAAATATTAAATATGTAATGACCCGTAATTTCCATGGAAAATGTTTTTTTAAATACATGTGAATTTAACGAGTCCACGAAAATTGACGGTGCTTGATTCCGAGGCCCGGTGTGCCCGGAATCAATTTCTGAAATTTTGTTCGAGTACATTCAGTAAACGTATGATCATGTTTCAATAACATTTAAACCGGTGCTGGGAATTGAATTCTGAGGGAACCATTGAACTCACAACACCCGTATTCGCTTAAGGAGACTTTCACTTCGACGATAGTGAGTCGAGAATATAACTTAGATTTTTGGTTTTCTTGGAAAAATAACAAAATAAATTGAGCTGCACTTTATTTTATTTAAGTTTCAATGTGGTTTACTTGTAGTTAAAACCTACTCATGGGAGTTGGAGGTGGGACCACCACACCTTAACCTCTCATGAGAGGTTATGGTGCTGGGGCACACCCGAACATAACCTCCCGTAGGAGGTTACCTCATGGGGACCACACGGGGCTTAACCCCCCTTTTGATGGAGGATAGTACATCCTCTCAACCCGTCCTCATTAATGAGGGTGAGCCTCTTGAACTTCCCTTTAATTAATTGGGGCCAAACCCTTCAAATTAATTAAAGGGAGCCTACCTAATTAATTAGTCCAATTCGAATATTTTCTAACAAATCAATAGGATATTTTAATCTATTATATTGTTGGAAAATTCATTTTGGTGGGAGCATAGAGAAGAGAGATTGGGAGAATTAGAGTTCTTCAGTGAATAACTCCATCTCCCAATGAAGAACGAAGAGCGAAGAATTTCTACCTTCTTTGAATTCTTCCTCGAAACATCAACCGTAGTGCGACGTCTTTGACAAACGACTTTTGCATCGTCATCAACGAGTTGATGCAACTCGGGTTTGGAAGTGCGTGGCGGATGCGACGAATGATGATCCTCTTCATCTACTTTCCGCGACACCTTCGATGAATGATGAACGACGAACAAATTTAGGGGTTTAATTTTATCTAAGTATGATCTTTCACATGTTCTTCCTTTCTCTCAAAATTAAGAACGATGGTTGTTGTGCTTCATATTTGTAAGCCTATTGATACCACCCTAATCGTAGAGGTTGTGGGCCAAACCAACATGGAATAACCACTCTGCCAATCTTGTTTATGGTAATCGTTGGCATGGTGATGAAGCAACGTGGTGACAAAGGCGTCAGAAGAGAAATGTCGCACTACACGAGGAATCCATGAACCACACCGCCCATGCGGCGCCCCACACCACAGACAGCAGAACTGACTGCCGGCCAGCCTACCCGGCCACCCCGTCGGCCCGCCCAGGCCGCCTTTGGGCTTGTCAAGCTGCCCAGCCTACCTGTACAGGCCACCTCTCGGCCCACCCGACCGCCCCGCCTGCCTTCCCAGGTTTCCCCCGGCCTGCCCAGGCCACCCACCGGCCTGCACGGTTGCCCCGCCGGCCTTCCCACACTGCCCCCGGCCTGCTCGGCCGCCCCTTCGGCCTGCCCAAGCTGCCTCCCCGCCTGCACGGCTGCACCGCCAGCATTCCGAGCCGCTGCCCGGCCAGGATGACCTCCCTGCCGGCCTGCCCAGGCCACCCCCATTATACCTGGACGTCCCTCCACCCTGCCTAGGCCGCACCCAGGTTCTAAGCCGAAATAACCAAGCCACGCCGGCCTACCGAGTCAGCCCGAGGCCTCCCTCGCGGCACCAATGGCCTAACTGGCTTGGCCTCCCGGGCCGAGCCGCCCAAACCACGCCTCTTATGGTGCTGGCCGAACCTAATCGGTTGTGCCCTTTAGGCTGAGCTGCTCTCCTCACAGCGACCTCTGGGCCAAAATTCCCTCGTAGTCTGCTGCGCTGGGCCCAGCAGACCGGTCTGAACATAACAGGTTTCCCCACCCAATGTTCCCAACAAGACCGATCTGGTCTGACCGTGTCGAACTAGAGAGGGTCAACCCAGACTGGGTTCGGCCGGGTCAGTCCTACCGAGTCGGACCAGACACATTCCCACTACCGACACTTTACTTACTTTGGCCATATCTTTGGAACCGGACGATCGTTTGACAAACCGTCAGAGGCATTGGTTTTATTGGAGCACAATATTCAATATGAGAATACCCCATATATGTTTAGGTTACATTTGAGATACGGTTAGGTTGCATTGTGTATGAATCCAACCGGGGCCCTGAGACTGAAGGGCTAATAACTCGCAGACCGGGAGTCTGATTGACGCCTCATCTATTGTGTTGAGACCCCTATGACGTGGTGGACCTCATAGATACTTATTCATGGGAATTTGTGGTAGTTGAAGTATCAACTCTTGGCATGAGACATGTACCCTTCTAGAATCAAGCATGCTTTGTGGAAACCCTGTGGCTGGATGCGCTCTGACTACTGTACCTGGATCCAATGTGGGTCCGATAGTTCTGACGTCTATTCCTGGATCCTTTGGGGGTTCTACAGAATAGCTATTCCGAGATCCTATGTGGGTCTGAGAGCTCTGACTTCTCTTCTGGGATCCTGTGTGGGTCTGACAGCTCTGACTTCTCTTCTGGGATCCTGTGTGGGTCTGACATTTATGACTTCTTTTCCTGGATCCTGTGTGGGTTCGACAAAATAGCTGGTCCTAGATCCCTTGGGGGTCTGACATCTTCAACTAATGTTCTTGGATCCTGTGTGGGTCCGACAGTTCTAACTACTGGTCCTGTATCCCGTGTGTGTCCAACAACATATATTATTTAGTGGCTATATATGATCATCTCTATCTCTATACTTAAGTTGTATACCAGTGTGAGTTGAGTCAGTGACATCTGTGTTTTCATCATGATTGATATGGGTTACTTGATAACATAGGTATATGTATGGTCATATACCTAAGTAATGGATATCCATTGATTTCATACTTTTTGGTTTATCCTTGGTGGAATTTGAGAGAAAATAGTGGTCTTGGGGTCCCTACTGAGTATCATTATACTCACCCCTGCACGGGATATGCCATCACCTCGTTGTGTTTGATGCAGATGACAGACACCGCTGACCGAGGATGAGTGTTCCAGGACTGGATGGTACCTGGAGGTGGACCATATGACCTGTCTATAAACGGAGGAGACCAATAGATGTGGAGTTCTGAGGAGGATATCTGCACCCACCCTTCAGGTAGGTTCTATGGTGGATGATCTAGGAGCTACTTTTAACATTTTAGTTGTTTTTTCGATTTCAGTTGTACTTTTACATTCAGTTGGGCATGCATTTCCAGCCCCTATACATTCAGAACTATCTTGTTATATAGTTTTACAGAGTGTTTTGTATGCAGCTGTGTACTATGTTGTGTGATTTTTCAGTTATAAAGTCAATTCCTTCCCAGTTTAGGGATTTACGCATTTGGTGCTAGTCACCAGACCCTGGCCTATTGAAGGTGGGCTTGGGGTAGTCACGACACGGGCCCTATGGGACGAGTTGTGAAAAAATGGAATCATAGGAGTTGGTTCTTCCATAAAACTTATGAATCCGATCTTTCTTTTTTTGGAAGAAATAGTGTTAAGAGTACTATGTGTGGTTTTCAGTTCTGGGAGTCCAGTGTTGGTGCAGCGGCCGATGTATCCATACACCAGGCCCCTGACATTTTATTTCCAACTCAGTGCATGAAAACACTGATTCTGTGTAAGTTTCAATAGTATTCTTTATTATCTCTTAGAGTGATCTCACCAGTTATGACATATTGATCATGGCACACCTTTATCTTTTCAGGATTTCCCCACACAGATATCCAGCCAGGGTTCCGAGAGTTGTACGAGATGACATCCCATCGAGCGACTAGACCTTGGTGTAGGGCCCTATCATAGTGGAGGCACCAGAGGTACCACTACCCATTGGGCCACCGATACCACCAGAACCAGTAGTAGAGAGTGCACAAATCTATAGCTCATTGAATGAGTTCCAGTGCAAGAGGCCGCCTTGTTTCTGGGGTGAGATGGACTTGGAGGCAACTGAGGATTGACTGGATGTTGTGGTGAGAGTCTTCAGATTGGTAGGGACACCAGCAGACCTTATGGTGATCCATTCTACAAGTCTCTTTCAGGTAGTAGTAGGAAGATGGTGGATCTTGATGCTCCATTTGCATGACGAGGTGACACTTCTTTGGGCAGACTTCGAGGGCCAGTTTCGGGTGGAGTTTATCCCAGCCACCATAAGTTTGGTACAGATATAAGAGATATTTATTCTACAACTGGGTAGAATGAAGGTGGCACAATACTCAGTGAGGCTCACAGATATCTCGTGCTACTCATCTGATATGGTGTGAGACCCATTCATCAGGACCCAGACCTTTGAGCAGGGGCTCTGATGAGAGATCAGAGCTTTGAGGATCTCCCTCAGCATCCAGACGTAGGTGGGGGTGTTGGAGAGAGCCCTCTTCTGGGAGAGTTTGTTTTTTATGAAATCACCAGTAGCAAGACCCACCACAGGGCATCCCATAGTAGAGTATTCTGTAGCATGCAGTGGATAGATGTCGCAGAGGACAATGCAGACCAGACCATCTAGTGGACGACCTCAGGACACAGGTTCGGTTATGCGAGGCACAGGAGATAGAGCTAGTCATGGAAGGAACAGAGAATGTTTCACATGTGGTTGGGAGGGACACATGGCTCATTACTGTTCGAACCACTGTTAGGATGATCAACTGACAGTTGAGGGACCTCCTAGGAAGAGGCTGAGGTTAGATCGATCCGGTTCACAGGGAGAAGGTGGACGTGGATGAGGATCTAGTCATGAAACTGGTGGTGGACGACGTTACAAGGTGTTACCACCACCACCACCAGGAGGTTCCCCCTGACCACAAGGAGTAGGTGGACAGTGGAGAGATCAGCTCCAGGCAGCTGAGGCATATGAACCTAGTGAACCAGAGATGATTCATGGTATGATTTGTGTCTACTCCACCTTATTTTTAGTTCTTATAGACAGATGTGCCAGTCACTCTTTCATTTCCACTTACCGCATTCAGAGCACGAAGATTCCGAAGGATCCGTTAGTTCGATCCTTACAGCTAGAGACTCCTACGGGATCTAATTCAATGATTACGAAATGGGGCTAGAAGTGCGACCATACTCTAGGAGGCCAGAGCTTTGGCTGGGATCTCCTTGTAGTGGCATTGAGGATTTACGATATCATCTTGGGTATGGACTAGTTATCTATAGTCCATTCTCAGATAGATTTTATAAGCTGAAAAGTGTGGTGTGTCCTCAGGGATGAGACCAGATTCACCTTCACCGGTAAGAAGTGAGCCTTTGCAGCAGAAGACAGACATACTCTTAGGAGGGTGCACCCAATCACTCATCAGTTGTCCTACCTTACCCTCGGAGCCGTTGATGTGGAGAGTCCGAGCAATCTAGTAGTGGTGGATCAGTACACAGATGTTTTCCATGATGATGTTTTAGGACTACCTCCTCACATAGAGGTGGACTTCTATACTGGCATGTACCCTGGGATGACACAGATATCTACACCAGTGTATTGGTTGGCTTCTGTGGAGCTTCGTGAGCTGTGGGAACAGCTAGTGGACTTACAGGGGAAGGGATTCATTAGGCCCAGTCATTCTCCCTAGGAAACCCCGATTATGTTCACCGAGAAGGTTGATGGAAACATGAGGCATTGTGTCGACTACTGTCGCCTAAACTTGGTGACCATGAAGAACAAGTACCCACTCCTGATAATTGATATCCTATTTGACCAACTGAAGGGATCACAGTGGCTCTCGAAGATAGTCCTCAGATCAAGCTATCACCAGCTCAGAGTTCGAGATGAGGTTGTACAGAAGACGACAATCAGATGTCGATACAACAACTATGAGTTCCTGGTTATGCCATTCACCATAGCCAATGCTACAATAGTGTTCATGGAACTGATGAATAAGATATTCCATCAATAACTCGATTTCTCTGTCATAGTATTCATCGACGAAATTCTGATCTACTCGACTACTAAGGAGAAGCATGCCTACCATTTGCAGGTAGTACTGGACACACTCTTAGAGCACCACCTTTATAGTATGCTCTCGAAGTGCCAGTTTTGGATCATAGAGGTTCAATTTTTGGTACATGACATATCGGAGGATAGAGTTGCAGTAGATCCAGTGACGATAGATGTGGTACTTCCTTGGGAGCCACCCAAGAGTGTTACAGAGGTACGATGTTTCTTGGGTTCATCTGGTTACTACCAGACGTTTGTATCAGACTTTTCCATAGTTTCAGCCCCACTATAATCCTTGACGATGAAGGGGAAACCCTTTGTGTGGTCGGAGAGATGCTAGCAGAGAATTCAAGAGCTGAGGCAGAGGCTGACTAGTGCCCCCATCTTGAGGATTCCAGAGGAGGGCGTAGGGTACGTAGTTTATTGCGATGCATCAGGGACCAGACTCAGATGTGTCCTGATGTAGGTGTGAGAAGTTATCGCATATGGTTCTCGGTTTCTTAGACAACGTGAGAAGAACTATGCTACCCATGGCTAGGAGTTAGCAGTAGTGGTCTTCACCTTGAAGATGTGGCAACACTATCTTATGGGAAAACGTTTTATAGTTTACTATAGTAACAAGAGTCTCATGTATATCTTCTCTCATAAGGACCTAAAGTAGAGACATCGACGTTGTCTTGAGTTCCTCCAAGACTATGAATTTGAGATATTCTATACTCCTTGGATGGGGAATTTTGTTCTTGATGCACTTAGCCGGAGATCTGGTATACAACAACTTTGAGAGGCGACATAGTAGATGGATTGTTAATAGATTTCTTATTTGGACCGAGATGGAGTAGCTTTCCTTCAGAATCTTATAGTCAATCCTCCACTTAAACAACGTGTTAGGGAGGTAAAACATGGGGATGCTGAATACGAGACACGATGTGCTCAGATATCTACAGGGTAGGCACCTGATGGATTTTCTAAAGGTGGGGAGCACATCATCCTCTTTAGAGGATGTACTATGGTGCCAGTGTCACTTTAGGATGAAGTGTTGAGAGGGTTACACACAACCCCCTCTAGTGGTAAATCCCGGAGATGTGAAGACGTACGAGGACCATCAACGAAAGCACTGGTGGCCAGGTATGATGACGGAATTTGTAGAGTTTGACATTCGATGTCTCACTTGCTTTCAAGTGAAGGCGGAGCTTCAGGTACTAGCATGCTTTGTTCGGCCTATAGAGGTCCCAGAGTGGAAGTGGGATGGGATATCCATGTACTTCATGACCGGTATTCCACATAAGTCCAAGGGAAATGACTCTATCTGGGTCATCGTCGACCGACTCACAGTGTTTCCCCACTTCTACCGTTAAAAGAGAATGGTTAAGTAGAGAGCTTGCGACACCTCTACGTGTATGATAATATATGACTACATAGAGAAACTTATTCTATTATCTCTGATCATGTCACACGATTTACTTAACAACTATAAAAGGGGTTGTAGGAGGCTTTCGGGATGCAACTTCATCTGAGCACCGCCTTCCATCCTCAGACAGATGGTCAGACCGAGCGTACTATTTAGACCCTCAAGGACATGCTCGATGCTGGTGTCCTTGACTTCAGTCGCAGCTGGGAGGATCACATACCTTTGGTGGAGGTTTCATACAACAACAGTTATCACTCCACCATCGGGATGGAACCTTTTTAGGCCTTTAATGGTCGCTCTTGCAGATCGCCACTATGCAGGAAAGACCCTAGGGAGTTCGCACTAGTGGGACCATAGATGGTACGGGCTACCACAGAGAAGTTACAGATCATCCAGGAGTGGATGAAGATTTCACTGAGCTGGTAGGAGTCGTATGCTGATAGGAGATGGAGGCATCTGGAGTTCGAGGATGGAGACCACATCTTTCTATGGGTCTCACCTCAACGAGGTCTATGGATATTTGGATGAGACAGAAATTTTTCTACTAGATTCATCTGACCTTTCTAGGTCCTCAGCAGACTAGGCGAGGTGGATTACCTCTTGGATCTTCCACCTTAGTTGCACCAAATGCACGACGTCTTCCATGTGTCCTAACTGAGGAGAGACGTGCATGGCCCTTCTCATATCATCGACCATATGGAGATGGACATCAACGATGGGGACAATTTTATGTAGGTTTTAGTGGAGATTGAGGATGGACAAGAGCTTGTAATTTGTGGATGGTTAATACCTCTAGTGCACATACGTTGGCTGCACGAGAACCTCCAAGAGATCACATGGGAGCAGGAGGCTCAAATTCATGCTCAGTACCCCCATTTGTTCCCTTTGTTCGAGTTGTAGCTTATGGGGACATAAATCCCTGCTGAGGGGAGAATATAAATACTCGAAATTTCCATGGAAATTTTTTTCTTAAATACATGGGAATTTTACGAGTCCACAAAAATTCACAACACTTGATTCCGAGGCACGGTGTTCCCAGAATCAATTTCTGATGTTTTTTTCAGTTACATTCATTAAACGTACGAGCGGGTTTTTCTGACTTTTGAACCGGTGATCGGAATTAAAATATGAGGGCACTGTTGAACTTTTAACGCCAGTATTATCTTATGGAGACTTTCACTTCGATGGTAGTGAGCCTAAAATAGAAGTTGGTTTATGGGTTTTCATGGAAAAATAATAAAATCAAGTGAGGAACACTTTATTTTATTCAATATACCATTTGATTGACTAGTAGTTAAAACCTCCTCATGGGAGTTGGAGGTGGGACCACCACACCTTAACCTCCAATGAAAGGGTATGGTGGTGGGTCCCACCTGAACATAACCTCCTGCGATTGGTTACGTCATGGGGACCACACAGGGCTTAACCCTCCTTTTGATGGAGGAGAGTAAAACCTCTCAACTATCCCTCATTATTGAGGGAGAGCTTCTTGACCTTCCCTTTAATTAATTCGTGCCAACCCCTTGACATTAATTAAAGGGATATTACCTAATTAATTAGTCCAATTTGAATATTTTCCAACAATTTAATAGGATATTTCAATCTATTATTTTTTTGGCATATTCATTTTGGTGGTAACATGGAGAAGAGGGCTTGGGAGAATTAGATTTCTTCAACGAAGAACTCCATCTCCCAATGAATAATGATGAACAAAGAATGATGACCTTCTTTGACTTATTCCTTGAAGCTTAAACCATCGTGATACGTCTTCAATGACTGACTTTCGGATTGTCATCAACAAGCTGACACAGCTCGAGTTAGGAATTGTGTGGCGGATGCAACGAATGACGATCATCTTCATCTACTTTCTGCGACTCAGTCAATGAACGAAAAATGACGAACAAAGGTAGGGGTTTAATTTTATCTATGTATGATCTTTTTAGTGTTCTTTCTTTCTCTCCAAATGAAGAATGTGGGTTTTTGTGCTTCATACTTGCGAGACTCTTGATACCATGAAAATCGAAGAGGGTACGGGCCTAACCATCATGGCATGACCCCTGAGTCGATCTTGTTTTTGGTAAACGTTGGAATGGAGAAGAAGCAACGAGGAGACGAAGGCGACAGAGGACAACAGTCGCGCTACCTGCGACTTCTGTGAACCGCGCCACCCCTGCAATGTCCCGCACCACCGCAAGACAGACCGGCCACCTGCCGCCAGCCGGACCGACCGCCCCACCAACCTACCATGGCCACTTCTCGGCCACCCCGCCACCTTGCCCGGACCACCTCCCGGCCTGCCCGACTGCCCTGCTGGCCTGCCCGGGCCTCCTCCTGGGCTACCCGGCCACCCCGCCGGCCTACCCAGGACACCTCCCGACCTACCCAACCAGCCCTCCGGCCTGCTGAGGCTGCCACCCCGCCTGCTGAGGCTGCCCCCAGCCTGCCCGGCTGCCCCGCCTACCTGCCCAGGCCGCCACCCGGCCTGATCGACCACCCCCTGGGCCCGCCTAGGCCACCTCGGGGCCTACCCGACCGCAACCCAGCCTTCCCGGCCACCCACTAGCCTTGAATGGCTACAACCCTACCTGCCTGGCTGCCCCGCCAGCCTGCCCATGCCGCACCCCGATTCTCGACCGAATCGGCCGAGCCGCGCCAGCCTACCGAGCCAGCCCGCGGCCACCCTCGCGGAATTGCTAGCAAAACTAGCTCAGCCTCCCAGGCTGATCCGCCCTAACTGCACCTATCACATCACTAGCCGAACCAAAGAAGGCGCACACTTTGGGCCGAGTCGCACCCCTCGTGGTGCTAACCGAACCGAACCACCCTTGTAGTCTTCTAGGTCGGCCCCATCAGGCTTGGCCAAACCTAACAGGCTGGCCCGGCCTATTGGCTGAGCCAGACCCAACTGGCCTAATCTGGTTGACCCATATCGAGTTAGCCCAGACCGGTTCAGGCCAGGTCCATCCGACCGAGTCGGACCAGACCCGAGCCTACTACCGACCCTTTACTTCCTTTGACCATATTCCGGGCACCAGACGACCACTGGATGAACAAATAGCGGCACTTTTTTTCTTGGAGTGCGAGAGTCCTTTGGAGAATACCCCAATCAGATTCTGGGTTGCAGTTGAAATATGGTTAGGTTGGATCATGCATGAATCCCACAGGGCCCCAGAGACTTAAATGAAAATAACTCACAGACCAGGAATCTGATTGACGCACCATTTATTGCATTGAGACCCCTATGACTAGGTGGACCTCAGAAATACTTTTCATGGGACTTTGTGGTGGTTGATGTATCAAATTTTGATTTCAGGAGCATAACCTCCCAGAATCAAGAATTCTTTGTGGAGACCATCTGGCTGGCTGCACTCTGACAACTATTCTTGGATGATGTGTGGGTCTGACAGTTCTAACTTCTGTTCCTTGATCATGTGTGGGTTCAAAAGAATAGTTGTTCTTGGATCCTGTGTGGGTCCGACAACTCTAACTGCTATTCCTGGATCCTATGTGGGTATAAGAGTTTTGATTTTTGTTCCTCGATAATGTGTGGGTTCGACAGAATAGCTGGTCCTAGATTTTGTATTGGTCTGACAGCTCCAACTACTTTTCCTGGATCTTTTATAGGTCTGACAGTTCTAACTGTTGGTCCTGGATACTGTGTGGGTCTAACATCGTAGATGATATAGTGGCTATATCTGATCATCTCCATCTCTCTGCATAAGTTGTATACATGTGTGATCTGAGTGATTGACTTTTGTGTTTTCCTAATGATTGAGATGGGTTACTTGTTAACTTAGGTATATTTATGGGCATATACCTATGTAATGGATATCCGTTGATTTCATACACTTTGGATTATCATTTGTGGATTTTGAGAGACCTTGGTGGTATCAGGGTCCCCACTGAGTATCGTTATACTCACCCCTACACGGGCGATTCCCGCACCTCGTTGTGTTGGATGTAGATGATGGACATCGCTGACCGAGATTGAGTGTTCCCGGACAGGACGGTACCCGGAGGTGGACCATACGACTTGTCGGTACATTGTGGAGACCGATATACATGGAGTGCTGAGGAGGATATCTAAACCTACCCTTCAGGTAGGTTTCATGGTGGATGATCCAAGAGCTTCTTTTCACCTTTTAGTTGTTTTGTCTTTTTCAGTTATACTGGTACTTTCAGTTGGGCTTGTATTTTTGACCCCTTTACTTTTCAGAACTGTCATGTTATACAGTTTTACTTAGTGTTTTGTATCCATTTGTGTACTCTCTTGTGTGAGATTTTAGTTATAAAGGAAATGCCTTCTCAGTTTACGGATTTAGGTCTTTGGTGCTAGTCGCCAACCCCTGGCCTATGGAAGGCGGGCTTGGGGTAGTCACGACATGGGCCCTGGGGGATAGTTCATGAAAAACAATATCTGATGAAATATTTAATTAAACCTCTAGGTGTTACATTCTACCACCTTAAATTGACTTTCTCCCTCAAAATAAATCTGAGTAATCATAAGATACAATTTAAATATTTCCATCCCTGAATCCCATGTTATAAACATAAATAATAAAACATCACTACAAAATGGAGTGTTTGAAAAATATGTTTAAAAAAATTCACTAATAAATATAGTCCCACATAGTCGAACAGAGGTGAGAAGTTAATATTTTGAAATGGAAGAAAAATTTTAATAATTCAAGAGAGTGATTTAAATCATTCATCACAAGAATGTGGTATATCCATTGAATGTTGACGACCAGAAATCCATTAACCGAAGATGCATAAAAAGGTTATTGATATCATAAACAATATTGAAAAAATAAAAAAAAATTATTTCTACATCATTTTCCTAATAATATGATATATATGCATGGTTTCATTCAATTAATATGAAACTTATCACATGGTTATTCCTCGATCAATTTTCACTTCATATCATACTCTATGAAATGATGGTGAATTTTTTATTCCCGAAGAACATAAAATATCATAAGAAGCATATATAGGAAGACATGTTCCTCGATCTATCATTAGTTATAATCTAAAAACAATAGAGAACCTATTTATTAATATATATATATATATATTTGGTGAAATATTACATTAATCACTAAATCCTCAAAGAACATAAAGAATAACCATATAATAAATGGTAACCCTTACGACCAGTAAAAAAACTAAAATCTAAAACATTATGATAGACATCACCTAATATTAAAAATGAAAGCATCATTAATCGCCCCCACTAATATTTTTTGATGTATCACTTAATGGTTTTATATCTAACATGTGAATAACTTTATCTTGTCTCCTCTTATATAAGTTAATAACATGAATTACAATAAAACCTCAGTGAAAACATTAATTATTCATTATTACATGAAAAAACAACAGATTACATCATATGATCCATAGATCTAGTAATTTTTTAAACTCTGCCAATTGTAATAAAAATCCATTGTCCAAAAATCATGAATATGTTCTTAGGTTTTTTATATTATCTAGTATACTTTATCTAAATCAATCATGTCATTATCCCAACATCATTTTCTCTAAATTAAAAAATGTTTTATGTTATCATCATAATATCTCATTTTACTTAAATATGTTTCCTTTAAATTTGTATCATTCTACATATTATTTTAATTCCTTAAAGAGAAACATATATTTAGTAATTAATATATATTAAATTATTCATAAAACATAATCATTGAATAAATATACATAAATAAATCAATGAATCCAATTCTATATAAACCATTAACCTCTCTATTTCATTAGGTTCATAAAAACTTCTTCCATTTATATGTAGTTTTTTACTTCTTTTGTCATTCGTAAAATAATCGTAACTCAACAACCTCATCAAATATATGATTTATATTTCCCCTTAGAAAATCAATTTGTATAATGGAAAAAATTAAAAATGTAATTCCTTCAGAAGTCAATGATATCTTAGGGAGGCCGTTATTATAATACATGAAATTAACCAATCATTTCATTTTCCCAATTTATGAAAATTCATTATATCCTAATTTTCTTTAGAAGAAACATTCTACAAATTCATCTATAAGATCCTATTTTGTTTTTCTTCCCAAATTATCCATACACAAGAAGATGGTACTTCATTACTATGTGGTTTCCAGTAACATAACTATCAAAAAACTATTTTTTTCACATGGATGGTGAGTCTTAGAGTTGGGTATGTTATATGTTTTTAATCATTCTCTATTAATACTGATTATTCATTTCCGAACCATATTTCACTCACATCGTAATCACATCTAGATAATAATTAGAAAAATTTCCATCACATTCAATCATTGATAAGTTCCATCTAGTTTATTCCATTTACTATTGACAAAAATCATAGAGTGATAAACAATATTCTTAGAGAAAATCTACATGATTAGGAAATAATCACTTATAGGATTTGTACATCATAACACCTTATTTTTAATATATGAAACCATAGTTTTATAATAGGAAATTAATAAAAATTCTTTAGTTGGTCATTTACTACTGATTATTATGTTTTTTTAATTTGAAATACATATCCTCTTGGAGTCTCATTCTTGATGTGTAGTAAGGTCTATAATAGTGAACTAATTAAAAATTGATTCTAGATCAATGTTTCATTTTCTAAGTTACTATCTTTAAGAACCTCTGTGATATAGCCACATCAACTTGTAATAACTAGAGAGAGATTTCATTTCGTTAAAACAACTGGTTCATGTTTTTACCACAATTCTAGTACAGTATCTTATACATTGAAAAATCTGTAAACATATCCTTTAAGACATCCCTATAAATATACTGAGAAATATACTTTGGGATATCACTAGTGTTTTCACATCCTAGTTTCCAATTTTTGACAAAAATTATCATTTAATAGAAACTATATAGATATGTGATTATAAAACATATATATTACATGATTCTTGATAAAAATTCTAGATAAAATAAATACACATGCGCGATGATAATAATAATTTAGAATTGTTGGAAACATGGAACTCACTCTTCATAAATCATGATATATATAGAATTTATTACCAAAAGATCATTCCGACTAGTATTCTTCAAAAAAAATACTCTACATAACAAATTTCATCATAAAATATGATAAGAAGCAAAAGAAAGTGTGATCTTAGATGCTATGTATTTGTAATAAAAGAGATTCTTTAGAATAACATGAAAAAGATCATATTACAACCTGATTATAACATTTAAAAAACATACCCGACATATGAAAGATCATATTACTAGTCATGTTGTAATAATTTTTAGTAAATAATACATTAATGATGATTAATTACAATATTATAATCTAGGAGAGACTGAAATTTAATATGAAATGGAATTGTGGTACAAAAAACCACAAAAAATAATTTCCATAGTAGTAAACGCTAATTTTCAATGCCATCATTGCAGAACGGGTTTATCCCCAAACCATAGTAGTTTTCATGATTCACACACAAAACCATCACATAGTAAAAAATTCCCTTAATAAAATACGTTCACTCCCTAATTATGGTCTTATCTATATCATCACATCTCAACAATTAACTAATATATTAGAGGGATATATATAACCTTCCAATGATATAATGACCTTCAATCATTTTTTCCACGTTATCGTTAAAAATTTATCATATCCAATACCATAAAATTATTCGGACTTTAAAACATTTGATCATATCGTAACCTGTGGAAAATAGAAATTCTTGCTAATCATTCTATAAATTCATCAAAGAATAACTCTGGGAAAATGAAATGGGATTCAAAATCATTTTTTTCATGATATTACAAGTGGAATGGAAACTAGATTCCAAAACATATTGTCATAAAAACCCATTTAGAGAAGAATAAGAATTGTTTTCTAGGTTAATATACCTAGTAAATTATATGCTAAATCCATAGATGTTATCATAGATGAATAATTAATATTAATTTTAAATAACATGAAATGTTTCTGAGGAAAATAAAATTTCTTTAAAAATAAATATCTAATAAATAATATATTTTTGAAATAATTTTCAATGAAAATGAACTTCAAAATGTATACAATATTTTGTAGACTTATTTAAAAAATTTCATCATGAAAATATCCATTTTGAATTTAAATTCCCTCTTTTAAAACTAACATTTTAAAATATTTTTCATTTATAGTATCCTTGAAATAATATGGATTTTTCTTCATTGAAAATAACTTTAATGATGATGTTATGTTTTGTTAAAACTATTTATGTTAAAATTATGATTACATTAATAATTTCAGTAAGAACTAAATTGGAATCTCTTAGAAGCAGACATGAAGTGTTTTTTTTAAAAAAATTATATAAGGTAAAAAATTGGTAAAAAATTATTTTAACAATAATCAGAGAATAAAAAACATTTTTCATTTCATTTTTTGAAAAAATGGTTTTGAAAAATAAAACAGATTTCAAATCAAACCAGGATATAAAATAGTCTTTATTTAAAAAAAATATCATTTATATTAAGTAAAGGATATTGTATGGTGGTACTATTATAATAAAAATATTGAATAACCATCGTAGAATAAAATTCACGTGTTTCATTAGTTATAAATAATAATATTTTATTCCACAAACTTAATCAGAAATAATCATGATCAAAGATTCTATCATAACATAAAATATCTAACACTTATCTAGATTTGAACCATAAGCCCTATAAAAGAATAAAATAAAATGAAACATATAAAATCATGAGGATAAATAAATTCATTATATTACATGTCCATGTGTATTTATATTCAAATCCTAAAAGAATATTAGATCATGACAAAACATACTTCTCAATGATAGAAAATTGAGACAAAAATCCCAAACCAATTTGTTACCTTTTTAACATCTATCCAATGAATTAGAGATACTAAAATTGATATATTAACTATAATTTATTTTAGGATAGACATCAAAATATACATTCATGGAATATATATTCCCCACATAAATAAAATATGTGGGTAATATGGCATGTGTCTTAAGTATAGAAAAAGTTGGATAGAAACCCCTTACCATCAATCCTGACATCCATTGTAATAATTTAAACAACTTATATAATAAATATATGATTATTAAAAATCTATTGTTGATAAATATTTAAATATAATATACTGTATATTATTTTCTTATAAAAATTTAGTATATATTTATTAACAATTCTATGCTAAAATCACATTTCAATCAATACCTTTTTTATTTTGTGTATATATTTTGTATTATTATTCCATTCCATGTTTCTTAGATCATGGTTTCATTATCTCCATAATTTTATAAAAAATAAAATATCTTATATATTCTGTATAGATATATTTTGGGAAATCTCTAAAATATAGTGACAGAAATTAAATAGTCAATTCATAGATATGGTAGGTCATACATACAAATTAATTATATTTCCATTCTGTATTAGATTGAAATAAAGAAAACTAAATGATTTATATAATAATGAAAAAATATTTTTTATTTCAAACATATAAAATATTTCCATTAAACTCATCCTTAATACCTTCCATGTAATGTGTGAATGGATCACATTGTGTTGTGAGGTGGTAGTCCACCATAACTCAATAGGGAACATCTTATAAATCATGGGATAATATACAAGAAACCACTTGGTGAGTCCCTCTAAGATGTAATATGTATGAATCCATGTATCACTCCAGATTTATAATAACTTATTTAGGAAAATATCATTATTATACTTGTGGCGTCCATCCATGGCTATATAAGTTGGAACCCCAATATTTATCTAAACATGCCACATGGGGTGGTCGTGGATAACATTTTACTAATATCATTTAACAAATCATAGTATTCAATTAAGACATTTAATTTCACAGGTATAACTCAATATATAAAAAAGAATATAATGTGAATATGTATGTGGCCCACCCTTCTCCCATGGTGTAATTAAAATTACAAGTCATTAAAAAATCCATCCACAATAAAACATATTTTGTGGTTTGAATTCATCATAATGTGATATTATCAAAGAACATAATTATCGAGACCCCTATGAAATGGATTTAATCATGGTAATAATCCACTCATGATAATAATTTTGTTAACAAATCTACAAAAATAAATTAATAATCCTTTCATTTAAATAATTACACGTTGAGGAGGCATCAAAAGGCTTTTCAATAGAATTGAATAGTCATGAATAATATAAATATCATGAACTTATATAAATATAAATATACTATAAAGCTTATATGGGTAGTTATATACTCACCTATTTTTGACCTTTAACCCTTGAATGAAAGGGAAAAATTAAATAAATATAAATGTTTCATTAAATTTTGTAATATTAGCTCAAATTATTTTTTCAATCTATACAGTGAGATAAATGATAGGATAAATGTAGAAGATTCAACTTATTACCATTAGTTATCTAATGAAATCATTGATGAATGATTCTCACATAGTATGATGAAAACAGATAAATGACTATATAATTGACATGGGAGACCTCAAATGTGGCTAAGGAAGAGAGACACATGAAATGAATTGGAACGGATGGTTAAAAAATTTATTATGGAATGTATGAAATCAAAATTCCACCTAGATTTAATTGATATCATGTTTTCACTGCACATTTTGTAAAAAAATGTTCCAGCTGTGAGAATGTGTTGCCTAAATGACACTATTACTATGTAATAGTCGAATAATTTGAGAATGTCTTACATAGCGTATACATGTAATGCTCTGAACCCTAAATCTTGGATCTTATTCATAATTTCATTTTATTGGCATGATTATTATAAATCCATCTTTTTGGACTGATTAGATTAGTATTTTTGGAAGACAAAATTTAATATATTGTATCCAATGTACATTTGATAAGATAGAAAATACAACATGATACATAATAAATTGAAATAAAATGCCTCATTGAAAGTATAGTCAAGGTTCTATTCTTCATAACCTAGGGAAAGAAAAATAAAAATGGTGAGCTGAAATGCTCTGCAAGGGTTGCATATAGTGTAATATAGAGATAATAATTAGTGAATCCTAATAAAATCGACATGACTAATATAGAATGATGAATATATGAAAACACTTTCCATCAATAAGATTAGAATAAAAATGTATCCATAGTTTTTTTTAAAATAAAAACCTATTGGATAGTAATAAGTGAATAATGAATAAATAAAATTATTATTATTTGGAAATCATGTATTTGGATGAATAACTATTATACCATCAAAATGGTTAATGTGTGTGGGTATAAACTCATCTGATCTTTGGAGTCAAACTCGAAGGGTTGGTTCCAACTAATTTTTCTCATGAGACCTATCGATGCATCTAGGGGCCATAGTAGGCCCTGCCCATCACTACTAGTCCAAACAATTCATTAAATATATATTTAATAGAAGAATAATATACCTTTTTGATATTTGTATTTAATAAAGCCTTCAGATTAAATAATATTTCAACAGTTAAAATAGTCTTTCTAATAGACACCATGTCTGAACTGGTATAAGGCATAATGAAATAATCACATCCATTATAATGAAAAATGGATATTTACCAAAATTATAATTTCAAATGAAACATTATCTCATATGGGCAGTGCATACACCACATAAGAGATATTTGGTGAACAATACCATGTAAGTCTCAATGAAATTGAAATTGAGATAAAGTCCCTTACAATGTTGTAATCAATCAATTCATATGACCAACATTTAAATAATCACCAAATGAATAATAGAATACCATGATTATAAAGAAAATCATGACATTATATATCAAATTTCAGTACATAAAAACAATACACCAGAAATTAGTAGCCAATAATGGAAATCTCCTACGATTAAAAGTGAGATGACAAATGTCATACCTTATGCCCAAATGTGTTCTTCGATTGATCTTAATGACCTGAATAATCAAATATTTCATCCTTAATTAATTCCTCTAGAAAAAAATTTATATTTAATTGATTTATTTTAACCTTATTGGGTTCATTCATGGCCTATCTGATGGGTTTAAGAGGTTATATTTCATTTTCTTGATGAATTTTCTTCCATGGCTTTTATGATCGGTTTACTTGTATTCGTGAATGTATGTTTCATTGAATTGTGGTCAAACATCTTGTAATGATAATATGTTTTATTAGAAATATTATAAATTATTTAATAATTATTTTGTTTATATTCTAATAGGATGACAAATTAGATAAATGTTAATGAAAAATGCTTGGATTAACATGGCAATTTTGTCCATAATGAACATGTTTGTATTATTATTTTGTATTTTGAGTGTCTAAGGATTAAATAATATTAAATAATATGAAATTAATATATCCTGATGTAGTTCAACCATAAAAATAGTATCATGACCCGAATTGAATATGGAAATTTAAATTGGATACCCATCATCAATGAATGTGATAAATTAACATATCTAGGATGATTTCTTTCATTTTTAGTAAAAGAGGAGGGGAAAATAGAGATGATGATAAAATCTACCATTAGAATAATACAATTATATTTCATGTATGGTACTGTAATTATCATCACATTTGGATGAGGGGCGGGGAGGAGAGGGAAACAAAAGAATTGAACTTGTAAAATAAGTTGAATGAAAAATGAAGAGAGGTTCACCTGTTGAGTACTCCACATTGAGAATCACTTTATGGCCACTATTTTAGGAATTTTCGGTAGACTAGAAAGTCATTGACATGGGGGAGGGTTAGAGATGTGTATTTGGTATAACATAGTTAAGTATCAAATACTGATTGGTGGGAGATAAAGTGGTGGTGAGGGGTTGTTTATATAGTGGAGGGGATGAGGGTTTTGTTAATATTTTAAATATTCATTAATTATTTTTCTATAAGAGAAGAAATAGTGATGATTACATGACCAAAAATAGTAATAAGTGCATGTGAGTTAAAACCATATCTTCTTACCTTAGTAAGATATCATCCATTACTCAATAAATCATGTATTTAGCATTTATCATTATTTATCTTTTTATACAATTCAAAAAAATTCAAGTATTTCAGTGAAATCCCAAAAAATCAGCCTAACCATTTTTCAACATGTAAACTCCGAAAATAAACTACGTTTTTAATAAATAATTTTCTAAATATAATATATTTAATTTTAAATTTATATCATCATTTATTAAAAAATTACCAATACTTAAAATATTCATTTTCATTTTAGGGTTCCTAAATTTTATTTAAACATTCGTGGGCATGGTTACTATTCATAATAATTATATTAATATTCTTAAAGATAAGTTACTATTCATAAGGGTAGGTAACTATTCCTCATAAAATAAGTTGATATCATTAGACTCCAAATATCACCCTGATCACAACGGTGTATGTTTGTTTTTTGAAATTGAAAACAAAAATGTGAAAATTTTATGTTTAATAGATAGGTTATGACTACCATATAAATAAACAGTTTTCATTTCAAAGACACTCATTGATTTATGAAATATAGGATATCTAATGAATTAAATGTATTTAAGATAAACTTACAATAAAATTATTGGGGTGATTTACTTTTCCCACCTTCATAAATTCCATCCTCGAAATTTTTCAAGTATAAATCCATTTAAAAAGATCTAGTTGGCTCTTCTTTATAACATCCTGAGGTTCCCATGAAGAATCCTCCGTTTTATGTTTTCTCAAAATATCCTTTACTAGCCAATTTGATCAATTTTTCAATACATTCATCCTTGTGTCGAAATTATTGATTGACTCTTCACAATATGAAAAATTGGGTTCTGGATCTATTTCTTCACATTAGATTGCATGCATTGGGACTAGCATGTATTTCCATAATAACAACATGTGGAACACATTATGATCATTGGAGATAATTGGTGGCATTTATAAATGTCATTCTACAGCTACAATTCGTTCTAGAATTTTAAGCAGTCCAATGTACATAGGTGTTAGTTACCCTTTCTTACCAAACCTTATTACACCCTTCTAAAGAGATGCTTTTAAAAGGACAAGATCTACTGCTAAAAATTCAAAATCCAATCTCTAGTTGTCAGTATAACTATTTTTCATAAATTTTTATACAATAATATGGGCCTAAATTTTGTTTAACTTTTCTGATGTCTATTCGATAAGTTATAGGCCTATTATTTTCCTCTCACAAAATTCATCCCAACAAGTTGGAGTTCGACAGCTCATACTATATAATTTTATATTTAAAACCATATAAATTCTAAAATGGAAACTATTATTGTAGGAAAATTCCACTTATGGAAATTATTGATCCCAAATACCTTGAAAGTCTAGAGAGCCTGATCTCGACATGTCTTGCAATGTTTGAATAGTTCTTTTAGACTGCCCATCAGTTGAGCACTGAAAAGAAGTACTCGTATGAATCTTAAGATCTAAATACTTATGGAGACGTTTTTTGATTTTGGTATAAATCAGGGATATCGATTGGAAAAAATCAATAGAGAGTCACCATAATGTCTATTAAAGTCATTAATCTATATTATTTTCAAGTTCTTAAGTGGTAAATCCTCTCTTCTAGTAATGAAATGTATTGATGTTGTAAGACCATCAATAAGTACCATATTGAATCATTAATTTTAGGTGTCCTCAGTAGTCCTATGACAAAGTGAATCATAATCAAATCCCACATCCACATAGTAATTGGTAGAGGCTACATGAGACCTCTTGAATATTGTCTCTCATACATCACTTTTTTTGAAAACTAGACACTTTGACACTTTGTCAGCAATTTCTCGCATCATGTTATCCCACTAAAAATGTTCTATAGATATCAATACATCTTGGTTTTTGAGGGTGTATTGAGAAATTTGAGCAATGAGAGTCATCTAATTGTTCCCTTTTTAGCTCATATTCTATTAGATGAGATAACGTATTCTATGATTTTAGAACTCCAACCTCATACACAATGTCTACCGATCTTCCATCCATAAAAATATTTAATTGTCTATTATATATTCTCATCATAAGATTGAGATATTATTACCTTATCAACTAAATATGGTTTAGAAAAAATTTGAAATATAAAATATGTCTCCCCTTAAAATAATGCACATATCCATATTGAGATGATCCATGAATATAAGATCTATCTCAATCCTCATTTAGTTCAGATGTCCATGATTTTTCATTCCTAATCCATTCTCTACCTTATTTTATTTTCCTAGGTGGTAGTATATTGAATCATAATAGTCTTTGAGTAACTAAATCAATCTCATTTTCCTCATGTTGAGTTTATTCTAGGTAAAAATGTATTTCAAACTCTTGTGATTCATATATATCTCACATCATTCACTATATTGATAGTGTCAGCATATTTTTAGGGAAAAGATTAAGGATACTAACTCAATATCACAAATTGGATATTTTTTCTCATGAGTATTCAACTAAATTAATGTATAATAAATAAAATAATCATTTTATATAATGGAACAACCTTTTCCATTCATGGATGCATCACTGTATATAAAAAATCCATCATTTCGAAATGGCCGTGTAAAAATTGGGGCATTGAAAAGCATTTTTTTCAAATCATCAAAGCATTATGTAAATTCATTCATCCAAAAAACATAACCCCTTTATGTGTGAGATTGGTTATAGGGTTAGATATTCAGGAGAAAATATGAAGGAATCACTAAAATTAACCTGTTAACACAATAAAAATACGTACCTCAGTTACACTCGTTGGATGGGGCCATTATTAGATTGCCTTTGACTTCACATGATCATCTATGAGTCCAACCATTGAGACAACATGTCCATGAAAATAAACTGATTGAATCCAAAATTAACACTTTCTAAACTTGCAATATGATTCATTTCTTCTACATTTTTTCAGAATTATCTGCATGTGGTTCAAATGGACTTCGTAGCTTTTGAAGTATACCCAGATATAATTGATAAATACCACAACATATTCAACAAGACATTCCTTCAAAACACTATACATATGATCCATGAAAGAAGATGGTGCATTAATCAGTCAAAAAGTCATTCCTGTAAACTCGTAGTACCCATACATGGTTCAGAATGTTGTTATTGGAATATCTTACTTCCTCACACACAATTGATGATATCCAGATCCAAGGTCAATCATCAAAAAAATATTGTGCCCAATGAAGTTGATAAAATAAATCACCAATGTGTGAATGTGGATACTTGTTCATTATTGTAATATCATTGATTCCCAAATTATCAATGCATAGCCTCATGGTCCCATCTTTCTTCTTGACAAATATGACATGGGATCTCCATGGAGAAACACTAGGTCAAATAAATCCTTTGTCACTAAATTACTCTATTTGTTTCTATTCCTCTAATATTTCCATATTGTCCATTCTATAAGAAGTCTTCGATATAGTTTTTCTCCGATAATTAAATCATTAGATAACTCAACATCCAACTATGGTTGATTTCAATGTAGTTCCTTTAGAAATACATCAATTCATTTTTGAAAAATAGGTACATCATCAATTTTATGATTCCTTTTCTCAACCATATAAAATGTGTTCTCTTATACTCCATGAATTTCATTTAGTAGAGCTATTAGGGGTGGATCTTGAGAATAATTTGATGGAAAATATTCTACATTAATTATAATGGATTCTACACCATTCAAAGAAATTTTAACATCCTTCTTCTTGAAATATATCTTCACATCATATTTTGACATCAAATGCATACTGAGAATTCTATCAATGTAGATAATGGGCATTATCGTATGTTTATAAACTAAATCATGTTTATTTTTCATTAGTTGGAGTGACCAAAACATATTTTTCATAGTGATACATCCCCTATGAGTTCTGACTGAAAATACTTTATCATATAAAATTATACATGTCTAGTTTTCTTGGTCAACATGGAATATATTAATGAATGGAATGATCTAGAACCAAATAAATCAATTTCTAGGTTTGAGTAAACAACTACTGTACATTCCAATACATCATTATGAATTTCAACCTTCATTGTTGTAATAACATAATCTCACCCTTTATCTCATGGTCTTTAATGAGGCAATGTTCATCGGTTCTTAGGAAACTTATTTTCATTATGTCACATCTCTCTACAATTGTGTCATTGAATATCATTGACTTGTCTCATCCCAGTTCACACATTTTATCAACGACCCCTTTATCCACACATATAGTAGACTCTAATGCCTTTAAATAATTTCTCAGGATGATTCTTTCCATACTTTTTTCATAATGTGAATTACTCCATTCCCTTATTCTTACTTGGGGCTTTACCTATTTCCTGATTATCAGTGTAACTGTTATAATATTTGTTTACTTTAAACAATTTTTCTCAAGAAAATTCCATTTCATTTTAAGGAAACATAATTCAATTTCATCATATTATGAAAATGTTTGAGAGACTGGTTCCCTTTAGTGACTTTTCTTAAGTCCTTCAATGAAATTATCAACCTTGTTTTCTAAAACTCATATGTAACCTATTGCATACATGTCTAATCATGTGAATGTAACCTCATACATTGAAACCCTATCTTCATACCATTTCATTTGGTGAAGGAATTTCTTATTCATTTTTGTTCACTTATCATGAAGGAAATATTTGTTAATGAATATATCCTTAAAAGGCATCCATTCCAAATATTTTATATCTTCTTCATCCAAGGTATTCTAGATTAAGGAACACCAATGATCATCATCACCCTTGAGACCATATACTACCTTTACTACTTTATCATTTTCATTGCATCTTAATTCCATGAATATCTATTCATGGGACATGATACAGAGCTTAGAAACCAATAGGTCTGTAGTCCCACTAAAATATGGAGGCTTCTATCATATGAAATGATCTAACACATGTGTAGAATTGTTATTCATCACAACCTGACTAGGTTGTCCCAATATGGTGATGATCTGATCCACTCCAACACTGACTCTATTGAGTTGCTCAGTGGGGAAATCACTCATTTGTCCATGGTTATTGAATACCCTTCTTCCATTAGGGACCATTACTAATCAACGAAATTCACTAAATTAGATCATAATTTTTAATTTATAACTAGAAAAAAAAAATTATTTGAAAATTTTGGAAAATATTAAATCATATTCATAAATATGGTTTCTATCTACTTTTAAATCATTCATAATAGATTGAAAATTAATATGTAAATTATCCTATGAATAACTCCCTATAGTGTCAAACCATGTTCTCTGTAAGACCCATTGTTGTGTACCAGGATACCTCAGGTCATGATTGAAACTCCTTGTCAGAGTTTTTACTCTTATGTACATCTTTTCCAGAACCACATCCACTTATAGTATCTAGACAAAAATGTATTTTATTGGGATATCCACATAGTCTCAACTATACCATGGTATCATGATTCTACTCTATGCTTATTCTAAAATGCTATGTTAGGGTTATTTCTTCTAAATTATGTTTCCAAAATCATGTTTCCAAGGTTTCTGTTAAACAACCCATGATAACAATTACAACACCAAAAACCCCAAATAATAGAGCTGACACAATATTTCATTATATTGGTGTGATAATATGAAATAAATTCTAAAGAACTAACCAGTTTAACAGTTTTGGATGACCAAATTACAAGAATGATACACAAAGTACATTTGGTATGATTGAAAATAGAAGATGAAACATAATAAACTATAATAAACCTCCTCCTTGAAATATTATTCAAGGTTCTCTTTATTATAACCCGTAGAAAAGAAACATAATAAGGGTGAACTAAAATTCTCATTAAGGGTTACATATAGTGTAATCATGAGTCAATAATAAGTGAACCATAATCAATTAGACATGAATAATATGTCATGGTCAATAAATGAAAAAAAAATTCAATCAATAATCTGAAAACAAAATGCATCCATAGATTTTGTCAAAGTGAAAACCTACTGGATATTAATAACTAAATAATGAAAATACAAAATGACTATTATTTGAATTTTATGTATCTGGAACATGAACCATTATAACGTTGATATGGTTTAAGTCTGTGGGGGGGAGAAACCCATTTGAATTTTGGAAATAAACATTAATGGTTTTCGGCCCACTGATTTGTCTCCTGAGACCTATCAATGCATCAAAGGGATATAGTGGGATCCACCCATCACTACCAGTCCAAATAATTATTTATAAATAGGTTTAATGAAATAACAATATTCTTTGGGAATATCTTTATTGAAATAAGGATACATGTTCACCAATATTTCCCCAGTTAAAATATCATTCAAAATAAACTTCGTTCTTGGAATGGTATATAGCTTTATGAGAGAATCATATTCATGATAGAAGAAAATAGATATTTCCCAAAATTTTATTTTCAAAAGAAAAATGATATCAAATGGTATGTGTATACACCACATAAGAAATATTAGGTGCACAATACAAAGTATGTCTCAATGAAATGGGAATTGAGTCAAGGTCCATTACTACATTGTAATCAATCGAGTCATATGAACAAAAATTAAATAATAACTAGATAAATCACATAATACCATGAGTATAAAAAGAATCCTGACATTATATGTCAAATTTCAGTACACATACACCACATATATGAAATAAGTTTCAAACAATTGAAATCTCACGGAATTAAAAATCAGATGAGAAACCCCTTACCTTATGGCTGAATTTGATCTTTGATAGATCTTAATGACCTGAATAATAAAATATAGATTCGTTAATTAATAATTACATAACATCTTATATATATATTTGATTTATTTTAACCTAATTAGGTACATTCATGGGATTTTTGAGGGGTTTAAAAGGTTTAAATTTAGTGTTCTAGAAGCATTTTATTCTGTGGTTTTCAGGATAAGTTTACTTGTAATCACGAATGGAAGATCGTTTGAAATGTGGATAAACATACAAAATTGTCAGTATATATTATTAGTGAAATTATAAATGATCTTATATTTTCTTTCATATACCTTGATGATAAATCATTAGATAAATGTTAATGATAAATTCTTGGATTAACATGGATGTTTTTTTCATAATGAACTTGTTTGTATTATTATTTTATATTATGAGTGTGTAAGGATTCCAGAGAATAAAATTAAAAAAAATAAATATATTATGATCTTTTTAAACAATAAATTTTTTTCATGACCATAATTGTGGACGATAATATAAATTAAACACTTGTCAACCTTGAATGTGATAAATTAACAGATCTAAAATGGTGTTTATCAGTTTTAGTATAAGTGGAGGGGGAAATAGATATGGTGATGACATATCCCATTATAAATACAGAAATATAGTTCATGGAAGGTACTTTAATTATCTTATCATTTTTATGAGGTTAGGGGATGAGAGAAACAAAATAATTGAACTTGTAAAAGATGTTGAAATAAAAATAGAGATTGGTTCACCTCTTGAGTACTCCGGATTGAGAATCTCCTTATGGTCTTTGTTTTATGAAATTTTTATGGGACCAAAAGGTCTTGGATATGGGGTAGGGATTGGGATGTTTATTTGGTAGAACATAGTTATGTATCAAAGCTTGAGTGGGGTGAGAGGAAAAGGGGGTGAGGGTGGTTTATATAGTGGATGGGGTGAGGGTTTTGTTAATATTGTAATTATTTTTTTATTATTTTTCCCTAAGTCAGAAAATTGTGACAATTATATTATAAAAAATAGTAATAATTTTATTTGAGTTCAAACCATGTCTTCTTACCTTAGTAGGTCATCATCCATGACTCAATAAATCATGTATTTAGCATATATCATAATTTATAATATTTTACTATTCACCTTAAATTCATGTATTTCAGAGAAATCCCAAAAATTCAATGTAACCATTTTTCAAAATGTAGAATCCAAAAATGAACTCCAATTAATTTAAAAAAAAATTAAATATGAGAAAATTAATTTTTAACTTAGTTCAGAATTTATTCAGAAAATACAAATACTTAAAATATTCCTCTTCATTTTAAGGTGCCTAAATTTTTTTACACTTTCTATGGTATGGTTAAAATTAATAAGATTCAGATTAATATTCTTAAGGTTATTTTACTATTCATAAGGGTATGTTACTATTAATAAGTGTAGGTTACTATTCCCAAACAATTCTTGATATCATCAAACTCCAAATATCACCCTGATCTCAATGGTGTATGTCTTTTTTTAAAAATTCAAAACATTGATGTGGAAAATTTATGATTAATGGATAGGTTATGACTACCTTCAAAATAATCAATTATTATTCCAAATATTCTATGTGCTTTATGAAATATAATATATCTTTTGAGTTGAAAGTATTTAAGGGGATCAAGCCAAAAAAATGTTAGGGCTGTCATATTTTTCCCACCTTTAGAAATTTCACCATCAAAATTTTTCATTAATAAATACCTTTAAAAATATGTGTATGGTTCTTCTTTATAACATCCTTAGGTTCCCAAATTTCTTCCTCCATTTTATGCTTTCTACCAAGAATCTTTACTACCTGAGTTGTTCAATTTCTCAATACCTTCTCTATTCTGTCAAGATTATCGACATGCTCTTCACAATATGAATAATAAGGTTCATTATCTATTTCTTCATAGGTGATTACATTAATTGGGACTATCTTGTATTTATATAATAACAACACATGGAACACATTATTAACATTGCAGATATTGGGTGGCATTGCTAAATTGTAATATATAGCTACAATTCGTTTCATAATTTTGAGCGGTCTGATGAACCCTGGGATTTATTAACATTTCTTACAAAACCTTATGACAACCTTCCCGGTATATACTTTTAGAAAGACGTGATCTCCTTCTTGAAATTCAAAATCCTTTCTCTGGTTGTCAGTATAACTCAGTTTCTTACATTGAGATAGTTTAATATGATACTGAAATTTCCTTACCCCTATAGTTGTCTCGTTGATATATTTTAGGCCTATAAGTTATCTATCACCAAATTCATCCCAACAAGTGGGAGTTTGACACTTCATACCATATAATGCTTCATTTGGAACCTTTTTAAATCTAGAATAAAACATACTTATTTTGGAAAATTATAGAAAAAATTATTGATCCCACATATATTAAAAGTCCTAAGATCTTGATCTCAACTTGTCTTCCAGTGATTTAAAATACATTTTAGACTACCCATCGGTTTAGTAGTGAGAAGAAGTAATCATATGAATCTCATGATCCACAGACTTCTAGAGGATTTTATGTAATTTGATGTAAATTAGGGATCTCAATAGGACCCAACACATAGAGGATCACCATGGTGTCTTATAACTTAATTAATATAGTGTCTCTTTTGGTTCTGATGTGGTAAATCCTCTCTTATAATAAATAAATGTGCTGATTTTTATGACCATCAACAATTACCCATATTACATCATTCCATCTAGGTGACATTGGTTTTCAAGTGACAATGTGCATCGTAATTTCATTCCACTTTCACATAGGAATAGGTAGAGGCTGCATGACCCCTCTAGGATGTTCTCTCTCAAACATCACTTTTTGAAAAACAATCACCTTGAAATATAGTTAGATATTTCTATCTTCATGTTATCCCACTGAAAACGTTCCTTTAGATCTCGATACATCTTGGTGTTTCTTGGGTGTATTTAGAAATTTCAGATATGAGAATCATCTAATAGTCCCCTTTTAGCTCATATTCTGATGGAACACATAACCTCTTCCCAAATTTCAAAACTCCAACCTCATACAGAATATCTAATGATCTTCCATCCTCAACTGTTTTAATTTTCTATTATAAATTATCATCACTATATGGATTGATTTTAATCTTCTCTAGAAAAGTTGTTTTTGCAATCATTTGAAAGAGGAAATATGATTCCACTTCTATAACAATTCACATATCTATATTTATAAGATCCATGAATATAAGATCACTATCAGTCTTTATTTGGGTTAGATGTCCATGATAATTCCTTCTTTATGAATTTTCTAACTTATTTTTCCCTTCCTCAGTTGGATTGTATTGAAAAATTAGTCTTTGAGTAACTAGATCCATCTCCTTTGCCTCATGTTGAGTTCATTCTATGTAAAAAATTATTTCAAACTCTTTTGATTCATATATATCTCACATCATTCACCATATTGATAATGTAGCCATATTTTTAGAGAATGTATTGAGGATCCTATCTGAAGATCATGATTGTATAATTTTGTTCATTACCACAAACTGCATTAATGCATATGTAACAACATTATATTTTTTTATAAGGACACATCCTGGTCCATTCTTTCATGCATCATTGTTTATCACAAATCCTACTTTTCCATAGGGAAGAGTCAAAATTGGAAAATTGAAAAATATAATTTTCCATTCTTCAAAGAATTATATACATTAGTTTAGCCATAAAAACAAAACCCCTCTATGTGTGAGATTGGTTATTGGGTTAGCTATTTTTGAGAAATTCCAAAGGAAACTCTGAAAGTAACCCTCTATGCTAATAAAACTATGTACCTCAGTTATGTTCGTTGGCATGGGCCATTATTGGATTGTCATTTTCTCCACAAGTTCAACTATGATTCCAATCATAGATGCAATATGGATAGGAAAAAAAACCGATTGAATCCAAAATTTCAAATTTCAAATCCTACCATATTATTCATTTATTCTATGAGTTTTCATAATGATCCGCAAGTGATTCTCATGGTCTATATAGATTTTGGAGTATACTAACATATCATCGATAAATACAATAACATAGTCATCAAGTTATTACTTGAAAACACTATTCATATAATCCATGGAAACAAAAGATGCATTAGTCAGTCCAAAAATTCGTTATTATAAACTCACAATATCCATACATTGTTCAAAATGATGTCTTATGAATATATTCCATCCTCAAACACAACAAATGATCTCTTGATGGAAGGTAATCATTGAAAAATATTGGTCTCTATGATTTTGAGCAAATAAATCATTAATGTGTTGAAGAGGATACATATTCCATATTGTAATAGCATTGATTCTACCCAAATCAATGCTTATCCTCACGGATCAATCTTTTTACTTGATAAAGAGGACATGGGATCCTCATGGAGAAACACTAGGTCAAATAAATCATTTGTCCCACAATTATTCTAGTTGTTTCTTTTTCTTTACTTATTCCATAATAGACATTCTATAGAAAGTCATTGATGTAAGTTTTGAATGAGGAATTAACTAATTACAGAACTCAACATCTAGTATTTGAGGTTGTATAGGTAAATCCTTTGGAAATATAGTATTTCACTCATTCACAGTAGGTATGTACTCAATTTGAAGATTTATTTCCTCACCAATAGATATTGTGTTCTCTTACTCTCAATGAATTACATTCAATAGATCTACATGGGGTGGATCTTGTTAAGAAATTAATATAGAGGTATCAAATCTAAATATAATGGATTCCACAATATTCTCATAAATTGTGACTTCCTTCTTCTTGCAATATATTTTGAAATCATAATTTCAAATCCAATTAATACTACGATTTTTATCAAAGTCGATAATGGGTATGAGGATAATATTAGGAACTAAAACATTTATATTTTTCATGAGGGGGACTGATTGACACATTATTGTTACAATGATACATCCCCTAGCTGATCTGACTGAAAAATCATTTATCATATTAAATTGGACATGTCTATTTTCATGGAAAACTGGGAATATATAAATGAATGTGATGATTCCAAATCAAGTAAATCATTTTCCAGGATTGAACAAATAATTAATTCACATGTCACTACATCATATGGAATTTCAACCTCGGTTGTTGTAATCACATAATCTTACCCTTGATCTCATGGACTTCTCTAAAGAAATATTCCTTGATTCTTATGTCACTCATTTTCATAGTGTCATGTCTCTCTCAAATTGTATCATTGAACATTATTGGCGTATCTCTTACTCTTTCATTCATTATATCAATGATACTTTTCTCCACACAAATAGTAGACTTTCATGCCTTTCAAGCAATTCCCAATATGATTCTTTAAATAGTTCTTACATAATGTGAATTACTTCCTTCCCTTATTCATACATATTGATTCACCATTTCTATGGTTATCAGAGTACCTATTCTTATATAAGATTCCCTAAAACATATTTGATCTAGAAAATTATTTCTCTGTTTTGATGGAACTTAATACAGTTTCATCATATTATGAAACATTTTGAGAGATAAGTTCCCTTTGAAGACTTTTCTTATGACCTTCAATGAAATGATCATCAATTTCTTCTAAAATATGTATATAATCTATTTCATTCATGGCTAATCTTATGAAGGTAACCTCACACATTTTGATAATATCTTATTCCATTTTCTTTATGTAATGGAATTTATTATTCATTTCAGCTCATTTATAAGGAAGGAAATATTTTTCAGAAAACATTTTCCTAAAATTCCTCCATTCCAAATCTTTTATATCTTCTTTTTCCATGATATTCTGGATCAACTACAACCATTGATCCACATCACCCATGAGACCATATTCTGATTGCACTACCTTATCATATTCAATGCATCTTGATTCCATAAATATCTTTTCAAGGGACTTGATCCAATACTCAAAAAACAATAGGTTAGTAGTCCCAATAAAATATAGAGGCTTAAATATTTTGAAACAATCCAAACCAAGTATAGCATGGTTATTCAACACAGATTGACAAGGCTGTTATAATATGTTCATGATCTGATCCGCTCCAACAATGACTATGTTGTATTTCTAATTTGTGAAATCCATTATTTGTCTATGGGTATTTATTCCTCTTCTTCAATTAGGAACCATCACTATACAATGACAGACACTAAATTATACAATAATTTGAAATTTACAACTATTAAACACTTATCAAAATTTAATGATTTATTCAAATCTAATATCATAATCATGAAGTTTGTTTCTATCTAATTTTAAATCCTTCATATTGGTTTTCAAATGAAAATGTTAATTATCTTATGGATATACCCTAGTAGTGTTAAAGAAAGTGCATAGTAAGGCACATTGTTGTGTACTAAGATACCCCAGGTCAATCCTGAAGCTCATGGTTGGAGTTTTTACTCATAGGTACATCTGTTCCAGAAACACATCCACTTATAGTCCCGACATAGATGTATTTTCTATTAAGATCCACATAGTCAAAACCTTACCAAATTTTACGGATTTTACAGTATGATTAACCACAAATTCTATCTTAGGGTTATTTCCTCTAAATTATGTTTCATAAATGAATTTTACAAGGCTGCTGATAATCATCATTTGATACCAACTACCCTACCCCAAACCTCGAAGCCCAGAGCCGGAGAATTATTTCATAATATTGGCCGAATTATATGAAATCAGTCCTAATGAACTGATTAGTTTAATATTTTGGAAGAACATATTACATAAATGACATAGAAAGTTAATTTGGAAAGATAGAAAATAAAGCATGAAACATAATAAACTGAAGTAAACATCCTCCTTGAATTCTTATTTAAGGTTATATTCTTAATAACTTGGGTAATGGAATCATAATAAGGGTGATATCTAATTCTTAGTAATGGTTTCATATAGGTGAATAATGAGTCAATAATATGTAAATCATAATAAACTAGACATAAATAATATGGGATGAAGAATAAATAAAAACACATTCCAATCAATAATCTTAGAATAAAAATGCATCCATAAAATTTTTCATAGTGAAAACATCATGTATTTTAATAACTAAATAATGAAAAAATAATTATTATATGGATGTTATGTATATTTAACATGAACCATTATATATTTGGGTCAGTTTATGTCTATGGGTAGAAACACATCAGATTTTTAAAAACTAACTCGAAGGATTTACGAAGTACAGATTTCTATCATTAGACCTATCAATGCATCATTGGGATATAGTTGGACCCAACCTTCACTACCCATCCAAATAATTATTTTTAAATATATTTTATAAAAGGAAAATATTCCTTTTGAATATCTGAATTGAAAATAGTATATAGGTTCATCAATATTTCCCCAGTTAAAATATAATTTAAAATAAACATTGTATGTGAAACACTACATGACTTTAGGAAATAATCATATTCATGATGAAAGAAAATGGATATATACTAGAATTATAATTTCATTTGAATAATGATATCAAATTATAAGTGTGTACACTACATAATAAATATTAGGTGAACAAAAACAATTAAATGTTAATGAAATGGAAAATGAGTCAATGTCCCTTACCACATTAAAATCAATCTTGTCATATAAAAAAGTAAATAATCACCAAATGAATCACATAATAAAATGTGTATAAAGATAACCCGGAATTTATATATCTAATTTCAATACAAATACACCGGATTCAAAAAATAAGTTTCGAATAATGGAAATCTCAAGGAATTAAAAGTGATATGAGAAACCACATACCGAATGGCTGAATGTGTTATTTTTAAACCTTAATGACCTGAATAATAAAATTTAGCTTAATTTATTAATAATTAAATAACCCCTGTATATCTAATTGAATTATTTTAACCTTATTAGGTTCTTTCATGGGATTTTTAAGGGTTTAACATGATCAATTTTAGTGTTTTGTAAGCATTTGTTTCCTTGGTTTCCATGATCAGTATGATTGTAATCATAAATGGAAGCTTGTTTGAAATTTGGTTAAAAATACATAATTTTTAATGTATATTATTAGTGACATTATAAATAATATTATATTGGTTTTGGTTATATAACATGAGGATGAATCATTAGATTAATGTTACTAATAAACGCTTGGATTAACATGGCTGTTTTTTGCATAAAAAACTTATTTGTATTATAATTTTATATTATGAATGTGTAACAATTATAGTGAATAAAAATGACTAAATAAATATATTCGGACATTTTTCAACAATAAAAATGTTTTCATGAAAATAATTGAATACAATAATAGTAATTAAGCACACCTTTTCCTTGAATGTGATTAATTAACACATATCGGATGATGTTTTTCACTTTTAGTATAAGTGGAGGGTGAAAGAGATATTATGCTAAAATATCCCATTATAAATATAAAAATATAGTTCATTAAAGGTAATTTAATTTTCATTGAATTTGTATTAGGGGAGGTGACGAGAGAGAAACAAAAGAGTGGAACTTGTAAATAAAGTTGAAATGAGAAAAGAAGAGAGGTTCACCTATTGAGTAATCCTCTTGGGAATCTCCTTAAGATCATTTTTGGAATTTTAGTGAGACTAGTCAAGCTGAGACATAGGCCGAAGGAATGGGATGCTTATTTAGGATAACATATGTGAGTCTCAAAGCTTGAGTGGTGTGTGAGGAAGAGGGGGTGAGGGGTGGTTTATATAATTGGAGGGGAATAGGGTTTTCATAATATTTTAATCATTAGATAATTATTTTTCACTAAGAGAAGAAATAGTGATGATTCTATGATCAAAAATAGTAATAAGTGCATGTCATTTTGAACCAAGTGTTCTTACGTCATCAGGACATTTTCCTTGACATAAAAATTCTTGTATTTTTAATTTATCAAAATCTAAAATATTTTGCTATTTACAAAAATTCATGTATATCCAAAAAATTCCCAAAAACCTACATAAAAATTTTTAGATGTATTGAATCCCTAAATGAAATCCATTTTTCAAAAATAAATTTATATATTCTGGAAATTTAAATTTTAATTAAATCATCAATTAATTAGAAAATACCAACACTTAAAATATTTATCTTCATTTTTAAGGTGCCAAAATTTTATTTACACTTTCCTGGGTACGGTTACAATTTCTAAGACTGAAATTACTATACTTAAGGATATGTTACTATATATAATGGTAATGTAATATTCATAAGTTTAGGTTACTATTCAATGAAAATTATGTTGATTCTATTAGACTCTAAATATTACCCTGATCGCAACCATTTATGTCCTTTTTTTGTAATTCAAACCACAGAAGTGGAAAATTTATGTTTAATGCATAGGTTATGACTACCTCCTAAATAAAAAAGTGTTGTTTCAAAGATACAAAGTGATTTTGGAAATATAGGCTATCTATTTAATTGAACATATTAATGAGAAACATACAATAAAATGTATGTGGTCTTAGAATGCACCAATCAGAAGGCCCTTTACAACACCCTACATTATTTACCAAGACATTTCATTCTATGGTGTATGGTATAAACCAACCATGAGTCCCACCTTCCTTCTCCAATATTAAGATATCTGGGATTAGACCATGCCCCAACCACTCATGAAATATCCCTTAATTCATTGGAATCATCGAAAAACATAAAAATATAGGTTCAAATGGGATATTAAAATATACGTATGTCATAAGAAAATATTCCATCCTACATGGGTCATCTTGCAATGTGTTTGTTTGACAACTTAAAGGATGGAATGTAATGAGGCATAAAATCAAATTCAATGAAAATATAGAACACTAACTATTACTAAAACTCACCCAGGTGGATTATAAATCACCTAGAATGTGATAAATCATATTATTTAATAAATGAATCGTGGAGAGGAAAAATCATGGCTTAATTGCATGCATTAGTGTGAAATAATGGTTCATTGATATGAAGTATAAAAAAACTGCGACAAAGTATTATGTACAGTCAAAACATGTACTACATTCATTTAAATAATATAATATCAAAATTCATTATTCATATATTTATATTTATATAATATTTTCATAATTCTCTTTTTAATGGTTCGTTTCGAAAAATACTATGGAATCCAATCAATCTCCAACATATACATGCAATATATTTTCAAAATTCACACTCATCAAAAATTATTTCATGATATAACAAATAATACTATTATAAAATTTACCAATTCCATTAAAATAATCATTATAAAAATGAAATAATATCTTTCTAATAATGACCAGTTGTGTAACAAAAATTTTGTATTCTAATTATGGCTACATTTGAAGAACAATGTTATAATGGTAAAAACAATGGTGAAATGTATTAATCATAATAATAGTGATGAAAAATATCATTTGATCATAAAATTTAATAGAAATATCCCCCCTAAACAAATCACATCACAAAAAATGACAATACAATGTGTTTTTTTCAAAATAGAACTAAAACTCAAAAAAACACCATATATTTCCCCTTTTTTTACTCCCATAACATTTAAATAGTTATAAGAATAAAAAGTATTTCACTACATAATGGTACTATATGAATTTGATCGTAAAAATACTCTCAATATGTTTTTTTGTTTGAAATTTAACTAAACAGATGGATTTTGCCCATTGAAACATTTTAATAATAGTGTTTTCGATTTAATTATATAATATTTAGAGAAAATTAAAAATTATATTATGGTGTATTAATGTATACGGTCATTTATAGTTTTCTATAATATAGTTTTGGAGAATAAATTATTTTTAGGATATTCTTTTAAATATTTTTAAAGGGGGGATAAATTAATTTTTCAATTAGCAAGGGTTAGATTGTCTAGATTCAAAATTGCTGTTAATTTTAAAATATTATATGATAAAATAAATAAAATTTTCTACACCATGAATATTTATAAGTTTTCATGTTGATTTTTCATGTGTTTTTATTATATATATCATGATTTTTTGGTGAATAAAACGTTTTTCTGGCTAGGTGAAATTGATTTACAGAATTTTTAAGATCACAACCCTCACCCTTAAGATTTTTTTTAAATTTTATTAGCATAATGATCTTACTGAGAATTGACCAGATTCTCATTCATTTTCTGAATTTAATTAATGGGTGGGAGAGTGCTTAGAGTTTCATAAGTATTTTTATATGCTTTTTTCTTTATTCTCAGTTGGAAAAATTTTATGATTGTATAATATTAAATTATATAACTCTAGTGATTATTAATATAGTTTTTATAGTGATAAAAATAATTTTTAATATCACCTGATCAATCTAAAACAGTTTAAATTTTTTAAATGTAAGAATATGATAATTCTACTAGGAACATTATTTAAGTTAAATCTTAGATTGAACACTTATAGCCTAGTGTGATTATTATGAGAAGTTAACTTGTTTTTTAATGTATTTATATTTTTGTATATTTTTATTATATTTTATTTTAGTTTAATAAATTATATATATTTATGTTTTTGAAATTAAATAATGTGAATAAATATTATATTTAATAATTACTAATATATTTAAAAATAATAAGTTTATAAATGTATTTTCTTTCTTACTATCATGTGGGTTTGTCCAGTGAATGGAGATATATTGAATTAAATATAAGAATACTAATAGATTATTTACTAAATTATCTCATTTACAACCATATTAGAGAAGGTCATGTTGGTTTCCATGATACATACATGTGATGAATTTCCTCATTATAGGAGGTGGGTAATCATTTCATTTAAAATAATAGAGAGTTTTTGGATAGTAATTTAGAAGTGTGTCGGATTGAGATATATATTTTTTTGTTTTAGTTTTATGATATACTATTATTATCATCATAATAAGAATCCATTTCTCGTTTATTAATTTATTTCTGAATCTTTTATATATTGATAAATATATATATTTATTTACTTCACATGAGTTACACAAAGTTCTGTTATACTATGATATATAAAATTAAAAGTATAGAAAGGAATTAATTTAATTTAACAACCATGTTTGGTCCATTCATGTTTAGAATTTTTTTTTCATATGGTATGATACATCCAATATATGGAAGTGATATACTGGATAGGGGAAAGAAATCCACTATTTATTATATAATATGTAAAATGAAAAAAATACTTCCCATCATTCCCATATTATAATGTTTACAGATATTTAATCCTTTGTCAAACATATAATAACTTAATGACTTATAAAAAATAAATTTTATAATAAAACATGTTTTTTAAACAATTACTAGATTTTATAGTTTATATGACACACAACATCGATCCTAAATGATCCACAATAAAAATTTTAAATATGACTATTATGACATGATGGATAAAATTGGCCTTATAACTAAGAATAATGATAGCTATAAAATTATTAATATGTATTTAAAATAAATATAATATATTGTAAAATTATGACTCGATTTTTTGAAAAGTAATTACATACTTTAAAAAATATTTTTCACCGTGTATGAGTTATTTCATTGTGTGAGAAACTAATATATTTAAATTATATTATATTTTAAAAATATTATATTAAAATATGATCACCATTTTTGATATCAATATACAAAATTTATGTTATTTCTATATTTTATTAATTTCATTGGAATGGTTATTAATTTAGTACAGAAAGATACAATTTTTTGTATAATAATAAATTTTCTCAATTATTTATGTAATATAATGGTTCAATAATGATATAAATTTTATTTAAAATTAACAGAAGTAATAATTATAAATATTTAATCAAAATAAATATAATTTATTTTTATTTATAATATATTTTTTTATTAATTTTTTTGTAGGCTTATACAATCATTTTTCAGAAAAACATATTCAGTGCGAATAGTTCCTCCATTTATATAAAATAAAATAACCACTAAAAAGGAATGATTTAATTGAATGGAAGAAAATATATATATAGAAATATTAATAATAAAAAATTAATACTATCTATAAATATAAGGTGAATGTAAAATCATCTTAAGAAAGTAAAATTCATTTATAGAAAATGTGTTATTTCGACATGTTTTTGGGTTCATTTTATAATAACAAAATTACAATTACATTTATTGAATTTAATAAATTATATTCCATATTTTATGCAATAAATATTACAACTATGTAATAATGCAAAAATAATTTAATTATATAATGAATAATAAAAATAATCGATATTTATTAACATGGTGAAAGACAGAATGTGGTTTTTCGCGATACATGTGCAATTGTTAAATAATATTTCCAAGAACATATAATATTTTTTTGGTAAATATTATTTAAAATTAAAAATATTATGTTAATTAATAAATAATTATAGTGATTTATTTTTATTCTTAATGTGTGAATTATTAGAAACATGTTACCATGATTAATACTATAATGGAAAAAGTCAGCAACCTTTGAGAAAAAATGAATAACAAGTTTAAAACAGAATTAATTTTAGTTTTAATCTATTTATAGAGCTTATAATACATATAATACATTATATATATCAATATTTGAAGCACATGGGTTGAGAGTGCCTTACAATTATTCAATATTTTTGTGTATTTACCAAAAAAACACCAAAATCATAAAATGTCAACCCTCCATTCACTATATCAAAAATCAAAAACCATTTCACTCAACCAAACCCTAAATAAATATCTCCAAAAAATAATTTTCATGTATTTGAGGTTTTTGTATTATATTATATAAAGCACTATTGTGTATAATAAGAGATCAAGGTTGGAATTTTCTAAGAAAATGTAATCTTCTTAACAAAGATACGTCTTTTTTACCTATTATTTCACAACCATAAATTATGTATTGATAATTAAAATATAAAAATATATATATTACAAATTATTAGAATTTATTTGGTTAATGACATAATATTTATCCATCTACTTCTCCATCAAATGGGAAAAGAAGACCACTCATGTTTAAAGGGGACTACAACCTCACGAACTGATGTAATTTATTTTCCATTACTAAAACACATAGATAGTCAAAATTATATAATATAAAAATATATATCATTATTATGAATTGATATTTATTCTTTGAAAATAATATATCATCCACTTAATTACCCATCCTCCCAATATGGGAGTTATATTCTTATGCATGAATATATATGACATACCACCTCAAAGAAGAAATCAATTCATTTTCCATGTCCAACATCCAAGAATAGTTAAAAAATTATATAATGAATGGAAGAGATTTTTTTATAATTAAAAACACTTTTTAGACAATGATTTGATATCTTATTCACTAGAACTAGATCATTCAGGAGAAAACATGCATGAAAAAAAAATATTACACCTAAATCATTTCTATTAAATAAATATTATTAAATAATGGCTGAAAAAAGTTATAAAAAGATAATATATATTATTATAAATATTAACATCATTCTATTATAAATTTATAAAATGATTACAACAATTATGTAGGAGGTTGAATAGCATACAATATGAGGGACATGTGAGGCAAGGGATTTCATCTCTATTTTACTTCATTAATAGATATTTCAGTGGTTAGAATACAACAAAAATTTCTATAGTTTATATACCAATAAATTGACTTATAATATCATTAATACTTCATACATCATGGAATTTGTGTTTTTAATTTGAATTATTTCATCCAATTGATTTTTATTAAATGTTATCAATTGTAATGTAATTCTATAAATAAATTTCATTTCATTTAGATATATTACATATTCATTTCCATTGATATTAAAATATTATCAATGTATTGAATTTGAATTATTTTAATGTTTAATTACACTAGTTTTAAGTGGATTTACATTTTTCAATCATAATCACTTAACAAATTAAATATCAAAAAAAATAGTATGATAATTTTAAAGGATTTCATCTCAATTTCTATTCAATTGAGATATATTTTATGATGAACATATTCAATATTAGGTGGTTTATATAAAACACCAAAAAATTATAATAAAACATTACATTTTATTCCATATTGTGTGTCACTCGAAAGACATAACATAGAAAAGAATATAACACCACAATATATTATGATATACTCTTATTAGAATGAATTTAATTTTTTATATTTATTACGATAGATTAAACAGGTTTTTTATCAAAATAATTACTTACAAAAAAAAAAAATTTTAGCTTCTATTACACAAAAAAAAGAGTTTAGCTTGCATCTCACTCAACACTGAGTTTAAATAAGTTATGAAATAGTATAAAATATTTATTACTTAATATAAATATTATTGACTAGAAAATAAATTGGTGGGTATGAATAGTAAAAAATAAATTATAAAAAAATTGTTATCTGTTCATTAGATGTAAAATCAGAATCCTTTAAAAGAAAAAGAAATATTTCAAAAAATATATTTTTTAAATGAATGTTTAATCGTACTTTTTCCACAAACTTTGAAACATTATTCCCTCATGCCATGTATGTAACAAATTGAAATTATAAATATGGGTGTTGCGTTTTCTAACTGTTTAGGATATTGACACACAGATACATACTTTACCATGAGAAGAATAATGATATATCCTTGAATCTGTCATGGCCACAAAAAATATCAATATTCCTCTGATGTAAAATAATAAACTGGAAAGCATAACTATTTACTCTGCCAAAAGTGAAGGTAACATACACAAAAAATGATGTAAAGGCCAGAAAGATTCTCCCACACTAGTCACGAACCACCCCTCTATCTCATATCACCCAGCACACTAGATCCATCTGAGATAAGCTTGTAGTTAGGGATTGGGTTGAACCAAAAAATAAATTTCCCCTAAGATCTAGTATAGAAAGAGGTTACAGGAAGGGAACTAACCTGCAGAAGCCTAAGTGGGGGAGCCTCCTGCCAGTTGGGGATGATCTTGACTAGATCCACCTGCATAATCTACATACGCACAATAATGGACCTCACTGAAAGAATCACCTATTTGAACCACGCTTGATTCTTGGCCTTATATAAACAACAACACCCTTGGATGAGGACAATTGACCTTTCCATCTTCTCAATGCCCGATCTACCTATCCCGTAGAACCATCTATCCAGGAGGGGATCATCGTGGTTCACACCAGAGGATAATACCATAGAGCCACTGATGAAGGAACATAACGCATGGGCCCAATCGTTTTCATGAAACAGGTGAACGGTGTTCCTCCTGGTGTGGAATACAACAATGGCATTAGGATTCCATACAAATGCCCTACTTTTTTATTGTCTCAATTGTGGGGACTACATTTCTCATAAATATCATGGTTAAAAAATTATATTTAGAGGATATTTTGTTACACAAAACCATAGAATCTCATTTATCGATTGGATCTTGCCGATCTAGGACCCTTTGGTAATCATTTGTAGTGAGTTTCTATGAGGAGGAAGATCTGAACACACATTTTTCAAGGTCTAAATTGGTGGCAATAGAATCCCAAAATACCTTCTATTCTATGTCTAGTAGAACATTAATAAACATGTCGTGGTGGATGGATTTCATGATTGAGATCAAAGGCAATGAGAAACTCGGAAAAACCAATACCGAACCATACCAATTGTGGTAACAAAATGGCTATCACATTCCCCAATGATCCAACGAGAATTCCATATGAGGCTATTTGTGAGAGGATAAATTTTGGACTATAAGTGAGACACATGACCATCATCCTTCACTTCATCACTCACCCTTCTATAATACATGACCTTCCCACATCGGGTTTGCCCATAAATCACTCACCATGCTATCTTGGTATGTATGCAGTGAAGCATAGAAGAAAGACTTCTCCCATTAACCCCCCTCCTGTATGGACTTTTCCATGTTATCCCACAAGACCAAATGCATCTTCCCTTCAAGAAGTGAATCCCACAAAAAACATTCTATGATACTTTCAATTGTGTTAATTCCACCTTTGGGCATGTTTATGTAATCATGGGCATACAAAGGAATGGTTGAAAGGACACTGTTCACCAAATCAATCCTCCCCTTAAATGAATGATATATGTTCTTCTAATTGGGAACCTGACCTTTGATTTTTCTCATAATATGATCAATGTCCCATATTATTTATCTCCCTAAAGACATCTGGGTTCCAATATACTCCATTGGGATGGTCCCACATTTTATACTCGTCCATCATTAATGATAAGAGACCCTACTGGGAAAACATTCATTAGAGATGTAATGATTTTATTTGGCACTATTAATTACCTACCCCCTCCAATAACAGTATTCCTCTAATATTTTCTTAATGCCTCTAACCAACCTCCTTACACTGTTAATGAATATTATAGTATCGTCGGCATACTTGAAATGGGAAATTGTAAGATGGTTCAATTTCCTATGATATGAAAGTAAGTCTCCATTTAAATGACATTTATTGATGCGATGAGTAAGAATATCCTGCATAAGGATGACAATGCTAGGAGAAATTGGGTCTCCCTGATGGAGCCCTCGGGTTCCCTTGATAAAGCCATGGGTCCTACCCATGAAGTACACAACCATCCATGAGGAATTGAAGCATCTAAAGATGATGTCTATATCCTTATGTAAGAACCCCATAAGAGAAAACACAATATTAATAAAACAGCACACAATCCTATCATAATCCATATTCATATCAACTTTGATTTCCATGTTTGGTCCATGGTTCATGGTTTTAATATACCTCAAAAGATCTTATGCCAGAATTATAGTCCCCTGAATTGACTTCTCCTTACCAAACACATGTTCTTCGATAGAAGTCCAGCTAGGGATAAACATTGAAAACCTCAAGTTGATGATACATTCTATTATTTTATATGGGAAATTACACATACAAATCGGGCTGTAATGCGAGTGATAGATGGGATCTTTAAATTTTGGGATAATCACTAATGTTGTCGCACTAGCAACCGTAGGATGGATACTAACCCGAAATAATTCTTAATCTGCAGAAATGATGACATCTCAAACCACCACCCATGAATCCCTATATAATGATCCAAGTAAGCCATCCGGACGAGGTGCACTCTCCAGATTGTGATTCATCTTGGCCTAGTGATTCTCTTCCCCATCAAGAATCATATCTAATCATGCATTGTCACTGATAAATAGAGAGGGTACCACTATTTCAGATAGTAAATAATTGAAACTTGGGTATCTCAAGGACATCCTCCGGTTAGGACTATCCATTACAATCAAAGGATTAATTTAATTTATATTATTAAATAATATTTTCCAATTTTAGTTAATAAAATTCATAAATTATATTACAATATCTATGTTGTAGCTATAAAAATATTTTATTAATATTTTAAATATTATGTTGTAGTGTAGTAAAACTCGACCATGAGTGTAACACAAGATATAAAAGGGACTTTGGATTATGTATAATAAAATCCAAACAAATATTTTCATGTAATGAATAATAATATAAGTGTTTTATTTTTAAAAATATTTAATTGTTGTTGTGAATAAATCGTCCCACACTTACTTATATCGTATAAAAAATCTATACTAAGAGATGCGTGAAATGAAAATTATCAAAAAGTTTAAATTAAATTTAAAAAATTAAATCCCAAAATCTTGAGGTGTTGCATTCTACCACACATAAAATGATTTTCACCTTGAAATTCATTTACGTTATCAAAGTATTAATAATTGAAATTTCCATTCATAAAAACCACATCATAAAAAAAGAAAAATAAATATTACATCAAAAATGATTCTTTGAAACATATGTTTTACCTAATGACATAGATAACTAGGTTTCCACATATGAGAACATTGGTGGGAAATGAAAACATAGACATTCTTAAGAGGTATAAATAATCATTTATATTTAAAAATATCTCTAATCACAACATGGTTGGTCATTTAGGGGATGTTAACAATCAAAAAACCATAAACTGATGAAATTCTAAAGAGGAAATCAATATCATAAAAATGATGATAATATGACAACATTTTATTTCATGTTCCTTTTCCTAAAGATGAAGAATTTTCCTGAGAATATATACGATCATTATTTCCTCACAATATCTTTATTTGTTGTACCTCAATAAATCTTCACTCTATATATGATTTCATTAAATAAAGGTGAAATTTTCATTTCAGAGGTACTAATAGATGAAGAAATAAAATGTAAAGTCATTCAATATGTCTATTGTTAGCATCATAGAAAAATATTTAGCAGATACTTCCCAATATGAATATATACTTATATGGTAAGATAATTCTTTAATCACCTAAACCTCAAAATAAGTTTAATGTTATCCTTTCCTAAAATGGTTATCCTTATATCCATTCGAAAAGATGAAAATCCAAAACATAAAAATGTGGTTCAATAAATAATCTTATCATTGATCCCCCATATATGACATTTTATTCCAAGGATGTAACATTCTAATCATTTGAATACCATTATCATGTATTCCCCTGAAATAATGTAACAACCTAATTACCAAAAATCTTTGTTGAATACCTGATTATTTCTTAATTCCGGTGTTTACTGGTTAAATTATGTAAATCCCAAAATTATGTAAACTCTATCCATGATAGTGAAAAATACATTTTCAACAAATCCATTATCCAATTGGAGGTAATTAGTACCATCTATGTTAATTATTTTTTTCTTATATATCATTATCAAAAAAATCATTTTTTCAAAATCTTGGACATACTAAGGGTTATATTGCCTTAATAAAAATGTATCATTTCCATAAATTCACTTTTGTATTCTATCAGAAAGATTCATCAAATTCTAGTAAATCCATAATTTGAAACATAACTTAAACAATCCTTATATATTTCACAACTCATAAAAAATCAATCTAATTATGAAAACACTTCTATTAATATAATTCATCCTTAAGAAATTAGTAATGATACTTCAATCAATTATATAATTCCTCTTTCCAATCACATTTTATCTGCAGTCTCATCATCATTAGTAATAAACCATTACTTGTACAAATGTGATGATTTCCATTAAGGTATTCCTCTTTTGAAATCGATCTTCATAATTCTAATTCATTCCACATTTAATGAATTGAAATTTTTATAATAACATAGGGAGGTTGATATTTCAATCCATTGTGATAAGTGACATTTTCATTCTCCCGTGGTAGTTAATTTCATTGTGTCTATATTATACATAGTCAAAAAATATTCCAATTCCACTTTTCCATTCAAATAGATGTTTTCCTCAACAATATTCACATGAAAGAAACTGAATATTCTATTATATAGGTTTTTATTGAAATAATTCATTGAAATTTTTTTATCTTCAATGGTGACTATTAGAGTATAATAAAGTAAACATTGTTAATTACGTTCCATGAGTATGAATTTTTACAAAATCCCTTTCTCCAATTATCATCCCATTTTACTAATAGTCATCAAACTTTTCACCCCATTCAATGATATGCCACTTCTTTATAGTTTATTCTATTGATTAAAAATTGAAATAATATAGATAAAAATATTTATCATAGAAGAAAACATCATAATCAAGATAATAATGATGTAAAATGTCAAAATAATGATCACTAATTATTCAATCTATGAAACATAACTATTTTCCTAGGTTATTCATAGTAGTGTTTTATTTAATTCCTTCATGATGGTTTGTAAACAGTTTGTGAGGTCCCAAATTATATCCTCATATGAATGTGAAACTAGTTGTTGATTAAGGATAATATTTGTGCACCTATTCTGGATTAATTAAATCACAATAAAATGATTATTGGGGTTATTAACCATATATATATATATATATATATATATATATCTGTGCTAGAGCATTATCAACATGTAGTATCCACACAGTGATTTATTTCTAGTAATATACTAACTCAATACTATTTTTACTTACATTTACATTTTCCGAAACATTAACACATCCTTTGACTCATCTATAGACATATTCTTAGACATATCCTTTGAAATATTCTTATAGATGTCACTACTATTTTCCCATCCTAGATTATAATGGTTGACCAAGACATTCCTTCCAAACTGACTATAGTAACTCAGACATAACATACATTTACATTACATCAGTATAAATTAATATTCATCACAATACAATGGCACAATCCTGATAACCACAATAGTTTAATGTCATTGGATACATAGAAGAAAATATTTTATCATTTTGATAGATATTCATTGTTTCCCATGAATATTTCCCCTTTTAGTAATTCAAATTTTAACCACTCTTCATAACTAGTTGAAAGGAAAAATTGTGAATGAGAGACCTTGAATACTTAGTATTGGAAAATAATGGAGATACCTATAGTAATATTCACATAAGTGTTATACATTGTGATCAAAACATTTTATGATCAATAACAGAATATAAAATATAAAAAATGAGAGATATAAAAGTATGATTAGTTGTTCATATGACCTGAATAAAAAGATAAACCAGAACATGAACAATGTGAGAATATCATAGGCATAAGAGATAATATTTGTCAAAAAATTTAATAATATAAAAACATTACATATAAGGTAAGGATCATTGATAAAACATATTAGGCAACTTCATGGGAAGAACCCCTATTGGGAGGGACATAAATCTATCTTGAGTTCCATTCCATTCCATATAAGGGATTGTGTTTCCCCATATTCTCATTGTGGATCACGATTCCCCATATTCCCATACTGGCTTGGTATTCTACATGATCCTATATTTTACTAGGACACACATGATTCCATATTTGGATCATGTTGGTCAACGTTTTTCCAAACAATATTTCTAGAGACATAAATACATACTCAACACATTGGAGTTACATATATGTCCCACCAATATCATAATGAAATCATATATACATGTTCCAAAAAATAATAAAAAGTTATATCAAAACCCATGAATTGAAATGGGTTTCAGTAACATGTAATCCTATAATAGACAATAGAAAAAAGAAAGGTATAAAAAAACATTAATCGAGAACAACCCATGAATAGAAGTTTGTTTCTAAAAGCATATAACTCATAAAAGAGAAACATGTTTAAGTAAAATCATACTCTAAAAAAATAAAACATTCATAGACAGAATGTGAATGGTATTCACAGATCATATCCCTTGTACATAATAAACTATTAAAAATTACATCATATTTTATGGATATGGTTTTTGAAAGATCACATGAAACATTTCTTAAAAAAATATCAAATCATTTAAAACACTTTTCCAAAAACAATATCACTAATTCATTTCTTATAACAAAAGCATTACAATTTAACTTTAAAAATTTATATAGAAAAAATATTTTTTTCATTGAAAAATTCATTTTAAAAGATATGAAATTTTAAATAAAATATTTCCCAAATAGAATTGAATCTTATAAAAGAATCTAAACATTTTTTAAAAAGAGGTCTACATTGAAAAAACCTTGAATCCTAAATAAGTATTCCTAAAAACCATTTAATTTTTTTTTCATTTAAAAATATGTAATGACTAAAAAAGAAGGATTGAAATCATTTTGGACACCATTTCATTTAAAATTTATTTGTAAAAAATATTTAAATATTTAAATAATTGAACTAATTTTAATTGAAATTATCTTTTTGAAAATCAATATCTTTTTTGACATTCATTTAAACAATTTTTAAACATAAATTTTTCATATATTTTTACTAGAAAAATACATTATAATCAAAAACATAAATTATACTAGTAAAATATTATATTTAAAATAAACATGTAAACCTAAAAATGTAGTATAAAGTAAATAATGATCATGGTGGTGGGTATATCCATATATTCGGAACATTTTTTATCATTAAATGATCCGAAAAGTTCCGTGGTCGGAAAAGGAAACAAATATACCTTTTACCCCAATTTTGTAATAATTTAAAACATGGGTAAAAGTTTCATTCCTAAATAACTTTTTAATAATAATTCATTATTGAAAAAAATGTCAGAATGAAGGGATTAGAATAAACTTATATTTCCTACTTAAATGACAAATAATGTCAGATCATCATAATTTTTTACATAATTATCATATTTAAAAAAGATTATAAAATTAAATCATTATATAGAAAGAACCTAAACTAAAATGGAGTGTAAAATTAATTATATATATCTAGTGATGGATTATTATATTTTATTGATAGGAGAATAATCATAAAAAATCTTGTTAAATGATGAGATTGTAACAATAAACTGTTACCACAATGGAAATATTAAATCATAATTCCCAAAAAATAAAAACATTAATTGATGCTTAAAACATCATTAAATAAAATATAAAAATGTTATAACATTTAATATGAAATTATATATAACCCCATATAAATATATAAGCACATAACATCGCATGAATATTAGAGAATGAAAATTGAGAAAAAATTACATTATGAATTTGGTATTGTTTGAACCATAATCTCAATGAAACAAATATCATAAAATTGATTGGTAAGTAATCATAAATTTATTTGTATGACTTATAGAATAAATTATTTGGAAATATATACAGTACAAAAAATAAATGAGTGGTGAATAAGAAATAATTGTCATATAGATAAAAGTGAGATAAGAACACCCTTACTAATTGAGTAACTTTAGAATCATAACCCAAATAAAATAATAATATAAATTAATGATATTAAAACCATTAAAAAATGGTAATTAAGAATATAACAAGTCATATGGTAGTATATACACCACTAATAATAATATAGAGATGAATATGGATTTTATCTCATATAAATAAAAAATGAGATCAAAATTACTTCACTTAAGTGTTTTTCTTCATTATATTTGTTAAAAAAAATACTATATAGTAAATATAATTTTATTTCACTAATTTAAAAGAACCAAAACATTATGTATAAAACAATACATGATTTGTTTATGACTTTATGTTAAAATTTTATTAACAAATCGTTGTCAATATTATGTTCCATGTAATATCTTTATTATTTTTGTTAACTGTTTTTGCTATTTTTTTCTTGATCCACTTACATAGATTAGGATTAATATATTTACATATTTTAACTCTTGATTTATATATAATAAATAATCCTTATATTTTTATTTGTAATAATATATAAAATAGTAAAATATGAAATTTAATACACTGTTCATGGAGAGAATTCTCCGTATTTACGCTAAAACAAAATTTCTATTTTAATGTCATATTGAATGAATGGAAATAAAATAATTATATTAAAAAATATTTAAAATAATTTCAATTTAATTTTTAATTAATATATATCATAAAATAACACCAAAACCATTTTTAATGCATTACATGTATTGTTTGAACGAATTACCTGATAGTGAGGAGAGGTTAGTCAGCATATCCACAAAAGAAGTTATTATATTAACACTAAATGGAAAAAATGATGGTCTGATTTATCAAATTACTCAAGGGAAATGGAAAATCATATATATAATATATATCATTTAATAAATAGATTACACAATAATTACTATCAAGGATTTGTTGTAAGGTAGAACTAGACAATATCATTTCGTAGGGCATTTGTTCACCGTAGATATGCATAGTAAGTTCATTACCCAATAGATGGATGTGTTTCTATATGAAGCTAAAAACAGAAAATAGATATTACTTAGTATATTTTTTATACTGGCGTTATTAATTAATAATTTAATAATAATATTTTATATGTTGTATACTGAGTATAAAACAAAGGCACTGGAGAAAGGATGTTACCTATACTTTGGGTGAATCCTATGAATTTTCACCAATGTAATTTCTCAGATATCCTTCCTCCAAATGTGGGGATTCTAGGATAATTAGAGGTAAGTTTGGAGTTTATATGATCTTTTTTTATGATTATTAAAAAGGATTAATAGGTGAGAATAAGTGGAAGTTGGTAGTGTATTTTTATCCTTGAGGAGGAATGAAATTATTTCCAATTCATGTCAAGAGAATTCCACCCACATTATTCCCATGTCAATTATCTCCAATAATCACCCCAAATACATAAAATTTATCATATAGTGTATATATAGAAATAAATATCTTTTGGATAGATTTCAAGGTCATTTTCATCCATAAAAAAACGGTCTAGTCCATTGTAATGTTAATTTTTTTCTTAATCATTGAAATTATTTTTAATTGTAATCACTAATATTTTAAGTAAAAATCTATGTTAACATTATTATAAATTATAATATAATATTATTAAAAAAATATAATAAATTTTATTATTAAAATAAATTAAATATTAGAAATAAATATAATTTAATACAACAGATGAGACAACAAAGTGGTTTTTTAATGTAAATATTCTCAAAAGCTTGAAATTATTCTTATATCCAATTTTAATTTGAAAACAATTACAATGGCCAAAATTTTATTCTACGATTTAAAATTATTCTAGTTATTCTTAATGAAATTAAAATGGAATTTAACAAATTAAAATAATTTGACAAAAATTTAATTTGGAATTAAAATGCGGTGTTCTTCACTATTCATTAAATAATAAAAGACATCATAAAAATACAAAAAAATTAACACCTTGTAATTTTTTATATAATTTTTCAAAAATTTAATTTTAATATGACATATAAATATTATAAAAATTTACAAAATAATATACAAAATTTGTTCTCCATTAAGAGGCAGTAAAATTTACTTTTAGAAAAATATATAATTTTATTCAATATGTTCGATCTATTATTATTAAATAAAATTTATTGAAACTGGATTAGAATAAATAATATTGATGGAATATAAAAAATTTATTAAAAGAATTTTTTAAAATTTGTTTTTTTTTAATTTAGTGAGACAAAATATTGTTTGTACATAGAAAAATTATTTTCATAGTAAAGAAACTTTTTAATTTTAAAATAGTTATTACATTCACTTCTAATAGTATATAACCAAATTATTATTTTTATTAAAATTTGTAAAAAATATTTTCAAAATTTAGTAACTCTTATTCATAGATTCCATTGCAATGGCTATTTTATAGATAAAATAATTTTTTAATTAAATAAGTAAAATTATTTTTTACTTCGGAAAACTAGACCTTGTGTGTAACAGTAGCTATTGGAGGAACTCGGTATTTTGAATAAAAAATATAACAATATTTTTTAATGTACCATAATCTTATCTATTTGTTGTTTTAGTGAATGGATGAATTTGTTTTTTGAATAACATAATCCATAGTTGGTTATTTTGTATTTCACAATCTATAATCAAATTTGTGATAAATGTAAAATATCTTAAAGATGAAATTAATTCGAAAAAATAAATCAAAAATATTATGTTGATACATGAAACAACATATTTTGATATATTGTGTTTGATTTAACAATGTTTTTACTTTGTTTTACAGAGGACACTGGGTCTAACATCTATCATACATAATAAAAAATTTAAATTAAATTTGAAATATTACTTATATATTATTATTTAATATTATAGTTTTTAAATTTCCATTAAATTGGTGAATATTAATAGTAATTGAAATATTATGAAAATTATGTTTATATATTGATTATATATAATAAAATTATTATTTATATAAAAAATCAATCGATAAAAATATTTTTTAGAAAAATGGTGTTCAATCACGCTTTGTTCATTGAATTTAAAAATATTTTTTCTATTTTTAAAAAAATATTCATTATAAATATATATATATTTTGAAACTATAATATAAAAATTATATCTCGCTAAAATAATTGGATATTTCCAAAAATGTTTCATTATTTATTAATACATAAAAATATTTAATTATAATTAAAAACCAGCTTTTATTTTAAATATTTTTTAATGTAACATTAAATTCTAAATATTCAACTGTAAAATTAGTGCAATTTTATATCAATAAATACAATTTTTTAAATTATAATCATTTTAAAATTTTCAACTTAAAACAAAATTTCTCATTAAATTTGTGATATAAACTTCAAATTTATATTTTCAACTTCTAAGAATTTGGTTTGGATAAATATATTATATAATCTAAATTAGAATAATTTATAAATAATTTTTTTCTTTAATTTAATCTTTTGTTGAAATTATCAGTGAATGCATTAAAAATTATTTACTACAGTTTAAAAAAATTCATTTAGTAGGTGTATAAACTAAAATTATAAGTATAAAATTACTTATAAACATGTACAAATACTATTTTCATGTCATATTTTGACAATCAAACCATTTTGGGTTACTAATTTTCATTTTTTGACACATTATTTATATAAAAAATGTGAGACAACTCTCTTCATTTAAAAAATACCTATCATGTCTTCTCTACCACTTATAAACATACCCCCTATCCCCTCTTTATCACGACATCAAACCAATTTTCATGTGGAATGACTTGAAAAAATAGCTTCAAAATTTTCCTAAACGATTTTAATAGACATATTTTGGGTATAAATATAATTTTGGATGGATTTAGTCCAAACCTATGTAGGTTACCCAAAGAAGGGGTGTTTTTGTTCAACACACAACATTCTTTTACTTCTTTCTCTACATCGTAAATTTTTTTTAACCATGGTGCCATTGTAACATCAGTATCATACATGTACAATTATGTTATTTTAATAATTTAATGACCTAAAAAATTCCACACTTCCAAGAAATGGATTATGAAATCATCATTATTTTATTATGAGGACTACCTCCTCACAAATCTATATCATTTGGTTTTTAATTTCCATAACTAATGGTTTGGTATTGCGATGTATATAATGTATATATATTATAATTAATAGATACTATTACCTCAATAATCACTATATAATTTATATCATTTTTAATTCCACTTCATAGGATATACGATAATGATTCTCGTGTTTATGATAGACAACCACATCATAAATACAAGAGATTTGTATTTCAGTAAGAATTCACATTGATATTGATAATGTTTATGTTAATAATAATATGTGATATAAATCAAATAATAATGTTATTATTTTAAAATTTATCATTATGGGAAGATAATATATGAAACTTTTGACAAAACCTTTCACTCACTTAAATATGATATCATCATTTGAGTGTATTGGACAACAACCATCATGAAGTTACATGACCCACTTTTTCCACTGACATAACTATGATGATATATATATTTATTTATTTATTTGGGTATACATGGTATTATAATAATTAGGTAATGATTATATAGGTTTCTTTCCTTATTTTCATAACAATTTTATTAAAATGGAAATGTTTTTTATGTGCATGTATGGTCTATCATCTTCATGATTGTAACATATATCATTTTTAATAATCTGTCATTAATGATTGGTTTTAAAAGTAGGTTTTATTTTAAAATACAAAAATTGTGATATGAATACCATTTTGTGTATTATATATATATATATGGAATATATGAAAAACCTTGATCAGTCCTAATAATACCCTATGAGAAAAATGGAATTGAAACCTGAATAAAGAAAATTATGAATGATGATTAATAAATAGGTAAATATAATTTATAAAAGGAATATATAAAAATTTAAATTTACTAATATGGTTATTTTTTATGTTAATAACATGTTTTGACCACATTAATGGGGGTTAAATAATGTTCAATGAAAAGGAAGCATGGTTTAAAAGAACACATATAATTTTCCCTTCAATGAGGAAAATTGAAATTTTAAGAACATAATTTATTTTATGTTGTGTATATAATTTCTATATGGAAAGTAATATCATAAATTAATTTTTTTTATTTTAATATTATATTTAATTCTTTTAATATATGTTTATTTTAATTAAATCATACCCAATGGTAATAGTTTTCATAATTCAATATCTATTGATTGGGTTAAGCTTCTACTTCCTTGATTAATTCATTATTTGATGTTATGTATAAGTAATTATTATTACATTAAATTTATTTATTTATTTCATTATTTATTTTAGAAAATCATTATATATTGTTTTCTAAATTGTAACATCAAAATTATAGTCATTGTAATGGTTTAATCTATAATCTCTTTCTAATCAATATTTTTTACCGTTGAATATAAGATGAAGAAAATTATTTGACTGATTCCTAGTAAAACCATATAATTTTATATTTCAAATTTTTATGTATTATATTTTATTAAAATGGTAAGGATTTTCTACTCTTTGGTATTTATTTTACTTAGGAAATATTTTGACGAAATGATTACATCAATTTTCTTCATAATTAGAAATATTTTTTCATCAAAATCATTGTTTTATAAAATCCATTTAAAAAATTAACCATTTGAAAATTATTTATTAATGTATTCTAAAACTGTTTAATATATAATAAATTTTTGCAACAAGAATTTTTTCAAATTTTGAAAATAATAAATGGTTGTATTTTATGGAAAAAATATATAGATTTTCCATTATTGTTTTCTAAACAGGGCACTGCAAAATATTTTCTATAATATAAAAGTATTAATCGGTTAACTATGAATAAATTTTAAAGATTACCTTCATTAATGACTTTAATTTATTTGAATCATCATTTTTATGTTTACTGGGATTCTATTAAATGAAATAATTATAATAGTTACTTTCTATGAAGTTGTTTTTAAAATAATTTTTCAAATTGAAATGATTATTTCCCCCATGAATGCTTTTAGATTTATTTATATGGTAAATATATTCATCAATGAAAAAAATCATCTTATTATTACTATAATGGTTATATGTTGATTATATACTTATTCCTCCTCTGTATGTTTTTTTTCATATTATATAATTGATATTAATATCCTTATTTTTTCTGTTGTCATTATCATCCCGTTGAAATATTATTTTTCCAACAATTACTAGATATTAAATTTCCACTAAATATCCATATTATTTATCATCTAATACCTATTTCATAAACAATATACTATTTTATCATACTATGTTTACAGTCAATGTTATTTAATTTACATGGGAAATATTGAAAAAAATATTCCTTTACTCAAATTTATATTTTATGTTAGGGATTATTTTTCTTTATTTAAATTGATTATTTGATAAATAAGGAATAATTTGGAAATACAATAAACAATTAAGTTACTATTTAAATAAACACACATGATGAATCATTGATAACATTAGATAATATCAGTTGGCCAAAACCAATACATTTATAACCATGATATTGAAACTATCTTGTGAAATTTATTGACAGTAATGATATATTTGTCCAACCTAAGCCAGTTTATAATGATTATGTCCCAAACATGATTTATAATGGCTTAAATGGTAAATGTATCATTTTCCTGGAAAACATAATATATAATTAATAATAATTTACTTCATTTATGTTATTATTATTATCAATGATATTTTCACAATGATATTTTCCAAGCTCAAATTTCATTCTATGTTATATATTGAATGAAATGGTTTTCCTATAATTTTCTTTTACACATTGATTCTTTATTTTCATAACGTGATATTCATGATATTTAAATATAAAGCTATCTCAACCATTTTCCTTTCCATATTGGTTGTTCATATTGATTCATTATATCTATAACTATATTTTCCCTTACTAAGAAATTAATCTCACCCTTATTTTGTTTATATTCTAAAGAATCCATGAATTTTAATATAATTGATATACAACAATATAATATAACAAATAGTTTTATTCTTAAAATTAAATATTTTGTAAATTTTATATTTAAATTTACTAAAAGTATAAAATATTATTTTATTTTTATCCTACTAAACTATTCGGTTAATCAGGACGAAAATCCAAGTATCATACACAAATATATTAAAGTAATCACGATCAAGAGGATAATATAGTGAGGGTAGTAATATTATTTATTTCCTATTTGATTAATTTTAAATGAATAAAAAACTATTCATTATTATTAGTGTTTCAATTCATTTTTATTTTATCAATAGGTTACAATTTGAATGTTACCAATATGGTGTGAACATTCTTTTACAATAAAATTTTCTAGGATTTCCCTATGATTCATTGCATTAATATTATAAAATATTCTTTTTAAAGTCAAACATTTTCTATACCCATTAAAAATTAGTTTTTTTCATATTTTATTGTAATGTTTCATCAATTGGGTACTTTATTAATAAAAATAAAATTTAAAAACTATTTTTTCTTTATAAATAATATATTTGTTTATTGGGTGAACTTATTTCGCAAATTTTTTTAAAAATTTACTTCATTTGCAAAAATAAATTAAGATTTTATTTATTTATTATACAATAATTTTAAAAAGGGTATAAATGTAATCATTTGATTATTTTTTAATGGTATATTATTGAAATTATTTATAAGAATTTAATTTTTTTTAAACAATATATTGGGATAATATACATGACCTCACCAATACCATTTACAAAATTTAGATTCCTCAAAATTTATTAAATGGGTTCACAAAGAAAAACTTTATTTAAATGAATATTTTAATATTTACTATGATTTTCATTATTGTTCCTAAATTAATTAATTTAACTAAAATAAATAAATAACTCTTATTGATTTTGTGGTTGATTACAATTTAATGGAACATGAACAATCATTTGATAATTTAAAATTATATGTACAATAAATATTTATTTTTTTATTAGGGGAATTTTTATTGATTATTCCATATATAATATATAAATTTGGTGTATTATTTTGGATGTTACTTGATTTATAGGGGAAATCTTTTTAAATTTGTATTCTTTAATCAATAAATATATTTATTGATAATGAATATATTTTTTTAAAAAAAATTAGTCATTTGATATATGTTTAGTATCTAGGAAATGTAGTTATTTAAATGGACTATAATTAGACATCCCATTGAGGCTTCTATGTTCTCATGAGAAATATTAGTGTGTTATCATTAGATTGGTTTTTCATGTATACCTACCCATTGATTAAAGAGTATTGGTGGACGGTCTTGTATAATTTTTTTTTATTATTTTCACAAAACCACTATCAAGGTAACATTGGGAACCAAAATATAGTCCAAACATCACTCAATTTAGTTATCATAAAATTTTAAATTCTAAATGAAATGAATATGAAAACATTATGTAGTACACATCCCAAAAATCCCAAACTCAATATATCACCAACATCGGGCCATCAACACATCAACGTTGTGAACATCTTGTTGTCGCCGAAACATTTTAATTACCATCTACTATTGTAATAGATGAACCATCCTAGAAGAAATCATCATCCCCCATAATCTCACTATTCTTCGATGAGGAAAACCACCAGAGTCCATTCATCAATCAAAGGTGTGTTGTAATACATCATCAAAAGGATTGTAACATAAAGAGGTTAATGAAAAAACACCCACACCACATCACCTATTGGAATTTCATTGGCCTCTCTAACAACACATCCAAAATCCTCATTTAGAACCATCACACCAGACCAACATGGATAGGAGCGATGAACATTAATTCCATTGAATATTTGATCATACAATGAAACATCTTTGAGCTGCACATTACCGGATATCCAAAAGGGTTACAAGATCATCAAAAATTAACTTTACCAAAAAACAAAACAATATAGACGATGATAAAAACCCCATCATGACGTCAACATTGAGGATGAATAGCACCAAACCAACAAACCAAAACCCAAATAGAATTGATAAATAGAGGAAGAGATAAACAATGACATAAGAAATGATCCATTACAAAAAACTAGCACATAATAAACCACATAAAAGAATGCTGGGAGGGATTGAATATTAAGTATGATGTGATGGATCTAGATGGCATAGTATCTAAGGTTCACAAAAAGTGGACAAAAAAATATGCATAATACATGAGAAGAAATGAATGGTAAAGGGAATCCTGAGGAGGTAATAAAAGGGAAGAGATTGCGGTATTCTAGGACAAGGACATCTCGCCATTAAAGAGGTGTTCACTATGATTCCAAAGGAGGGAGATCCATCTAAAATTGATAGATATAGAAGAAACAAAAAATAGTGGAATATAAGAGGAAGAAATGGAAATTGAGAAGAATGAAATGGGCCCGAAAGAACCATTTCGTCACCAGTGTGAAGAAACACTTGGCAAAGGAAGAGTGGAGTGCTCCATGGGAGAATAAGGTCATTCATAGTGGTGGATTGTCATGAAGGAATAGATATCTAGTTGAATGATACCATTCCTTATAATATTAATAATTTAATTTAATAAGAATTTAGTTATTAGTATTTATGGGAATATAACATTTGTATTAACCATGGATTCTTTTTGTTCTAATGTTATTGATAAAATGTTATGTATTTTTAGTTATTTACAATTCCATATTTTTTTTATTTTTTTTATTCGTGAATGATTTTCATGTGAGTACCCCTTTAAGATAACATGAGAAAAACATCATGGTGTTTTATCTCTGTAGTATATGATGAAATAATATTTGAATGAGTCCAATGGTGAATAAAATTTTATTTCATAGTTTTTTATAGTAATTTTGGAATGTAAAAAAAATGAAAATCACATATGCAACTAGTTCAACTTGACAACTACACTATTTGATCATTTGGAATGTGATCCATTGATTTTCAGAAAAATGTAATAATGTAAGCATTCAATATGGGCTACTATGGTTGGGGCCATTACATTTAGTTTCAGATATAGTTTTTTTAACATGTGAAATTGGGTTTCTTAAAGAATATATTTTTAAATGTTATGAAATGAAAAAAAAAGATATAATGAAAATATAGACCAATTTACTAATGATTTGTTCAGGTATAGACAATATTGTTTTACTAGAAATACATAATTTTATTGAGATGACTTTTAGATATTTATTTGGAATAGTTTTACCAATCGGCGATAACTTCAAAAAGGGTAAATTGGTATTTCACTCAGTGATCAGATGGTTCTTGAAAAAAGGCCTTGGGGAACTTTTAGATTGACACTTACGGTGGATATTCTTGACTTAATTTTATTTTTTATGAATAATTATGATCAATTAATAAATAGAAAGTATGAGGACCAGTGATATTAAATTTCTATATGGGATAAACATAACATGTCTTGAGTTGATATATTTAAGGTTAATAAAATTCATAAAATAGTATATATTCTGTAACGCCCCAACCCAAATTACCTAGAGTCGGTGCATTACTACACAACATTGGGATGATCATAAAAGATCAAGCCTCGAAATAACGATTAGTTTAGAATCCTTGGAAATAAAAGATATATTCATAAGGTTTAGATTACATAATAAATGGAAAACTACAACAACATTGTTTCCATAGGCAACATTGAGATCCCATAGACTATCCCTGCAGTTCAGTCATAATATTATTCTTCGCATCCTGGGAAAAATGAAACATATAATGGGGTGAGATCAGTTTCTCAGTAAGGATAACAATATAGCAAAAAATTTCATAAATAAGCATAAACATTTAAGGAATTGTATAAGATCAAAACAAAATCCTATTAAACATGATCTTCAACATAATATGGAAATGATAAAATCAAAATAAATCCATTTATTTACACATATGGATATTCTACTAGTCGAATAATAAAATGCAATATCAATAGCCACTTTTATAATGATGGAATGCATAATTCCAGACATTCATAACCACATAGTCAAGGCCTTGTGCCAATACTACAAATAATATTTTTTCAAGGCCTTGTGCCAAGGAACTAGTTTGTCTGATGAGACATACCGTTGCATCCAGGAGCTATAGCGGGCTCCACCCGTCAATGACTAAGCAACATGCATTCCACATATGAAAAGTTTTAAACATAACATAAACATTCATATTCAAACTGGGATACAGAATGTCAACACTTTATCCATAAACCATGAATGACATAGAAAAACTCATCCACAGACAAACATATCTCAAATCATTCAATACAATATGGATGTTATGTATCATAATAAATCAACTTCAAATAAGCTTAAAATCCATCAAATAATGTTGACATAGATGGAATCAAAACCTTTTTTAGATAAATATATCTTTCTATTTTGAAATCATTTAAAAGTCATATAATTATAAAATAAAACATTTATTTTGGAAATATTATTATAATATTTTATGGGAATCTTCGACTATGTTATAACAGCGGAAATTAGCCACACCCGCCGTATAAGTTAAAAAAAGATATTGTTACCTTAATTTTGTCGAAAAGGTTATAAAGGACCTTGTTTGAAAAATGATGAAAATATTCCTTTATAAACATCATATAAAAGTCAAACAAGGGTATAAAGGACTTTAACCTATATTCTAGTAAATAGTAATAATGTTTTGAAATACATTTTTAAGAAACATGGATGTGGTTGATAAAGAGGTCCTAGTAGATAATTACGTGTAAACAACCTCCGAAAATGAAGAGATTGTAGAAATAACCCTTACCTTGTAATTTTCCTAGGACGAGTGTAGGTTAACCTCCTATATAATGGTGAAATAAGTGTTATTAAATTATACAAGAATCATATACAATAATATGATATCATATATGATCTTTTATTATTGCTTTGTTAATAATATCTTAATATTATCATCCTTTGGGTGTTAACGGATCTGTTTTCGTTTATATTCTTTGTTATTTGAGTCATATTTGTTATGGATAGAATGTATCTTATTTATATCTAGAATGATATCATGCCTTTATAAATTATTTTTAATTATCTAATAAAAATTAGTCTTGAATGGATACGATGGGGAATTAATACCATCATGTTCGTGTGGACTGTAATCCATATGTACGAACGAGAGACAATATCATTCTATTGATATTAAAATAATTTTTAATTGGATGGTATATCATATTAATGTAATCATTATCATGTTATATTTATTCTTTAAATCAATTAAACATAAATATTATACCCATCCAAATAATAATGTATTGAATAACAATTACACCACGATGTGGAGACGTTAAGCCATACGTATGCACGTATGGTGACATGTCATTCAAAAGAATGATAGAATAATGAATTTGTTTGTACCATATTTATAATAACATCACAGTTTATATAATATATTGTATTTATTATTTTATAATGGAAATAACAAAGAAAAAGGAAGTGTAAGAAGAAAATAACTTGAAAGAGGTGATGAAGTATTTACCTCTTCTTCGTGTTCTTTCATTTGATTTGATCAAAAGGTCTCATTAGGGTGGTTTTTTAACTATAGGAAGGCCTATAAAATGATAGGAGGACATTTGAGAGGGTATTTGGCCATGGGTTAGTTGATTCAAATGGTTTCGATGGTGTGAATTAGAGAGAAGGGGGAGTGCCCTTTTATAAGAGGGGTGAGGGGAACCTTAGGCAAAGTTAGATATATTATTTTATAATAAAATCATGTTCAGTTTATAATGGCTCCAAAATGGATTATTTAAAGTATAAGGTGGGTATGGGTCGGAAACCACTCAACCAATAGGTTTTAAATAATATTGGGTCACTATATTATCTGTATCATTTAGAATTAATTCTTAATTAAATAGTTTGAAATTTACCATGTCTCAGTGTATTTTTATATTATATGGTTAATAAACTTACTATATTATTTCATAAGAACCCCAAGTGGTTCATTAATTATACACCTATAACTATATAATTCCTTTTGTCGAACCTTAGATTTTTTGGAATAGAATATCAATTATTAATATAATATTTGTTTAAAGAACTATTTTATGTCATTTTCGTAACTATTTGGTATTTGTTTTTTCTAAATTTATAACTGCATTATTACTTCGAACAAAATTCATCAAACCAACTCTAAAATTTCATATTAACCTATAAAATTAGTGTAATTCATAAAAAAAGTCTCAAATTGCATTTATTTGGATATTTATAATATCTATTATTTTAATATTTCATTAATTAGGTAATTATTGCATCATCATTGTCTCATTAATAAATTTATTTATATAATATCTAAAAATTATATATATAATACCATTATGTAAGAAATTTTTTTAGATTTCTAATGAATATTTATAGTCAAATTTATCTTATATATAACCCTATATTAAAAGTGTTTTAGTTATTAAACATTGATATTAACTCTTTGAAAACTTCTTTAAATAATATAATAATAGGTGTCCTAATGTAACCCAATAGGACAAAAGATGTTCATATTTTATTAAAAAGGTTTTTTATGGTCTATTTATAGTTATCCAATAGAATTAGAACATGTGTTAGGATAATAATAATATCATTTTTACCCTTAATTACCCGATTTGTTTTTAACCGTGTTAAATAAAAGTAAAAAATTACTATTCACCAAAAATTATTTTCATCTTATTGAACCACATTTTACTTACTGATATCAACTGTGTCTCTTAGATTTTTGAAATTCCTCTCACAGAAGTGGTAAAGTTACGTTTTATGTGAATTTTCAAATTCTCCTAGGAGGTGGGTAAAAGATGGTGAAACGTTCAATAAAATTTTTATATATCTTAAATTATTATAAACTAAATTTAATGAATTACATTGAATTTATATAGGTATTATGCATCTATTTTGAAATAAAATAAATTTAAATAGAATAAATAATTATTAAAATAAAAATTAAGTTTTAAACTAACACTCAGTGATTTTCACTATTTATCAAAAATTGAATGTTTTCAGAAAAATACCAAAAATTCACCCTAAGATGATTTCGATATTCCGAATCCAAAAATGAAGTCCATTTTGAAAGATAAAATTTATAGAATTTTAAAAAGTGTGTATTACTATTCATAACGGCTAGTTTGATTGATTGTGATGTGTTAGAACTCGAAGTTGCATAAAACACACGCTATTGTATTATCCAAAGAGAAGCATACCATGGAAGCTTTGGGTGTTTCATTATCCCCTCCTTCAAATAATTTCTTCCTCAAAATATCTAGAGTATTACTGAATAAAAATACTCGAATGGTTCTTCATCATATGTTTCTTAGGTTCCCATGTGTCCACTTGTATCTTATAGTTTCTCCATAAAACATTTACCAGACGATTTGTCCGATTTCTCAACACTTGTTCTATTGTTTCAATAACCTTGAAAGGCTCTTCAAAATAAGTCAGATCGGGTTCCAGTTCTAATTCCTCATAGGTGAGTACATGCATCAGGTCAGGCATGTATTTTCTCAACAGTGATACGTGGAATACATCATGTAATTTGGAAAGACATGGTGGAATTTCCAAATGGTAAGCTACATCCCCAATTCATTCTATAATTTCAAAAGGTCCAATGTACCTGGGACACAACTTACCCTTCCTACCGAAATGTATAATAGCCTTCCATGGAGATACCTTCATGAAAAAACGATCTCCTACCTAAAATTCCAAATGCTTCCTTCGGTTATCATCATATCTCTTTTGTCTACTTTGAGATTCCATAATGTGATTTTGGATTACCTTCACCTTTTCCATTGTATCCTCCACATGTTCTGGGGCAATGATTTTTCTTTCTCTATCTCCCTCCCAATACGTTGGTGTGCGACATCTCTTTCTGTATAACGCTTTATATGGTTCCATCTGAATACTTGAAAAAAAGATATTGTTATAGGAAAATTCTACCAGAGGCAAATATTCATCCCATATATCATTAAAGTCAAGTGACATGATCTCAACATTTCTTATAAGGTTTGAATAGTCCCTTCTAATTGTCCATCTGTTTGGGGGTGGTAGGCAGTGCTCAAATGATGTTCAGTATCCAGAGATTTCTGAAGACTTTTCCAGAATCATGATGTAAAATGTGGATCACGATCAGAAAACATTGATAGTGGTACTCCATAAAGGCTTACAACCTCATTAATATATAGTCTTTCCAATAGTTCAAGTGGTAAATCTTCTCCTATAGTAAAAAAATGTGCTGACTTGGTTAGATGATCAATAATGACCCATATTGGATCGTTCTTTCTTGGATTCTTTGGTAGTATTATGACAAAGTCCATCGTAATATTATCCCACTTCCATTTAGGTATGTGAAAAGGTTTCATGACTCCTCTAGGTTATTGCCTTCTAGCTTTCACTTGTGGACAAACCATACATCTTGGCTCAAAATCAGCAATCTCACTCTTCATGTTGTCCCACAAAAAATGTTTCTTCAAATCTCTATACATTTTGGTTCTCCGAGGGTGTATAGAGAAATTGGAACTATGAGAATCATCCAATAATTCCCTTTTTAGACCTGGTATATCGGGAACAAAAAGTCTCTTCCCAAATTTCAAAATTCCATCATCATATATGATGTCACATAATCTCCCATTATTCATAGCATTATTCTTCTTTTGAAACTCATCATCACTGGTCTGAGAACTCATTATCCTTTATAGTAAAGATAGCTTGGAAACCATTTGAAAAAGTACTGATGTTTAACCTTCCATGGTGATTCCCATATCCATGTTTACTAGATCCAATTATATAGGATCCTTTTAAACTCTCATATTGTTCAAAATTCTATGATACTTTCTACTCAAAGCACCTGCCACCTTATTTGCCTTCCTCAAGTGGTAGTGTATGGTGTAATTATAGTCCTTTATTAGTTCAAGCCATCTCTTTTGTCTCATGTTGAGTTCTTTCTGTGAGAAAATATATATCAAACTCTTGTGATCGGTATATATCTCAAATTTTCACCATAGAGATTGTGTTTTCAAATCATCAAAGAAATGATTATAGCTTCTAACTCAACATCATGAGTAAGATAGTTTTTATCATGAATTTTTAGTTGTTGTTATGTATTGGTAAAAATCGTATCATTCTGCATAAGGACACAACAAATTCCTTTCTTTGAAGCATCACTATAAATAATAAACCCACCATTCCTTGATGGTAGAGTCAAGATAGGACCATTGACTAATATTATCTTCAATTCTTCAAAACATTCTTCACACTCTTTTGTCTAAATAAATTTAACCCCTTTACGTGTGATCTTTGTTAATGGGTTAGCCAACCGGGAATAATTCTGCATGAAACGTCGATAATACCCTGCTAAACCAATAAAACTGCGTACCTCAGTTATACTCGTCGGTGCTGGAAATTCTTGGATTGCCTTGGTGTTTGAAGGATCAATGGAGATTACATCCGTATAGACCATATGGCCAAGAAAATAAATCTCTTGAATCCAGAATTCACACTTTGTAATCTTCCCATATAATTCATGTCTTCTCAGACTCTTCAGTATAATGCACATGTGATTTTCATGATCTTCGTAGGATTTGGAGTATACAAAGATATTATCAATAAATATCACTACAAATTCATAAAGATATTAGTTGAAAAATCTATTCATTAGATTCATTAAGACATACGGTGCACTAGTCAATCCAAAAGGAATTACTGTAAACTCGTAATGCCCATACCTAGTTCAAAATGAAGTCTTCAGAATGTCTTCACTCTTCACACACAACTAATGACATCCAAATCAAAGTTCAATATTTGAAAAGTATTGTGATCCATGTAGTTGGTCAAATAAATCATCAATGTGAGGTAGGGGATACTTGTTGTTTATTATTATAGCATTGATATCCCTGTAGTCAATGCAAAACCTCATAGATCCATAATTCTTCTTAAAAAAGGACAGGGGCTCCCCCTAGAGAGACACTAGGGCGAATAAATCCCTTATTAGTCAATTCCTCAAGTGGTTTCTTAAGTTCCACTAATTCCACTATGGCCTTTCTATAAGGGTTCTTCTATATAGGCCTTGATCCCGGAATTATATCAATGGAAAATTCAATTTCTCATTTAGGAGGATGTCCAGGTAAATCTTATGGAAACACATCAACATATTATTTCACAATAGGTACATCATCTATTTGAACATTCCTTTCCTCACCCATATTTATTTCATTATCTTCCTTCTAAATAATTGAATTTATTTGAGCTACTAGGGGTGTATTTAGATAGGAATGAGGCAGTGACGATTCTGCCTTAAAGATAAGGTGTTATTTATAATCATCATCAAATATTGTAACCTCCTTCTTCTTACAATAAATTTTTGCATCATGGTCAGAATGCCAATTCATACCGAGAATTATAGCAAATTAAATCATGGGTATGACGATGAGATCAGGAGATAAAAAGAATTTATATGCCCTAATGGGAACTGATTCATGAAACTTTGTTGTGATGATACTTCCCATAGGACTTTTGACTGAAAAATCCCTTGTTAAATCATATTGGAAATATGTAATTTTATTAGTATTCTAGGAAGATATGAAACAATGAGATGATCCAGAATCTAAAGAATTGGTTAAACATGAGGAAACCATTAAATTACCCGCCACCACGTCTTCCGGAGGTTCAACCACAACAGTAGAGATAACATAAGCTTGTACTTGATCCCTTGTCCTTTTCAAAGGAATTTTCCCTGATGCTTAATAAATTCATTCAAATAATTCCCCATTTCTCTATAACTGTAGCATTCAACATCGACAACCTCTTTCTTCCCCGTGCAGTCACGAGCTTGGTGGCCTTTTTCGCCAAACTTGTAACATAATCTCATTCCATCTAGGATAGTACATGGGTGTTTCTTCCCAAATTTACTATAGGATGAATATTTGACTTTTCCCTACTTCCGCTTATTTACATTTCTATAGTGTTAAGAAGATCTCTTCTTCTCTTGCATTGCTTTAAAGTCATATGACTTATAGAAATCTATTTCTGTTTTGATAGAACATGAGACAATATCTTCGTACGATGAAAGGATTGTGAGACTAATGCTTGATGGAGAAATTGTTTTAACCCATCAAAGAAATGATCAATATTACTTCATGGGTTATGTATATAATCTGTAGCATGCATCACTAGCCATGTAAAGTTAGCTTCATACTTTGAGACATTCTCATCTTTCTTTTGCCTCAAACTCAGAAATTTCCGATTCATATCTACTCGATGGTCAAGTGGAAAGTATTTTTCTATGAAAGGCTGTTTAAAATACATCCATTCCATATTTGATACTTTATCATCATTCTTTGTATTTTGAATCAATTACCACCATTGATCAACATCTCTAGTGAGGCGGTAAACTCCCATGACAACTTTTTCCCTTTCACTACTCCCCAAGGCGTGGAATATTTTCTATAAGGAATCTATCCATTGATTAGTTACTAGTGGATTTTTACCCCCATTGAATTTTGGTCATTGTTTTTCATGATGAGATCTATCATTGATCCTTCATGTTACGGATCAGGGTGCTTCATACGGGTAAGGTTATTATTCATAACCTGAGTGAGTTGTCCCGGTATGGTGATTAGATGATCAGCACCAGTGGCATCACCAAATCAATAATAATTATCTTGAGTAAGAGGGAAATCCCTATATAGAGTGCATGAATTGATACAATTTCCATTCATTCCACTAGGCCCCATTTCTAAATAATTGAATAAACTAAATTAGTTTATGATTTGCAATACATAAATCAAAACTTGTAAAACACTTAACATAAATTGTAAAGATTATGGATATAATCCATAATCATAAAAACATATTCTTTGAGGAAGTAAATACTCATAAACCCTTCAAAATGGTTTTTAAAGAAAATGATAATTATCCTAAGCATATCCACTTGGAGTATTGTAACTAAGAGTGCAGCAAGGCCCGTTGTCATGCACCAGTTCTCGTTCGAGTCTAGCTCAAAGGGCTGTTTTCAGGTTTTACCCCTATATACATCAGTGCTAGAGCCGCATCTACATGCTCATATCCAGAGAGGGATGTATTTCTTGGAAAAATCACAAAATATCTACAATACCAAAATTATAGGAAGTTCTTCTATACTAGTCCTCAAAGTCTATCTTAGGGTTATGTGCTCTAATCAGTGTTTATCTAAATCTAGATTCCAAGGTTTGTACTAACCTTCCTCTGACACCTACTGTAACACCCCAACCCTAGTTACCCAGAGTTGGTGCATTACTACATAACATTGGCATGATAAAAAAAGATCAAGTCTCGAAAAACCGATTAGTTTAGTATCCTTGAAAATACTAGATACATTCATAAGGTTTACATTATATCATAAATGGAAAACTACAACAACATTGTTTCAATAGACAACATTGAGATCCCATAGACTATCTTTGCATGTCAAACATAATATATTTCTTCGCATCCATGTAAAAAATAAAACATGGGAAGGTGTGAGCTGAGATTCTCAATAAGGATAAAAATATTGCAGAAACATTCATAAATAAGTATTAACATATTTGGCAATGTATAAGACTAAAACAAAATCCTTTTAAACACGATCTTCCGCATAATATGGCAAAGATAGAATCAATATAATTCCACTTACATACTCACATGGATATTCTACTAGTCAAATAATAACATTAAATATCAATAGCCACATTCATAATGATGGAATGCATAATTCCAGACATTCATAACCACATAGTCAAGGACTTGTGCCAAGACTACAAATAAGATTTTGTCAATGCCTTATTCTAAGACACTAGTTTGCTAATAATTTCTACTGATGCATCGAGGATCTATAGTGGGCTCCACCCATAACTTAATAAGTCAAATGCATTCCTCATATGAAAAGGTTTAAACATAACATAATCATTCGTATTAAAACTGGCATACGAAATGTAAATAATTTATCCATAAACCATGAATGCTATGAAATAAAACATCCATATTCAAACGAATCACAAAACCTTCAATACAATATGGATGTTTTTATAATAATAAATCATCTTCAAATAAGCTTAAAATCCATCAAAGGATGTTGACATAGATGAAATCAAAACCTTTTTTCAAGAAACATCTCTTTCTATTTTGAAATTATTTACAAGTAATATAATTGTAAAAGAAATCATTTATTTTGGAAATATTCTTATATGATTTTAAGGTAAGCTTCAACAATGTTATAATGGCGAAAAATATCCCCACCCACCATATAAGTTAAAAAATGACATTGTTACCTTAATTTTGCCGAAAAGGTTATAAAGGACCTTATTTGAAAAATGACGGAAAGATTCCATTATAAACATCATATAAAATTCAAACAAGAATATAAATGACTTTAACCTATAGTCTAGTAAATAGTAATAATTTTTTGAAATACATTTTTAAGAAACATGGATGTGGATGATAAAGAGGTCCCAGAAGATAATTACGTGTAAACAACCTCTGATAATGAAGAGATTGTAGAGTTAACCCTTACCTTGTACTTTTCCTTGGTCGAGGGTAGGTTAAAATCATGTATAATGGTGAAATAATTGTTATTAAATTATACAAGAATCATATATATTAATATGATATCATATATGATCTTTTATTTTTTCATTGTTAATAATATCTTAATATTATCATCATTTCGGGTGTTAACGGATACGTTTTCCTTTATATTATTTGTTATTTGAGTCATATTTGTAATTTTTGGAATGTATCTTATTCATATCCAGAATTATATCAAGTATTTAAACATTATTTTTATCATCTAATGAAAATTAGTCTTGAATGGATACGATGAGGAATGAATCTCATCACGTTCGTGGAGACTGTAATCCGTACGTACGCACGAGTGACAATATCATTCTTTTTAAATTAAAATAATTTTTAATTGGATGGTATATCATATATACATAAACATTATCATGTTATATTTATTCTTTATATCAATTAAACATCATTATTATACACATCCAAATAATAATGTATTTAATAACAATTACACCACGACGTGGAGACGGTAAGCCATACGTACACACGTATGGTGACATGTCATTGAAAGGATAGAGAGAATAATGAACATGGTAGTACCATATTTATAATAACATCACAGAATATAGAATATACTATAGTTATTATTTTATAATGGAAATAACAAAGAAAAAGGATGTGGAAGAAGAAAGGAACTTGAAAGAGATGATGAAATATTTACCTCTTTTTCGGGTTCTTTTTATTGATTTGATCAAAATGGCTTCTTAAGTTAGTTTTCTGACTAAAGGAAGGCCTCTAGGATGAGCGGAGCCCATTTGAGAGGGTATTTGGGCAGGGGTTGGATGAGCCAAATGGAATTGACGGTGTGAATTAGAGAGAATGGGGAGTACCCTTTTATAAGAGGGGTTAGGTGCACCTTATGAAAAGCTAGAAATATTATTTTATAATAAAATCTATTTCGGTTTATTATGGCTCCAAAATGGATTATTAAAAGGTTAAGGTAGGGATGGGTCGAAATCCACTAAACCGATAGGTTTTAGATAGGTTTGGGTCACTATATTAACATTATCTTTGAGGTTTAATTCTTAGTTAAATAGTTTTACATTTACCATGTCTCATTGTATTTTTATATTATATGTTTAATAAACATATTATATACTTCCATGAGAACCCTAAGTGGTTGATTAATGATAAAGATATCATTATATATGTTTTTTGGCCAAACCATAGATTTTGAGGAATAGAATATCAATTAATAATATAATATTTGTTTTAAAAACTATTTTATGTAAATGTTTACACTATTGGTTATTTTGTTTTTTTTTCTAAATTCATAAAAACATTATTACATAGAAAAAAATTCATCCAACCAACTATAACTTTTCATATTAACCTATAAAATTATTGTAATTCATAAAAAGTTTCAAATTACATTTATTTGGATATTTATAATATCAATTATTTTAATATTTCATTAATTAGGTAATTATGGCATCATCATTGTGTCATAAACAAATTTATTTATTTAATATGTAAAAATTATAAACACAATACAATTCTGTATAAAATCCGTTTAGATTTATAATTAATTTTCATTGTCAAATTTATATTTTGTATACCCCTATATTAAAAAATTTTAGTTATTAAACATTGATTTTAACTCTTTTAACTATTCTTTAAATAAAATAATAATAAGTGTCCTAATGTAATCCATGTAGACCAAAGAGGTTCACATTTTGTTCAAAAGGTTGTTTTTGATCGAATAATAGTTATCTAATAGAACTAGGACATGTGTTAGGGTAATAATAATAACATTTTTACCCTTAATTACCCTTTTAACTTTTAATAGTGGTAAATAAATGTAAAAAGTTACTATTCACCAAAAATTATTTTCATCTTATTGAACCACATTTTACTTACTGATATCAACCGTGTCTCTTGTAGTTTTGAAATTTCACTCACAGAAGCGGTAAAATTATGTTTATTTTGAGTTTGCAAATTTTCCTAGGAGGTGGGTAAAAGACGGTGAAAAGTTCAATAAAAGTTTTATATATCTAAAATTATTATAAACTGACACCAATGAATTACATTGAACATATATAGGTATAATTTATCTATTATTACCAAAAATAAATTTAAATAAAATAAATAATTATTTTAAAAAAAAATTGGTTTTATACTATAACTCAGTGGTTTTCACTATTCATAAAAAAATTGAATGTTTTAAGAAAAATACCAAAAATTCACCCTAAGATAATTTCAATATTCTGAATCCAAAAAATGAAGTCTATTTTGAAAGATAAAATTTATAGAATTTCAAAAAGTGGGTATTACTATTAATAACGGCTAGTTTGATTGGTTGTAGGTTGTTAGAACTCAATGTTTTGTACAACACACGCTATTGTATTATTCAAATAGAAGCGTATTGTGGAAGCTTGCGGTGTTACATAATCTTTCTAGGTTTTATGTTATGTGATATTAACATTATTATGGATATTTATTGAGATATTTAACGTAACAAGATTATTTAGTTTAGTATGTGAACAAAATATTTTTGGAATTATGGTTGAATTTTTTATGGAGATAATTTTATTTCTATTTATAAACATAAGTTATAATATTATTGTTTATATTATGGAACCAATATTAAATTATGATAATGTGAAAATTTGAAAAATATTGTTATGAATAGATCCAGAATAAGTAAATATGACCTGTTAATTAATAATGTAATTAAATTAGTTCATCGTATTGTTGGTAACATTATAGTAATTCTTTCAAAACTTTTTTAGAAAAAATACACCCCACATGTTGGGTGAAAATCCTCCACATTTGGAAGGATCATTTTGATTATACCAATAAACAAAGAGAGACAATGTTGTGACACCTAACACTGAACTACTTGATTTCTTAATGAGTATGATATTGTTTTTTCATTAATGATTATATGGATAAACTGTTGCATAATGGATTAAGTTTAACATCACACATTACTATTTTGGTTTTATAGTTTAATATATTAATCAAGAAAAGTCATGTTAAAATGTTTTTTATACTATTTACAGATAGATGATAAAACATGTTAATATTTGATGGATTTTATGATCCAATAAAATTTAATTTTAATTGGTCAAGAATAAAAATTTCAATAAGGATAAACATTTATTGGGATAATAAATAAAATATAAAATGATAAAAGAACTACAAGATGTTGAATATGTTATTATAAAATAAAATCTTTTCAAGTTATTATTTTTTTGTCGTGATAGTAAATTATTCACTAAAGTCTTGGAGATGAATATTTAAACAAAATATTTATTTTATTACCTTTATATTTAAATTATCAATACCACTAAAAGCATTCATAAATTTATGGTTTTATGTCGGTAAACATTCTCCAGACCATGTTTAAAATCACACTTTATTAGTCCTTGGGAATTATTTTTTCAATTTATTTCCAAATTTTGATTTCTAAAGGGATTTTTTGTTCCATTCTACATAACAATTGTAATTTACTTCACCTCTTCTTAATAGGTTGATTAATTAACCCCTAATATGGTTTATTTCGAAAACATATCAAAAGATAATCCCTTGATTTTTAGCCAAATTTTAAATTGAGAGGATGATATTTATTGATGCCATAAATAATGCACCAATCATATTTTTATGAAATAATGTCTACTTCAAAGATCTTATATGACATGAATCCCTAATCCAATACAAACAAAATATACTATTTATGTGTGGCCATTATAGCCTAACCATTAAAATTGGAATTTTCTCTATGAATAAAAAAATCATAGAAATATTTTTAAAAATATTCTCAATGACAAAAATATTTTGGTTAAAATGGATTAAATATTTATTAATTTCATAACATTATCCAAAAATATGAAATTCCTAAAAAATATTTTTATTTATTTGGGTGATAAGATAATAACATATACTTATAAGAAATTTAAAAATTTTAATATATAAAATTCAATCAACTTATTAAATAAAAATATATAATAATTATCATATGTTGAGATTTTTGTATCATTCCAAAAATGTGAATTTTCAATGAATAGGTGTAAATATAGCTTCCTATATAATATTTATTTTGTTTTCAAAAAATTTTGTATTTGAAAATTATGATTACTTATAAAATTTTATATTTAAATAAATCCTGAATTTATTATTTTTTTAATAAATATAATTAATTAAAATTGAATATTATATAAAGAAATATCGGGTTTTAGTTTATTTTATGACTTAAGAATACTTTTTTTAAACCGTTTTAAGTCCACAATCATCTTCAATTTTAATTAACTATAACTAAAACTAATAAAGATATATTTATATGAATTTTATTTTTTATGTATATAAATATAATGTAAAAAATTCATATATTTATGATCACTATTCATATAATAAATTTTAGATGACCATATACGTGAAAATAAAAATTCTTAAAGAATAGGTTTTTGACATATTATTCATGGTCATTATAAAATTTAAATATTCCTATCCTCTTTATTAAATTTTATAAATTGGATTATATAATTTTTTTCATCATAATTAATATTATGTACTATTTTTATCACAATTTATAATGATATTAAATATTAAAAAGAATAAAAATTAATTGTAATGAATAAGGTAAAAATGAGGATTTGTGCGATACATGTTCATCTGTTAAAATTACTATTACAGTGATATTTATATTTTATTTCTTCAATTAAATTTAATATTATGAATAAATCAGTTCAAACTATATAGTATATATCATTTTATTTTAGTATGACCAGATAAATTACCGAGTATAAATGACTATTTTCTTTGTTGGAAACAAAAAATGGGATTAGTTAGTCACCTTCAAGGTAAAAGAAATAAAGTGAATAATTTTTTTTAATATTGTGGTGGAGTTGTGTTTATGACCAATAAACCTTATAAACTATTATTTATCATTTTTTCATGAAATATGGCTGTGTTTAGCATCCCATTAAACAAAATGTTTTGGTATTAAAAATATGATAGTCCTCGTCATTTTTAAAAGGTAATCCACTTTTATCAACTTCTCAATCCACTAAATCCATTTTTTTACCATTAAAAGAAAATATTATCCAAAATATATTTATTAACATTATATATATTCTATTAATTGAAATATAATGACCAAGTTGTCTTTAATAAAATTCCAAAGAACGTTTTTCTATGTGAATAGTAATCATCTACACTGAGATCCATCATTTTACTTCACCTTTTACACCATCTATTAATTAATAAAATTTAAATATAATTAAAACATATATATTCCATATAGATATATATCTTAATAATTTTATATAAAAATATTTATCATTCTACTTCTCCATAATATAGTAGACAAAACAAGCAGTCATGTGTATGACATACCGCCACCTCACAAACAGATGTAATTTCTTTTCCATCATCAAATCACATAGTGTAATAATTTGGGATATAGTGGATATATGATATACCAATAACATTATATTAATCATATTTTATTAATATATCATCCATTTCATTACAAAAACACCAATTAATTGAATGATATCCTTAGTATTTTATACATATGGCCACTCCCTCTCCATAAAGCAATGTGGATCATTTTCCCAGTCAAACATCCATGAATTGTTATAGAAATTTATATAATTAAAAAATTTGATATTATAATAATTAATAATGTTCAATATATGATGGATCTATACATGATATACAATTTATATATCTTTTGTGAAAAATAATTTGTTATAAATCAATGATGTAAACACCAGAAAAAATTGTTATAAAGAAATATTTTTTAGGAATGGGCAATAATTAGTCATAATATGGTCATATATGATAATATATATATATATATTAATAGGTTTAGTAAAATTTATTAACATGTTTAAAAATATTATAAAAGAATGTATATCACCTTCAACATGATGGTCTTGTGACATAAGGGATTTTATGTCATAATTCCTTCTTTAAGGAATATTTCATTGTTGTGCTCTTAATTTATTTTATATAGTATAAAAACATAGACATTTACTTGTAATATCATGAACCCTCTATTTTTAATGGTATTTTTTATTTCAATTTAAAATATTTCATCTATGTTTATTTGACATGAAATTTTCCATGTTGTAAGGTATTTCCTAACATAATTTCATTTAATTTTGTCATATTACTTAATCAATAATTTTGATATTATAATACTATGTGTGTAATGAATTTATAAAATTTTTTTATAACTATGATACAGTAATTTGGATATAAATTTTCAACACATAATCATATAATGGATTAATTATCATTTAAATGGCATGATATTTGTAATGAATTTCATTTTGTATTACATTCCATTGAGGTATATTTTATGATATTCACAAGTCCACTTTTATTCTGTATATATTTTCCCATTGATGTCTAAGAAATTAATTATTTTATATTCATGATTTTATTATTCCAAATCAATTTTATAATTATATGGTATTATACAATGATGGTTACCAATGAAGTCATAATTAACAATACAATATCAATTTTTGGTAATGATATAATTTTCATTTATGGAATATTATTATATATACGTTATAATATACATAAATTTTTATATAATTAGGATTTTTAATTAATTTCCATATTTGGAAAAACATTTTATATATTTAGAAATTTTTATAGGTGTAATGTTTATATGAACAAAACAACTTTATTCTGCTTTTATTCATATATATTTGCCACTATGTTCATGTGTTAGAAAATCATTTTTAAAATGTTATTCATTTTATCAAATAACTTATTAAGAATATTTTCTATTATCCATTATATTTTAATGTAATGATAAATGTAATCTTTTTACTTTTATTAAATGGGAAGTTTTATAATATATTTTTAAAAATTAAGGAGGAATTTTTTTAATTCATATAATAATAAAAAAAATTACAATTCCCATAACCATTTTAAAAAATTTATATCATTCTACATATTTTAAATGGTTTTAAAAATAAATATATCTTATGAAGACTTATATAAAAATTTCCCTTACATTCACCTTATTCATCATATTGACATTAAATTTCCTCAAAATATATATTATTCCTTATTTATTTTGATGATGGTAACCTAATTTGGAATCATCCACATTATTTTGTTAATTGTAACTTAATTTATAATTAAATATAAATATTATTTATGATTTATATAATTATTTTTAAAACATTATATCAATTATAAATATATATTTTTCCATTGGATGTTACTTGATTGAATTTTTATGTCATGATAAATTCGTTATCTTTACTTTATATTGATATTGAATGATATTAAATATTGGATATGAATTTAATAGATCATTTTATATATGTGGAATTATTTTGAAATATAGTGATAGGTTATTAATGTAATTATATATCCTTCTATTCATCAACATGTCTCTTATATCAAAATTGTAAGCTAGCATAAATTATTTTTGGTGTATACATATCTATTTATAAAGCATTACTTGAGTACGGCCTTGATAAGATTCATATCATGATATTTGTTATAATTATATTCAATATTAATCAATTAATTCATTAAGAATGTAATTATTATTTCCCCTATGGTTTCTACATTGAAATTTTCTGTCGATTCAATTCATTGTAATTTTTTTGATTAAATGAAATGTGATATTAGCTATCTACTTTTTCATATTGATTATTATTTATTAAATATATTTTATAGATTATGATAGTTTTAGGGATTATTAAATTTCATATATGTATCACTTACAGTGCATCAGATCTTGCACTTATATTTTTATCTTTCACCCTAATAAGAACAAGGAATTTGTTAACGATTTCAATGATTCAAAATATTTACATTCAGAATGATTTATCTGTTATCTCCAATGTGAAAATTTTGAATCTTGTATCTATCATGTTTACCAATAAAACTAAAGTATATGATTAATTTTATTGGTTTTCCAATATTTTATTCCAATGTAGTTATATAAACACTATATCTAAGGTACTAGGGTCTATTTAATTACATGTTTGAGTATCAAGTCCATCTTTCAAGTTCAATATGACCAATATAAAATGATGAATTTTCATAAAATAATATAAGTAAAACATTTTTATCGTGTAATGATAATCACAAGATTTATATTATTCAGAAGCAATAATCCCAAGATAAATAAAATATGAAATCCCTTTTACACATCAATCGAATATGAAAAAACTCAAATTCTATCTACTTGAGAAAAAAATCTACATCTAATCTAATATCTCGTATAACCTCTACCAAATATATTCTAAATGACTTTTTTTTGAGAAATAGATGTGATTATTGGCACAAAATTTTGAATAACTACCTCTAAATATCCATGTTATAAAAAATTAAAAAGTTTTTCCTAAGGAATCATTATATATTTCTTAATATATGATATCTATACTAACCATAATAATGTTTTTATTAACAATAGATGTATAGTAATAACCATAATAAAAATCATAAAATTCATGGATGGAGTAAGAGTGAGAAAAACAGAGAGAGAGAGGGAAATAATTTTTTTCAATAATATTGAATTATCCCCAAAATAATACCCTTTAGGTGATTACATAAACAAAATTAGACCAAAATAGTTACTACAAAACCTGAAAAATATTTGATTCCATTAGAAAAATGTTATTTTTATAACAGTAATACCATCATACTTATAAATATAACAATAATAATATCAGAAAACATTAAAGACTATAATAATAGAGAAAAAAATAACTTATATAGGACAATAATACTATACACAAATTATTACATTATTGACTTAAACTAATAGGTGATATGATTAATAGTATTACAATGGACTAATAAACCAATTTGTATTGAAAAATGGGTAATCCTTTGGGAAATTTATAATAAACTCTATTTGATGAATTTTGGGATTTTATTCTCTTTTATGATGTTATAAAATATTCTCGGGTGGTTTTTGTAACTGGAGTTATGCAATGAGTCTTTTGGTTGGAACACCAATAGCCTAACTACCATCAAGATTTTATGTTTTAACTATATAAAAAATACCTCAGATGTTCATTTTTTAGATTCATTCACTCATTACACATCAATATAATATAAATAAATTATTAGGTGAACTCATAAATTTAAAATCCTTGGTAAAATATTCATAATCCATGGTCATTAGAAGCATATTATAATCCTATAAAAAATATAATAAAATGTTATATAGATGGAAAATATAAGTATTTCATAGTCATAATGTAAATATATTCTTATATTACATACATGAAAAACATAATTCAGTAAAAAATCCAATGTAAACGACTTCTTTTTTTGGAACATGGTAATATCTGTGAAACACGACCCACATTTCCAATAAATTCTCAATGTTTTCAATTTCAACAATCCTATAGAGATTACTAGAGATCCGAAAAATCAAAACAAGACACCTGAAACCTAGACCAAATAATATTATTTCATTAAGAGAAATAATTTTTTATTATCCAATATACGATGATCCATTTCTATAAAAGTGTTTATTATCAATGACACACTACTTTATTCATTATAAATAATGATTTATTGAATCTGATCCATCCAAATATACCCATAAATATTTATCACATGGTCTATATTACTATATTTACATGCGATTTATTCTATAAATAATATTTTTGGTACTCGGTATTTTAATCACATTTAACATTATTAAAATTATTAGTACATTTTTAAATATATACGATATTTTCTGTTATTTTCCTAAAAACCATATAATTTTTGATAGTTTATATAAAATTTTTTCATAAAATAATATAAAATAATTTTAATCATAATGTATTGTATGATTTATGAAGTAAAATATTTATTACACATAGAATTTAGTTTCCTTTGGGATGGTATTCATAAAATGTTTCATAAATTTTATAAATTATAATAATGAATAGAATTTATTCTTTTGTAAATAATATGAAAATATTTTTTTCAAAACCCATTTATTTTACCCATTATAAATATATATATATATATTTATATATATATATTATTCGTTATAATTAATTAACATGGATGTGTAATATTTGTTTTCTATCACTACTATATTTTTATATGGATTTGAAAGAGTAAACAGATTTGATGAATTCAATTTGTAAATCATATAGTTATTTACTCTTATGTCACCCATTTTATAATTTAAAACCATAATATCCAAATTTACATTCTTTTTAACTTCACACGAATTATCGAATAAACATCATGTATTTTGAAGATTAAATAATAAGTAATATAATTAAATTTTAATGGAATCAACAAAAGTTTTGGTTATTGGTTATTCAAAGATAGAGGATTGATAATAAAAAATCTCTATATGATTTTAATTTTGAATACTAAAATTCAGATTGAATGATTTATATATATTGGTTCCATTATTCAATAAATTAATCAAGTATTAATGTTCTAAGAATTATCTCATATGATTAAGGTAATATTTTATTGAAATATTTTGAATAATTATTAATAGTTATGATATTTAAATTAATATGTGATAATTGTTAATATAAATATTATACCATTTTATAAGTATTCGTTAAATAATACAATCAATATAAAAAATGAAAAATGAAATATTTTTATTTGAAAATAATTTAATATGGAACATTTTATTAGTTCTCTAACATATATTAGTTGTAAATTTGTTTTTTAGTTAAAAAATTAGATATCTATGATTTTATTGTAGAAATTCAAATGACCTTTGTATTTTTTTGATTTTCCTAATGAATTTTCATGAAGCGTTAGCCAATTTTATGAGAAAAATAATGTGATCCATCCATGTTATATCAAACCATTACTAATATGATGTGTATGATTTTAAATATATCGTGGATTTTCACTTTCATTGAATTAGTATGGATGAGAATGAATCAGAAGGATACATATAATGGTAGAGGAAGTGTTTTGTAGAACCATTAGCATTAACTGGTTTTCTCTATAATCTCCAAGTGGGTTAAATGTCATGTAACTAGGCTACAAAACCTGTACTGGTTTTTGGAGGAATTTATGGAATGGATTCACTCTATGATGGATAAAAATCATGAGTATCTATTACACTTCATGAGTTATTTAATGAATTGTTTTTATTTTGTGGGAACACATTTTTTAGGAGTTACTAAATTTAATGGTTTAACAATTTGTATTGGTATTACACATCATCTAATACCCAACAGTAGTATTTAAATAGGTAGTACATCTGGTATTATCTTTTAACCTCCACATGAGATTCATTTCCCTCTACCTAAATCTTTCCCCATTGGATCTTGAAGCTCCCTAACCCTTCCAGACCCATTAGTTTGTCGTTCAGTCATATTTGTGCTTGGAGATTGCTTCTCGTGTATGTTTTCTACCACATTCATGATCTCTCTCTCTCTTATCCTCCTTTGGGATATTAATGGGTAATCCTGAAATTGAATGATATATGTCATGTAGTGGTAGATCGCATCTCTAGTTTGTTTTTTGAGGACTTATACACTATTATTATCTTTAACGGGTGTTGTTGAGAGTTTTTTAAGATAAAGTATGTGGTTCCATTATGTATATCAAAATTGATTAACTATGAATTTCTTGATTTATTTCAACTGTTGATTTAAATTCAATTTCCTAATATTGATTTCAATTGATATAATAAAAATCCAATTCTAATGAATACGGAAGCTTGAAATGTTTTTGGCTTATGAACAGGGTAAATCCAAAATTCCCTTCTATTGGGGTGTGTTTACAGAATGTGGTTTATTTTAATTATTTAATTACATTTTTGGTTTTTTATTGAAATAATTTCAATTAAATTGGTGAATTTATTATGAAAATGAATTCTGAAATCGATGGAATTATTTTGTAATGGATTCCAAAATTATGAAAGTGAATTTTAACTATTTTGATAGAATCCCAGGGGTTTTATCTTGTAAAAGAGGATTTTTTAATAAAAACATTTTAGGTCATACATGTAAAATTGACATTGAAATGGATGAATGTGATTTAATTGTACTATAATCAGTCTTAAAATTAATTTTTCATCAGTGATATGGTTGGATCTCGTTTAAGACTTAGGTTTTTATTATGTTATTTAGACACACTCTATGCTTTTACAAACGTTATAAAAAAGATGTGATGGTGGTCATGTCACCAATGGGATGGTTTCAAGTCAACTTTTTCCAATGTGAAGGGGATATGTGTATACACATATTACTGATATCCCTTATAGGGTGTGGATTCCTATAGTTTTAAATAATATCATATATGTTTGTCATATAACCATGTCGCTTTCTTGTTTTATATTTGAGATATAAATGTATACCAATTCTGTTTAAACAACTTTACATGCCTTCTAAATTTAAATAAATTCTTTTATACAACTCGTTTAATTTGGCCATAATTTTAGAAATATTCTATAATTGAAATTATTTTTCTTAAACTATCTTTCCATAATTTTAATTATATATAATGTTTTATTTAAATATAATTTTAATTGAAATATTTATATTTTTAAAATTTAATGCAATCCATTAGATATGATTTTAAGGAATCTATAATGGAATCCGCGGTGAGATCCTACTGGGATTTTTAGCTAACACCCTACCTGTTCATCTGGGAGTTTTCAGATTATGTCATCCTAGGTTTTAGTTAGGGGATAGGGTCATATGGTGGTGGATCTAGTTATTGAACCTTGCACATGGTGCGTTTTTTCCGTAGGGACTTGGGTTTTTTCCTATTTTGGTACATGTTTTGTAACGATTTGGGCTTGTTTATGCTCAATTGTATTCTGGTAAATTTATCTTAGTGGAGTTTCTTTTCTAATTAATACTTACATGTCCCTTTTTAGATATGAAATTCTAGTGGAAAATACATTCCCATGTTCAATTTCATAATTATAGGTGCTAGTTTCCAAACCATGAGGATCAAGAATTCCCATCAATCTATGGTAGGGTCATCTCGGTTATTGGAATTCCTAGAAAACTGGGAATGTTAATAAAAAATTGTGTCAATGGATATTTTTGTGCTTTTTTCTTAATCTTAGTAATTAGTTGAAATCTTGTCAAGGCATAGGGGTCAATGAGGATGAGTTCCGGTAAATCTTTCATTGTAATAAACCGTCGGTCTCAAGGGGTGATTAAAGAATGAATTCTTGTGGTTTAGCTTTAGTAATTTTTATATTGTGAATTGGATGGTGTGAAATCCAAATATCAATGTTCAATATTTTCGGAATGATTTTCCTTGTATCTCAGTTTGAGTGTTATTCTGATGTCTTCCTCATTATTTTCAAGTGTTGTGTATCTTTGTGCCTCTAAGATGATGTGAATATTGGATACTTGAGGATTCTACTACTAACCAAAGTGTTTGAATCATCTAGGGGACACAAATCTGGTTGAGTTGATTGTGAGAACTATCTATGCTCTGGGATAAGCACCATCATTATTTCTTGTTTAGTTTCCAGCTATTGATCCATATGGAGATGTTCATTAAAATAATTCTCAAGTGTTATTTTTCTATAAGACTACGGTTTTCAAAGGCTCCGCCAATCCTTAACATGATTCATAAATTTTGATCAATATATAATGATTTTTTGTTCTTGGAGACAGTAAATGAGATCAAGGTGAAGTGTTCCACTATATTTCTAGAATGACAAAGAAGGATATGGTGGGACATGATGGAGATGACAAAGAGACATGAGGGATTAAAGTGGAAATAATTCATGGTTATTTTCAATGACCATTTCTATTCAGATTCAATGTTATTGGCCAAGGAGATGACGTTTTTCAGGATTGAGAAGGCTGATAGAATCGTGAATGAGTATTCAAATCTCTTTGCTGAGCTGGTGTTGTTTGTTCCTGATATTGTATCAAATGAGAGGATTAAGTCTCAATGGTTTAGGTTTTGACTTTGACCTGATATCCATTATAATTTTATACTATTAAAGCATCCCACTTATGATGGTGTGATGGATAGGGTGATGAAGGTTGATATTGGCCTTGATGGAAATACAGGGTTGATAGGAGATCTATTTCCTTCTATTGTCAGCGTCAATTATTTCATAATAAAATGGTTGTGTGATAGATCTCATTTCAATTCCCTATATCAGGCTCATTCCATTCCACATATAGTCTCATGAGGAAGTCCTTTGATTTGACGCCATGGTATAAAGAGAGGACATTAAAAAGGGGTTTTATCTTAGGCACCCAAGAACTATAGCTCATTCGCACATTTAGTGAACATACAATGATTCATCCATAACATTCTGACTCTAGGTAGTGGGATATGATTATCAACACATCCAAAAACTGATGGAAATCATATAGTCACCTAAAATATTTTATAGCCATATGAATATATTATGATTCTACTTTATGCAGTCGAATCATCTCCAGAAGAAGAAAAACATAGGTATTGAAACTATGAGACATACTATTACTATAGCTTCACAATTAAGGATATTCCTATTTAATAATTATGCATCTCAGTCATTTATTTGAACCCATATTATTAATATTCTTAATCATCATAAGAATATTTTTCTTGTGAAATAGATATTACTACTCCCCTTAGTACATAGAGAGAGTAGGGTCTCCATAGTCATTCTTCTCTCTTCTATCTATCCATTGTGGAGAAAACAAGGATTTATCTTGTATTCCAAAATAAATATCCAAACCTAATATTTTGGATGGATTGGATCAGTGATAATAACACATAGATTGAATGTTATCCTTGATTAGTATACCTTACAACACCCAGTGGTGTGTCTCTGATAATTTAAAGAGATTGGGACACAATGTCGAGAAGAGATGGACCTTATTATCTAGAGTTGGGGAAGAAAATATTTGTGATTGTTTTTTATATGAGGCGGTAATCATTGAGAGATGATCTACATCATGTTGTTTCCATGTTTCCCATTATTTTTCCTTCTAATATATTTTTTTTTCACTAGTAATAGTTGTGGTACATTAAATTGACTTAATGACACAGACACCACTAGATACCATTCCCTCTTACCATATGGATCTCGGTGAAATGAAAGAGGTTAATTCATTTTTCGATGATCACCCTAATAAAGGAATTATAACCTTGTTGTTTCAACTTGGTCATCACCAGTTCCCTTTTCTAAGAAAGATGATGATCCTATTCAATTGTCTATAAACTATAGAATGCTCAATCATGTTAAAGTAAATAACAAATATTTGTTTCAATGGATTGAAAATCTGTTTGATCAGTTGAAAGGGGAGAAGTTTTTATAAAATATTAAACTTTGACTGGTTACCATTAGTCAAGGATAAAATAATCTGATATTCAAAAAACATCCTTTTGGAAAAGGTATGATAATAATTAGTACCTAATTATTCTCATTGCTCTGACTAATTATCTTACAGTTTTCATGGATATAATGAACATGATTCTCAATGATTATCAAGACACCAATGTGGTAGTTTTTTAGATGAAATACTTGTTTACATCATGTGGGTGGAGGGTCACTTGAATAATCATAGAATAATAAGTCTACTGTGAAATCAATGATTTTATTCAAATCATTCAATGTATGATTTAAGGATTCATGGAGTTATCTTCATGAGACACATGGTATCTGAACAGGGTATAACACTTGATCACAAGAAGGTGGAGGTCATTTTGACAATGGATAAACCATGAAATCTCCTCATGATTTGAATATTATTAGGATTATCTTGATATTATCACCAGTTTTTGAAGGTCTTATTGAAGATGGATTCTCCGGTGACTACTATAACTATAAAGGGTTCATGTTTTCTTTTAATGCTTAATGTAAAAGTTCATTTGCTAAGCTCAAATTTATAGTATCTACTTCAATGGTGTTTACTATTCTAGTGGTTGGTTTGGGCTTTGTGGTATTGTTTTATTCTTCGAGTTCTAGATTGGGATGTGTTCTTATACACGGAGATCATATAGTTTCTTATGGATCAATCATCTGAGGCCACATGAGTTTAATTATCCACAACAATGACCTTGAACGTGCATGTGTGGTGAATGTAATTAAGAGTTGGTGGATCTACCTTTTTATAGAAATGATTACTATGTATTCAAACTATGGAATATTGTGTTATATCTTCTATAAAAATGAATTCAATCTTCATCATATTTGTGGGGTTGAGTACCAGTAATCTTTCGAATATTACATCTCCTATACCTTGTAGAAGGGGTATTCTATTATGGATGTTTTGATTAAGAAACTCTTAGACCTGGTAGTGAATGAATTTATAGAATAGTGGAATTTGATGGATCTCTTTGAAAAGTTTTATATTGGAGTTTATGATAAAGGGGGAGAAAATTCATTAGTATGTACTAAGTGGAGACAAACTCTTCTCATGTTGATTATTTATGATCAGGAGCCTGATTATGAATTCTATATCATTAGATTCTCTCATTATATATGGAGATAGGGTCCTAGTGGTAGTTCTCCAATGAGGATGTTCTATGATATATGTATTGCATTGTTGTGCTATTAATAGCAAGGAAGGTTGTGAAAAGAGATTCTCTACGTAAAGGTGATTATTCATTTCCAGGGATTTCAATATGCTATAGTACCTAATAGGGATCATTAGTTATGTTTTCATTTTTGGAGAGGCCATCAAGAGGCACTATGATCTCAAGTCTGTTTGATCATGGACTACCATTCGTAGTTGGATGGACAGATAGAAAGAGCTATAAATATTCTAGATTATATACTTCATGCATGTGTTCATGGCTTTGGTGGGGATAGGGATGATCACTTCTAGATGGTTGGGTAATATTATAACATTAGTTATCATTCCATGATTAGGGTGGATCATTTTTAGGCCTTTTATGGAAATCCTTGTAAATATCCATTGTGTTGGTCGAAGCTTGGTAAATGTTCCTTATTTGGACAAAGTGTGATCCAATAAATGATAGTCAAATTTCAGTTTATTTTTCAAAGAATATTGACTACATAAAGATGATATATGTTATATAATGACCGTCACTATAGAACTTCATAGTTCTCGGTTGGTGACTAGGTGTTATAAAATTTTTCACCCTATTGGGGTCATTAATGGCATTAGTCGAAAAGAAAACTTTCTCCATATTTCATGGGACATTTAGAGGTTTTGGAGATAGTGGGGAATGTTTCACACCATTTATCACTTCCACTACAGCTGTCGTCGATAAAAACCATATTCCATGAATCATAGAAGATAAGGATTTTCCTTGTAAAGTTTACACATCATAACTATGATTTAAAAATCGTAGTGTATTTAATGAATGCTTTTTATTATTAGATTGAACCTAATTTTATTTGACTTAGTGGTCAGTCATGATAGTTGATTCTGAGACCAAGGTACTTCATGGGAGGATGATATATATGGTTCTTGTTCTATGGAAACATGGTTCTCATAATCAGAATATGTGGGAATAAGGGTCAATGATAAGAGAGTAGTGGCCTCATCTATTTTGAAGATAAGATTTCTCATAGGATTTCTAGGGAAAGAATGTCTTTTGGTGGAGAGGTTGCAACATAACATTTTCGATCTAATATGTCTTCCACTAACCTTACCATTGTTTTTCCTTTATGTCGACTGGGATAGTTTGAGAATTAATATGTAGGATAACAGTAATGGGGAAGTTATGGTTTTTTCAGACATTAAATTTTAAACAGTTTTTCCTATAGGCTGTCAAATGGTTATAGGTGGTGTAAATGGGCCACATGACAAGTAATGGTTTCTGGAGGCATGCCAGGAATGGATTCACCCAATGATGGTTACACGTCATTAATTGACATTAAAATTCATGTGGTATTTAATGACTAGTTTTTTATTTAAGTATATGTGTTGTTCATATGTTATAGAATGTAATGGTTCCACGACATGTATTGGTATTACATGTCCTGTAATACCCCGACTACAGGTTTAAATAGGTAGTGTAGATGAGTTTTCCTTTTCTATTCCACTCTTGTTTCATAGCTTGCAACCTAAATCTATCTATATGTGATCTTGAGATCCCAAACCCTTTGGCATCCATTTATTTGGTGTTCAGTCATCTTTTCTCTTACGAAGTGACTCCAAGGTAAGATTTCTCCCCTGTTATTCATCTCTATCTCCCTCTCTTTTTCTAATATATTGGTATTTGAATAGGACATCTTGAAATTCAAAGATCTATGTATTTTTTGAAAAGACCTCGACTATAGGTTAGACTTCGAGGAATTATACAATTTATTTAACATTAGAGGGTGCAATTATGAGTGTTGTTTTTCTAGAAAAAAGGAAGGTGATGTCATTTTGTTTAGAAAAATTACATAACTAGGAATTACTTGAATTATTTCATCTTTTGATTTAAATTCAATATAAAAAACATACTTTTAATAGATGTAATAGAAATTCTATTCCGGTAATCTGGGTGATTTGAAATGGGTTTGGCATAATAATTTTGAAAACCCCGAATTCCATTGCATTGTGGTGTGTTTTAGGATGTTTGTTGATTTAAATTGATTAATTTAAATTAGAGTTGTGATGTAAATTATTTTAATAATGTTGTTAAATTTAGTTGTGGAAATTAATTGATAAATTTATGGAATAGGGTTTGAATAGATTTTACACTTGTGAAAACATTTTAAAATGATTTAATAGAGACACAGTGGTGTGATCTTGTAAAATAAGTCATTTTTTAATCAAGTTGGTTTTGGTTTTAAATGCAAATTTATCATTAAAATGGATGAATTGGGTTTTTTTTATTTTATAATGTATTAAATTAAAATTTCCCATAATTTATTGTTTTTGTGAATATGGAAGTGTTAGGTAGTTTGTATGTTATTTGGACACCCTATATACACTTAAAACTTTCTAAATAACAAATTTGGTGGGGAACATCCCCAATGGGATGGTGATGATTCATCTTTGGCCACCATCAGGGGGATGTGTGTATACACATTTTTCTGAGATCATATAGAGTGTGAGGATTCATATATACAAGAATACTATCATACCTATTTGGCAGATGACCATGTTGCTCATTTGTTTTATATTTTACATATAAGTGTATTCCAATATTGTTTAAACAAGTTTATATGCCTTGTGGATTTATAGAAACTATTTTAATTAAATTTTTTATTTCAAACATTATTTTTGAAATATTCCATTATTTGAAAATTATTTTATTAATGTGTTTTCTTGTCATTTTAATTATCTAGTAAATAATATTTAAATATTCAGTTAAATGGAAAACTTATTTTATAAATTAAAAAAAAATTATTTGCTTAATCTATATTTGTATATGTTATGTAATCCTTGGTGAGACCCTACTAGTATTTTTATCTCCCATCACATATGTTCTTTTTGGTGTTTTTAGATTATATCGTTCTATATTCGAGCAAGGTGAAAAGATCTTATAGATGTAGATCCAATTGTTGAACCTTGGACATTGTAAGTTATTTCTTTAGGGAAATGTATTGTTTCACTCTATTATAATTCATGTGTTATAGTAATTTGGGTTTATATATATATAGTTGAATTTTGGTGCATAACTCCATGTAAATTTAATTTTGTTATACATATTGACATGCCTCTTTTTACATCTACAATTCATGTTGAAAACTGTTCCCACATTAAATTTTACGATGCCCGGTGCTAGTTGCCAACCTATGGGGATCGGGGAAACCCATCAGGCTATGTTAGATCCTACTCAAATATTGGGTTACCAGGGATCCCATGATGGTTTGTGAAAAGTATTAGAAAACAATCATATAATTATGATTTGTTTGTAAAATGGAAATTAGTTTATAGAATCATGTAGGTACTTCATGGAGGAAATTAAAGAGGGAACATTATAAGGAACAATAGAAATAATACATCTATAACTATTTTTGTTTGATTTTTTAAAAAAATTAAGCTTTTTAATGATTACAAAATGTATATGGAAAACCAGTTCTAATATCATATGAGTTATTTATTTTAGTGCACATCAATGAATTAAATATTCATTATTAGAAAACAAATTATATAAAAATTTATATATATTATTGTGATAATTTGTAAAAATTATTGATTTAATGATAGTTTTGGTTCTCTGTTAAATAAAATAAACAATTAACCTGTATACCCACTTTGATCATGGTAATAGGATATTCTTTTTAATTTTCATTTGAATGGGGTTTTTTTATTCCAAATAACTAGATTGCAATGATGGATTTTTACTCATGAATAATTTTCAATTCAGTATATCAATTAATGATGAAATGATAAAAAATATAAAATCATAACATGATAATGAAATATATTTTATTAAAAATATATTATTTTGTTATAATAATTTAAAGACTTATTATTAAATTAAAAATAATTCTAATTATTGATATAATTCAATAATTGAAAAAACAATTATTTTGAGATGCTGTGGATGCTCCTTGATGGGAGTATAATTATTCTTAAAATATGGATTACATTTAGAGTAAAGTACATAAATTATGATATAAAATATAGTATGGTCCAATAAGGGATTTATTTTTCAGGTAACAGTGGGGTAGAATATGTGGTTGAATATCAAAATGGACATTCCTTCCATTTAATTACTATCCTTATTGGGTTTCCATGTTTTTAGTTAGTTAATTGGTCAATTTATTATCCTAATTACTAGAATGATATTTATTTACAGAGGAGAGAGAGAAAATTTAGAAAGATATACAGGATTTCTATGTTTACATCTACTTTATAATCAATTTTTTTCAACCATGTAAAATTAATTGTTATCACCTCAATGATCTATTTAAAACATTGTTATCAACTATGACTAAATATAAAGTGGGTATAAGAGATTGTAATTGAACTCCTATTAGAATTTAAATGAATAATTAAAGGCTTATAAATCATTATAAAAATATAACTAGTGATATTTATCTTTCCTCTGTCATCCTTGACTGTCTCTAAACAATAGAATATGGGCACATAATTGTAATGGCCTTATGTCCAACGTAGATGAGTTCCCCTCTGATAACCTTATCTAATATAATACTAATTTAATTTCATAATATAGAATCATTTAAATTGAATTAATTATAAAATGATATATATCAAACTTATATATTTATATTATCAATCCATGATTCCTGGAGCCCTTCAAAAATTTCAGTGAAATGTATTCAACAAATTAGAAACCATTTAGTTTTTAAATGGATAATTTTCCTACTTTTATTATACATTTCATCATTATAATATATGAAATGTTATTTAAGAACATTCTATAATTAAACATATTATTGGGTGATGATATAAACTATTTTTCACTGCATGATATTGCATATTTTTATTCTCATTAATGGAATCAAACTCATTCAATCTCATGATCCCATAAACCTTGATGAAATTATCATATGAATATCTCTTCATATAAAAAATATAAATTTTATTTACATAATTATATTGAGTTATTCAGTGTCAAATTTTTAGCTCCTCATCTGGTTTACTCAATATACAATTCAACCTAAACTCCATGATGTGATGATTAAATGGATTATTAAACCAGCTATTTATTAAATTAAGTCTTCATAGATTAACAAGGTGTGATAAGTTTTACTATAGTGTTAAAATTTCAATAATAATATAAAAAGTAACATAGAGAATCATATAGATAAACTCTTGATTACACGACAAATTATATTATATTATTGTATGTTTAACATCACAAGACCCAAAAGTGAAACCCATTTAATTATGATAGATGATTTATGAGTTCCATGAAAATTACACCACCAATTACTCTTATATAGTATTCATGTATCATTAAATCATATTTAATTACACATTTTTTTCTCGTAGTTGAATCTATATGTCCTTTTTATTATTTTATTTATTAATGATTTACTCAATAATATAATAAACTAGTCTTCATGTAATGGGAAAATCCATATTAATTCATTCAATGTATACTCATAGTGTAATTTTACAATGTTTGATAAAACTATTTTGTTATTAACATCATTATGGTAAAAATAACAATGTATTTTTAATTATTTTTTCATTAGATTAAATATATTTCTATGAAAGATTAATTTAATATTGTATTTTAATTCCCATTAAAACGCTAACAATGATTTCATTATCATTAAAAAAACATCATCCTAACCTCAATATATATGTTTTATGATATAATATAATAATGGATTTATGATAATATATATATAATAATTAATTCCCATTTTATCTCATATAATTAAGAAAATGTGACCTTCAAGTCACCATGATATTTTATAATTTAAATAAATCTCCAATTTCATGCCACCACTTATTATTTAGTGCATTTAATCATCAGTAATGTTATCCTATATCTAATGAAATAATAAAAAATCATATTGAGTTCATCTATTTATGTTGAATGCAAAATTTTATCAGCATTCATTATGTCCAGGTGAGGTGATATATCAAATGAAATGATCTTATAAAATAACAAGGACATATTCTCACGAACACAGAGAAGATAACACTAAAACACATGTATATATTAGACATATTATTGTTTCGTGAACTCCTCATAAATGGAGTAGAATCCATGTATAACTTAATTTAATGGTTTAGGCCACTACAAAATACAATTTTATTATTTTTTGATAGATACCCATCTCCTTCTAAATTTTATTGTGTAGCCAATAAAAACAAGAACGATCCTCATAAGAATCCATACGATCAATCTTTTTCCTAAACACCATGTTATTCTCCATTCCTCTAAGAGGTGTACTATAAGGCTTTATGCTTAGACATTACCTATTTTTTTGATCTAGAATATACTTTCCTTCACATTAAGGTTCTTTTCATGTGTAGAATTTTTGAGATTTGGTCTATAAATATTACAATACATATCAAATATTCTAATGTAGACTCTTCTATTATATCTAATTTTTCCACAACAATAAAAATTCATAATAAAAAAAATTATATTATGGATAAAAATCTTCTAGAATTATTCCTTTCTCTTACCCTTCCTTATACCATGTGAAAAATATTTCAAAACATCGGATGGGTTTAGAAATCTTTGTCAGGGATATAATATGAGGAAGGAAATATTTTGTCCATCAAATACATACAAATAAATGAAATCATACTTTTTACTCATAAAACATAATCTCTTTAACATACCCCATGAAATCTTAAGAGTTATGAATAACTCAAATAAATCATAAATCATAAATGTAACTTGTGTCATGCATAACATACATACATCATAGCTTCCAAAGCCACAAATGGAGTAACAAATATGTTTATGTTTTGAAGACATATCACAACATATTCCCTAAAACTCTTTGGATAAACATTAACCTTCACCATAGTTAGGTTACCACATGCATTAGAGTCCTATCATGGGCTTACCTATATTTGTTTTATCAATAAACCACCTGATACATTATAAATTCCCATGAACCATAACATAATCATAAAACATAAAACCATCATAAAGGAAACATATCATTTCCACATTTTTATTTACAATATATCAATTCAAGTTATTGAATTAATCAACCCAATTTAGAAAACACATATAAATCATTTAAAAAAAAAGATTTTTGAGTCAAAGAGATTCTATACCACTTTGAAATAATAATAAAATTATCATTTTATAACATTTTGGTCCATATAAATAAATCCTTAAACCTATTTTGATTTCATTGACAATAATGAGAAATAAATAGACCACAAAATTTTGAAATAATTTAAAAGGATGTTATAGTTAAACAATCCATTACCACTTGAGAAATACTTGAATAAAAATAGCATTAAAAAATATAATATATTGAGAATTAGAATACTCATGATATAATATGTCAAATGGAATTATATACACCGTATAAAAGTGAAATGGTGTGTAGCAAACAAATAAATCTCAATGAAATGTAAATTGAGATGAAATACCTTACAATGATTGTACCATTAGTGTAAAGAACCATAAATTTCAAGGGAAATTTTTTCTTAAATACATTGGAATATTACGAGTATGTGGCTTCTTACGGTACCTGATTTCGAGGCCCGGTGTTCCCGGAATCAATTTTCGATGTTCTTTTCCGTATCGTTCAGTAAACATACGTGTAGGTTTTTCTATCTTTTGAACTGGTGCTTGGAATTGAAATACAAGGACACCGATGATCTCACAGCGCCGGTTTCAGCTTAAGGGGACATTTACCATAGCTGCGTTTTATGCGGGGTGAGAGTTAATATTTTGGAGTTTAATCTTAAATTAAATTAAAATTGTGTTGCACACAATTTTAGTTTGATTTGTTTATATCCAACAAGGATGAGGTTGTTAGTGGGTCCCACACCCACATAACCTCCCATGAGAGAATATTTATGAGGTGGGGCCCACATATACCGCCAACCATTCAACACCCTTGGACCCCCCCCCCCTTTTAATTCCCTTGAATTTAATTCTTTGACAACTCCACTCATTTAATATGAGGTGCCACTCCACCTCCCATTTATTATGGTTAAACCCTCCATCTCTCCGTAATTATTATGCTAACACCTCTTAATTAGTTAATTGATCAATAAATAATTAATTAATTACAGAGATTGAATGTTGAAAAGGCATGGCAGTATAATATATTGGCGAAGCCTTCACATAATTTTGGGATGGAAAATATCCTATTGCGGAGTCTCTTAAAAATAGAAGAGAAGGGTTCTCCCTTCAATGAGTATCCACCGAATAATGACGATTGTCTCCTTTGATCATCAGCCAAGCCAAAGGAGAAGGAGCCACCCGAAAGGAATTCCGATGACTCACCATCCTCAGCTTCTTCTTCCTCGACTTCAACGAGTTTACGCCGTCTCCACGAGATGTCGTTCTACCGCGACTCTTGCCTCTTTCCACAGCTCGGCGATGGTAAAAAACATAATCGAGGTAGGGGGTTATGTTCAATTTTAATGGATTAAAATTTTTCTTGATCATCGTTGTAAAATTATGGATTATCTATGGCCGATTGTTACCACCTAACGTGGTGGGCATGGGCCGAACAACCACGGCCCGACGACCCTCTGTTTTTTTTTTGTGTTAAAAATAAACGATGGTGGAACATCGAAGTGGTCATCGGTGCAAGGGCCGCCGTCGCACATGCAAAGAAAAGTTGTTGCCCATTCGGCCATGAAAGAGGAAGCAGGGCGCAGTTGCGCCGTGCCTGTGAAGTGAAGTCGCATATAGGGCATTTCGCGGTGCATGAAGTCGACGTCGTCGCTCCCGCTGTGCGGAAGGAACCGCGTCCCGCTTCACGGGCCGCTTGGCGAGCGGAACCGACCGACGAAAACTGGCCGGCCTGTGAAGACCGCGGCGCCGCGCTGTGGAAGTCCTGTGGCCTGCCCGATCGGGATGCTCGCACTAGAGAAGCTGTCCAGCTTCGTCCTGCCGGTTTGGCAGGGCGGTGCCCCTTGGCGCTGCCGGTTCGGGCAGCCGCCCCCCACCCTCGGACCGCTCATCCCCTCTGGGTCAAGACACGGCCGGGCCACACTGTGCCTCGCCGGGCCGGGCCACAACCCCTCGTTTTGGGCCGCACCCTTTGGGCCAAGACACACCCCTCGGGTTGGACCGCACATTTCATCGGGCTTGTCCGACCCCCTACCGGGTCGGACCCGCCAACTCTGTGTTGACCCGATCTGCCAGCCCACTGGGCTTAACGGTCCGAGCACGTTTTCACATAAACATGAATATATTGAAGACCTCACGTCTGATCGACGCGCCGTCTACGACACTATGACTGTCGTGGTGAGGCAGTCCTTTTGTAATACTCTAAGTGAGTTTTGGACGACTTTGAAAAAATGGTCGGGTTGGTTCGAAACTGAAACCAACCGGGACCTCAGAGTGGAACACTTATAACATAAGGATCGGACGACTGATTAACGTGGTTTCGACTACGTAGGATTCATCTTGATGAGATGGAACTTTTGGAATAATCCAATCTGGATTGATATGTGGTTTGAGTATGGCTGGGTTGTATTGTACCCAAAACCCAACTGGGCCCCTTGTAAGAAAATGCTAATAACTCACAGACCTGACATCTGATTGACGCGTCGTCTGTTGCGTTGAGCCCCCTATGATGAAGCACTCCTTTGAGATAATTCCATTATATATTATGTGACACTTGGAAGTATCTACCATTATCTCATGGAGTGGATCCTCCGAGAGACGAGTGTACGGAGTGCGGAGAGCTAATAGGTGTAGACTTGACGACTTCTTGACCGATTCGACTCGGAGTGATTAGATTAGCCCAGTGGATGGAGTGCCCGGTTTGGTGGCAGACCCATGATAGACGGAGCACCTGGTTTAGCAACAGACCTGTGGTACTCAATAGGAGGAGTACCTCTATAGGCTATTAGGTGGAGGGATACTGTGTTGGGGCGGTAGACCCATGGCCAGGAGCGCTACTGTGTTGGGGCGACCGACCCGCGGTACTCGACGAGAGGAGTACTTTAGAAGTCTAAGGTTAGTGAGTAGTGCCTTGTAGTCATGACAGGGCTACTGTACATGACTGCGGAGGTGTTATCTAGCATTTGTGGTTTTGTTAATGAAAATCATGGTCTGAGCTGAGTCAATGATCCTTTATGTTTTCACCATGATTGAGATGGGTTATTTGATAACTTAGGTATATATATGGGAATATACCTAATTAAAGGTTATCTGTTAATATATTTCTTTTTGGTTTATCCTTGTTGGATTTACTGTGACCTTGAGGGTCTCGGGTTCCCTTCTGAGTATTGTTATACTCACCCCTACATGGGCTATGCCCGCACCTCATTGTGTAGGATGCAGACGACAGACAACGCTGACCGAGGCATAGTGTATGAGGACTGGACGATACTCGGAGGTGGGCACTCGGTGTGACTGCACACGGAGTGGACAAATAGATGCAGAGTGATGAGGAGGAAATATGTACCTAACCTTAAACTGGGAAACCCGAAGGACGATCCAAGAGCTGCTTCCATCTTCAAGTTTTTTGTCTTTTCAGTGGTAGCTATACATTTTTGTTGGGATTGTATTTCTGGCCCCTTTTTAATTTTAGCACACTTGTTTTACTGCTTTACTTAGTGTTTTCTTCCAATTGTTCTCTGGTTTTGTGTGTTTAATTTTTATAATGGAAATGGCATCCCAGTTCTAGGGAAATATGCCTATGTTGCTAGTCACCATCCCCTGGCCTATAGAAGGTTGGCTTGGTGTAGTCACGATGCGGGCCCCAGGAGATAGGTCATGAGAAATTCGTATCAGAAGAGTTGTTTATACATAAAAACTTAGGACTCTAATATTTTCTTTTTGTGAAGCAATAGTGGTAAGGGTACTAAGTGTGGTTTCAGTTCAAGGAGTCCAGTGTTGGTGCGGGCGGCCGACATATCCATACACCAGGACCTTGACTTCTGATTTTTGACATAGTGCACGAAAACACTGATTGCATGTGTGTTTTCATAAGTTTTCTTTTAAGTCAGCTCAAAGCAGGTCAACTCACCAGGTATAATATTTTGATCATGGAACATCTGTTTATTTCAGGATTTCTTCACCCAGTTATTCAACGCGGGATCTGAGTGGGGATCGTGATAGTAGCCCACCATGTAGCGAGGCCACAGTGCATGGCCCCATCACAGCGGAGGCACCAGTGGTACCACTAACCGCTGAGCAATCATTGCCACCATCCCCAGTAGCAGAGGGTGCGCACCACTTGAGCACATATCATGAGTTACACTGATAGAGGCCTTCAAGGTTTTGAGGTGATACAGATTTTCGGACGGCTATGTACAGGCTGGAGGGTGTAGCATGAGTTTTCCACACAGTCGGGACACTCGCTGACCTGATGGTGTACCTAGGTGTTAGTCTCTTTTAGGGAGAAGCTGAGAGGTGGTGGAGACGGATGCTCCAGTTTTACAATCAGGAGACCCTCACATAGGGAGATTTCTAGGGTCTTTTAGGGCATAGTTTATACCAGCAACTCTACACTCTATGCGGGATCAGGAGCTACTGCTCTCTCTGCAAGGTTTTATGACAATAGTGGAGTCTTATGCAGCCGGTATTAGATAGATGACACAGAATTCCAAGGTGACTAGGCCAACAAGTTGGAAACCTTGGGATACATGTTCGGTTGTGTGAGGAACCCAAAACAGAGCCAGCTATACGAGGGTCAGGGAGTGCTATGCATGCAGTGGGCAGGGTCACATGGCTCGAGACTGCCTGACATGTCCAGCAGATGAGTAGCAGGCAGTAGAGGAACCTACTAGACCAAGGAAGAGGAGTTGGCCGTATAGCCGGTGGTGTACGACACTTTGAAGTGTTTCTAACACCACCACCAGGAGGTCCACCCCGACTGTAGGGAACGGGTGGATATGGGAGAGCACAACTTCAGGAAGCTGAAGCATACGACTATAGAGCTCTGGAAGCAGGTGGACAGGAGCGAGACTAGTTCCAGGCCTGGAGGCCTTTGTTCATGGTGCTTCTAGTTTCCATGTTATTGTTTTTTATGGTTGTTATGTGTCTTTGTACTTTGAGCTGCAGTAATAAAAGACACTTATCTTTGTGACGTTTACTTCCCTGTACTTTTTGTATGGTTGATACTGAGAGGTACTTATTAAATCTGTTGACATGACCCTCACTTTGAATATTTCTACTGGAGGAGACCTAGTGACCACACACTGATGCTGACAGTGTGACTCAACCCATGGAGGCGAGAGTATTAGTTTGATCTCTTAGTAGTAGAATCGAGGCCTTACGACATCGTCCATGGCATGAATTAGTATTGTTCGTTTCAGGATAGACTATATTAGGCAATTGGAATGGTTCATCTAGGGGATGAGACCAGGTATCTCTTTTCAGCAAAGTAGAAATATTAGCAGCTCTTGCAGGTTGTAGGAAAAGAATTTCGATCGTCAACTGACTCACTAAGTCGGCCCACTTCCTTCTAATCAGGGAGCAATGCTTAGTAGAGAGCTTTGGATGCCTTTACATACAGGAGAACGTACAGCTTCATGGTGTGCCATCGACGATCATCCCTGATCGAGATGGAACCTTATGAAACACTCTAAGGATGACCTTGCAGATCACCTCTGTGTTAGACTGACGTAGAGGAGTCAAAACTTGTAGGACCAGAGATGGTACAAGATAAGACAGAGAAGGTTCAAATCATCCAAGAGAGGATGGAGACTACACACAACTAGAAAATTCTTATACTGATAGGAGAAGTAGACCGCTAGAGTTTGATTATGGCGACCACGTCTTCTTATGGGTCTCACCTTGAAGAGGTCTACAGATATTTGGCCAAGGTGGAAATTAATCTCCGAGCTTCATCAGACCTTTCCATGTCCTCAACAGTATAGGCATGGGGGCTTACCACTTGGCTCTTCCACTTCAGTTGCACCGAGTGCATTATGTCTTTCACATATCTCAGTTGAGGAGATACGTGTACGGCTCTTCACACATCATCGACCACGGGGAACTGGACATCGATGATGGGGCGACTTTCACGGGGTTCTAGTAGAGATTGTGGATCGACAGGAGCGGGTCATATGAGGACGGTTGATTCCTCTAGTGCGCTTTAACTGGCAGCATGGGAACCTCCAGGAGATCACATGGGAGCGGGAGGCTCAGATTTGTGCTTAGTAACACTTTTGTTTTCCCTAGTAGGTTTTGTATCTTTACGGGGATGCAAATCCCTGAGGTGGGAGTAATGTAAAGACCTGAAAATTTCAAGGAAAGTTTTTCAGAAATACATTGAATTTTACAAGTCTGTGGCTTCTAACGGAACCTGATTCCGAGGCCCGGTGTACCATAAAACAATTTCCGATGTTTTGTTCGGGTACGTTCAGTAAACGTACGTGTAGTTTTTTCTATCTTATGAACCAGTTCATGGAGTTGAAATCCGAGGACACTGATGAACTTGCTGTTCCGGTATTTTCGTAAGGGGACCTTTAATGTAGTTGTTTTTTATGCGGGTTAAGAGTTAATATTATGGAGTTTAATCTTAAATTAAATAAAAATTGTGTTGCACACAATTTTATTTTGATTTGGTTATATCCTTCAAGGGGGAGGTTGTTGGTGGGGCCCTCACCCATATAACCTCCCATGAGAGGATATTTGTGAGTTGGGTCCCACACGAACCCCCAACTTTTCGACACCCTTGGACCCCCCCTTTACTTCTTTTCATTTAATTTTTTTACAACTCCACTCATTTAATATGAGGAGCCTCTCCACCTCCTATTTATTATGGTTAAACCCACCATATCCTCCTAATTAATATGCCAACACCTCTTTGTTAATTAATTGATCAACAATTAATTAAATAATTCAAGAGTTTGAATGTTGAAAAGGCATGGAAGTATAATATATTGGGGAAGCCTTCACATAGTTTTTGGATGGAAAATATCCTATTGCGGAGGCTCTTATGAAATAGAAGAGAAAGGTTCTTCCTTCTATGTGGAACCACCGAAGAACGATGATCATCTCCTTCGATCCTCAGCCATGATAAAGGAGAAGGAGTCACCCGAAAGGAACGCCAACGACACACGATATTTGGCTTCTTGTTCCTCAACGTCAATGAGTCGACGCCGTCTCCTCATGATGTCGTTCTACCGCGACGCTTGACTCATTTCGCGGCTCGACAACGTGAAACGACATAATCGAGGTAGGGGGATTATGTTCAATTTTAAAGGATTAAAAGTTTTGTTTTTATTCGTTGTAAAAGTATGGATTATCTATAGGAAATTGTTACTTCCTAATGTGGATGGCGTGGGGCGAACAAACACATCCCGATGACCCTCCATTGTTTTTCATTGTGTTAAAAAGAAACGAAGGTGGAACGCCGAAGAGGCCGGCGGTGCAAGGGACGTAGTCGCACATGCAAAGAAAAGTTGCGGCCAAGCATGCCACAGCGGAGGAATAATGGTGCCATCGTGTCGTGTCGGGGATGCGGAGCCGATGCCATGGCAGGCCATGGCGCATGAAGCCAGCGTCGTCATGCTGGCTATAGGGAAGGAACTACGGCCTGCTTCGCGGGCCTCTTGCCGAGCCGAACTGACCGGCCCAAGTCGGCCAGGCTGTGAAGACCGTGGCACCGCGCTGTTGTAGACCTGCGGCCCGCCCGAGCGGGCCTCTCGCACTGGAGAAGCTAGACGGCTTTGGCCGGCCGGTTTGGGAGGGCAGTGTCGCTTGGCGCTGCCAGTTCGGGCAGCCAGGGGGGGGGGGGTGCCCCCACCCCCCCATTGGACCGCTCGGCTAGGCCGCACCCCCTCGGGTCGGGCCACACGTTTCATCGGCCCGGTCCGACACCCTGCCGGGTGAGACCCGCTAACTCTGGGTTGACCCGGCCCGCCAGCCCACTGGGCTTAATAGGCCGGGCCCATTTTCACATAAATGGGAATAACATGAAGATCGCACATCCGATGGGTGTTCCATCTATGGAACTAGGACCCTAACGAGGAGGCTGTCCTTTTGTGATAATCTAAGTGTGTTTTGGACGACTTAGGAAAAACGGCCGGGTTGGTTCAATACCAAAACCAACCGGGACCTCAGAGCAGAAACACTAATAAAATAAGGACCGGACGTCTGATTGAGTTTCCATCGACTAAGTTAGATTCCTCTTGATGAGACCGACCTTCTGGAATACTCCACATAAGATTCAGATGTTCTTTGAGTATGGTCCGGTTGGATTGTACCCGAAATCCAACCGGGCCCCTGGAACGGAAATGCTAATAACTCGCAGACCGGGCGTCCGATTGACGTGCCGTATGTTGCGTTGAGACCCCTATGACGAAGCGGCCCTTTGAGATACTTCCATGTGAGATTACGTGACACTTGGAAGTATCGACCAGTATCACATGTAGTTGACCCTCCTGGAGACGAGCATATGGAGTGCAGAGACCTAGTAGATGCAGACCTAATGACTGCTTCACCGATTCGACTCAGTGTGATTCGATTAGCCCACTAAACGGAGCGCCCGGTTTGGTAGCAAACCCATGGTAGACATAGCGCCTAGTTTGCTAGTAGACCCACAGTACTCGACAGTATGAGTACCTATATAGTCTATTATGTGGAGCGCTACTGTGTTGGGGAGGAAGACCCATGGCGGGGAGCGCTACTGTGTTTGGGCGACAGACCTGCGGTACTCAACAGGAGTAGTACCTCAGCAGTCTAAGGTTAGTGAGTTGCATATCGGAGTTGTGATAAGTCCACTGTACTCGACAGAGGAGGAACTCTCTAGTAGTTGTGGTTTCATTAATGAAAATCCTGGTTTGAGCTGAGTCAATGACCCTTTATGTTTTTATTCATGATTGAGATGAGTTACTTGATAACTTAGGTATACATATGGGCATATACCTATGTAATGGTTATTTGTTGAGATCTTTCTTTGTGGATTATCCTTTTTGGATTTAGTGAGACATTGAGGGTCTCAGGGTCCCTACTGAGTATCGTTATACTCACCCTTGCACGTGCTATGCACACACCTCGTTGTGTTGGATGCAGACGATTGACATCCCTGACAAAGGGAGAGTGTACGAGGACTTGACGGTACCCGGAGTTGGAAACTCGACCTAAAGACACACGAAGTGGACCGATAGACACAGAGTGATGAGGAGGAAATCTATACCTACCATTTAGGTAAGAAACCCGAATGTTAATCCATGAGCTTCTTCCATCTTCTAGCCTTTTGTCTTTTCAGTTGTAGTTATACCTTTCTGTTGGGATTGTATTTCCAGCCCCTTTTTACTTTCATCACACTTGTTTTATTACTTTACATAGTTTTTTCTTCCTCTTATTCTCGAGTTGTGTGTGTTTAATTTTTATAAAGGCAATTCCTTCCCAGCTCTTGGGAAATATTCTTTTGGTGCTAGTCGTCTGCCCCTGGCCTATGGAAAGCGGGGTTGGGGTAGTCATGATGCGGGACCCAGGGGGTTAGGTCGTGACAATTAGATTAATTATAAATCAATGAAATAATTATGTGTGAAAAATATAAATACACCAAATATAAGTGGATATTTAGTGTAAAACAACAAAAGTTCATTAACACATATTCTACGAAAAAACCCAATGACATTGATATTTAACGAAATTAATAGAGATGGAGTCAGGATTTCCCATACAATGTTCGTATGAATGATGTATGAATTTATCAATGTAGACATAATCTGTATAAACAAAATATCTATACATGTGAAATTGAAAATTAAAACATATATAAATAAATTGTGGTTCCAAATATATTTTGGGTATTATATAATTAACGAGGTATGCGAAAAACCCAATGAGTGGAAATTAGGTTAAGAAGTTCCCAATCATTGAGTAGGACTCACCACATACAATCATTAGGTTCCTCAATAATAAACATAGGTAAATTTATAATTTATTCAGAACCATTTTCCTGTTTATTATTCTTTTTAAATGACTTATTACCATGTAATAGAAAATAGTTATTAATTTGAGTTCGTATCGGTCATTTTGTCGATATTCGGTTCTTGAGTAGAAAATGAACTTGTTTTGATGAAAATTTTCTATGTTGTATAAAGTCCATAATCGCCAGAATATAATTTGTGATTTAGATATAACATATATCGACTATATAATTATTTATAATTTTTAATCATATTTTTAGATGATAAAGGAAATTCAATGTTCATGGATACGATAGGTCATACGTACGCATGAACGCTACTTTCATTTTCTGTTCAAATTAATGGAATGAAAACTAAATGATAGATAGGTATATTATAATTATATTATAATTTATATGTTATATATTTTACATACGTTCGTTAATGTAATAATTTTTATGTTCCATGTATAGAATGAACGAGTTTATCACTTTGATGGGGAGGTAGTCCACATTTTCTCAAATAAATTTACGATTTTTATAAATTATTGAAATCATAAACCTATGTTGTAAATAAAAATTAAAAAATAATAGAGTCAATATAAATATAACATATATCATATTTATTATTCTAATACATGTATATAATGGTGTTTTAATGAAGATCAATTAGAATAAATCTAATCACATCGTGGAGATGGTAGGACATACTTACACAAGAGCGATGATATCATTCACTTAATGGTTAAACGGTATATCATTCAATGGAATAATAAATATGCGGAATAATTATAATTTAATATTCATTATTTACACCCATTTTAGTCATCATTATACCCATCCAAATTAATTATATAGGAATAAAAATTACACTATAATGTGGAGATAGTAATCCATACTCACACACAACTGGTGTTATTGTTATTTGTAGGATGGATAAAAAAAGGTATAAGGATATACCATAATTATAATAACATATTATCATTTATAAGATACTATATTTATTACTTTTATATGGAAAAAACATAATATTAGGAAGTAGAAGATGAAAAAATTATAGAAGTTGTGATAAAACAAATACCTCATTTTCGAGTATCTCTAATTGATTTCCAAAACAGTCAACTATAGGATGTATTTATGATCATTGTGTGGACTCTAAAAAGAGTGGAGGGATTTTTGGATCTCATTTGAGAATATTTTAAATGAGACAATGGGATTGCGCATCGTGAGTAAGTTGGTAGAGGTGGTCTCCTTTTTTATGAGGGAGGAGAGGAAATTTTGGAATGTCTAGAAACATTATTTTATTATAAATTGATTTTCAGATTATAAAAGTTAAAATGTCATAAATATATATTATAATATGAGGATGGGTCAAAATCCTCTTAGAAAATTGGTTTTAGATATGTTTTGGTCACAAAATTGACCTTATATTTTAGCTTTATTCTTTAATTAAAAACAGTATCTTTTACCAAGTCGTCATGTATTTTCATAATATGTGGATACAATAATTACTATAAAATTAAAATTGGTCCATAGGTTGATCATTATTTATGTTTTTAATATTTGATAAGTCACTTATAAATATCATATATTTTGAGGACTATTATATCATATAATAAAATATTACTTTTATAAAAATACATGATTATTTCATAATTGACACTATTTAATATTGGATTTTTGTTAAAGTCATTAAAATTTTATCAGGTCAAACAAAATACAAAACCTCATCCCACACATGTCAATGTAATCATAAAAAAAATTTCCATAAATTTATTCTTATTACATTTATTTTAATTTTTATAAAATCATTTATTTGAATATTTCATGAAAAAGTTAATCAGAACATCATCACTATGTCGTAAATAAGTTTTTTTATTTAAGGTCTAAAAATTATAAATAAAATATGACAATGAAGGAAATTATTTTCCATTTCCTATTAATATTTATAATCAAATATAGTAGTTATATATACCTATATTAAAATTGTTTTATTAAAAGATAGATGTTTATGTAATATTTCCCTTTTCTTTCGATTAAATATTGAAAAAAGTCATATTCACACCCAAGTGGCTCCAAAATTCCAAAATTTGTTCCAAAGGATGATCATTGTCAGAAATATCTCCTGAAATAATATTAGGACACGTTTTAGAGTAATTTTATATTATTATAACATTATTTTTGATACTTATTTACTGGATTTACCATTTAACCATTGTAAATAAAAATAATTTCTGAAGTTACTATTCATAATGTCAAAAAATAAAGGGTACCTATTTACATAATTTGGAACCTATGATTCCAAATATAGAATCCAATTTTCCAAATTCAAAACATATAATTGGATGAACATAATTTAAAATCAATTCCCGTTGTCAAAACTAGTAAAAGTGTTTTTAGGAAGTAAAAGCAATCAAAATACTGATATGTGCTTATATCCAATGTAAATGCTAAATTACATTCAATGAGAATAATTGGATAAATAGAAAAAAACATAATTAAATTACACATTAAAACCAATTAAATAGACAATATAACTATAAGAATAAATTAAATTAAATGGTAGTTTTGACTTAAGATTTACTATTTGAAATATTAATTAAAAATGATTTTTATTAGAAAAATTAAAAAAATTAAAATTTGATGTCCCAATTCTAAATAAGAGCTTTATATTATTATATAAAAAATATATAAAAGTGGAAAATATTTTTTTGAAATTTTTTCACCATTAATTGGAGGTAAAATTTCCTTTTAAAAATAATCGAGTATTTTATGATTAAAATTGGATTAATTCCCATTTTAAGCCTCTAAAATTCATTGGATAAATGTATAAAAAATTAAAAAAATATTTAAAATCAGTATATAGTTACATTTTTCCATTCCCACCAATAAAATGGCTATGATTTTACTACCATTTAAAATAGTAATATTATTGTTGTATTATTTTTTGATATAACACAATGTTGTGTGCAATGTACGATTTTGGAGAAACATGATGTAGCCTGTTGAGTACGCTATCATACATAGCGTCCCCATTAAATTAAAATTAATTTTAAAATAAAAAATATTAATAGATATAAATATGTATTATTATACTAATACCTAGTATGTTACATAATTCCCCCTTTTGGAAATTACATCATCGCAATTTTAAAATTATACTCGAGAACTTAATTAAAAATGCCACATTAGAAAAATTGTCAAAAAAATCACATTAAATGAGTGAAAAATAAGTACAAATGTTAGGCGAGATAATACATACTAAGATTCAATTCAGGAAAACCTTGATATTGAGGAGAAACTAACCATTTGGTTAAGATGGAAGGTGATATAACACTTGATTAGGAGAAAGCTAACCACCATATAACCTTAAAATTGTAACTGGTTAAACGGTCAATGATACCCAATATGAAAAGTGAAAAACAAATCGTTTTTAAGGCCGTTTTCATAATGATGATGAATATATTTGTGAGCTTGACTAAGAACATAAGGAAACGTGCTTACTTGTCTATTATATTTTCATCCATTAATAAATTTTCGCCACAAACTCATCCTTTCTGTAAATAAAGAGTATTCATGATGACATAGTCACACTTAAAGAACTATAATCAACATCTAAATAATTACATAATCAACAAAAGATTAAAAATAAATTCATTATATAATGAAATATTAACCAGAACCAAAATTTTTAGGAGAAGATAAAATAATTCACAAAAAAAATAATTCTTCTTAAGGAGAAGATCTTTTTTTATCTCCAAAATTCAATAGTAATACCACAGTTCTACATAGACTGTTCAACAAAAAATTGTCCTTAAAATCCCTCAAATTAATCCAAAATAGGAGTAAACCCCAAAATTTAAAAGTATTTGATCACATAGCCTTCCACAATAAATCATGACATTTATCTCCAAATAAAATCAAATAATCTTATTGTCCCATACATGAATGTAATTAACCTAATAGCATATTCTCCATGACAGGTGAATCATTTCCATAAATACCACTAACCTCTATATATGTTAGTAAATATATATATATATTCTTCCAAAATAAAAATCAAACATTACTACTCCAATTAAATTCCATAGTACATTATTTTTGATAGGAATATAGTGTTCTCAATAGAGCGAACGTCTTCAAAAATAACATTTATCACTTCATCAGAAAATAATTTTCCTATATTAATGTTATCCTTATTATAAAACATAATATCCTAACATAAAAATATTCTTGATCTATTTAATCATTCAAATTAAAATAATAAGTCATACTAACTAGGGACTAGATGTAGGGAAATGGTAGGTGATAAATCCAAATCGCAATTCCGATGTGGGTTTGATTCCCATGACCTTGTCCTACGCGACAGGTTGTCATCCTTCCTCTAGTATTTCCTTTATGAGGATTATATAATTATTAAAAAATTCAAAAAAATGGGATAATATCTTAAAAAATAACCATAACATGATTTAGCCTTAAGTTTATCTCATTCCTTTCATTTTTCATCTCAAAAGTTAATAAAAAAAATTACCTCAAAATCAAGGATCATATAAATCCTATCGATTCATTTTAATTATATCCACAAAAGAAAAGGTAATTATTCCTCTAATAGAATTTTTACATAACAAACATCAGGGTTACATAGACTATAGAAGTGTATTCAAAATCAATCCCATCAACAAAAAGAATTAATAAATTAAACCATTTCATCACCCATATATCTAACATAACTCTCAAATTTCTAAAATTTTGATATCTTAATCATCCATCATTATGCATGATCCCTTAACCATTTTTTTCTATCATATTCAATAATAATTAAATCCTAATAAATCATTGTTCTTGTCCTAAAATTCAATTAGTTCAAAACATTAGACATGAAATAACCCATATCATTCATATGTCAATTTCATTTTCTTCATATTCAAATGGAATAGCATTATGTATTTCTAAACATGATTTTTTATGGTTATACTGATCCCATTCATGAACGTTCTTCTTCAAACATCTATTTTCATAATGACCATACTCCCCATATTTAAAAAATTATATTGATAACTCGGAATGAACTTTTTTCTCATTCATGGTGTCAAATGAAAGATTTATTTTTCCATCTTAGGTTATTTAATTATGAACATCGTTAACACATATATATCTTATTACCGTCCCTTTCAAACATTTTCTTAATAGTTTCATCCAATGTCCTTAAAACATTGGAAGGTAAATACAATAACCTTAATGATTATAAAATGATCATCTATACGGATTTTTTTCTCGCCTATATGATGGTGTAGACAAATCACCATAGTTCAAGTGTTTAATCTTGAATCCAAATATAAGATTAAAAATTACCACAATAGTTCTCATTTTTTCTCCCATTTCATTCAGTTTCTTATTCCAAAACCCACCACAATTTCCTTCACAAACAATGTTACATTGCAAGCTCCTAGATCCATCCATTTACTAAGACAAAAATGGTAATTGTGAGTATATCAGTAATATCATCATATATTCTATAATGTTGTGGGAAAACAATAATATATACTTACTAATTTTATCTTAATATAATTCAATTTGTCTAAAATAACTATGAATATTTATAATATTCTAACCATTGTGGTTATATAAAACATGTAACTTCTTCTTAAATAACACCTAACCTCTAATGTTATCTAAACTGACCTTTGATACCAATTGTTATCTCCCATACTAAAAAATTAAATAATATTGATTTTTGATCAAGAATTTAATTTCTTTCACATTATGGATCTTTTCAGGTATTGATTTTTAGAAAATTATGCCATAACATTTACATTTCATCTAAAATATGACAATGTAGACACTTTTATTCTATCCAACGTTTTCACAAAAATAAAACTCCTTAAAATGAGAATTATTTTGATAATAAAAATATTCTTATATTCTTCAATTCTCTTACCCAACCTTATACCTAGTGAAAAAAATTTCAAAATCATTGGATAAGCTTAAAAATCATAGTAAGGGATATAAAATAATGGAAGAAAACATTTTCCCATTAATATATACAAATAAATGAAATCATTCTTCATGCTCATAAAACATAATCTCTTTTACATAACTCATGAAATCATAATATTTAAGAGTAAATCATAGAAATCATAAATCAAAAAGGTAACTTGTGTAATCCATAATATACATTCACTATATCACTCACTTCTATATAGGGAGTAACCTTCATGGTTATGTTTGGAATATCCATCATATTATATTCCTTAAATCGTTAAGGAGAAACCATTACATTTACCTCTATCATGTTCCAAATGCATTGGAGGTCAATCCCGGGATGACCCTCCTTTAGTTTATCATGAAACCAAAAGTATACATAATTAATTACCAATAACCATAACATAATCATAAAAAACTAAATTAAATTAAAAATAACCCTTCCACATTTTCATTAACAAGATATCATTTCATGTTATTGACTTAATCAATCAAATTTAGAGAATCAATCATTTACTTATTCAAAAATATTTGTACATCATACATTCACATGAATATTTTTTTTATACTATCATAGGTAAGGTTACTATTCATTTGGGTATTTCACTATTCTTAAGTGAATGTCACTATTTACCAAAAATTATGTTTGTTATATTAGACTCCAAAAAATCATCTTGAACACAACTGTGTAAGTAGAATTTTCGAAATTCCAAACACATAACTGAAAAAAAATGTTTAAAGGTAACTTCGCACATTGTAGATCATTATGTTATGTTTTCAAGAGTTTGTATGACATATTTTTAAGAATGGAATTTCAATTGAAAAACATGGGGTCTTTACAAGGATACTCTTTTGTTTTATGAATCTTCTCATTTTCTAAACTAATGGAATATTTTATTTAGAAAAATCCTTTATAAAGGATTGATGGATTTGGGACAATTATTACTTTATGATGTTTAATTCCTCTTGAATTTTATTTATTTAGAGATACATCACATCAAGGTGATCATGGAACTATTCCTCCATCTTGGAGTGGCAGAAATAATCCTCAATTAAAAATCAACGTGATCCTCAAATAGACCCACTAGCAGTTCCTAGTCTTTCTTTTATCTTTTCCCCTCATTCATTTTTTGATGATAATTTTTACAAAATTATGAATCTTATAGTAATTAAATCCTCCATAGATGATCAGGATAAGATATAATAGATGCTGGAAGAGTCACAAATTCACATCCTCTATAGGCGTCTCCCCAATTATCATATAGATATCACTAAATAAAAAAAGGGTATATATTGGAAAGCCTCCTACATCTGTAGATCAAATAATAATTTTCACTCAGATGGAAAATGTGATTTGTAAATAGTGTTCTCAAGGAATAACCTGGTTCATCTCCCATTAAGATAGCTTCAGTTTCACCTACTAATGTTGTTGGAAATGGCATGGAAGCCCCCTATTAGATCCAGTCACCAATTTTTATGGCCCTGAATAGTAGTTTACACTTCTCATCCACATCAAGTTATCAATAAATAACGATGTAAATGAGATAATGAAAATATTTGATAACACTTAACTATTATATGATTGGTTGTTGGATGTGATATCTCTCCAAAACCCCAACCTCATTTCAAAAATAATGAGCCTCTGACAAAGAACATCTTACTATGTTTTCTCAGAAAGTGGGACCTAATACTATCTAGAATCTCCCAATTCAAGATTCTCAACCATCACTTCCGCATAAATGTGAGTATGAAGGACTTGGATTCCTCTTTCATGGTGTTCCTTGGAAACTTTTTGGAGAAAATCATACACTGGATGAGTAGTGATTTGAATCAAACGATGAAAAAAATAAACTACAGTTGGAAAATGAAATAATTATAAAACTCACATATTTTCAATTACATAGTGAGATACCAAAAAATCTTGAGAGGACCTAGAATATAATTTTCTAGATCAATAAGGTCAACCAATTCATGATATATGGAATCTTGTCTCAAAGAAATCTCCCCATTACGGGTATCTGAGACTCATCACTATTGACCTAAATTGGATCCACCAACGACCCCCTCTGTCGAGTCCTCAAAAGGAATAACATTTTTAGGTCCTTTAGAGCTAGGTTCAGTGTCATCAAGTTCACTTGACTACCCTATATCTAAGATAACCCGCTTCCATGGATAAAATGGTTCCAAGATTGACCACCTAATGGCCCTTCAGTGTTGACCACATTTTTGAAATAGAACAAGAACAATAAATTAAAAAAAATATCGATCCAAAAAGTGATCATCTCATTTTATAATGTCCCACTCCCTTCTATGTAGTAATTGGGTAGATATGTCTGATTTACATGATGTTTCATCCATAAAAATACCAGTTCAATTATAATGTGTATGTGCCTCCCATGTGGTATCATCTTGATTCATCATTAGACCAGTGCCAGATCCTTTATAGGAAGAATGTTAAGAAGATTTTGAAGAAGACATGTTCATTTAGAATGTGTTTGTCCATTAGGTCATGAATCAGACTATAATTTAGTGTGTTACTGTATCACATATACCATTATATATTTAAAATCTCAATTTTTATACCACTTTCAAGATGGAAAAAGGCCCATTTTACTCAGTTAGGAAATGGACACCTAAGCTGACCATCAAGAAAGCCTTTATACCATATAATTATTCATAGTGCTCTGACATGAAGATAGTTATGATGAACCAAGTTCCTCATATGCTACCAAGATATTGTTTGTTATGGTTGGGAAGCTTAGAAACCCATGATGATTTATTGCTGATTATCCTTCATCTTGTACATATTCATTTCTTATAAGATAAAAAATTAATCTCATCATGATTAATAATAGAAGATGAATGAGTAAGAAATAGATGTGGGAAAAGAGTAACAAATCATTTGGTTCATGTTATACCAAATAGGTATTATATCTGTTCTCCCATATTTGCTATAATGTTCCATGATAACCTTGATTCTATAACGTGGGGAATCTTGTGGGGTGAATCCATGTAAGACCTTATCCTACTGGATCAAGAAAATATTTTATCAATTTTCTAGAAAAGATTTCTCCCATGGGGATAGGATATTCGATTTTCAATTTCTTCTCCAACATGAAAATCTAATGGGGAAATCATATAGCCTTTTTAGTATCATCCCATATTTTATTTAGTGGCATGAACTCATCATAAATATCCTCTAGAATATTGGATCAATATGTTATGTATACGTCTCATAGGTTAATGCCATCATCACCTTGTATTAGGTTAATATAATTTTTTTCACTCCATCGACTCAACATCTCAGTGATGATTTCTAATATCATTTAAACATAAGTTTTCATATACCAATATTACTCAAATATGTGTCATTCATGAAGCTCCTTTTTTATTCGTCACATATCTGGCATACCCAATAATCCCACATTCAATTGGACCTGACTCTCCATTGAGAAAAATCTTCCAGTATCCCCTCTAACCTTGCATACGACCATTTTATATAGAGTGGAAGGTTGATTCATAAAAATGTGTCTTTGATTCCTATATATGTGTCTTCATATCATGAGTTTAGCTTCAATGATGCATGATACATATTGTGAGAACATTTCCTTTCATAATATAAACACACATATATTAAATGTTGGTATAAGGGAAGTTGGTGTGACATACAAACTAGGACATTGGAAAGTAACTCCAAGACCTTGGTTTAAAGGAATCACAAAAAAATTGTGATAATAAAATCTGTGGTAATAAAATGATGAATAAATCTTTTCATATGGTTCCAAATACTTTTATATATACTATAGAGTAGGCTCAACCATGACTTAGTAATTTGGCTTAACAACATTGATCATCTCATAAGAACATGCAATAGATTTTCTAGTATTTGTCATTAATGCATCCATTGGAAGCCTATAAGAAGGCATTATGTTTTCTCATTATGTTAAAATATTTAAATAGATAATTTAATGTCTTGGGAATGTAAGAATTATAAATTTTGGAAAATGAATAGATTCATTCAGGCACATTCACCATGTTCCCCACATACCCCATTGTCCAAAAATCTATCATATCCCCCATGACAGAATGAATCTCATATGATCCTTATAACGGGGGAATTCACAAAACATAATCACCCAAGGGCCTTATTTTAGGATATAAATCTAGTGACCATAAAAATGATGTGTGGAATGGATGAGAGAGTGACCTACACCATGACAGAAAAAACTTTCCAATATGAGATGTAAAGATAATGAAGAAGGCTCCAATGGTATTCATAGACAATAAGGGCATGTGCATTGGACCTATACTATGGAGCTATTCCATTGAACTATTATATAAACATACACACTAAGACAACACCACAAACCTATATGGATTCACCATGTGGTTGTTTGGAACACCATTCATAATCATTTCACATGTTTTCCATAGGATTAAACACTCTTCATAAGTTTGAATCCAATCCTAGGGCGGGTATTTGTTTACACTATATTTTTTAAAGGAGGATGAAATGTTTCTGTAGAGGACTTTAATCCCATTTCTAATAATGTTACCAAAAAATGAAATGGACTTTCCCAAATAGGCCTACACACACACTCACATGTATCAGTAGGGCCACACAACCCCAACTATGTGACATTTAAATTAATGAAACTTTTTACATGGAAACATTCATGAAGAAACTATACCAAGTAAAATAAATGAATAACCTACTTAGAACAAGATTAATAGGACCCTTGGGACCCTCTTTCAAAACAAAAATCAAACAAATCCCTAAAACTTGGAACGTTAGTCCCTTCACTAAGATCCTAAAAACCCTTAATGTATCCCTTAACAACCAAAAAGAATTGGAAAATGAGGTAGATTTAGAGATAAAAGTCGAATAATTTTCTAAAACATAATAACAATACATGAATACCATTTATCTCTTAGTGTAAAAAAAGTTGCACAATGCCCCTTATTTAAGGACCAGCCTGAACCTCATCCCAGGAGACCAAATGAGACCTTTTATTCATAGACTCAAGCTGCTTACATGTTTTGATTACTAGTTTTTACATTCCCAAGGATTATATAACTCGTACAGGACTATAATTTCACATGTAAAACACTTCATATTTATATCCTTCCATAAATGAGGCCCCACTTCCTTCAATACCAAGTTCTAAGTGATTCACTATTTTATCCCTCTTCTAAGCTAAAAATGAGAGTGCTTCTCTTCCATTACATCTCTCATCTAAGTTGCACCAAGTTGAAACCTCCAACCAAACCATTGGAAATCAAAAACTCTGGAAGGAGGCACACCCTATTGTCTCCCACTTGTGTGTTCATTCCTTTAGTTAGAGTTTTCCCTCACTTTTCATACATGATAGTTAGGGTCCTCTGTGTGAATGTGATATTGAATTCCAATGATAGTGAGTATGCAATCCTTGGTGATAGTGTTCGGGTGTAGCCATTATTATGCACTAGTATAAGGACCATGTCCATTCCTTGAAGTTTGAAAGACCTAGAGAATATGGCTCAATATAGAGAGGGTGAGGATAATGCTTTATTTTCCATTAAACACAGTATAATATCATCTTACTTTCATATGGATCCAATATATGTAAATCACTATTTGAGTAATCCCATATCCATTATTTCATGAACACTCTTAATTCTTTACCTGTTCTATCATTGTTATGTCATAGATACAAAAATAGGATGGTAGATGATCATTTTCAAAGCCTTATCTCTCTACCATTAATAATTCAGTACAATAATAATAGGGATGTTCTATCACCATGACCCTTTCAAACAATATTTGGGGGGAGTGTTTGTTTTTCAAGATATTACTCTTCATCTCATTTCTCACATTCCAAAATATATCATAACGAATTACATGGTTTTATATGATATCCATTATCATTCTACCCACACCTTCAAATTCATGTTATCAAAGAGAATATTTTTTTTCAGATTTTCCTCTTGAATTCCAATAGAATTACTTTATTGGCATGGGTCCTCAAGGCCACGTATCCAATATAAGGAAAATCAGATCCTATGGTTTCCAAAATAATTTCTCTCTACTTGTTTATCACTCTATGAATCACTCATGGGGTCTTAGAGTTTAATGGTTGTCATGAAGACCACATGATCTATAACCTTTTGGGCATCCTTCAAAGTGTATCCCCAAACAATCTAGGGGAATCCACCACAAGAGTAATAACTAATCCCAAAACTCTCAAAAATCCACACTCCCCTACAAGACATAAAATTTAGAATCCTCATCCTGAGTCTTCCCAATCCAATCCTCCACTCTCTAGGGAATCATCATTATGAGTAATCCCAAATCATATAACTAGAATCAATCTTGGTATGTACCTTAGATGTAATCTTGAAAACAAACCCCCCAAATTACAATGGGTCGAGGGATCCATCATAAAAAATTTTATAGGGAATATTATTCCCGAGGAAGCCCCAAATATATCCAATTAAAGGGTCTAACTCACATGTGAGAGAAATCCTGAGGTCCTCTATTGGCATAGTACCTCATCATCGAACTACATGTGATTTGATTATCTTAAAATTGTGATACGTATGATGACTTCGTAAGGTGTAAACAAAATAACCAAAATAAACCCTATTATCTCTGGATAACATCCCTAATAGGTTCTAATTATACCTAGACATTGATATCCCTTTGAGTTTCCAAGTTAAAATTCAACATAAGTCCCATAGAAAACAGTGAATAAGAACCACTATTCAAGACATCCAATATGCATGATTTTAAATTGCATGGTGTGGTACTTATGAGAGAACCATAAAAGGTTTTATGTGCACTATTACATGGAACCAAACTATTTGGTTTCTGATTCTATTCATGATGATACACAAGAACCCATTTTATGGGCCTAGTCCTAACATCAATGTAACTTTAATCTCTTTAGATGATGATACACTCTGTTGCACCCCACTATGTGAATATAAAATCATTATCTCCTCAATAATTACTAAATATTCTCTAGTATGTACAGAATATGATACCATTGATTGAGAACATATGATATACACTGATATGTCCATTGATTTTGAACCTTAGAAACATTCAAATGATTCATGAATCCACAGGTGATAATAACTGATTTTTAATTCATGGGTGATCAACGTAATACATGGAAATTAATAATGTATTAAGGGAAATATGTAAAATATAAAGGAGACACCCATATTTGGAAATAATTACCCCAAAAATGGTGTAATGATCATCTCCTCTCATTATCTAAAGAAATGTGGGTTCACAAGAACCATTAGATAACCCACCAATGAGCACCTACCTTTGGAAAGAATTCCCCTTGTTAATATAGAACCATTTAGTTTTATGGTTCCTTGAATAAGCCTATTGAAAAACATAGTGAAGTAGTAAGGGACACATGAATTATTGTACCAAACCACCTCTAAAATCATCCTTTAGGCGATCCAATACTCTAGTGAAAAGAGAAACCTGATATTTTGAGAAATTATTATTCAGGTTTTATTGATCTAATTCACTGTCACTACTTTTGAATCAAGTTGATTGATGATTTATGCTTGTTACTATGATTTCCCTTCCAAAAGATTATGTTTGTGGCATATTGGTTATTCATATATAGTATTACACTGACAATTATTAAATTAAGGAATATTGGATATCATTTATAATTTCTTATATGATTTGTATAGTGGCATTATTTTAGTATCCTAGGATGGTGTATCATGTGTGAATCCTTGTGCATGAAACCCCATGATGGTATTTTAGTTGATATTATTTTCTCACACATCACTTTTTTATGCGACAAACATTTATATATTGGTTTTATGATTCATAGTATCATTTGATTGATTTATAATATAATCATATACACGAACATTACATTATTGATCAAATACACTATATGACATTAATTATTTCGACATAGAAATGACTTATTAGAATATCTCAAGAAAGTCATAGTAAAATAGGGACCCTAATTATTCTAATATGTGAAAACATGAGTATATTATTAATACATAAATAAAATTTTTTAATTTTTTGAACATGAATAAATTTCTCTATGTTCCAAGAAAAAAATTTATCCTGATTTAGTCATGGAAAATGTTGCGGTGATGTAACATGTGATTATCAAAACTATAATTATAAATTATACCTGTTTATAGTATTTACACATGGGATAAGATGTATAATTCCACAAAACATACTGAACCAAAAATTTCATTATTTCTTATTAGGGTCTCTCTTTTTTTTAATTCCCATGATCTTTTTAGTATAGTATTATTGAGAATTATGAAAACCATTACAATACTTAGGGAAGAACATAACACAATGTATATTTTAAAAAATAAACTAGATTGTTATGTTTATAGTCCTATTTTATTCAATAATATATTCTATATTCTAGGATAATTCCATTTATCCTAACATATTATTTTAAATAAATCATTCTAAAATTTATTATATATAAAAAATTTGAAGATGTAATATGAGATTAATATTTCGCAGTAAAGTATATAATGGAATTAAATTTTTTATTAAATGAAATAAATGAAAAAAAATAAAAAAATGTTTATTTTTTCACAATAATATGTGAGTGGATAAAATAAATCATATCATCATGTAAAAAAACATTTCTCTCAAATAAAATTATTAATTCAATTTCTTAAAATAAATTCATGTATGGAAACACAAGAAGAATTTATTCATACCGTCTTATAAATCATATAGAAATAAATTTTATCTTAAATAAATCAATAGGAGAAACATCCTTTGAAACAACCTTCATTTATTAGTTTCAATACATGGAATATATCCAAATTAATTAAAGATATATATCTTCTTCAACCATCATATAAGTTCTATTATGATCACCCATCATATAATCTGTGTCAGGATAATTGTTCATTATCTATAGTGATCACGTATAATAACATGATATTTTTTTATTTTATAATTCTAGATATTCACCCCACATTATTATTTTTTAAACCATGTCAAAGTAACTTTTTTTTCATTAATATAAGGACAGATACACATTTATTTTTTAAAACTCATTAAAATTATATATTCACAAAATAATATGGAAAATAATTAATTTTGAAAACAACATTGGTAAAATTTTATGGTGGATTTAATGAAATGATAAGTCATGTATGTATGAAATTCCATTCATGTAATAATTGAAAAATAAATGACTCCAATCACACCTTCGATAAAATTTCCTTATTGAAAAGAAAATTCATATTTAACAACTATATAGAAATTAAATGTTGATGAAAATGACCAATTTTAGACTTTTAATTGTAAATTATAAAATTCAAGACTCTATTTTTTAAAATGTATATATTTGGAAAATAATATAAACAACAAAATATTTACAATAATTTTTTAAATAAAAATGCATAACAATAATGGGATGAGTTTTATTGTTTTATGGAATTAAGTCATATGAGTTATGTAAAGGAACCATATTCAAAAAATTGGAAACTTCATTTTATGTATCAATTTTTTAAAGAAACAAATAATTTAGAATAAAATAGGGTTTCTATTCATAAAAATGCATCATGATTTTCTGCATGATTTCTTATTTGTTATTAATCATTCATATTCCCTATGAAAAATATTTAAATTTTTTTTTAATTAAAATCATTTTAAGGTACATATACAAATATTGAGGGAATCCAACTAGTCCATTTTAAAAAAAAATTGATCCGAAAAAAGGGTTGTCCTTTAAAATAATACTATTTGAGCTAAAATAACATTATACATGAACTTGAAATCATATTTAAAAACCAAATATTTTCATCAAAAGTATTATAAAAAATAATATAATAAAATTCATATTCATTATGGTTTCTTGGTCAACATGTTAATTAATAATAAATGTTTCCTTAAAAACATATTTTAACCATACAGGGAATAATCATACCATTAAGATAATAAAATTATCTTAAATTTTGAATCCAATAGATTTCATTGAAATAATATTAGAATGTATATAAAAGTGATGATGTTTCCTTATGGCAACAACTATATATAACCTTTACAAGAACCCCTATAATTGAATTATCCTTTAAAGATGACTTAAAAAATAATTCTCTATATAAGATTATCATTAACCAATGAATTATAGTTCTATAATGGGATCGCAAAATTTAAAAATATAAGGAATGTAATATGCATAAAGCTAATTAAATATTTCATTTATATAATTAAATTTCTAAAAATATATTTTTTAACCCATAATAAAAATCACTTGTAGGCATTATATGAAATAATATTTTTTTTGATACATTTTAATACGAAAAATACATAAAATATATATTAAAAATTTTACCTTAAAATGAACATTCAAAATTGTTGTGGAAGATTTAATTTAGATAAATTTAATAATATTTAAAAAATATATTTGTGCTGTAATTATTAAAATAGAACATTACATTTTTTTCTTTTTATAAAGAATGTGCAAACAATCTGTATAAAACATGTAAAAAATTTATTTTGATAACCATAGAATAAAATTTGAAAAGAGACATGAAATGTAAATTATGTATCATTTATATCCATATTATTAAATCGATAAAATAATTTTTTTAATATAATCATGTTTGAATATAATTTATAAAAAAATTCATTAAAACATTTCTTACCATGTGTTTAATGTAATGTGCCTCTTATATTGAGTCCAAATCATCATGTTTATTCCATATCATCATGAATAATATTCTATTGATAATTATTTAATTTCATAATAAAAATTTTCTAGTTTATAATTTATCTTATTTTATCTATTACCATTATATATAAATTTCATAATAAATTATATACACATTAAGGTTTTTATCATATTTAGAATTTATATACAAAAGGACATTAGTAGGTTCACTATGGTCATTATGGGCATTATCTGATAATATACATAATCATTATAATGAAATAATTATCAGTCATATAAATCATATATACTTTTAAAAAATACCATGATTTATGGTTATGAAAAATGAACAACGTTATAATCATGAAGATGAAATGATGTTTGTGCGCTTGAGTAACATATGAAAATTTCAAAAAAAATATGTTTGAAAGATGGTAAGGGTTATATTTATTTTTAGAAAATTATAATAATATAATATAAATAATATTATATATATAAATAATATTATATATATAAATAAACTTGTATATATGTAATCAATATGATATTATTCTGAAAAAATGAATAAAATGTATTCATTGATTTGGTCATCAACATATACACATGAACAAAATTATTATTTTAATATTGATGGAGAGGTAAGAATTTTTATTATACATTATTTTTACATAATTATAAATATATAATTTTTAAAATATATAATAATAATATTTATAATTAAAAAAATTCATGAGAGCTGGGGATAGAAAATGAATTACATCAAGTCACGATGTGGTAGTTTATTATACCCACGTATTATTGTTTTATTTCCCATTTGATAAAAGAAGTGACTTATATTTTGAATTAGACTAAAAACGAAACATATCATTATTTTAAATATTTTAGTTGTATTATTTCATAATTTTTTACGAATGTATTAAAAAGTTTAATAAGAAATAAAACTATATCATTCATTTAAATGTTATGCCTCTTCTTCAGAGAAACTAAATTTCATTAAAATATTAATACATCTAAATATTTGGTTATTCCAATATAAAGGCCAATAAAATGTAGGTGGGGATGTAATAAATATATTTTTCATGGGATTGAATGATGTAAATGGTTTGTTAATTTTTAATATAAGAGGATGTGAGTATACCTTTTATAAGTTATGGTAGGTGTATTTTTTGATGTGCATACAATAGTAAAATCATATAAATTATTATTTTTGTTTAAAAATTGATCCAAATTGATCTAAATAAAAATTGTGATGTTTATCAGTTTGAATTATATTTTACGATAAATTATGGGCATGTTTTGGTTAATTATTCACCATTATTAGTTTGATTTGACCCTGTAAAAATGGTTTTTTCAATTACCTTAATATCAACGGATTTTACTATTTTGGGGTATATGATGTTACATTAGAAGGAAACATAACCAATTAACAGGCCATAAAAAAATTTATTCGATATCCCATTCATATGGATAATAGTTTTTATGAATTTCAATACCATTAAAAAAATATTGTTTATTATAAAATATCATTGATAACATTATTTCAAATAAATAAAATATTATTATATAATAAAATATATTTCCATCCCATGTAAAATGTTTTAAAAATAAAATGGATTAGATTATAAGGATGAAATGAGGTCCATTAAATTATACAATCATATTTTTATTTGTTTTAATTACATTTTATACCATATTATTTTGATAACACCTTTGGTTACTAAATTTACACCTTACCATGGTAATAAATTTAAAATAGTAATGTTTTAACATTTTAATAATAAGTTGAAAATTTTAATATAAATTATCAATGAGTGGTTTTTTATAATTTATCATCTTAATTAGTATATTCATGTATTATTATAATTTATAAATAATTTATGAAAATTTTATTTAACATAGATTTCTAATAATATCATTTTAATAACTATATACACAATTTGTATTTGAATATGACATGTAATGAAATAAATATGATTATAATATATTGAAAATCACATAATATAATATATTAAAATTAAATCTATTTGGGTAAATTTTCATAACCAATAAATTTTTTACTCTTGGTGTTTAAAACTCATAGAATTTGTTGTTTTACGACATTCAGAAGCATTGTGTCAATATTTCATAATCATTTTGACTAACTAACTAATTAGAAAAAAAATGGATTACAATGATAAAAAAATTCAAACATATTTCAAATGACTATTTATCACTAAATAATAGTTTTATTATTTTCTATTAGTGAATTTTATTTATATGAGAATAAAAAGAGAGACATGTTTGACTTTATATTTACTTAAAATAACTTTTAAGTTATTTTCCAATAAAAATGGAAAATAATTAACAATAATTATAATCTAGGATGTTTATGGTTTAACATAAAACATAAAATGGATTAATAGAAATTGGTATGGTAGTCATTATCAAATTATTTTTGACATTAATTACCCTATTTACCCAAACTGAGGTGACAATATATACTAAGGTAACTATTTATATTGGAAAAGAACCCTATTTAGAAAATATAAACCACATTATTCCAAATAACGAAACTATTTTTTAATATTCAATTTAGATAATTGGAAGCTACCAATTATAATATATATGTTTAAAACACCTAGAAACTTTTTTTTAAGAAAAAATATAATTTTAAGCCCAAAAAAGTGTATATAAAAAAATAATGTACAACTCTAATTCATATATAAATAATATATTTTAAAAAATAATTTTTTAATTTATTATAAAATTTGAAAATTAAATAAAATATTAAATTAAAAGTGAACACAATTTTTAAAAAATTGATAAATTTTACTATTCACTAAAAAATCAATCATTCCATAAAAGTAAAAAATTTATCAAGAAAATACTTTTTATATGATTATTTAAAAAAATTATATTATATTAATCAAATAAATTTTTGAAATGTTAAATATATTATTAATAATATTTTATTTTAAAAATATATTTAAACTATATTTGGAACAAATTAATCTTTGAAGAATAAAATGACTTTTATAAAAATTGAGTGCCTATTTATAATAAATTAATCCACAAAATTTTAATTAATTTGTATTTTATTGATATTTTTGGGATTTTTAAATAGTGTTTGATCCCTTTAATTCATCAATTATGTGATGATGTGAATATTTAAATAAATATATTTCATGTTATATTTATGCTTCATGTAGCATATTCAGTATGTTATTAGAAATAAATGGTATTTTAAAATATATTTATACCCCCTCAGTATTAATAAGTTTCATTCCTAATGTTTAAATTAGTCTTGGTAATCAAGGCTTTGATATTTTAAAATAACTTTTTTTTAATTTCCACAACATAAAATGTTTTAATAAAATGCCACCGAAAATTTAAATGGGAAGTGATAAGGTAAACTACAATAATATAGAACTATGTTTTCAATATATGGGATCATTAGTGGGAAGTGGAACCATGGAAATGATGGAAAATTATAATTTCTATATAACTAAAGAGACTGATAGAGATGTTTGGTCATAAGAAATCGAATGATCAGGAATAAATCACAGTCCAAAAAACCATAAATCATTGAGGTATGAAAAAGACCATAAATTTATTAGAAATTAATATATTAAGATAATATTTGAGTTTAAATATCAATTTACATGATTTAGGTAATTTTTTAACTCTCTTTACATTGATAAAAATGGATGCATGCTTATATGATGAGTATACATTCTTCATTTAATTAATTTACACCAAAATATCCTTTTTTATATGATTAGTATTAAAAAACATATTTTCACGAAAAAATAACTATAATAAACTACTAATGAAGAACATGATAACATAAAAGGTACTTTTGATGGTGATCAGTGAAGGCTCCTGGCGATGGCAACCGGTGACGGCCTCTGGCGGCAAACTCTAATCTATGCTCGTGGATCTCCCTCGGCCTCCGATTCCACGAGCGGCTTTTGTTCCCTTTTCAAAACCTAGTTTTCTTCCCGAATTTCCATCGATTTCCTTGAGTCCGAAGGTTCCAGTTCTGTATCTCAGAATCCCTTAGCTTACTATCTCTGATTTGGAGTTCTCTGAGACTTCAAATTTTCTGAAATTAAACCTAGTGGCTCGATTCAACCACCGAAGACCCTTGGTTGATGAGTTCGGTAGATTCTTATTCAGCAAATGGGATTTGCAGGATCGCTCAATGGTGGGCTTGATCAACAATCTCCATTTTATTGTATGCTTTTCATCAGAGAATGACTTAATACATTCTTGGTCTAGGGCTCCTTGGTGCTGTGGTGGTTGCAGATTCTTTTTCTTATGATGGTCATTTGATTTCTACATGAATCGAGATTCACCCTTCGTCGCCAATTGGGTATGTTTTCCTCATCTTCCCTTACCCTTCCATAATCCCACGATTATCCATATGTTAGGGAACCTGGTGGGGAGATTTTTGTGCTATGATGAAGGCACGTCGTCGGTGAGTCATCCCATCAACCCACGACTTTTCGTTGAGGTACATGCTTCGAAGCCACCAGTTGATTGGATCTGGATTACGGTTGGGGAGGCGTTTCCCTGGAAATATGTGGTGATTTTTAAATACTGGGTCGATTACTACTAGGGATGCAATCACATGGGTCACCGTGATGAGCAATGTAACACTGGGAGCAATTCAACTCCAGCGAAGCGTAACCGGACCACTGGTTAGGGGCCGATGACTGCTGCTGCTACAAAAGCTAGGAATGGAGTGGCTGGTTCGGACTTGAGAAACCAAAAGGTATCTGTGGTTATTGGGAGGCTGAAGCAGGATCTCAAGGTTGGTGTGAGCCATGCTGGAGGTGGTGTGGATTCTATAGTGGAACGTCCTAAATGAAGGAGTGATGCTAATGCTGGGAAGAGGACCGATGGGACTAAAGAATGGGTGGATGATGCTGGGAACAATCTTACTGGCTCGGAGGGGGGGGGATGAATTTAAATTCGGAGGGGGGGATGAATGTCAGTCACAGCTTGCAAGCTAAATCTGAGGCATTAGAGGGCGCTGCTAGATTTGGTTGTCGGTTCCATGTCTTGGCATCTGGGGAATCTTGTCAAATGGAAATGGGTGACTTCATTCAGGAAGGAAATGTTATGCAGTATGTTCCAGATGATGCAGGGAAAGGAATGGAGTCTAGGTTGGATACTGAGGGGAAAAATGAAGATCAAGTGGAGGTGGGTGTTGCAAATAATGCTTTCCATATTTTCCTGCATGATGCACCGGTGAAGATGGATGCTGGACAGGAGCATGGAGGGAATCCAACATGTTTGGCAATGATTGACTGCAACATGTGTAATGTTCAAGCTAGAGGAGTGGGTGATGGCTTCCATGATGCTTGGATTAATGGAAAGTGGGGGAATGCCTCGGGCAGTGACAAGGAAAATGAGACGGTGATACCTTCCTATTGTGACGTTCTCGAGGACTGGAAGAGGGAATACTGAAAGAAGGTGTCCATTCGGAGGACGAGGAAAGACTACTCTGAGTTGCTGAAGCCGTTGTCCACTAGGTCCTCGTTCAAACAATCACTGCAAGAGCTGATCTCATTATAGAAATTGAGCCTTAGAAAGAAGTATTCCAAGATCTTACGGCACTATGAAATCTCGGAATGGGAGATGACCACTGTGGAAGGAGCCTCTAATATGGGATATGATGAGTATGATTCTTATGATATGTAATCGACCTAATTTTTGTGGTTTTTGTACTGCTGGACTTTTCTTTTTATTTAATCAATAGTCAGGGGACTACCAATAACAGACTTTCCTGGTAATAACACAAAATGTAAAATATATATTTCTCATAACATAACACATTATCCTTAAAAAAATATTTTATCATAAGATAATAAAATTCATGAAATGGATAATAAACCCTATAAATAAATAAATCATTAGGGTTCGAAGCCTCCATAAGGACAGCCAATATAAATCATAGTTCATTTGATAATTAAATTACCTTAAAATTCATCAATATATTTTTAAAAAACATCAAAACCCAAAATCAATTGCATTCTTCCATATAGTCTTTCATGATTATATAATCATTTATCTCCAAATTACATAAATGAATATTAATGTTTTAAATATAAAGTAAATATTAAAAAATAATACAATACCAATGATATTATAACAATTTCTATAAATAATAAATTTTTTTATAATGCTATATTAAAATCCTATACGAAATCAAAAAACGATAAATCCAGTTTCCTCATATAAAATCCCCTCTTACCGAAACATAATTCCTCATAACATAATTATATATACATCCCAAAGTGGTGAAATTTTTCTAAAATAAAATTTATAACATAATAAACTAATATATTTGAATTCCTATGGTTATCTATATGTTTTATCATATATTCAAAAAAAATAATCCTAATATTTATCATTCAAATAATTTAATTAAACAAAATATATAATATTAACTAACAAATCACAACATCTAGTGGTAGGTGACGCCCCATTTCCAGCCTTTGAATTTTTATTCAATTCATACGGCCTTAATGGGAGTGGGAGGCTATCAATCATCATATAGTTAGTAATTTAAAAAAATTTATTTCAATATAATTCCAAAAAAATTCCAAAAATTATGATTCATGTTTGAAGAAAAAAATATATATCACAACATTAATATTAAATAATGTTTTAATATCAAAGGATATCTCATTATATTAATCATACATCCTTGAAAATGTAATATAATATTCACAAATTATCTCTTCTTGTTAAACATAAGCATTTAATATACCTTGATACAATAAATATTTTTCCCAAAATCTCACTCATCGACTTAAAATCCCATCACATAAAACATAAAGTGTGGTGTCTCCACCTTGGAAAAAAAGATTACACAAAAATATAAAAATACATGATGGTATCCATAAAACTTTTGATAAAAAATGAAAAAAATCATAAACTATAGTGATAACTAAATATTTCATCTCAATCCAATTATAAAAAATGTATATTAAAATATTTTTAAATTTAATCATTAGAAAATAATTATCCTCTATTCATTATAATAATTTTTTGTTTGTAGTTTAAATTATTTTTATGATAAATATTATATAACAAAAACATATATTACCATGTGAACACTTTCGTTCAGTATCATTTTTTGCATAATATAATAATTTTAAAATAAAACATGTTTTATATCAAAAATAACTTCATGAATTTAATCTTATAATATTCATTCCTATTACTCATCCATAAACCCTATGGAAACAAAATTCAATATCACTATATGACCACAAAATTATCGTCAAGTGATATATAAAAACATATAAAGAAACTCGTTAGTTCATTTTAAAATGATGACATCAAAAAATAGAGTTTTCCATTAACATAATAATCATTGAGATGAAATAATCTTTTTATTAAAAATAATATTATTTTTATTTCCCAATGGAGATTTTTTTATTTTTTTACAATCAATCATAAATGTAAATCATAGTTGTTTTTATTTCACCTAAAAATGATATCCCAATAAATTTATTTCATTTCAAATATATTACATTACCCTAAAACATAATAATTATTCCACTATAAATTATATAAACATCCCTTTTGAAACCATATATATTACAATGGAATCTAATTTTTATTCAAAAAAAATTTATGATGGTTCATGGTCACACAATATTAATATATCTATAATAATAACCCATACAATATCCCTTAAAACTAGAATAACCATTTCCGTCAAATTTATATTTAATTATCTATAGAAGGAAATCATTAACCAATACATTAGAGATCTAAAATTGGCCCACACAATCATAAAAAATTTCCATCGATCATAATATGTATGAATCAAAAATCATCATGAATTTAAATCTTAAAATCATATAAATATACTTGGGAAATCCTGAGGAAAATAATATTAAGTCTTCACATAAAATAATAAGAATATATATTTTTTTTGATCCAATTGAATAAAATGGTTCAAAAATTATTTTTAAAATTATATTAATTTATAATAACCATATAACCATGTAAATTATTATTGGAATTAAATATATTTAATAGAGGTAGGAATTTCTACACTATCGGCGTAAGGTAAAATAAGACACAACTTTTTTTACTTTCATTTATGAATGTTTAAAATGTTTACAAACAATACATAAAATGATTTATTTTCAAAATATTTTAAAATAAGAAAAGAGAGGCATGATATTTAACTTATAATTAATTTATGTCCATATATTATTTTTTGATATATAAATTTATGAATATAGATGCTAATGAAATTTATTAAGAAATTAAATAACTGTATCATTTAAAATATTTTTTTAAGGTGTCTTAAACCATAAAGATGACTCCTCATATAATTTATTAATAATCCTTAATAAAATATTTATTTGAAATTTTATCCTGATTTTTTTTAAAATTTTCATTATTTTTATTTCACTTTTTTACCAATTACCATGTTTTATTAAATCACAGAATCAATCATGTTCACTTTAATCATTTTGAATTTATTTGAATAACATGAAAAATGTTACATTTGTAGGTTCACTACGATCAAATGTATAATTATTGAATAATAAGTTAAATAATAAAAAATAAATAATATAAAATTTAAACATTATTTTTTAAAATGATATTATAAATATTGTTATGAAAAAGAAATACATTTTAATAATGTTGATAGTATGACATACACACTCCTGAGTAACATTTCCAATTTTGAATATTCTTGATAGAATGAATGTATGTGCTATTATATCATTATTTAATTATAAATATATTATAAATTTCTTATTACCTCATTAAAATAACATATATATGTGATTCATATGATTTGGTGGTGAAACAATGATGGGAAATATCAGGAAAGGTATCATTGATGCATCTTGGGTTGATTATGTTTGTTGAAAAAGAGGGTCTTCATGGTGAGTTCGCAATATTAAGAGTTATTTTTGAAAAATAATGACTTTTATTAAAAAATAACCACGATAATGGTATGGATGATCTGGGGGTGATAAAAATGTACAGATATAAGGTGGAACCTTTTTTAGTGTTTGTGAATTTTTGGGCCTGAAAATCAGTAGATGGAGATAAGAGTTTCTGGAAACGAGACTTGCTTTCCAGTTTTTAAGATGTTTGGAATGTTTTGTTCCATATGTTTATCATGAAAATAACATCAAAATATGTAAAAGGAATTTAGGTCTTACATGTTTTGGATTTGGTTGTGCAAGGTGACAAGGGAGACAAAGGCTTGGGTGAATGGACTAGTGCTCTTAGAGGAATGTTGTGTGTAGCGCTCAGGGTGCCCGAAAATATCTATAAAAAGATAGTTACCCCTACTCATATTTTTTGATGCTCAAAATTTATTGAAAATATGTGATATATTGATGAAAGTGGTTTGGGTTCACAATTATTTAATTACATAAAAATTTTCTGTCAGTTGGTAGTTACATGCTAATATTGGTTTAGGCGAAAAAAGGTGTGAGGTTCCCATGTTTTGATTTTAAAAAAGGAGTTTCAAAAAAAATTTCTAGTTTAGACAGTAGAACCATGATTAATATAGAACCCAGGTTGTCCTAGGGTATCAAGAATTTTATACTATACCATATACATTTGTGGTAAAGTGGTATTCATAAGTGGGTGAATGTTGAACATCAATAGAGAATTAACATAAAGTGGAGGATTCATTCATTTTTTATTATAAAGGGACCAAAAAGTCCATTAATTTTGTGATAATCTCTTCAAAATGTAATGATAAAGGAAATATATATTTATTTATATTTTTCTCCTTATAGTGAGCCCAAAAAAGAGACATAGGGATTGACCCTTGGGAATGCAGTGAACAGTCCCTAAATCATGTATATGCAGAGAGCCTGGGTAGTAAAGATCTAGCCTAAACAATGTAATTAATAGTGTTCTTTTCTTGACTTGGTATATCGGCACATCTCCATTGTATGCTCTTGGATATTTCCCTTTGAGGTTCAACTAAGTCAAAAACAGTGAGCTTGTGAGTTTTCATTTCTGTATTCCATTCAAAGAATCATCATCAGAAAAATATAGATAGAGTAATATCGACATTAACACTAATGTTCAAAAAATTACAACCTTATAAGAAAGAGGCAAATATCCATTAGTGAATGAATTATTATCGAAAAGAATATTTATACCCACCTTCCCCAACCTCATAAGGCATTTAGGCCCATTTTGAACCTAACAAAAATAGATCACATCTCTTCGTTTTTTTGGTAGTTAACACATATAGATTAAATAAATTATAATTTGTAAGTAGAATGATATTTAAGAAATTAGATGTTATATGTTTTAATAATAATGATTCATATGTCATGGATGTCATGTATACACATTAAATAAATCATTATAAATTACTGTGAGAGGCAGTGATGGAAAGTAAATTACATCAGTTCGCGAGGCAATAGTCCGTTATATACAAAAAAATTATTTTTATCCCATTTTATTGAAAAATAAGATAGATAATGATTATCAAAGTAATATAATGAAATATATTAATAGATGGAGTATAGTAGTGTTTTTATTTTGACATGTTTCATGAATTTTTTTATTATGTAGAATATGAAAGAAAATTAAATCATTTAAAAACTAGGAAACTCTTTCTCATTCCATATTTACCTCTATATCATATTCCATTAATGGTTTATATTTCACAAAAAATAGGACACCTTTATTATGGTTAGTGATGTTGGGTATATATTTGTAATGGTGGTGACTTAAAAAATAGTTTCATATGTTTGAATAAAATAAGAGAAGATATAACATTTTTTAATTATGGGTTGGGGTATTATTGGAATAATATAATCAATTAAAGTTAAATTCATCATTTTTAATAACAAATTGATAAAATTTTAATTTATTTGAATACAGTATTATTATGAGTAGAAGAAATAAAATACAAAAAATGGTCATTTTTTTATATATTGTTCAACATTATCTCATTATTTTAAAAAATAATTTACCTTTTAACAATTTCAATAATATCAATGAATTTTTACTTTGTAATGTCTAGTAAAGTTACTATATTAAAAAATGTGACCTCTAAATAGGCCATGGTTGCTAGGTTTTTTCTTCTACCATTTTCTTACATAAATATGTATATTTTTTATTTTTAAAATATTTAATTATATTTTAATATTAGTAAATATCATTAATGTTAATTTAGGTAATACATGAAAAATTATAATATTATATGCGTATCATTCATTTCAAAATCTTAAAAACTCTCATGGATTAGAATATAATGAGAATATGGTCTTCAAATTATTACTGATAAAATTTATATATGTTTTGATACAATTTTAGAAATTATCATTTCTATTAACCCATTCGCTAACAAATTTTAACTTTAATTGTCGTAATAACTTTTTCCATGTTAATGTGTTAAAAAATTAATTAAAAAGTGAAAATTAGATCATAAATTTTCAGTTAATAATATCAAAGGTAATTTTTCTCCACAATTTCTTAATATCAAAATATTCCATACTTTGAATTAATTTTATAAAATATTATTTACCATAATATACTATTAATTTCATTTTAAAAATCATTCACATAAATTGATAATGGATAAAGTATTAAAGAAATGGAATTTGAATTTAGTTATATAAAACATCCAAAATATGTTTTATTTATCTCGAATATTAATATGAAACTTTAAATCTCTCAAATAGTATTACCTTTTGTGTTTTTAATATCATTTAATTGATTCTTTTACAACTTTTAATAGCTTTATGTAGGTGTTTTGAAAATTTTTATGGCAATCGGATCATCACATAAATTTAAAAACAATTTATCATGAAAAAAATTCAACCAAAATTAAAATAACAATAATTAATTGAACATATTTTAATATCGAAATCATGAAATTTTACAGACACTTAAAGTATGTGGGTTCTTTTTTTTGAATTCATATTTACGTAAAATTATATATAAGTTATATTCCAAAAATAATTGAACAAATTTGACAAAAATTATAATATTGGATGAGGATGTCAGAAATATATAAGAAAAATATATTAAATGAACTACTTAGGGATATATGTATTTGTTATAAATTTTTTTTATCCTCAATTGTTTAATTTACCCTTACGATGGTGAGAATATTTACTAAGGTTACTATTTGTAAAAACTAAACATATAAGGGATAAATTTACAAAATTATAAAATCCTATATATAAATATAGAATAATTTTTATTGAATAAATTTTATTTACAGGTGATAAATATAATATAAACTCATATACCGCAACAAAAAATTGTTTTAATGAAAAAATTATTTTGAGGCATAAAAACAAACATATACATAAATAAAATACAATGATGATTACTACATAATTAGTTAGAAAATATATAATTAAATAATAGAGTTTTTACATTAATATGACATTCAATGCATAATATGAATTTTAAATTCAAGTAATATACCATTTTATAAAAAATAGTATTTTTCACAATTTACTATAAAATAATTCATTTTAAAAAAATACTAAAATTTCACCCTATGATAATTTTTATATAATTATTTAAATAATGTTATTATTTTAATAAAATATAATTTTTAATATTTCCAAAAATTAATTATAACATTGTCCCATTAAATGAAATAAAAATCTTTCATGAATAAAATTAATTTTTGATACCTAAAATGAATTTGATTAAAATAGAGTGCCTATGTTCTACTAATGAATCAGTAATGTTTAATTGAGAAAGAATATTAAGCCAATATTTTAAATATATATTAACCCTACTCATACAAACTAATTTAGTGGCTAGGTAAATATGGCTATGTTTATATAATAATATTGCATGGTTTGTTTAAATAGTATTATTCTAACATTGTATGCTATTAAAAAATAAATTTATTTTAAAAACATATAATTTTATTGTTGTAAAATATTTACAGTTGTAAATTAAATTAATCTAGAAATAAATTGCTATGTTGATAGGATGATTTCAGCTAATTATGTGACTGAAGATAAATCTCCCCAGAATATAGCTCCTGGACACAAGTGTTTAAAATGCATGGTGTATTTGAATTATCTTATCTACTGTTATAATCCAAGGGTAAATATAGATGATTTAACAAAAAATCTTTTTGTGCCAATAAGAAAAACTAAATCTAATGTGAACTCTATTTTAGATGTGGGGTATGATAACAATGTACTGAAAGGTACACATACCATCCAACTTAGAACATTGACTGTCTTATATTAATCATGATATATCAACAGTTTTCAATCGAAAAATTTGATAACAATATCACATTAATGCCTCTATATTTATAAGTTATATTAGTATAAAAATATTTAGATGGTATTTTTAACACATCTCAATTATATTATTCTTATGAAATTTGTGTTTGTTGGAATCTAATTCCAAAAAACTCATTAATCATCCTCTAGTTGAATTAAATAATTTTTTCAGAATATACAAATTTCATTTTATTAATCACATATTTATTTTTAGGGATTAGATTTCACATTTGGTATTATGAACCAAGATAAGATTTTATACCAGTTTAAGGATAAATATGAAACAATAATGGAAATTACATCCAATATAACTATCATGAATCCTTTTCAAAGGTGTTAATTTTTATACCGCATTCAGGATAAATGAAAAACTGATGAAATTTTTATTGGACTATATATTGGTGAAGTATTTTTGGAATAATTTCATAGTCATCCTCCAAATCCTAATGTTTTGTTTTTAAAAAACACACGACTTTGGTTAATTCTACTGCATTAACACAATGAAAAATGTCTATAATTAATTTGTAGGAAATATATATCAATTTCTAAGGGAATCCCTATAAGGGATTATTTCAATAATTTCCATGACCATGGTGTTCACCAGTTATTTTGTACAATAGTAAATATATTTCAATGTTTCATTATATTTACTATCAATCTCTTAACAAGATAACACCTAAGAATAGTTTTAATCTACCTCATATTAATGGTATTTTTAATAAATTTATAGGATATTAATATTTAAAAAATATTATCCTTTATTCTTTATGGCATCAACCATGGATAAAAGGTGAAAATATATCAAATGTATCATTCCATCTATGTTATTGAAATATTGAATTTATAGTGATTCCATTTCTTCCAAAAAATATCCAATACACTCATCATAGATTCCTTGAATACATTAAATTGATATTACCTTGATTAGTTATGGAAGTTTACATAGATGATATTCTAATATATTTCAATGGTACAGAATGACATGTGGATTACATGAGGATCCAACTGAAATCACTAAAGAATAATATGAGATATAAAATATTTACAATTTGTCAATTTTTATTATAAAATATTTATTTTTGGATCATATAATTTTTGGAAACGGTATATATGTGGATATATTAATAACAATATTTATAGATCATTACTATAAACCCATCTTAGGGAGTAATAACATTTATTTTTGTATACTATAAAATTATTGATGATTCATTGGGGATAAATTACTATAAATTTCTAATTAATTAATCATGTTTTTTAATATAGATTAATGTCCATAATGATTGATGAATGTTGAAAGAAGTTTATAGAACAGAACAGATCGTTGCTCAGTGTAGTTGCGCTCACACAAACTTGTAGAAGATATGGAATGATGATATATAATGATGTATCTTAAAAGTTAATGGTTTATGTTCATATGAAGAATAGTGTACTGATATCATATGAATCATTGAATTTAATTTTTCATGAGTAGAATTATACAATTCATTGTTTAGAGTTACAATAAGAAATCTTGTTGTTGTATATATCAATACATTTTATTTAAAGGTAATTTTTGACATATATAATGATCATAAAAATATGAAGTATAAATTCTAAAAGAAATATTTTATTATTTTAAAAAATATATATGATTTGTGTAGATCTATTATTTATATGACTCAACACAATACCAAACTATGAATTTTAACAATTTTGACGGTGATATTAGTTGATAAGTTTAATCTATAATTGTTATGATGAGGATACCAAGGGATCTAATGTTTTTGATTTTTAATGTTATTCACATTAATTTATTTTAAAAAGGTATAAATCATATTTAGGCCTAATAAATGTTAAGTTAAATATCTTTTTTAATTTCAATGGATTATTGAACGAATGTGTAGACTTGAAAAAAATGAGAAATTATCTTATGATTAACCTAGATAGTGACAGATAAATAATGCTCAATAATTGAGTATGGTTCCAATCAATAGGAGACATAATGAATGGCATATTGGAATATTCTCAAAGATCATAATTCATTAATAATATATGATGAACAATTTTTTGATATATTTGAATAGAAATATCATTTTTGATAAGAAGAAGATATATAAATATTGAATATTAAATATTTATTTTTTCATTGAATTCCAATATGTATATTATAAGATATTAATATCTAATATAATTTCACAACTAGTATAATAAGGCCCCCGCCATAAATTTTAAATAATCATTAATTATGTCGATAATTTGACTTTAATTTACTATGAGGATCTTTTTAGATTTATAGATTTAGAGAATTTGGCTGTAACTCATACATATCAAATTGATTATTAAAAAGTAGACACTTATTTTCAAAATCCATTTTTTTTTATAAAAAAACGTTTTAAAAAGAAACATGTTTTATTTAATGTTTAAACATCATTACTTTTCCTTGATAACATCCTTGACTATATTCCTAATTATGCATTGTGAAAAATATTTCAAAACATGTGTTTTGCTTAAAAATCTCTGTAAGGGATACATATGTAATAAAAACTGTTAGTCATGTGAAAATATGTAAACCATGAATACTTTATCAATATATAATATTGTTCACCATTATGATGTAGAAAACACATCATTAAAAATAATTTCATTGCTTACCCTCACTGTTACCAAAAGATATCCATAAATCATTTCGAAAGAAACATATAACATATAAGGTATCTTGAGATATAAATATAAATTAATGGAAGAACCATAAAGTCTTCTTCCACACATATCACTAAGTGGAATAGCTATATAGTATACTTCTATACCTAATGAATTGGATTTTATAACATAACAACCTATACTTTTTTATCACAGAACAACCCTTCATGAGAATATCACGCAACCAGTCATATTTGGTTTATCACATATCCACATATATTTGGTTTATCACATAACCATTCACTAAATGTCCAATTATAATTATATAATCATATCACAAAATAATTTTTCATTTATTAACATTTCACTCATAAAATTGAATTTTCAACCACAATAGAATATTTAAAGACATTAAAATAGTAAATCCACTTTCGAAACCATTTTCAATACCATAACTCCCAAAATGATAATAAGGGATTTCATATCCTTAAAAAAGATAGGAATTATTATCAATGAATCCAAATATAATTTAATTTTTACAGTGGCGAAGTGGTTATTATCACCGATTATATTAAAAACGTTCATTTTTTCATTTGTTAATACATTTCGTAGAAAAATTATTCCCATTGAATGCGACAAAAATTTAAAGGGTTTATTATACACCATATATATGAATGTGCAGTATAACATCAATATATACCTTAATGAAAGGATATTGAGATTATTTCCCGAAAAAAGATAGTATCATTAGATTAAGGATATATATAGGACATAATTTTGTATGAAAAATATAATTACACCAAATATAAGTGGATATTCAGTGTAAAACATCCAGGGCTCAATCACACAAATTCATATAAGAACATAACCAATGAAATTAATATTTTACTTGTTGAATGTAGATTGATTAAATATTCCCCTCAAAAAATTAAGTCATGGACATAAAAAATTTATTAATGGGGTGATTGTGTGTAGCAATAATATATCCACACAAAGGGAAGTGGAAAATGCAACATAAATAAATAAGTATTGATTCCACACATAATATTGGAATAATATAATCAATGTTGTATACGTAAAACTAACAAGTGAAAATTGGGTTTTTTTGTTCACTTATATAGTACCTCAAAAATATTCCTTTTGAAAACGTTTGAATGAATATCAAATTAGATATAAATTTATCTTTATAATACTTTATATAAATATTTTACAAAAATAAATTAAAATGGAGAATGTATTAATTCATTAAACATTCAAAGCCTCCCATACCACATTGACCATTTAAATCATTGGAATGACATCATCAAATCAATATTTAAATACCATTAATATATGATATTATATAAAACAAAGGCAATGCATACACCACACACATGAAATAGCCGGTGAACATGGCATATATCTAATGAATATTAAATGTGATATGAAATTACCTTACCCCAAGACTGAGTTGTCTCGTTCATTTTATAATTTCTGGAATAATAAATATTGGATAATTTCAACATTATTTATAAAAAATTTCATTTTTATTTATTATTTTATATCAATTATTTCCATTTTATAAAAATTTCATAATTATTTATGATCTAATTGGTCGTTTTGTCGATATTGGGTACATGAGTCAAAAATTAACTTCTTTTAATGTATATTGTCCATGTGGTCCTAATCTAATCAACTCTATAATAGTATTCATGATTTAAATTTCTTATATATCTAGTATATTTGTATTTATAATAGTCTATAATATTTGGATAAAATAAATGAAATAAACTGTTCATGGAGAAAGTAGGTTTTACATATTCCTAAACACTACAATCATTTATTTTCCATATTAAAAGAATAATAAAAAATGATATAAATTTATATTATAATACAATAATTATATTAATTTTGTTTTTTTAAAAAAATGTATAATAAAACTGTCTTTTACACATTCCATGTATAGTGAGAATGAGTAACATCGATTTGAGTGGGGTGGTAGTCCACACTCCCTTAAAAGAAATTATCATATTTATATAACATGGAAACTATAAAGTTATGTTATAATAATAATTACAGAATAATAAGTAAATATAAATATAATATATATCTTATATAAAAAATTTTCCATCATAATGGCCACCATGAAAGGTGTTTGAAGAAAACCGAACAATCATTGTTTCATGAGGTAGTAGTTTTCCCCAAACAGAAACTGTATGTTCTATATCCACTAGATAAAATTTTGTATATTTTTAGGTTAGAAAAATATCTTAAAAATTACCTATAATTTTTAGGATATGTGTTTTGTTATAAAATAACGGAATTATTTGATTTTATGTGGTTGGAGAAAGAAAATAAATGAATGGATCTTGAGAGGGGATGATACCTCTAAATCGTGTAACTTATTTTGTTTTGAGCTTAAAGGCTTCCATGAGTTGCCTTATACCAAAGGTAAGTATTATTAGAGAAAAAGAGGTACATTGGGTACTTATTTAAGTAGATTATGGATGATACAAGTGGCTTGAGTGGGGTGATTATGTGGGCAGAGATTGTGGCATTTTATTAGATGGTGGTGGGGAACTTCATGAATGTATTCAAATATTATTTTATTAGAAAGTGATACATAAAAACTATGTTCTCCAAAGAGATATATTTCTATGATAATATTTGGATGGTCTAAATCCTCTCAAAAAATTGGTTTGAGGAATTTTTACATCACAAACTTAACCTTATATATTGTCTTCATCCCATTATTAAATAAATCAACTCTTACCATGTTTTCTTACCACGTTTTCTTGTCTTCATCCCATTATTTTTTCTTGTAGATTTCCTAAAGTGGATCAATGATGCCATTTTTAACATTATATATGTCAGTTGGCCAAATAGAAACTTCTTATGAATATTATTTAATTTAATGAAATAGTGTTTATTTTAAAAACCAAATTACATCAATTTTGACACTATTAAGTAATTTATTGTTGTTAATTTTATAAAAACATGGTTCATTTGAAAAACAACTAAATTAAATAAATGATAAAATTTCATTATCATTCATATAATTTCTGGATGTCATCAAAGAGTTCAAATTTTATTTATTTTAATATTTATAATATCATTTATTTAAATCATTCATTGATAAGGTAATCACTACATCATCATTGTGTCATAAATATATTTATTTATCTAATGTCTAAGAATTATAAATAAAATACAAAGATCAAAGAAATATTTTTAGATTTCTAATTAATATTTATATTCAATGTTATTAGTTCCATAACCCCACCTTATATTTTTTAAGTGAAAATATAAATATTTATGTTATATTACTCTTTACATTAAATTATTTCTTATAACATGTCATTATCACACCCATGTGGCTCCATGGGGTCCTAAAATATACCCATGAATGAAATTGGTCGGCCATATCCAATAAAATAGGATAATGTCATGTGTTAGGATATTTTAATACTATTATAATATTATCTGTTACCCTTATCTACAAGATTTGCCCTTTAACCATGGTAAATAAACATAATTACTAATGTTACTATTCATAATGTTCCAAACTAAAAGGTACCTATTTCAATAATTTTTACCTTCTTATTCCAAATATGGAATATATTTTTTCAAATTTAAAACACAAAATTAGTTCAAATTAATTTAATATTAATTTTCATTGTCAAAAGCAAAAAGAGGGTTTTAAAAAAATAAAAAACTATCAAAAGATCGACATGTGTTTATATCCTATTTAAATGTGAAATTTCTTATAATGAATAAAATTAAATAAAATGATAAAAAAATAATTCAATTACACATAAGTACCAATTTTAAGTAAAATATATCTAAATAAATAAATTACATGAAAATACAGTTTTGACTTTAAATGCAGTATTTTTCAAAATTCATAAAAAATTTATCTTTGTGAGAAATTTACCCAAAAAAATCAAAAGTAAATATTTATTTACCAATTATATATAAGAATATTATTTAATTCATATATAACATATAAAAGTGACAAAATACAAGATTTAAAATTTGTTCTCCATCTAAAGGTAGTAAAACTGCTTTTTAAAAATATAAAAGTATTTTATCCTTATAATTAGATTTAACCTCATTTTATGCCTCTAAAATTAATCATATTAAATTAAAAAAAAATTAACAAACATTTGTAATCATTATATGGTGAATTCATTTCATTCTTGCTGGTATAAATTTCTAGTGTTATCTACCATTTAAAATAACAATATTAGTTTTGTATTATTATTCAGTCTAACTCAAAGTTGTCTGTAATGTATGATTTCAGAGAAACTTGTTGTTGTGTGGTGAGTAATCTTTGGTACATAGTTCCCTATTTAAATGAAAATTAAAACTTAATTTCCATATATTAATAGATATGAAAAATTATTATTGTATAAATACCTTGTATGATACATTATTCACCCTTTTATAAATTGTTTCCTCGCAATTTTAAAACTAGGTTTGGAAATATAATTGAAAATCACACAATGGAAAAGATTCAATAAAGCAATCCTTTTTAAAAAAAGAAAGAGAAGTACAAAGGTCACCTGAGATAACAGATACTAGGATTCCATGTACAAAAAACATGTATATTGGAGAAAACTAACCATCTTGTTCTACTAGAGAATGATATAAAACATGGTCAGGATAAAGGTAACAACTAGAAAATCATAATCATGTGACAAGTTAAAAGGAATTTTATTTGAAAAATGGAAAATTTAATAGAAATTGTTTTGATATCCTTTTCAAAAATTTGATGAAATTATTGATGAGTTTGGCTAATAACATAAGGAAACATAATTAATTGTTAAGTCGGGTTTCATACTCTATTAAATATCTACCACAAAATCATATTTTCTCTGAATGATGAGTATTAAAGATGACATGGACACTCCTAAAGTACTCGAAAAAACTTATAGATAATCACATAATCCAAAAAATTGATGTATATATTTCTTCTATTGTTTGACATTAACCAAAAACTAGTTAGTACCTGATCAGATAATTCTTCAAAAATATAATCCTTTATAAAAATAATTACTATAATTAATTTATAAAATTCAAAAAATAACAGCCAAAGTTCATCAAGGACATTTCAATACCCAATTGTCAATAAATTTCTTAAAAAATAATACAAACTATGGTTAAAACCAAAAAATTTGAAGCATTTTATCACGTAGTTTTTCACAAAAAATATTCACACTTATCTCCAAATAACAACGACTGCTTTAAAAGTATCATAGTTAAAAATTAATTATCCTAGCAACATATTATCCATGATAGGTTAATAATTACCATAAATAAACCAAATTACAATAGGTCTACAATAAAAGCATATATTCATTAAAAATAACATTCAACCATTACTTCTCAAATAAAATCCCATTGTATTATATTTTCATTAGGCATATAGTGATCCCAAATAAGTAAACATCATGCAAAATGAAATTTATCACATAATAGCCAAGTCATTTTCATATACTAAGGATATCTATTTGATAAAATCTATGTTCGCAAAATCCACATATTATTTTTCCATAAAGTTATTTTACTAATATTTATATGTAATACAAACCAGGGACATCACGTAGGATTGTGGTAGGTGAAAAATCTCATTATCACTATTTTTGTGGGTTCGATTATCAAAGCTTGGTCCTATGTGATGGGTTGGCACATGGTCTATGGGTTATCCTTTTTCAAAAACTTTATAAATATAAATGCATTAATAAAATTTGATAAAATCCACAAAAATTACAATAACATGTTTTAACCTCATAGTTTATTTCATTCCTCCCATTTTCATCCCAAAAACTAATATGTCATATTTCGTCAAAGGTGAATGTCTCACAAAATACAAATATTCACCATGAAACATAGTAACATAAACCTCAAAAGGAATTTATAAATCATTAAACTTGAAAAATACCAAAAAATTGTTAACCCATGATGATATCCCTAACCATTAAAAAAACATCATATTCTCTAAATTCGTATAAACCAACCTCTGATAACAACTATAAGGACCTAACAAGACACATCACATAAGAAATTGGTATGTGATAAATTCCAATCACACTTTGTGTGTTCAATTCATGTATCATTGTCTGATGCAATGGGATGTCACATGGTTAACATTTTTTCCTTTTTATAAAACTCTATAATTCAAATAACATTATTAAAATTAGATAAATTCATCAAAATAACATAACATTTTTTGACCTAAAAGGTTTGTTAATACATCTCATTTTCATCCAAAAAAACTAATAACCCATAATTTCCTGAAAGTTGAATGACTCAAAAAATACTAGTAACAATACTAGAATAATGTGCTTTGAAGCCCCAATGACATGGGCGACCGCCTTTGGCAGTCATTATTAGTGGCCTATAGCGACCCCCTCTCGTACTCGCAGTGTTTTCCAAAAAAATCGAGGAGCTCCCCCCCTCGCCCCCTTCTCTCGCGAAACCCTAACATGCCCCCTTTCCCTCGCCCCCTCCCTCGTCGCCCTCCACCCTCGCCACCCTTGTCTCCCTCTGCCCTCCACCCTCGTTGGCCTCCACCGTCCACCCACCCTCCGCCCGCCCTCCGCCCTCTGCCCGCCCTCCACCCTTGACCGCCTCCGCCCTCCATCCCCTCTGACCTCTAGGCTCCGCCCTCTGACATCCACCCTCCGACCTTCGACCTCTGGCTTTCGCCCCCTCCGGCCTCTTCCCCCTCTACCCTCCGCCCTCCGGCCGGTCTCCGCCCTCTTCCCACTCCGCCCTCGGCCCTTTACCGTCCACCCCCTCACTGTCTGTCCCACTTCCCATCGACGCCCTATGCTCTGGATTCCCGTCATCCCCCGTCCCCTCCCTCTTCATCCCCCTCCCTCGCCGCACCGCTGCCACTCGTCCCCTCCTTTGCTTCACTACCGCTGTTGTGTCCCCTCGCCGCTGCCACACTCTGACTCCCTCTTGTCCTCGGTTCCATCCCTCAACATCCCACCATCACTGCACTGTCACCATGTCACCGCATCCTCTCCTCCGGCACACTACCACCGCCGCTGCCCATCCCCTCCCTCGCCACACCGCCTCCAGCTCCGGATCCCCTCTACTGCCTCTCATCTCCATCGTAGCACCACCTTCGGCTCCCCTCCCTTCCAGGTTTTTAGTGCAATTAGGTATGACATGACCTTTCACTTACATTATATTATATATTCTCTTGTATATTATTCAGATATATAATTTGATTATTTTATCAATGGTCTACAAACTATTGATTAGTATTTATTTTAAATATATTTGATTTGAAAAATGCTTATGTAATATGTCTCATGTAAATGTTTGTTATATATATATTATTATTGATAAGAGTTGGATTGATATTCTAAATCGAACGTCTAGAAAATATTTTAATGGAAATATTCAGTTTGTTGCCTTCACCAGGGGATTTGGAAGTGACTATATTAGTTGTCTGGGTAGAAAATGTGCTAAAAGATATCAATTCACATGAGATACTATAAGGGAACACCTATTCATTAATGGTTTTCTCAGAAATTATAATAGTTGGACTCTTCATGGAAAAGAATATGATCATTTTTAAAATTTGGATGTAGTTTAGATGGATGTTGATGCAAGGATGAATGATCCAATGCATGAAATTATTAGTGAAATGGTACGTGGGTTGGATTATGAATGCATTGAAATCCAGAATCTTGTGACCGGTGAGATAAATCTTCACTCTGGTGCAGTTTGTGATTCGAGGAGGTTTTATGAAGCACTTGATGATGCAAAAAACAAAATTATATCCTGAATGTACTTCTTACAATAAATTTTCCTTTATCGTGGAGTTGTTTCATTTGAAGACATTGAATCAGTGGTCAGACACATCATTCGACATGTTTTTGGTGTTATTAAAAAATGATCTTCGTGTCAACGCTAAGATTCCTGAGTCATATTACTATGCATGTAAAGTTACAAAGAACATAGGTTTTACATATGAGACCACAGATGCATGTGTAAACAACTATATGTTGTTTAGAAAGGAAACTACCCATTTGAATATTTCTACAGTTTTTGGTGCTTCCAGGTGGAAAGAGAATAGGGGAAATCAGAATCATCAATGTCAGATTGCTATACAGGGGAAACTAATTTTCATAAAGAAAATGTTTTACTTTACCTTTAAACCGAGGTTGAAAAGATTTGTAATGTTATCTAATGATTCTAATTTAATGAGATGGAATGAAGAAAGAGTTCATAAAAGTGATATGTTAACCTACCCTGTAGACTTTCATGCATGGAAGTATTTTTATAAGAGGCAGTCTGACACTGCTAATGTTGTTCGTAATGTACGATTCGGGTTGGGAGTAGATGGTTTCAATCCATTCAAGTCTATGTTTGGTGCAACTCATAGCACATGGACCATGGTGTTGGATCCGTATAATCTTCCTATGTGTCTTTTAAGAAGAAATAATTTATATTACTTTCCACTCTTATTGATCGACCTAGAAGTTTGGGGGATATAATTTATGTTTACCTTCAGCCATTAATTGATGAGTTGAATAAATTTTGGGGTGATGGTGTGATGACTTATGACTGTGAAACGATTGAATTATTCAATCTGCAGGCTAATTTATTATGGAAAATAATTGACATCCCGGCTTATGCAAATTTATCTGGCTGGAGTACTAAAGGGGATTTTTTGTTTCCCTTGTTGCAATAAAAGTAAAGAATTTGTATGGATTAAACATTTAAAAAAAAGGGGTATACATGGGTCACATACATTTTCATCGCCCTTAGAACAGGTTTAGAAAGGACAGAGTGGCATTTTATGGTTCTAAAGAGTTCATCCCAGCACCAAATATCATGACGGGAGTCTAAATGTTATCATAGATTGAGGAAGAAAACATCCTCATGGTAGATGAAATTCAGGATTTGGTGGCTCATCAAATACGTAATATTTGTGTTGTGGGTTGGTAGCGCAGTCACACTTGAAAAAAAATGTATTTTTATAGTCTCTTGTATTGGTAATATACCATGCTAAGGAATAATTTGGATGTCATGCACATTGAAAAAAATGTTTGTGATAACATATTGTAGAACATTTTAGGTGTTAGTGGAAAATCAAAGGACCATGTTAATGCACGTCGTGATTTGGAAGAAATGGGTTTAAGTAAATAGTTGCATTTACTATTAGCTAAGGGAAACAAGTCATATATGAATGCGGGATAGTATACAATGACTAGAAAGGAGAAAGAGAAATTTCATTCCATTTTGACGATGCTCAAGCTGTATGATGGTTACTCTTCTAATATTTCAATGTGTGTGAATCTGATGAGCAGGACATTGCAAGGGTTGAGAAGTCATGACAATCACATACAACTTCAGTAGTTGATTCCAATCACAATTTGTGATTGTTTATCCCCCAATGTTGGTCGTCCATTTATTGAGATGAGTATTATTTAGACATCTTTGTTTATGAAATCAACGAATGAGTGATTTAAAAAGTTTTTAGGACTGAATTATAAATATGCTTGTCACTTTAAGAAACTATTTCCCCCCTCATTTTTTAATGTTATGTTCAACTTGACAGTGCAACTAACTATTGATTTAATGGTTTCTGGTTTATTACAATTTAGGTGGATGTATCCTATTGAGTATTATTTGAGTACATTGAAACGATTTGTACGCAACAGAGCTCGTCCGGAGGCATCAATATCCAATGGTTATTTGATGGATGAGGGTACTACTTTTTGTGAAGAATATCTTATGGATTTTGAATCAAAATTAGATATTCCCTCTCTGATTCATGATGGATCAGTTAGAGAAGGATCCATATTTAATATGGACAACATCAAGTGGATACAAGTGCATCAATATATCTTGTTCAATACTCCATCAGTTACACCGTTAATGCATTAATTATCTTATCACTTTTATTGTTAAACATTTACATGTTTTGTTTGAATAAGTTGATCATTTAAACATTGCGTTATCATTTGCCGGATACACATTAATGAGATAAAAGAAGACATGTATCATGCGACTGAGTATCAAATTCAACAATCTCATTATGCATCATTTCATGATTGGTTCAAGGATTATGTATGTATAAATTGATTTCCATTATTAGTGAAGTATTATAATAATTTCTTTCTGCGGAAATAATTGTTGAATTCTATGAATTATGTATGTCCATAAGCTGAGGGAGTTAGTGGACCCCATTCTAACTGAAGAATTTATCCAACTGGCCGAGTGTCCATCTATAATGAATCGTCATTATAAATCTATATATGCTAATGGTTTTCGATTTCACATTAAATATGTTGAAGACAAACGAGCAACAAAAAACTGTGGCATCGGTTGTCCATTCGTCAATTCTGGTTATTTATATGGTCAATTGATAGACATCATTGAAGTTTTATAGACACACAGGTTAAACTACATATTATTAAAGTGTAATTAGTTTCATCCTGTGTGTGGATGTAAAGTCGATCAATATCTATTTTCATTTGTGAGTTTTAACTATATATTATATAGAAATGAATGAGTTGATAATGAAAATTTTATTTTTACATCACAAGAAGAAGAAGTATTCTTCATTGCATTGCCTTTTAATCCAAGTTGGAATGTTGTTGTCAAAATGTCCCGGCGAGGAGTGTTTTTATTTGAACAAGATGAACCTAAGACAGTTTCGTTTGTTTCCCAATAGCTTGATCAACCTACCATAGTTCAATGTGAAAAATAAATGTATTAGGTTAGAGCTGATTTTGAAGGAGAGACATTTTATTTAAATTCTTAATGAAATCTATAATTGTTTTCCCGCTATTCAGTATTGAATGTCCAAGTATATAATAAATTATATAACCATTTTATAAATCCTTGTATGTTTTAATCCTCACTTTTGGAAGTTTATTCATTTATAAATATTTAGGGTGATTTATATATTGAATTATTCATGTTATTGTTAGTGTGTCTTCGCATTGATGTATTCATCATTTGGTTCATGTGTTGCGTGAATTTTTAATAATTCAATATGAAATTTGTCTATGCATTGATTGGTTTTGTACTTAATTTGTATATATGTTTTATTAAATTTCTTGATTTTTTAAAATTCATTCAAAACTAATTATTCCATCCATTTTTGTTTGATTAACAATTGTAGAAGTTTGTATTTTTTCATAAACAATCCAATTTATCTTTTGGACACTTTGGATAGTCCTTTTACTAAAGTTTTCTATGACTATAATCATGTCAGGGGAAGATACAACAGATCCACATCATCCATCTAAACCATCTACCTCTCAGGGTCGAGGTATGTTTGAATGTCACTGTCCCTATTTTTTATGTAATTGATAAACATATATATATATTAATAACATCTTTCAAATAATATATTAAATTGTTTTCAATAGTATCAGACTCGACTGCTTCTTCCTCTCCTAAGAGAGGCCCTGGTCGTGGCATTTTATAATGGAATTCTGACACGACGTTTGATGTTTCCTTTGATGAGGTATTTCATCCTATGGGACTGAATGCCCGTACATTTAATCATCAGTTGAGTCATATCATACATGACCCACATCGATTTCCACTGACCACACAAGACTGGGCTTCTATCCCTCAGGGAAGATTAGAGCATCTTTAGAGGGAGGCTCAGGTAAGAAGACCATTTTACTTTCTTCCCTATGTATACACAATACTAACATATGTGATTTTTTTCTATAATAGAAAAAATTACTATGCCCTGATGAGTTTAGGCCTGTGTGTATGAGACAATTTTGTAAGATGTGGAATGATTATAAATGAAAATTCAAGAGGGACAATTGGGTTCCAAATGTGGGTGCCCCAAACATTCTGGTGAAAGTCCCGAGATGTGTCCTCCTGGCTCAGTGGCATGACTTAGTTTCATATTGTTCTATTGAGGGTGTTGTAGTTTGAATATTTTTTTGAAATATATATTTTCAGTAATGTTTGATTTTTTTGAAATTTGAATTATTGAATGTAAGTGGTGTCAACACGCCATTCTGTGAATGGAGCATTGTAGGGACCACCTCACAGGCTCAGGACTCGTCACATATCTCAGATACAACATGAGGTATTTATTATTTATTTTTGAATTTATTAATTAATATGGTTATGTGTTTATATTCTATTCATATATAGTTACAGATCAAGGTTCACCGATAGATAAAATGTCGGTGTGGATGAGGAATCATGATTAAAATGATAAAGAGGATGTAGCATTGATAGTATGTTCTTGTCCTCATTAACAATAGTTAAAAAAATATTTATATTAACATATATATGTATATATATTTAAATATTTCATAGGATCAATTTGAAGCCGAGTTAGAACAACTGCCATAGGACCATCGACAGCTTCCCATGTGAAGGGATGAGATCTTTAATCGCATTATTGGTCCAGACCGCTATAGATATAGTTTGACCTATGGAACATCAATTCCACGTTCTGTAGTATCACATGATCTAGTTTTCGATCCTGCTGTTTCTTTGATGACACAGCAGTTGTCAGATTTTGAGGCACGGATGCATGCTTATGAGGAAGTAAATGCGCAATTGATCGTTGAGGTTAGAGCACTACTAGAATATGTGTGTCCAGGTGATGGTATAGGGGAGCATACGATGCAGGTTTATACCATATTTATTTATTTAATTTATATTATTTTTGTTATGAAATTATTAAGAAAATTTTTTTTTTGGCCCCTGGCCCACCGAATGGAGGTAGCAGTCATGACCATGCATGATGCGTCGTATTTACAAGGTGTGTTTCTTTGTTTATTGGTGGAGTTTTTATTGATGAGTATGTCAGGTGTGTAGTGAGATATTTTTTGCGATTTGGGGGTATCATGTGTTTTTTGGCCTGATGCAATGATTGTGTGCACGAAGTGACTATCAACCATAAAACTGATTAATGATTTTGATATTTTTAGTTCATTTAATTCATTAATGTTTTCAATTTATTGTTCTGTAATAGTATTGACCAAACCATGTGATTTATATTATAACCATGAATGTTTTTTTTGGGTTACAGACCTCAGGTTCACTATTTTCAGGCCCTGGACATCCCCCCCCCCCCCCCCCGCACACCCCGGGTAGACGACACGTCAATCGGGGTTTTCGTTTGACTGCGGTGAACAGAAACACATCTCCGGAGGCATAAAACACCGAAACAGTGTCTAATAGTGGAATTTAATGGAATCATGCTCAGAATGACTTGATATAACACGAATATAATAGGAATATTATTCGTGACATGTAAGGGGAGATGGCATTCCAATCACAAGTTTGGTGTGCGTGGTACGACCGAATATGTCATTTTCAGCAGTTCGTCACACTCTAAAAGGGTGTGTTTGGTGGTCAAAACTAGACGAACGGCATCAAATTCCATGAAATAATATGACACCAACCATTGTGTCAATTGTGAAATGGTCAGGCATAAGGAAAATTAATCAGGGGGTGTCTTTTGACCACGGTGACCAAAAACACATTTCTGGAGGCATAAAACACCGAAACTGTGTCTAATGGTCAAATTTAGAGAAAACATGCTCAGAATGATTTAAAATCAAACGAAAATAATGGGAATATTATTCTTGACATTTGGTAGAAGACGCATTCCCATTGGACGTGCGTTGTGCATGGTACGACCGAATATGTCATTTTCAGGAGTTCGGTGCGCTCTAAAAGGGTGCGTTGGGTGGTCAAAACCAGACGAATGACCTCAAAATTCCATGAAATAATACGACAATAACCACAGTGTTAATATTTAAATGTTCAGGTATACAAAACGCCGATCAGGGGTGTCGTTTGACTATTGTGTCTGGAACCGCATTTTTGGACTAAAAAAACATTGAAAAGTCATCTAACGATCGAATTCAGAGAAAACACGCTCATAATGACATGAAATAACACGAAAACAATCGGAATATTATTCGTGACAGGTAGGAGGAGACGACACACCCATCAGACATGTGGTGTGCGCGGTATGGCCAAATAAATCGTTTTGAGTAGTTTGATGCACTCTAAAATGGCACGTTGGGTGGTCAAAACCAGCCGAACAACCGTGTAATTCCATGAAATCATACGAAAACAACCGTGGTGTGAGTTTTGAAATGTACGGGAAAACTATACATCAATCGGAGATGTCGTTTGACCGCGATGATCAGAAACACATTTCCAGATGCATAAAACACATAAACAACATATAATGGTCAAATTCAGAGTAAACGTGATCAGAATGACTTTAACTCACACAAAAAAATAGAAATATAATTTTTGACATGTACGAGGAGATAGCACGCCCATTGGACATGCGGTGTGTGCGGTACGACTGAATATGTCGTTTTCAGCAGTTCGACGCACTCGAAAATGGCGCGTTGGGTGGTCAAAACCAGCCGAACGACCTCATAATGCCATGAAAACATACAAAAACAACCATGGTGTGAATTTTGAAATGGTTGGGAAGACGGAATGTCAATTGAGTGTGTTGTTTTACCGTGGTGACCAGAAATGCATTTCTGGAGTCAAAAAACACCAAAACGGCGTCCGATGGTAGAATTAAAAGAAAACGTGCTCATAATGACTTGAAATTACATGGAAACAAAAGGAACATTATTTCTGACATGTAGGAGGAGACAGAATGCCCATCGGACGTGCGGTGAGCGTGGTACGACTGAGAATGTTGTTTTCAACAGTTCGGTGCGCTCTAAAAGGGTGCATTGGGTGGTCAAAACCAGCCGAACGACTGTGGAATGCCATTAAATCATACGACAAGAACCATGGTCTGAATTTTAAAATTTTTAGGTATAAGGAACATCAATCAAGGGTGTCCTTTGACTGTGGTTACCAGAAACACATTTCCGAAGTCATAAAACACTGAAACGACATCTAACAGTCGAAAATCAGAGAAAACGTTCTCAAAATGACTTGAAATCACACAAAAACAATTGGAATATTATTCGTGGCATGTAAGAGGTGACAAAACTCACATCAGACATGCGGTTAGCACGGTACGACCGAATATATCATTTTGAGCAGTTCAGTGCACTCTAAAAGGGCGTGTTGGGTGGTCAAAACCAGCCGAACGACCTCAGAATGCCATGAAATCATTCAACAACAACCGTGCTGTGAATTCGGAAATGATCGACCAGACGATGCATCAATTGGGGGTGTCATTTGACTGCAGTGATCGGAAACGCATTTCCGGAGACAAAAAATACTAAAACGGAATCTAACGGTCAAATTCAGATAAAACCTACTCAGAAAGACTTGAAATCACAGAAAAAATAGGAATATTATTCATTAAATATAAGAGGATACGACAAGCCCATCAGACGTGCGGTGTGCATGGTACGACATAATATTTAGTTTTCAGCAGTTCAATGCGCTTTAAAAGGGTCCATTGGGTGGTCAAAACCAGCCGAATGACCGTGGAATGCCATTAAATCATATAAATATAACCACGGTGTGAATTGTGTAATGGACGGGTAGACGACACGTCAATCAGGGGTGTCGTTTGACCGCGGGGACCGAAAACGCATTTCTAGAGGAATAAAACTCTGAAAGGGCATCTAATGGCTGAATTCAAAGAAAACGTACAAAAAATGACTTGAAATCACACTAAAACAATAATAATCTTATTCGTGACTTTTAAGAGGAGACGGCACGCCCATCGGATGTGCCATGAGCACGGTACGACCGAATATGTCATTTTCAACAGTTTTGTGCCCTCTAAAAACGTTCTCTGGGTGGGAAAAACCAGACGAACGACCTTGGAATTCCATGAAATCATATGAAAACAATTTTTTTGTGAATTTTGAAAAGTTCGGGTAGACAGCACGTCAATAAGGGGTGTCGTTTGACTTCGGTGACCAGAAACGCATATTCGGAGTCACAAAACACCAAAACAGTGTCTAACGGTCAAATTCAGATCAAAAGTGCTCATAATTATGTGAAATCTCACTAAAACAATATGAATATTATTCGGGACATGTAGGAGGAGATGACACACCAATCGGACGTGCAGTGAGCGTGGTACGACTAAATATGTTGTTTTCAGCAGTTCAGCAAGCTCTAAAAATGCGCGTTGGGTGGTCAAAACCAGTCGTATGACCACAAAATTCCATGAAATCATACAACAACAACCGTGGTGTGAATTTTGAAATGGTTGGGTAGATGGCACATCAATCGGGGTTGTCGTTTGACCGCAGTGACTGGAAATGCATTTCCAAAGTCATAATAAATCGAAACGGCGTATAATAGTCGAATTCAGAGAAAACATGCTTAGAATGACTTGAAATCACCCAAAAACAATAGGAATATTATTCATGACATATAGGAGGAGACTGAACTTCCATCAGACGTGTGGTGGGCATGATTTGACCGAATATGTATTTTCGAATAGTTGTACACGGTGTGTGTGGAGAACATTCCTTTTTAGACAACAAAACACTTTCACAAACAAAAACAAAGACTCCCAAACAATGAAAGAAAATCCCAAAATCATAACATTTAAAAAATTGTGGGTTTTAAATTATTATAGCACTCATGATTAGATGTCAAATTTAAGTTTATTATATTTATATAATAACTGAATAAATATGTATAATTTATGTTTGTTTTGTTTTGTTGTTTGTTTTGTATCTTATTGTTGGTTTATTGAAGAAGGATTAAAATGGATGGGCCTGTTTGGATCATTGAAGCACATCAATCATTTAATGTTTATTAAAAATTTTATGTTTATGCTATATGGAAATGTTTTCTATTTTTTTATGAAATTTACCCTGTTTTTTCTGATTGGGTACTATGAAATTTTCTAAAAACAAATTTTTCTAGGAAAGCGACCGCCATTAGCAGTCGCTGTTGCCCGCTAGAGATCAGCTGACAATTTGGACAGCGACCGCCATTGGTGGTCACTAATGCTCTACCGAGCATTCCTTCAGTGGCCGCCATTGATGGTTGTTGTAGGCCCAAAATTTGGCCACCTTCAGCGACCACCATTAGTAGTCGTTGTAGGCCAACAGTGTTAGGACTCAAGTGAACGCCAAATGGCGGTGGCTCAAGGTTGAATTTTTAGTAGTGTAATCACATTGAAATTTCATAACATAATATTCACAAGGGGTGTATATCTCTTTGAGAATGTAATATTCATGTAATAATAAACCCATGATGATATCCCTAACTCTTTAGAAAACATTCAAATCTCCAATGTTGTCTAAACCATCTGATGATTCCCACAATATATCCTTAGCCTTAGATAATACATAATTTGAATGAAGCCAATAATTTGAAAAAAATTCACATCGAGTATCTTTTTAGGTTTATAGAATTAGAGAATTAGGCCATAACTCATACATATCAACATGATTATTACAATGTAGACATTTCTACTCACTATCAATTTTTTTATAAAACACAAATTTTATAAAAACAAACATAGTTCATTCCATTTTTAAATAGATAGAATTTTCCTGGATCCCATCACTAACTATATTCTTTTTTATGTCCTATGAAAAACATTTCAAAAATTGGGATGAATTTAAATAGATTAGTAATAGATACATAAGAAATATAAAACTATTCAAATTTATGAAGTAGAAAAAACACTACACTTAAAATAATCTTATTTCTTACATGTATTGCAACATAAATTTTACCATAAAGCCCATAGAATGAAATATATTACATATAAAGGTATCTTGGGACATAAACATTCTGAAATGGAATAACAATATAGGTGAATCCACACATATCACTAAATAGAATAACAATACAATAGACATCCATAGACAATTCATTGGAAGTTACAACATAACCATGCATCCTTGGTATATTATATAACCACTCGTATTTGGTTTACCATGTTACCATATGTCTTCAGTTTATCATTTAACCACCTGCCATTGCTTTATCACGTAACCACCTTTCAAATGTTCAAGCACCATTATCTAATCAAATCAAAAAATATATTGAAATTATCAACATTTCAATCATAAAATATCATTTAAAATCACAATAGGTCATTTCAATATATTATAATTGTAAATCAACATTCAAAAAAAATTTCAATATATAACACCCAAAAGTGGAATAAGGGATTTATTTTCCTTTAAAAACATTAAAGATTATAAATGTATCCAAATATAAAATAATTGTTATGGTGGTGTTTGAGTCATTGTCCACACATATGTTAAAAACATTCATTTTTTTGTTATGTAAAACACTTCATCGAAAAATGATTCTCTTTAAATGAAATTAAATGTAAAAGGGGCTTACTATACACTGTATAAAAGAAGGTGGTTCAAAACATCAAAATATTCCTCAATAAAAGTATATTGAGATGAATTCCCTCATAAAGATCATATCATTATTTTAATGATAAATAATTGGCATAATTATGTGCGAAATATATAAATACGCCAATTATAAGAGGTTATTCAGTGTAAAACAATCAGGGGTCATTCACAAATATTCTTAGAAGAACCTAACCTATAACATTGATACTTATCTCAATGAATGTATATTAATTTTTGATTCCCATTATAAAATATGAATTAGTTTTGTAAGAATTTATTAAAGGGGTCACTATGTGTATAAAAAATATATCCACATAGAGGGAAGTGGAAATTAGAACAAATTACGTAATTATTGATTCCATATATAATATTGGCATAACTTAATCAACAAAGTATGCATAAAACAAAACATGTGGAAATTGGGCTAATAAGTTCACTTATATAAAACCATAAAAATATTTCTTTTTAAAACATTTGAATTGAATTCAAAATAGATCTAAAATTATCTTTATAATCCATTATATATATATTACAAAAAATATTTAAATGGAGAAATGATTAATTCTTTAAACATTCAAAGCATCTCATACCACTTTGAACATGTACATCATATGTTCGATATCTTTAAATGAATCTTTTAAATATCATGAAAATATTATATTAAATAAAATATAGTTATCACATACACCACATAGGAGAAAAATGTGGTGATCATGGATTGTATATTCAGAAAAATTGTGAGATTGGATTCCATTACATTGAGTCCAACAGGTCTCGTTCCATATTTAATTTCCTGAATAATAAATTTAGGTCAATTTATACTTTTTTTATATCCTTTTTCAAGTTCATTATTTCATTTTTATCAGTTATTACCCTGTTAAAAAAATTATATAATTATTTAAGTTCATATTAGTCATTTATTCTATATTGGGTACTTGAGTAAAAAAGGAAACTAGTTTTAATATAAATTATCAATGTGGTAAAAATTCCATCAACCCCATAGTATTATTCATCATTTAAATATCATATATTTCCACTATAAATTTATTTCTAACAGTCCATTATATTTTGAGATCACAAATTTAATGCACCGTTTATAGAGACGGTAGGCCGTACATACACATGAATTCTACTTTCATTTCGTTGTTATATTAAAATAATAAAAAATTATATAAATATATATTATAATACAATAATTATATTAGTTTCATTAATGAATCATAGGTTTAATAAAACTATTCTTTATTCATTCCATGTATACCAGGAATGAGTCTCATCGCATTGAGGTGGCGGTAGTCCACCTTACTTCACACAAAATTATCATATTTACACAACATGGAAAGAAAAATTGTATGTTATAAATAAAAATTATAGAATCATAGGGACAATATAAATATAATATATATCATTTATATATGTCTGTGTTTACATAATAATAGACACCATTTGTGGTGGTTGAAAAATATTGAACAAACATCATTTTGGGAGGTAGTAGTTTTCCGTACACAGAAATAGTATATTCAATATCAATTTGATAGATGTGTGTGTAAGTGTACTTAAAAAACATAGCATAAAAAATTATAGTATGTTTTTGATACTATTGTTTTATAATAGAAATGGAAAAAAGTATTTTATGTAGTTGGATATGATAAATAAACAAAAGGAGTTTGAGAGTAGACATTACCTTTATATCGAGTAACTACTTTTTAATTGAGTCAAAAGTCTTCTTTTAGTATATTTATGACCCAGGTAAGGCTTTGCAGTGGATATGATGGTTGTTTTAGCTTATTTTGACATAAACAGGATGATCTAAGAGGAGTGAGTGGTGTTATTATGTGGATAGAGGTGGTAAACATTTATAAGAGGGTGGTGGGGCACTTTAGGAAAGTCCTGATATATTATATTATTATAAATAAATATTTGAATTCTATAACAAACAATGTGATATAGTTCATATATAAGATGAATATGTGTCGAAATCATCTAAAAAATTAGATTTTAAACAAGTTTAGATCACAAATTTGATATTATCTTTTGACTATAACACATAGTCATATAAATTAACTCTTACCGTGTCTTCATGAATTGTTACACTATATGGTTAACATAGTGACTATAAAATAAAAAGAAAGCATTAAGAAGATCCTTAATTACATTATTAACATTATATATATCATTTGGAAGAATATATAATTTTTATTTCTATTATATCATTTAATAAAACTGTAATTCTTTTATAAACAAATTTATATGAATTATTAAACTATTTAGTAATTGATTTTTGTTAAAGACACAAAAACTTGATTTACGAAAAAATAACTACATTAAATAAAATATAACATGTCATAATCCACCAAAAATTTCATGGATGTCATAAAAAAGTTAAATTTACCTTTATTTTAAAATTTATAATGTAATTTATTTGGATCCTTTTTAAATAAGGTAATCCCCACTTCATCATTATATTGAAAGTAAATTTATTTACTTAATGTCAAAAAAATTTAAATTAATTAATTTTTGTATGAAATAATTGAATATTTATAATTACTAGTTATTATCAAAGGTATAAATTATATACACCCACATTAAAATTATTTTATTAAAAATATACATGTTTATGTTATATTTATTTTCATCTTAAATTAATTATTTTAACATGTCATTATCAAACCCAAGTGGCTCAATGGGGTCATAAAATCAACCCATAGATTCCAATGGTTGGCCATATCTCATCCAATAATATTAGAAAATGTGTTGGGATTTTTATATTATTATAATACTAATTTTTACCATTATTTACCTGATTTACCCTATAACCATCGTAAAAAAATAATTACTAAAGTTACTATTCAAAATGTCAAAAAATAAAAGGTACTTGTTTACACAATTTGGAACATATGATTTCAAATATGGTCTCCATTTTTATAAATTCAATACACATGTTGAGTTGAAATTAAATTAATATTAATTCTCACTGTCAAAACTAGAGAGGGTGTTTTGAAGATATAAAAACTATCAAAATATAGTCATGTGATTATGTCTTATTTAAATAGAAATTTCATCTTCTGGAAAAAAATAGATTAAATGTTAAATACATAATGAAATTACACACTAAAAAATTTAAAGTACAATCCCTCTATATATATAAATTAAATGAAAAGGTAGTTTTGACTTAAAATTTAGTATTTTTCACTATTCATTAAATAATGAACTTTATTAGAAATTACCAAAAAATATAGCCAAAGTAAATTTTGATGTCCCAATTAAATATAAGAAGATTCAATTTTAAAATAAAACATATAAAATAGATAAAAAACTATATTTATAAAGGGTTCTCAATCAAAATACGGTAAAACTACCTTTTAAAAATAATTGAGGATTTTATGCTTAAAAGTGGATTTATCTTCATTTTAAGCCTAAAAAACAATCAAAAGAATAATTTTTTTTACAAATATCTATATTCATAATATAGTTAATTCTATTCTTTACAAAAAATAAAATGGCAATGTGATAACAAACATTTAAAATAATAACAATATTATTGTATTATTTTTCAGCATAACTCAATGTTTTGTGCAATGTAAGATTTTGGAGAAACTAGTTGTTGAGTGTCAAGTACACTTTTGAAAAAACATACCACTTTAAAGTAAAAATATTAATAAATTCAAAAATATTAATATATATATAAATATATTCATCTCTAAACACCTAGAACGTTTCATCATTCCCCCTTTTAAAAATTGTTTCCACGCAATTTTAATATAGGGCTCAGAAACCTCATTAAAATTTTCAAATCAAAAAAGTGTCAAGAAAACTATCATATTAAAAGAATGAAAGAGATTTAAAAAAATCAAATTATATAACACATAGAAGGATTCAATGTAGGAAATCTGGGATATCGATAAAAAACTAGCTATCTTTTTTTTATGGGGAGTGGCAGAAAACATGATGAGGAGAAATTTATCAACTAGAAAACCATAATCTTGGGATGGGTAATACCATCTTTGATTTCCTTGAAGGAAAATTAAACAAAAAATGTTTTTATTTTAATATTACTTTCATAATTTTGAGGAATTTATTTATGACCTTAAATAATAACATAAAGAATCATACATACTTGTGATATGGAGTTTTGTATTTTTATAAATATCTACCAAAAACTCATATTTTCACTAAATGATGAGTATTCAATATTACTTGGTAACACTTATAGCACTAGAATCAAATTCTAAAGAATCACATAATCCACCAGAGATGTACTATATAATTCGAAAACTTTTGAAATTTACCAAAACAAAAATGGATAGTACAAGATCAGATAATCTCCAAAAAGGATAATTATTTATAAAAAGAAATACTATTTTTAATCTCAAAAATTCAACAAACAATACCCAAAGTTCAATAAATACCCCTAAATACATAGTTTTCATTTAAATGCTTCAATATAATACAAACTATGATTGAATCCCAAAATTTATAAGGTTTTTATCACATATTCATCCATGATAAATACTAACATTTATCTCCAAATAACATCAAAAAATTTAAAGTCTTACTCTTAAATGTATTTAAACTGAAAACTTATTCTAGATGATAAGTTAATCATTTCTATAAATAACCCAAATCACCATAAGACCACAATAAAAACATAGATTCTTCCAAAATAAAATTATATGAATACTCCCAAAATGGAATTCCCTAGTATTCTATTTTCGTTAAGCATATAGTGATCCCAAAAGAGCGAACATCTTCCAAATTGACATTTAACATTTAATCACCAAGTCATTTTTCAATTTAAGGATATATAATTGGTAAAATATAATTTCCCAAAATCAACTTATTCATAGTAGATAAAATTATTTTACTAAAAATAAGAAGTCATACTTACCAGGTACATCACGTTGGCTAGTGGTTGGTGAAAAATCCTAGTCGCACTTCGGTTGGGGGTTCAGTTATCATAGATTTGTCTAACAGGATGGGTTTTCACATGGTCTATAAGTTTTCAATTTTCAAAAACTATATACTTATAATAACATTACCAAAATGAGATAAAATTATCAAAATAACCATAACAAATTTTATCCTAAAATTTTATTTTATACCTCACATTTTGTATCCCAAAAACTAATAACCCATATTTTCTTTAAAGGTGATTGTTTATAAAAATACCATTATTCACCTTGAAATTTCATAACATAATAATAAAAAAGTTGTTTATAACTAAGTGAACATTTAATATACCATAAAATTTTATATCGATGATGATATCCCTAACCCTTAAGAAGACATCCTAATCCCCAAAGCTGTCTAAATCAACCTTTGATACCATCAATATAGTCATAGCCTTAAACGTTACATAATATTTTTTTATGTCAATAATTATACATTAATTCACTTCTATGATATTCTTAGGTTTAGAGATTTAGAAAATTAGTCCACAACATATTAATATCAGCATGATTATTAAAAATTAGAAATATCAACTCACTATCAAATTTTTTTATAAACCAATTTTTTTTTAAAAGAAACATGGTTAATTTGAAGTTTAAATAGTATAAATTATCGTGGATCATATCCTTGACTCTATTTTTCCATATGTCCTGTGAAAAACATTTGAAAACTTGGGATAAGCATAAAAATATCAGTAAAGGATATATAAGAAATGAAAACTATTAGTATTTTAAAAACATGTGGACCATTAATATATTATGGTAATGTAATATTTCTCACCTTTATGATGTAATAGAAACACATTACCGAAAATAAGATAACAGATTTCCCTTTTTGTAACCAAAATATTTACATAATTACCATATAATGAAACATATAGCATATAATGGTATATTGGGACATAAACCTATATAAATGGGATACCAATCTATTATACTTCAACATATATCACTAAATGAAATAGAAATTCCACTCACTTCCATACCCAATGTATTAGAGGTTATAATGTAACCACCCATTCTTGGATTATCATAGAACCAAACTTGTTTGTTTTAGAATTTAACCACCAATATTTGGTTTGTCACATAACCACTAATTTTTGGTTTATCACCTAACCACCCATCAAATGTCCAAGTACCATTATTTAATCTTAGTACAAAAAAATTGAAATTATCAACATTTCACTCAAAAAGATACATTTTAAATCCCAATTGATCATTTAAAGATATTGAAATAGTAAATCCACATTCAAAGCCATTTTCAATGCCAAAACTACTAAAAGGGAATAAGGGATTTCATTTCCTTGAAAAAACATTACTGCTTATAGAGGAAGAAAAATATCAAATAATGGTTATAGCGGTAAAGGATTTGTTGTCCATGCATATTATAAAAACATTAATTTTTTCATTTAGTAATATACTTCCTAGAAAAAGTATTCCTTTTGAATGAAATTAAATATCAAAGGGTCTTATTTTAAATAAAATAATATAATTTGGTATATAAAATCAAAATATGCCTCAATGAAAAGTTATTGAGATAAAGTCTCTTAAATGATCGTCTAATTAGATTAAGGATAAATAAATGACATAATTATGTGTGAAATATATAAATACACCAAATATAATTCCATATCATATGTAAAAAAATCAAGGTTCTTTCACATATATTCATAGAAGAACATTACCAATTACATTGATATTTAACTCAATGAATGGAAATTGAGTTTTTTTTCATATAAATTTAATACCTATAACATAAGAATATATCAATTGGGATATTATTCATAGTAACAATATTTCCACACATTGGGAAGTGGAAATTACAACATAAATTCATAAATAGTGATTCCACACATAATCGTGGCATAATATAATCCACGAAGTATGCCTAAAACACATCATGTGGAAATTGGGCTAAGATGTACAATTTCATAAAACCTTAAAAATGTTTCTTTTGAAAACGTCTGAATGAAATTTAAAATATATATTTAATTATCTTTATAATTATTTTTATTCATATATTATAAAAAATAATGAAATGGAGATATGATTAATTATTTAAAAGATAAAAGAGTCTCATACCAATTTGAATATTAAAATATTAGGTTTCATAACATCATATCAATAATTAAATACCATGATGATATTATATTAAATAAAATAGATGCATTACATACACAATTCAAAAGAAATACATGGTGAACATGGATTATATCACTTGAATATTAAACCTGAGATTAAATTCCATAACTTTGAGTTTGACTTGTCACGTTTATTAATTAATATCCTAAATAATTAACTTATGTAAATTTTTACATGCTTTATAAAATTATTAACTTTTATTATTTTAAATAACTTATTACCATGTTATAAATGTTACAAAATTATTAGTGTTCAAATGAGTCGTTTTGTCAATATTGGGTACTTCAGTGAAAAATGAACTTTTCTAATGTAAATTTTCCATGTGGTAATAAGTGAATCATCTTATGAATATGATTAATTATTTAAATATAATATATATCTATAATATATTTAATTATAATAGTCTATAATATTTAGACCGGAGAAATGAAATCCAAGGATCATGGAGACGGTAAGTCGTACGTATCCATGAGCATTACATTTGTTTCTATTACATATTAAAATAATAATAATAAATTGATATAAATGTATATTCTAATACTATAATGATATAAATATCATTTATGTATCATAATTTTAATAATACCATCTTTTATACATTCCATTCATAATAGGAGTGAGTAAGATAACATTGAGGGGGCGGTAGTCCACACTTCCTCAAAAGAAATTAACATATTCACACAACATGGAATGAATAAAGGTATATTATAAACAAATATAGGATAATAATGACTATTTAAATATAATATATATAATATATAAATATATTCCATCATAATGGCAACCATGAGAGGAGGTAAGAAAAAATTGAACAGTCATCGTCTCGGGAGGCAGTTGTTCACCGTACAAAGAAACAATATTTTATATATCCATTTGTTGTAGATGTGTATTAGTGTATGTTGATTCCCAATAATAACAAAATAAAAGTATATTTAGAATACTTTTGTTGTTAATAAATTGGAATAAGTAGAGGTTATGGTGTTTGATAAATAAAATAAATTAAAGGAGTTCGAGAGGAGACATTACCTCTAAATCGGGAAACTTTTTTGATTTGATCCAAAAGGCATCCTAGAGTTTCTTTATTACCAGTTTAAGTGTTCTTAGAGGAAAAAATGGATTTTGGGAGACTATTTGAAATGAATATGGATGATACAAGGGGAATAAGATGTGTCATTACGTGTGTAGAGGTGGTGTCATTTTATTAGAGGGTGGAGGGGAAATTAGAAAAGTGTTGAATTTTTATTTTATTAAAATTTAATTTTCTATTGATATGTGATTAAAATTTATTTATTTTAGTGATAATTTGATTATGGGTCAAAATAATCTCATCCAATAGGTTTTATAAAAGTTTAGATCATAATTCATCCTCATCTTTTGACATTAACATGTAGTTAACTAAATTAACTATTACAATTTATTGTTTTATTCTTAGACTATATGGTTAATATATATACTATACACTGCCAAGAAAAAACATAAAATTAATGAATATTTAAAAATTATCAAGTTAGTTTGTCAAAAATATATTTTTATGACAATTATTTCATTTAATAAAATAGTATTTGTTTTAAAAACTAATTTATGTCATTTTTGACATTATTTAGAAATTGATTTTTTAAATTATTAAAAACATTATTTATTATAAAAAATATATTAAACTCAAGGATAAAATTTTATAATCATCCAGAGAATCCATGGATTTCATAGAAAAATTCAAAATACAATTATTTTAATATTTATAATGTCATTTATTTGTATCCATCATTGATAATGTAATCACTACATCCTCATTGTGTCATAAAAAAATATATATATATAATGTCTAAAAAATATAAATAAAATTTAGTGACGTAGGAATTTTTTTTATTTCGAATGAATATTTATAGTCAAATAGATCAGTTATATAAAACCACCTTAAAATCATTCTATTAAAAAGATACATATTATTGTGATATTTCTTTTTACATTAAATTAATTACTATAACATGTCATTATCACACCCAAGTTTCTCAATGAGGTCCTCAAATAGACCCATGGATGCCAATTATTATTCATATCTCATCCAAAATTAATAGGAACCATTTTTGTGTATTTTTATATTTTTATAATATTATTTTTCCCTTTAATTACCTTATTTACCCATCAACCATGATACATAAAAATAATTGTTGATATTAATATTCATAATGTCTAAAAATAAAAGGAAACTATTTACACAATTTGGACCTTATGATTTCAAATATAGAATCTATTTTTCCAAATTCTAAACACATATTTGATAGAAATTAAACTAAAATTAATTCCTGTTGTGAAAACCAGAAAGTGTGTTTTTAAGATATAAAATCTGTCAAAATATTGAAATGTATTTTTATCTAATTTGAATGTGAAATTAAATCTAATAAACAAAATTAGATAAATTGTTAAAAAATAATAAAATTACTCTTTAAAACGAATTAATATTATAGTCTAACTATATAAATAAATTAGATTAAAGGGCAGATTTGACTTAAAATGAAGTATTTTCCACTATTCATTAAAAACGAACATCATTAGAAAATAACAAAAAAATTAACCAAAGAAAATTTTGATCTCTCACTTATGTATAACAATTAGATTTTCTAAAATTTAGAATTTAAGTGTTACAAAAACTTGTTTTAAAGCATATTCTCTATGAATTCAATGACTACGTGTTAACTACCATTTAAAATAGTAATAATATTATTGTATTATTTTTCGGTATAAATCCATGTTGTGTGAAACGTAAAATTTGGGAGAAACCTGTTCTTGAGTGTCGAGTGTGAATTGGTACATAATGTTCAATTTAAGGTAAAATTAAAATTAAATTCATAAATATTAGAAGATATCAAAATATCTTATCTTATAAATACATGGGAAGTTTTAATTACCCATTTCAAAATAAAAATAGGATAACATCACTGTGTATTTCACTACCAAATACTAAAAAATTACTAAATTTTGTGTTTATATTTGGGATTAATCGATCAACTTATAAATTCATAAAAAAATATAGATAAAAAATATTTTTACCACTTCATCATCGTATTAGGATATATATCTGACAAGTGGAAAGGTTTATTGGGATTCTAAAATCTAATTTATCTTAATGAGAACCATTATATAACACAATTATTTCGAAATTACATCAATGATATTTTGATACAGATTTGTGTTTCAGTACATCCTATCATACAAAATGAGATGACCATCCATATAAGACCATTCAAACCATGGTGAATGATTTATGTTGATATTTTGTTAATTTTATAGGTATTGGGGATCATCCTGTTTTCGATGATGATTTATATTACAAAAATAACAATCAATATAGAATTCAGATGGCTCCTTATCATTCCCTGAATTGAAGGAATTTTCAAACTAAAACATGTTAGGATAAAATAATATAATTAATAATAATGGTACATGATCTTTCTAAATAAATTATATAGATGGTAAGATCTCTTCAATATCCCATTAATGTATCTTAGAGCTGACATAATTATTATGGATATTATTGCTTGTGAGATTTTGTTATCAACGTTGGAAGTATGTATTTATTTTAATTTAATAACTAAATATAGTTATCTAATATTGAAATAACAAAATGGAGAGCCATTGGTATATTGGTCCCTTTGAAATTCTTGATCAAAGACAGTTTATTTCATATCACATAACACATCCAATATACCTATGTCACGTTCATGATGAGTTCGATGTATCTCTCCAGAGGTAGTACATACATGTTCCATCACATGTACTTAAATAATGGGATTCACAAATGGATCATTATATTTAACAAAAATAATAAATATTATAAATCTTCTATCTTATAGAAAAATTGCAGAGGAACTAGTTTGCACACCTAGTTAATTTTCATGAGAGGAATCAGAAATTTAAGGATGTTATTTTGGAACAAAATCTTATGAGGATTTAGATATATCCATATTAATTTATTTAAATGATTAAATTTTAGGAGGTATATTAATTTTAATGGGGTATAATGTAACACCAAAATATTTAATATTTATATCCTATGAAATAACTAAAAACAATTTAACATGTTTCATTACATAGAACCCCAATTCTAAATAAACTCAAGCTATATAATTATTTTATAACCTACAAATTTTCTTATTGGGATTAATTAGATTATCTCTATTATGAAATATAAATATGTATATAACTTTCCCACATTTAATATTTTCTTAAGAATTCCTAGGAAAAGATACCTGAAATATATTGAAAACCCATTAATGATAAAAAAGATCTATTTTCATAACCAATGTATTTTTCTAAATGTAATGTATTTTAATCAATACAAGTATATTAATCCCTATTAATAATTTATTTTTGTTAAATATATTTTTAATTTAATATTAATTATCAATATATTTATTATTTTATGGTTATAAATAATGATAATATCATTTAAATGTTGAATGATTTATTTTTTATAAATTTATTTTTATTGGCGCAATAGATTTCTATCATAAATAATTAAATAAGTCATTATATATGTGATTTTTTAGTTATATTTATATATTATATAATTTTACAAATATTTTTACATTAACTGTATTTTCTTACTTGTCATGGATAGAATCTGTAACACCCCAAGCTTCTATGGTACGTTTCCCTTTGAATAATGCGATAGCGTGTGTTGTACGCAACCTCGAGTTCTAACACACACCACAACTAATTAAACTAGCCGTTGTGAATAGTAATACCTAATTTTTGAAATTATATATATTTTATATTTGAAAATGGACTTCATTTTTGGACTCGGAGTATCGAATTTAGCCTAAGGTGAAATTTTGGTACTTTTCGGATAACTTTCATATTTTGATGAATAGTGAAAATTACTAAATTTTAATTAAAAACAACTTTTTTAATCAAAATAATTAATAGTGATAAATTATGAATTTTAGTAGTTTTAAAGTATATTTAGAATATATTTTTACCATTTAATATAATGTTGGTCATTGGACATAATTTTACAATTAAACCGAACATAAACAAGTGTCAATCTTTTGATAGTTATTATCTCTTAAAAACAAGCTTTTTGTTTTGACAACGGGAATTAATTTTAAATTAATTTCTGCCACTTCTGTGTTTTGAATTTAGGAAAATGGATTCCATATTTGGAATCATGATGTTCAAATTGTGTAAATAGGTAACTTTTATTTTTAGACATTTTGAATAATTATTGCGGTAAATATTTTATTTACAATGGTTAAGGGTAAATCCGGTAAATAAGGGTTAAAAAAATAATATTATAATAACACTAAATTACCCTAAAACGTGTCTTAACCCTATTGGTTGATAGATGGTCGACCATGGGCATCTTTGGGTCTATTTTGGGACCCCATGGATCCACTTGTAAGTGATAATGACACTTTATTTTAAAATGAATACAAAAATGACACAAGCATATATCTTTTAGAAAAACAATTTTTACATAGGGTTATATATGTTGGATTTTAGATTATAAATATTCATTAGAAAGCTAAAAAGATTTCCTACATAATGATATTTTATTTATAATTTTTAGACATTAAATAATATATTTTATTTATGACACAATGATGATGCAGTAATTACTATAATAGTGAAAAATTAAAATAATTGATAATATAAATACCCAAATAAATATAATATGAAACTTTTAATGAATTAAACTAATTTTCTAGGCTAATATGATATATTAGGATTGATTTAATGGACTTTGTTCGAAGTAATCAATCTGTTATGAGTTTCACAAAAATCAACTATTGAATAGTTTCAAAATTGACATAAAAGAGTTCTTAAAACAAATATTATATTATTAATTGATATTAAATTCCTAAAAATCTAAGGATCGGCCAAGAGACTTATATTATGATAGGTTAATCATTAATGGACCACTTGGGGGTCTCTTGGATGTATATAGTAAGTTTATTAACCATATTATATAAAAATACAAAGAGACATTGTAAAAGTGAAACTAATTAACTTAGAGTTAATACTTAAAGATAAGGTTAATATAAGTACCCAAACCTGTCTAAATTCTATTGGTTGAGTGGTTTTCGACCTATCCCCACCTTAACCTTTGAATAATAAGCTTTGGAGCCATTAGAAACCGAATATGAATTTATTATAAATTAATATTTCTAGCTTTTCCAAAGGTGCCCCTCACCCCTCTTATAAAAAGGGCACTCCTCCTTCTCATTTCTTCACACCTTAAAAGCCTTTTGGTTCGGCCAAACTCTGCCCAAATACTCTCCCAACATCCCTCACTACAACCTAGAGGCCTTAGTTTGATCAGAAAGCCAACCTAAGGAGCCCTTTTGATCAAATCAAAAGGAAGAACCCGAAGAAGAGGTAATGATTTCACCACCCTTTTCTAAGTTCATTTCTTCTTCCACTTCTTCTTCCTTTGTTCTTACCATTCTAAAATAATAACTCCAGTATCTCACATATACTGTGATGTTATTATAAGTATGGTACAACCATATTCAGTATTCTATCCACCCTTTGAATAACATGTCACCATACGTGCGTACGTACGGCTTACCGTCTCCACGTCGTGGTGTAATTGTTATTCAATATAATATTATTTGGATGGGTATAATAATGATGTGTAACTCATGTAAATAATAAATATAACATGTTAATGATTCTGTATATATGATATACCATTCATTTATATATTATTTTAATATCAAAAGAATGATATTGTCGCTCGTGCGTACGTACGGACTACCGTCTCCACGAACGCGATGAGATTCATTCTCCATCGTATCCATTCAAGTATAATTATCATTTTATGATTTAAAAATGATGTTTAAGGACTTGATATCATTCTGGATATGAATAAGATACAACAAACATGGCTTATGTAACAAAACATATAAAAGAAAATGAGTAAGTTAACACCCGAAACGATGATAATTCTAAGATATTATTAATAAATCAATGTTAAAAGATCATATATGATATCATATTAATATATATGATTCTTGTATAATTTAATAACAATTATTTCACCATTATACAGGAGGTTAACCTACCCCAACCAAGGAAAAGTACAAGGTAAGGGTTATTTCACAATCTCTTCATTATATGAGGTTGTTTATATGTAATAATCTACTGGGATCTCTTTATCATCCCCATCCATGTTTCTTAAAAATGTATTTCAAAACATTTTTACTATTTACAAGAATATGGGTTAAAGTCATTTATATCCTTTTTTGACTTTTTATAAGAGGTTTATAAAGGAATCTTTCCGTCGTTTTCAAAACAAGGTCCTTTTAAACCTTTTCGACAGAATTGAGGTAAGAATGTTTTTTTAACTTATACGGCGGGTGCGGTTATTTTACGCCGTTATAAAATCTTCAAAGATTTCCTTACAATCTTATAAGAATATTTTCAAAAAAAATGTTTTATTTTATATGGATCTTAAATGATTTCAAAATAAAAGGAGATATTTCTTTAAAAAGAATTTTGATTTCATCTATGTCAACATCCTTTGATGGATTTTAAGATTATTTGAAGTTGATTTATTATGATACAAAACTTCTATATTGTATTGAAGGTTTTGTGATATGTTTGACTGTGGATGTGCTATTTTTATACCATTCATAGTTTATTGTGAAAGTATTGACATTTCGTATGCTAGTTTTAATACGAATGTTTATGTTATGTTTAAACCTTTTCATATGGGAATGCATTGGACTTAATAAGTGACGGGTGGAGCCCGCTATAGCTCCTCGATGCATCGGTAGGTCTAATGAGACAAACTAGTGTCTTGGCACAAGGACTTGACAAAATCTTATTTGTAGTCTTGGCACGAGGCCTTGGCTATGTGGTTATGATAGTCTGGCATTATGCATTCCAACATTATGAAAGTGGTTATTGATTTTTGCATGTGATTATTCATTTCGTAGAATATCCATGTGAATAAGTAAATGGCATTATTTCATTTTATTTATGCCATACCATGTTGAAAGTTCGTCTTTAAAAGGATTTTGTTTTAGTTATACACTGCCTTAAATGTTTATTCTTATTTATGAAAGTTTCCACTTTATTGTTATCCTTACTGGGCATTTGAGCTCACCCCTTTTTTTTATGTTTTATTTTTCCCAGGATGTGAAGAAGTAAGTTATGAATGACCTGCAGGGATTTTATGAGGGGTTAATAGTGTGGACTGTGGAAACATTATGTTGTTGTAGTAGTTTTTCATTTTATGATGTAATGTAAAACTTATGAATATATCTAGTGTTTCCAAGGCTACTAAACCAATCGGTCTTTCGAGATTTGATCTTTCTTGTGATCATGCCAATGTTATGTAATTAATGCACCGACTCTGGGTAGCTGGGGTCGGGGCGTTATAGTTGGTATCAGAGGAAGTTTAGTACAAACCTTGGAAGCTAGATTTAGATAAACTCTGATTAGAGCACATAGACCTAAGATGAACTTTGAGGATTAGTATAGAATAACTTCCTAGAATTTTTGTATTGTAGAGACTTTGTGAGTTTTCCGAGCAATACATCCCTGTCTGGATACGAGCAGGTAGAGGCGGCTCTGGCACAGATGTACCTAGGGGTAAAACCCGAAAACACCGCTTTGAGCTAGACTCGAACGGGAACTGGTGCACGACAACGGGCCTTGCTGCACTCTTGGTTACGACACTCCCGGGGGATATGCTTAGGATAACTCTCACTTTCTTTACAAATCATTGTGAAGGGTTTATGAGTATATACTTCCTCAAAGAAAACATATTTATGATTATGGATTATATCCATAGATAGTTCAATTTATGTTTAGTGTTTTATAAGTATGGGATTATGTATTTTGATGCATAAACTGATCTAGTTTATGCCATTTTTTGGAAATGGCGCCTAGTGGAAGAAATGGAAACCGTATCAATGCACGCACTCCATGTAGGGATTTCCCTCCTGCTCAAGATAATTATAGTGGGACTGGTGATGCAACTGGTGCTGATCAGCTAATCACCGTACTGGGACAACTTACTCAGGTTATGAATAATAACCTTACCCGTATGGAGCACCCTGATCCGCAGCGTGGAGGATCAATGTTAGATCGATTCATGAGACAACAACCACCAACGTTCAATGGGAGTACAAATCCCTTAGTAGCTGAGCAATGGATATTTTCCCTAGAGAAAATATTTCAGGCTTTGGGGAGTAATGAAAGGGAAAAAGTTACCATGGCAGTTTACCGCCTCACTGGAGATGCTGATCAATGGTGTTCATTGATTCAAAACATGAAGGAAGATGATGAAGTATCAAACATGGAATGGATGGAGTTCAAAGATCTGTTTTTAGAAAAATACTTTCCTCGCGACCATCGAGCAGATATGGAAAGACAATTTCTGAGTCTGAGACAAAAGGAGGATGAGAATGTCACAAAGTATGAGGATAACTTTACAAGGTTAGCGAGGTACGCTGGTGATTATATTCGCAACCCAAGAAGTAAGATTGATCGTTTCGTTTATGGGTTAAAACCATTTCTCCGTCGAGCATTAGTCTCACAATCCTTTTCATCGTACGAAGACATTGTCTCATGTGCTATCAAGACCGAAAAGGAATTCTCTAAGTCTTATGACTTTAAAGCAAAGCAAGAGAAGAAGAGACCTTCTGATCAATCTGGGAATGGAAATAAGGGGAAGAAGGGAAAGGTTGAATATCCATCTTGTGGTAATGCGGGAAGAAACATCCTGGTACTTGCTTGAAGGGAATGGGAGTCTGTTACAAGTGTGGTGAAAAAGGCCACCAAGCTCATGATTGCAAGGGGAAGAAGGAAGCTACCAACGTTCAGTGCTACAATTGCAGGGAGATGGGGCATTATGCAAATGCATGTCCTAAGCGTCAGGAGAACTTACCTCAGAAAAGGCCAAGGGATCAAGGCCAGGCTTATGCTATCACTACTACTGAGGTAGAAGCTCCGAAAGACGTGGTGGCAGGTAATTTAATGGTTTCCTCAAGTTTAGCAAATGCATTATTTGATTCTGGATCATCGCATTGTTTCATATCTTCCCAGTTTGCTAAGAAAATTAGATATTTCCAATTTGATTTAATAAGGGAGTTGTCAGTTAAAACTCCTAAGGGAAGTATCGTTGCAACAAAGTTTTGTGAATCAGTCCCCATTAGAGCACATAAATTTTCTTTATCTGCTGATTTCATCGTCATACCTATGATTGAGTTTGATATAATCCTCGGTATGGACTGGCTTTTGGACTATGATGCGAAGATTTATTGTAAGAAGAAAGAGGTTACGATTCTTGATGATAATGATAAGGAGCACCTTATTTTTAGAGCAGAATCGTCACCACCTAATTCTTATTTAGATCCACCCCCTGTAGCTCAACTTAATTCAATTATCGGGGAGGAAGAGAATGAAATAACTATCGGTGAGGAAAGGAATGTTCAAATAGAAGATGTACCTATTGTGAAAGAATTTGTAGATGTATTTCCGGAAGATTTACCTTGACATCCTCCAGAACGAGAAGTTGAGTTTTCTATTGATTTGATTCCTGGATCAAGGCCTATATCGAAGACCCCTTACAGAATGGCCACTGTAGAGTTAGTCGAACTAAAGAAACAACTAGAGGAATTGAGTAATAAGGGATTTATTCTCCCTAGTGTTTCTCCATGGGGAGCCCCTGTTCTTTTTGTTAAAAAGAAAGATGGATCTATGAGGTTATGTATCGACTACAGGGAGATCAATGCTATAACAATAAAGAACAAGTATCCCCTACCTCGTATTGATGATTTATTTGACCAACTGCATGGAGCTCAATACTTTTCAAAGATTGACCTTCGATCTGGATACCATCAGTTGTGTGTGAAGAAGGAAGACATTCCGAAAACAGCATTTCGAACCAGGTATGGCCATTACGAGTTTACTGTAATGCCGTTTGGATTGACTAATGCACCATCTGTATTCATGGATCTGATGAATAGAGTTTTCAAGGAGTATCTCGATGAATTTGTGGTAGTATTTATTGATGATATATTGGTATACTCCAAAACCTATGATGATCATGAAAATCACTTGCGCATTATCTTGAAGACTCTGAGGAGGCATGAATTATATGGAATGTTTAGCAAGTGTGAATTCTGGCTTCAGGAGATTTCTTTTCTTGGCCATATTGTCTCTAAAGATGGAATCTCTGTTGATCCTTCTAAGACCAAGGCAATCCAAGAATGGCCAGCACCTACGAGTATAACTGAGGTACGTAGTTTTATTGGTTTGGCAGGTTATTATCGACGTTTCGTCCAGAATTTTGCCCGATTGGCTAACCCATTAACGAAGCTCACACGTAAAGGGGTTAAATTTGTTTGGACAAAATAGTGTGAAGAATGTTTCGAAGAACTGAAGAGAAGATTAGTCAATGCTCCTATATTGACTCTACCATCGAGGAATGATGGGTTCGTTATTTATAGTGATGCATCAAAGAAAGGACTTGGCTGTGTCCTTATGCAGAATGATAGAGTTATTGCCTATGCATCACGACAGTTGAAAATTCATGAACAAAACTATCCTACTCATGATCTCGAGTTAGCAGCAGTGATCTTTGCTTTGAAAATATGGAGGCACTACCTCTATGGTGAAAAATGTGAGATTTATACTGATCACAAGAGTTTGAAGTATATTTTCTCACAAAAAGAACTCAACATGAGGCAAAGGAGATGGCTTGAATTACTCAAGGATTATGATTGTACGATACACTACCACCCAGGGAAGGCAAACAAGGTGGAAGATGCTTTGAGTAGAAAAGACCATGGAGTTTTGAACAATATGAGAATTGAAAGGGATCCAATTTTCATGGAGCTAGTGAAGATGGACATGGGAATAACCAGGGAAGGTGAAACATCAATGCTTTTTCAAATGGTTGCCAAACCATCTTTACTAGAAAGGATTAAGAGTTCTCAGACTGATGATAAAGAATTCCAAAAGAAGATTAAAGCTGTGAATGATGGGAGATTGAGAGACTTTGCGTATGAAGGTGGAATTTTGAAATTCGGGAAGAGACTTTGTGTTCCCAATATACCTGATCTAAAAAGGGAATTGCTGGATGATGCTCATAGTTCCAATTTCTCTATACACCCTGGGAGCACCAAAATGTATAGAGATTTGAAGGAACATTTTTGGTGGGACAACATGAAGAGGGAGATTGCTGATTTTGTGTCAAGATGTATGGTTTGTCAACAAGTGAAAGCTGGAAGGAAACAGCCTGGAGGAGTCATGCAACCTCTTCCCATACCGGAGTGGAAATGGGACAATATTACAATGGACTTTGTCATGGGGCTACCAAAGACTCCTAGAAGGAACGATGCAATATGGGTTATTGTTGATCGTCTTACCTAGTCAGCACATTTTCTTGCTATAAGAGAAGATCTACCCCTGGAACGTCTAGCAAGACTATACATTAATGAAGTTGTGAGACTTCATGGAGTACCCCTATCGATTGTTTCTGATCGTGATCCCCGTTTTACTTCAAGATTTTGGAAAAGTATTCAGAAATACATGGATACTGAACTTCATTTGAGCACTGCTTACCACCCTCAGACAGACGGACAATCAGAATGGACTATTCAGACCTTAGAAGACATGTTGAGATCTTGCTCACTTGATTTTCAGGGTATGTGGGATCAATATTTACCACTAGTAGAATTTTCCTATAACAATAGCTTCCATTCGAGTATTCAGATGGCACCATATGAAGCGTTATACGGAAAGAGATGTCGTACACCAACCTGTTGGGATGACGTTGGTGAAAGAAAACTTGTAGGCCCAGAACTGGTGGAGGAAACGGTGGAAAAGGTGAAGGTAATCCAAAATCACATTAAAGCAGCTCAAAGTAGGCAGAAGAGCTATGCCGATAATCGAAGGAAGGATTTGGAATTTCAAGTCGGTGATCATGTTTTCCTGAAGGTATCTCCGTGGAAGGGAGTCATACGTTTTGGTAAGAAAGGTAAATTGAGTCCCTGGTACATCGGACCTTTCGAAATTATAGAACGAATTGGGGATGTAGCTTACCGATTGGCAATGCCGCCAAGTCTCTCCAAAGTTCACGATGTATTCCACGTATCTCTGTTGAGGAAATACATGCCTGACCCAACGCATGTACTCACCTATGAAGATTTAGAACTGTAACCCGATCTGTCTTATTGCGAAGAGCCCATCAAGATTCTTGATACGAGAGAACAAGTGCTGAGAAACCGGACGACGCGTCTGGTAAAAGTTTTGTGGAGGAATCATAAGATGGAAGAGGCAACGTGGGAACCCGAGGAACTTATGATGAAGAACCACCCGAGTCTTTTTATGCAGTAATACCCTAGAAATTGCGAGGACGCAATTATTTGAAGGAGGGGAGAATGTAACACCCCAAGCTTCTACGGTACGTTTCCTTTTGAATAATGCGATAGCGTGTGTTGTACGCAACCTCGAGTTCTAACACACACCACAACTAATTAAACTAGCCGTTGTGAATAGTAATACCTAATTTTTGAAATTATATATATTTTATATTTGAAAATGGACTTCATTTTTGGACTCGGAATATCGAATTTAGCCTAAGGTGAAATTTTGGTACTTTTCGGATAACTTTCATATTTTGATGAATAGTGAAAATTACTAAATTTTAATTAAAAACAACTTTTTTAATCCAAATAATTAATAGTGATAAATTATGAATTTTAGTAGTTTTAAAGTATATTTAGAATATATTTTTACCATTTAATATAATGTTGGTCATTGGACATAATTTTACAATTAAACCGAACATAAACAAGTGTCAATCTTTTGATAGTTATTATCTCTTAAAAACACGCTTTTTGTTTTGACAGCGGGAATTAATTTTAAATTAATTTCTGCCACTTCTGTGTTTTGAATTTAGGAAAATGGATTCCATATTTGGAATCAGGATTTTCAAATTGTGTAAATAGGTAACTTTTATTTTTAGACATTTTGAATAATTACTGCGGAAAATATTTTATTTACCATGGTTAAGGGTAAATCCGGTAAATAAGGGTTAAAAAAATAATATTATAATAATACTAAATTACCCTAAAAACGTGTTTTAACCCTATTGGTTGATAGATGGTCGACCATGGGCATCTTTGGGTCTATTTTGGGACCCCATGGATCCACTTGTAAGTGATAATGACACTTTATTTTAAAATGAATACAAAAATGACACAAGCATATATCTTTTAGAACAACAATTTTTACATAGGGTTATATATGTTGGATTTTAGATTATAAATATTAATTAGAAAGATAAAAAGATTTCCTACATAATTATATTTTATTTATAATTTTTAGACATTAAATAATTTATTTTATTTATGACACAATGATGATGCAGTAATTACTATAATAGTGAAAAATTAAAATAATTGATATTATAAATACCCAAATAAATATAATATGAAACTTTTAATGAATTAAACTAATTTTCTAGGCTAATATGATATATTAGGATTGATTTAATGGACTTTGTTCGAAGTAATCAATCTGTTATGAGTTTCACAAAAATCAACCATTGAATAGTGTCAAAATTGACATAAAAGAGTTCTTAAAACAAATATTATATTATTAATTGATATTAAATTCCTAAAAATCTAAGGTTCGGCCAAGAGACTTATATTATGATAGGTTAATCATTAATGGACCACTTGGGGGTCTCTTGGATGTATATAGTAAGTTTATTAACCATATTATATAAAAATACAAAGAGACATTGTAAAAGTGAAACTAATTAACTTAGAGTTAATACTTAAAGATAAGGTTAATATAAGTACCCAAACCTGTCTAAATTCTATTGGTTGAGTGGTTTTCGACCTATCCCCACCTTAACCTTTGAATAAAAAGCTTTGGAGCCATTAGAAACCGAATATGAATTTATTATAAATTAATATTTCTAGCTTTTCCAAAGGTGCCCCTCACCCCTCTTATAAAAAGGGCACTCCTCCTTCTCATTTCTTCACACCTTCAAAGCCTTTTGGTTCGGCCAAACTCTGCCCAAATACTCTCCCAACATCCCTCACTACAACCTAGAGGACATAGTTTGATCAGAAAGCCAACCTAAGGAGCCCTTTTGATCAAATCAAAAGGAAGAACCCGAAGAAGGGGTAATGATTTCACCACCCTTTTCTAAGTTCATTTCTTCTTCCACTTCTTCTTCCTTTGTTCTTACCATTCTAAAATAATAACTCCAGTATCTCACATATACTGTGATGTTATTATAAGTATGGTACAACCATATTCAGTATTCTATCCACCCTTTGAATAACATGTCACCATACGTGCGTACGTACGGCTTACCGTCTCCACGTCGTGGTGTAATTGTTATTCAATATAATATTATTTGGATGGGTATAATAATGATGTGTAACTCATGTAAATAATAAATATAACATGTTAATGATTCTGTATATATGATATACCATTCATTTATATATTATTTTAATATCAAAAGAATGATATTGTCGCTCGTGCGTACGTACGGACTACCGTCTCCACGAACGCGATGATATTCATTCTCCATCGTATCCATTCAAGTATAATTATCATCTTATGATTTAAAAATGATGTTTAAGGACTTGATATCATTCTGGATATGAATAAGATACAACAAACATGGCTTATGTAACAAAACATATAAAAGAAAATGAGTAAGTTAACACCCGAAACGATGATAATTCTAAGATATTATTAATAAATCAATGTTAAAAGATCATATATGATATCATATTAATATATATGATTCTTTTATAATTTAATAACAATTATTTCACCATTATACAGGAGGTTAACCTACCCCAACCAAGGAAAAGTACAAGGTAAGGGTTATTTCACAATCTCTTCATTATCTGAGGTTGTTTATATGTAATAATCTACCGGGATCTCTTTATCATCCACATCCATGTTTCTTAAAAATGTATTTCAAAACATTTTTACTATTTACAAGAATATGGGTTAAAGTCATTTATACCCTTTTTTGACTTTTTATAAGAGGTTTATAAAGGAATCTTTCTGTCGTTTTCAAAACAAGGTCCTTTTTAACATTTTCGACAGAATTGAGGTAAGAATGTTTTTTTTAACTTATACGGCGGGTGCGGTTATTTTACGCCGTTATAAAATCTTCAAAGCGTTCCTTACAAGCTTATAAGAATATTTTCAAAGAAAATGTTTTATTTTATATGGATCTTAAATGATTTCAAAATAAAAGGAGATATTTCTTTAAAAAGAATTTTGATTTCATCTATGTCAACATCCTTTGATGGATTTTAAGATTATTTGAAGTTGATTTATTATGATACAAAACTTCTATATTGTATTGAAGGTTTTGTGATATGTTTGACTGTGGATGTGCTATTTTTATACCATTCATAGTTTATTGTGAAAGTATTGACATTTCGTATGCTATTTTTAATACGAATGTTTATGTTATGTTTAAACCTTTTCATATGGGAATGCATTGGACTTAATAAGTGACGGGTGGAGCCCGCTATAGCTCCTCGATGCATCGGTAGGTCTCATGAGACAAACTAGTGTCTTGGCACAAGGCCTTGACAAAATCTTATTTGTAGTCTTGGCACGAGGCCTTGGCTATGTGGTTATGATAGTCTGGCATTATGTATTCCAACATTATGAAAGTGGTTATTGATTTTTGCATGTGATTATTCATTTAGTAGAATATCCATGTGAATAAGTAAATGGCATTATTTCATTTTATTTATGCCATACCATATTGAAAGTTCATATTTAAAAGGCTTTTGTTTTAGTTATACATTGCCTTAAATGTTTATTCTTATTTATGAAAGTTTCCACTTTATTGTTATCCTTACTGGGCATTTGAGCTCACCCCTTTTTTTTATGTTTTATTTTTCCCAGGATGTGAAGAAGTAAGTTATGAATGACCTGCAGGGATTTTATGAGGGGTTAATAGTGTGGACTGTGGAAACATTATGTTGTTGTAGTAGTTTTTCATTTTATGATGTAATGTAAAACTTATGAATATATCTAGTGTTTCCAAGGATACTAAACCAATCGGTCTTTCGATATTTGATCTTTCTTGTGATCATGCCAATGTTATGTAATTAATGCACCGACTCTGGGTAGCTGGGGTCGGGGCGTTACAGAATCTAAATTCCTTTTTTTCTATAAAACGTTATGTTCCAAAAAGTGAAGTTATATTGCATTTTATTTTTTTATTTGTAAATAAATATCATAAACTTATTGGAATTATATATAATAAAATATATCAAATATATTTAATCAATATTCAGCAATTGTTTTTTTTTGATTATTTATTCATTTTTAACAACAATGTGTAATAATAATAGTATTAGTTTGTTAACATGATTTTTTATTAAAATAGGTTTATCTATGGATAAATTAATTAGTAAGGGTTTTATAGGCACATAAATATGTATTTTTTTTATTTATTTAATTTATTTTGATGTTATCATATAATACCATTGAATACATTGATATTTGAATCCATGTTTTCAAGAACGATACAATAAATTTTTAAAATATGGTATGTATTTCAATGTTCTTCCTCTCTGCATAATTTATAATGTCACATTTAATCATGAGTTTAGAGACTTATCTCTTATCCATTAATTACCATATCAGATTCCATGCCCCCTTAAATTTATCCTAGTGCCCCTTCATTTATAAAAGTTAAATATTTCATGTTATAATGTAAATGAAAAGGAAGATTCAAAATAACTAATGGATAGAGTTCATAAAAATAATTTCAATAATGTGGTAAGTGTGTTACATTAAAATTTAATTTTAATATATATTATTAGTTTTTAAATTTCACATGGTTAAATTATATAATAAATCTATAAAAAATAATTTTTTTTGGAAATTAAAATATTTCCATTAATTTTCCAATCACTGAGTACTCAAAAGTCAGAAAGAATGTTTTTAGCTAAAACTGACATTGATTTTATATTTTATTGAGACATATTTTACCAATATTCCCATAAAATAAGTAATATTTTTTAAATAATATTTCTTTATTCACCAAGGATTATTTTAATTCATGGTAAATATGTTTTAAATTGTATTGGAAGTTTCAAAATGATTTATATTTTCTTGATTGAGGTATTTTTCACTGAGGGTGTGAATGAAATTATTATTTTAACCTGATCCAAAAAAATGAAATATTTGTGCGTCAAGACTACTATTCTGATTGAAACCTATATTAAAATTTTCATAATATCATTTCAATGAAAAATATTTATATATTAATTTTCAGATTTTAAAATTAAAAAAGATTGATTTCAAAATGGAAATTACATTATCATCTTGAAATATTCTGGTTATTATTAAATGATTTTTTATTATTGATACCATATTTTGATATTACATAGGATTTACAATTGATATTATTCAAGGATATGATAATTAGTATTTCTCTAAATTTGTATTGATTGTGATGTTGAAATTTTGGTAAAACCTTTATTCTAGTCAACAGTTTATGAAATGATGAAAATATAAATGCATTCTTGGTCATATGAAAGAATATTATTATCCAATGATTATGTGATAATAGGTTATATTATATACCTATAATTAATAGGGTAGATATTAATGTTTTTATATATAAAATGATACATGGTAGGGTAACCTAGGACCAAAATAGGTTACATGGGAGGTTATTCTGTGACCAAAAGTGATCACATGTGATGTTTTCTAAATACCAATGAAGGTACTTATATTGGAATCCAAATACAAATATATGATTAATTACTTCATGGGTATCCTTAACCTAATAAGAATGATAATTATTATTTGAAAAATCATTCCACTATTTTATGAGATGATAATAATCTAGTTTTTTTCTATCATGACTAGTGTTGTTTTATTCGTTTATGATTAATCTCTTACGAACTACCATGATTTATGTTGTGACTCATGATTATGATCTATCAATTTTAGTATATGTTCCAAAAATGTTATTCAAATGTTCACATTCCCATATTGTTATGTTATGAATTATTGATTTTTGATATCTCCACTGATTACGCATAGGGAGAATATGACCTCGCAATTTAATATTTTACATTTCTTCCCGTGAGTGTGGAATAGTATTAATTATGCTATGTATTATAATTTTTATAGTTATACCAAAACATTTAGAATATGATGTAACTATTTTATATCCAATTTTTTCGAGATTCCGACAAAACTGATCCTTTATAGTTCTCATGTGAATCACAGTGTCATGTAATGAATATTCATATAATAATTTTAATATTTCTTTTATTAATTCTTTGAGATCCTAAGTTAAATAATAAAAATTAATGTATAGATAATTATTCATAGGAAAAATTACATTTCATATGTAATTTGGAGAATTTAGAATTATTATATTAGTTGAATAATGTACTTGATTAGGAAATTAATATGTCTATAGATGTTAGCATCAATGGCAGAAAAATATGGAGTATTATTAAAATAAAGTTGTATATATGAAATATTTTTGATCTTTTTTTAACTGTTTTCAAAAAAAATGTTTATAAATTAAAAATAATAATAAATTATTAATGAAAAATTAATATTTTGATAGGATGTTACAAAAAAATTACAATAATTCGAGAAAGGATTTGTTTAAATAGAAAATATTGATAATAATTTTTTTTTCACAATTTAATAAATTCCTCTGATAATAAATGAGAAAAAAAAATGAAATATTTTAATGAAGGTAAATTTAAGAGAAAATAACTATAATAATATTCAGAGATATATATATTTACATTCCTAATAGTTTCAAATGAATATTATAATAATTGAAGAGGATTCTATATTAAAAAATTAATGGTGGGGTCAGATTAACTACTATTAATGAATAATGATTCTAGGTGGAAAATGGGATCATGTGAATACATAATAAAAAAAATAATCACTGGTGAAATAAAAATTCCACATTTTATAAATAATGAGAATATAATTTCACCAACCGGAATATGCTTTTATAAAAATAACAAATTTAAATTGGGATTGAATCATTAACCCTTATGAAAATGGTACCATAAGAATAAAAATATCAGATGTGGGATTCTTTGAAATGGAAAATAAAGTATAATGGGATGCAATATATTAATTATACATGATGCAAATTGGCTGGTGAATACACAATATTAATGAATTGAGTTTGTGCAATATCAAATGTATTCTAAGGAGTTTGTAATAAAAACAAAAAATGATGTACATTATTCTAATTTAGAAAATAATTATCAAACAAAATGTATAAAAAACAATTTAATACCATTTTTGGAAAAATTATTCATTAAAATAAACTCATATAAGCATCCTTTATAATCGTTTATTTATTCTAAATTATTAAGATTTTTTTTCCATCGATTGTTGTTATTAGTTTAAATATATTTTTCAATAGTACATTCACAATGGTGGTGTGGATTATATATATATATATATTAAAATATTATAATTATTTTATTTACAAAAATATAATATTACATAATTATTAGTGATTTATAATGTTTAATTTTTACTTCCAGTTTATTTTTTATATAAGTCCTGACCAAAAGGTTGCTAGTATGCTTTTTTCATTAATTTTAAAAGAACAAGGGGTGTTATAATAATTAAAGGTTAAATATTTACATAATAATTATATAAGAAAAAACAAATAATTGATTAACTATTACTTTTCAGTATCACATTTAGTTAGGTTTCCATATTTATCTATGGTAGAAAAGACTTGGTGGAAAATGAATTGCATCACATTTATGGAGATGGTAGTCCACATGTGTGAATCCATAATGGTTTAGTATATATAGAAAATAAAATAGTTTTTATGTGGATTATATTAATAAAGTTATATATATAATATTAATTCAGCAAACAGAATCATTAATACATACATTTAATGAAGTTATTAAAAAGCAATCATGTCACTTATTGAGGTGCATGTAAGCATATAACACAAAAGGCTTTTAAATTTTTTGGATTGTTTGATGGTTTGAATAAAATATATATTCAATATCATAATATAATTTTATGTGATTATAAATACTTAAGCCATTATACATCCTTGGATATAATAGGTTTTAGGTTTTAGAAGAAAAAGGTGAAATAACATTACTCGGTTGAGAAGCCTAAATCTACTTTGGATGTTATCACTTTGGTAATGCATTAAGCCTCCATAGAATGGTATTTATTAATAAATAAAGGATTCTATGGGATGTGGAGATATTTTTGGAGCTTTAGAGGACTTATTTGGATTGGATAAGGCATTAAAATTGGTGGATAAATGTGGTTGAATTAATTTGTTTTTATGAAGGAATAAAATGTAAATTTTATAAATACCATTGCACTTTCAATGATTCAATAAAACTATTAAATGAAAAAATTATCCAAAATTGTGAAATAATGAAGTATGGGATGTGATAAATTTTATATATCGCCTAAAATACATTTTTTTATATTTTATATATTTTTGGAATATTTTTCCACGACTTGTTTTTTTATTTTATCATTTAAGTATGTACCTTCGTAATTAGTATTTCCGATGTGGTTTATTTTTTATTAGTTACATAAGGTAACCGATAAAAAATATGAATTTTTTATCCTAATTTTATGATCCAACTAATTTATTTATATTTTAACTGATTATAAAATTTACTTTTAAATGAAAACATATTATTCATATTGTTATGAATTTTTGAGAAATAATGTCTTAAGCGTTTAGCTTTTATCGTCATATACATCATAAATTACCAACTAAATGTGTAAAAATATGATTTTATTTATTATTAAAAAACCATATATTAATAAGTTAATAAAATGTATCAATCTAGTTTATTTGCTAATGACTACTAAAAATTAATTAAAAAATTATTTGAAAATAACCCTTTAACCATTATCATGTTATTTTAATATTACATTATGCATAAAATGGAAATTTAACATATTAACTAAAATGAAAATATTTATATATAATATGATATAATTTTTTTCTAAAATTTATTTTATACATGAGATAAAAATAGTTTTTAATATAAGCATATAAAAATTGTCTTTTGAGTAAAATATTATTAAGGCCTCAAACATGTTTATTTTTGGATTTAAAAATTCGATATAGTATTTTAAATAAATTAAATTCCATTTATAAATACACAGTTACATTTAAAAATTTTATTAATTAATTTATATCTTTATTTCATTATTAAAATATCATAAAATTAGTTGCATTAGTTAAATCAATATTTCTTTATTTTATAACAAAAATTAAAATAGTTAATAATATTTAAACAAAATTATAAAATTTAACAATGATTTATTGGATTAATAGATGAATTTCAAATTATAAAAAAATACATAAAGTTATAAATTTAAATTCAAAATGAAAATTCAATAAATAATGAAAATGGTTTTTTAAATATATTTTAAAATATCAATGCTTATTAATATTTATTAATATTTATTAGTAATTAAATAATGCTTATATATTAGTAAGCCTTCTATACTAATTTTTTTTAATTCTTGTTAAATTTATTAGGAATAAAATATGCAACTGTTCGAAAAAGAATTTATTCTAAGAAAAATAATAGTAGTAATTATTTTACTCTAAATGTAATAATTTTTATAAGATTAATATATTTTATTTACACAAGGATGGACAATTCTAGATATTTTTATAATAATAATAATCATATAATATGTAGTTTCCTATTTTATATTAATATTTATTTTCAATCAATATATTGATACGTTCATTCTTTATTGTAACACATATGATTAAATATTGTGGTTCAACATGACCATGACTCACTTAATAAAAAAGTAATCCTCTTAAAAATCAAATATATGAAAAATTATGATTATTATAACCTTATATAAAATTAAAATGTTTTATAATAATATCAATAACATTATATTTTTTGAGAATAAAAATATATGTTGGTTAGGTGAAGGGGATTACATGTACAACTATCTCTGAATGAAATTCTCCTCGAAAATTTCATCATTATTCTTATTTGGTTTATAAATGATTATAAGAATAATTTGTGATTTTTAAAAGAATAATCTCAAACATGCATACAGAATAATTCCCTTATAAAATGTGAATAATTTTCAACTGAAACTACACTATCAACATGAAATATAAATATTTTTTACAACTGACTCCTAAAAATCAACCTAATGTCATATCTATATTCATGATCATTAAGGTAGATAGTCCAATTTTTCTGTGATTTTTATCATAAAAGGTAACATTTAATGTTATATAATACAATACTCATTCCCATATAAGTTTAATTAAAATATCCACCTCCTAAACCTATGACACCATATTCTAGTTTGAAACTCTTCTCTCAAACAATAAAAATTAGACCATTTAAACATATAAAACGTCTTCCACCTAGGGACCTCCCATACTTTTTTATATAAAAACAACTACTCTATGAATCCTCTTGAAACTAACAATATTGAAGTAAATGATATCATTATAAAATATCAGCTTTTACAATTTAAATGATCTAAATGATTCGATGTGGGATTTCTATAATATTTATTTAAATTAGGGAAATTTACTATGAAAGTTATAAAAACTCATACCCATAGGTATTCAATGATGATGCATTTCCATTCATATATTTATATATTTTTTGAAATAAATTTATACAGTAAAATATTCAAGAGACTATTAGGCCCCTTGAATTATATAGTAAGGTCCCTTAATTAATTTAGATTTTCTCTCTAGCCTATATCACTTACTATGCACAAATGATAATATTTACCATCCTAACAAAATGAAATTATCAGTAGTTTCAAATCCAATTTTCATCTTAAGAGGAACATAATATATATAAAAAATATATCATTAGTGATATCCACATGGATACATCATGATTCAGGGAGTTTAATACTACCCTTGAATCCTACCTTTTTAGTTTTTTGGGTTATAGATTAGCTTTGAGGAAACTTATCCATAAAATCTCATTCAAAATTTGATGATGTGTAATATGTCTTAATTGAATATTTATTGATACTGAGACATGATCCCAATTTTAACTAATATATAATTTTTACTCATTATAGTTACTCACATCAAATGTATATTTTAAATATATATAGTAATTGTGAAAAATATTGAATTAAAGTCCACTAAATGATATTCCAATCTAATATTTCGTACCATCACATACTAAAAATATATTTTTGAAACTCCTATCACTTTTAATTTATATAATAACAAAAATTGAACGTCATAACACATCTAAAACACATATTAAACCCCAATCACAAACTAATATCCAAGAAATTAGCCATTAATGTAAAAGAAATTTTTTGATTAGTAGTAATCATTCATGTTTTCCCACTTAAAATAAGATATCTGGGTTCACCTATTTACCAAAACAATATATGGATATCATTGATGTTATCTAACATGGGTTCTAATGAATATATATTGAAAAACATATAATTATATTTAGTAATTAATAACCCATCTTAGGTTACACATCTAATAAAATTAACATATCTCCATTACCTTTTATACATGAATATTTCCACAAAATTTCTATTTCATTTAATATATGCGAATATGTGAACAATATTCTTCAATTCAAAACATATAAATTAAATATTTTTTTTATAATCAAGTAATACTTTTATATAATCTATTTACCATCTCAGACAACATTGTTCTAAAGTTTATTATTTCACTATATCTCATTAATTCCATTCTATTTTGGGTTTCTAGTTAACACATTCAAACATATTTTCCACCACATTTTTTCCCTTTCAATCAACAATTTTAATTTTATGTATGTTATCTATTATTTTTATAATAAATCTGGGATTACGAGACAACATTTTTCTAAAACCATCAACAAAAAACTACCTTATTAATATAACACATCCACACACACATCACCGCAACACATCTACCATATGTTTACAAAACATATAAATCTAAAAAAAATTAATTATATTATTAAAAATATCATGAAAAAATCATAACCCAAAAATATTAAATTATCAAAAATGGTAAATAAATCTCATCTAATTGTTTAATAAAATATAATCATGATGAATTTATAACAATTATAGTGAAATACTATATGTTATAGGATAACATACCTCGAACAATTCATAGATCACTAGTTTATTGAAAATAGAATCACATTTTCAAATATATATGTCCCCATGAAAAATATTTCTTCAATTCCAACCCTATAATTCATAAAAAATATCAGTCATTTTTTTGAATCCTTATTGTAGTAAAATAACTATATGTGAAGAAGGATAATAGTGGAATGGTTTTGATGTCTATAACCTGGTTCACACATAAGTAACTGAATTTAATTAGACACATGACCTCAAGGGAACCTACCCATATTCCGGAGTCATCCAATAAGTAGTTAGGGTATATCATTATTTTTTACAGAGACTATACCCTCATGATCAGAGTGTAGAACAACACTATTCGATGATATTATATAACCAAAACAAAAAAATTAAATGAAATCTAGAAGAATAAATAATCCATGATGTAATAAATAGCATGGTAAAAAATTATTCACATAATAAAAATTAGGTTATTTCAATATGCTATAATAAATGTTAATATATAAAAGTAGATAAGTAATAATATACATCATTCTATTCATAATAATAAAACAGAAACAATATTTTCTTTATATAATTACAAACATAATATCTAATCATTTCGAATACGATCCATCGTACAATAGAATATTATAAATCAGAAGTTGTTTACATCCATTTATTCAAAGCTACTTCCAAAAACATTGTCTAGGTGCATATCATTATCCCAAAGAGGGTGTACATATAATTTGTAGGACACAGTTTCTAGAAATATCTAGTATGTTAATATAAAATGAGTTCTGTGTAGGTAATAAACCTTTTATAATATTAACTATAATAAATCACATTTGTTTGATTTCATCATGAGACCCTAGATTGATACTAGAAAATTTAACCCAAGATGAAATATCTGAGAACCTATGTTACTATTTATATATTTATATGTATGTGTATAAATATAGAATCCAATTCTTCTCATACATGGATAATACAACTATTTAGATAAATATTCAATAAATTACAGAATCCCAAGCCTGAGGACCATTATACATTACTGTATTTCTTAATATGGAACCCAATCATCTTAATTCACAAAGTATATTTAATTTATCCCATACATACCTTCTAGTTTAGTACTCCTTAAAAATATACCCTACTTAAAATCATTCTTCATAACATGGTGAAAGGAACATTAGACACAATGAACATAGATGCTTAGTAAGGGTAAAAACAGGAGACATGTAAGAATAATAAGAGCATAAGGGTATTATAACATGAGAATAACATTTGAAAACCATACCCTATATATAAATGATCATAATATTTGGCCATGTAATAAAAAATGGTAGTTACTACTTACTAAATCAAAAGAATATCTTAGAACATGGGTACGGAATGCATCAGATTAGCATTATACATGGAATAGTGGAATGCACATAAATTTATGAAATCAGTTCTATAAAACTAAATTCTTATTCTTAAAACCATCATAGTGGAATGGGTTCACTCTCTAAACCATCATAGTTATCATGGTACACTCAAAAGCCCATTATATTATAAAATGTTCATTATTAAACTGGGTTCAAACCTCAATCAAGATTTATCTATCTCATGAGACAAAAATCATTACCCAATGCATTATAGGGAGATATTGGTCACATCTATCACATATTGAAAAAACTATTTATGTTTTTCATGTTAATGAAAAATTCATCATATCATAAACCATAAATTTAATGTGTTTCATCAAATTATCAAGTAATCATAACCTACAGAACATAGACATGTTTGATAGTCATTTAAATATTTCATAAAAAAATGATCTATGTAAGAATAATTTAGATTCATTATATTTTTTATTGTATAAACTTTGGATGTGAAATTGGTTTCCTAAGTATCATATCATCATGAAAAATTCATATAAATTACATGAATGGTATCCGTTGTATATATCCCCAAAAAAGTATAAGATAATAGAATGATATAATCTTAAAAATAAAATTATTTTCAATGATATATGAAATAATAAATTCCTAGAGGAAGCTAAATCATCATTGAAAATCACATTTAAATCCTAAAAAAACTTTGAAATACTTTTTGAGGAAAATAAAAAATAAAACATATCCCGAAAGATTTAAAAATTTATTAAAATGATTTATAAGGAAAATATCGTATCCGCTTTTAAAAAAACAAATACAAAAAATATTTATCAATTTTTTAAATATATAATTTATAACATATTTTATATACCATCAGTTCATTATAAACATACTTGAGAGTTGGAAACGTAAAAATGAATGCCATATATTCATGATGTGGTGAACTATAGTACACATTAATGATGATTTCATATCCCATATTCTGGATGTGGATGTGGTTTCAAATTATGTAAATAAGATAGTAACATCTATTTATATGTAAGACAGTGATGTTTTTATATACACATTACATAATAATAATTGAATGTGGTTTAGGAATGTATAAAATAAAAATCCATTTTGAATAATGTTAACTATTATTCTAGTATCCTCAATAGGTTTTCACCGAAAAAAATCATAAGATTTTTTTATCCAGAAAATGATCCAAGAAATATAAGATGAATTTTTTTAACTGATTTAAGCATGACATGGATGTCTCAAAAGGATTTTATCATGTGTCTTGAATGATTTTGACTAAACTGGTTGTTTCTTGTTACCCATGATAAACAATGTACTGTGTAAAATAAAAAAATGATTAAATATATCTGAAAAAAAATATTTCATGAAAACATGTGGTGTCAAATTCTACCCACACATAACATTAATTTCTCCCCAAAAATTCTTAATGATTATCATAGGATACAGTTTTGATAATTCCTTCACAGAAACACACATTATTAAAATGAATAATAAAACATAAATATGAATATTTGAAACATAAAAGATAGAAAAATAAACTCATAAAAATGTTTCAATATAGGAGAACACTAATGGAAAGTGAAGATTTAAACATAGATGACAATTGTTAATAATAATGACAACTATACAGATAATTCATCATGGGAAAGAGTGATATCTTGAGAAAGTTATTGAAAACACAACCATATAACAAAGGGATATGAAAAATTCATTTAATATCTTCAATAAAGATGAAAACATGAAAAAAAATCATGATTATTTTTCCCCTAAGATGATATACATACATAATATATTTCCATTAATCACAATTTTATCTTTTGGTTGTTCCTTGATCTATTTCCCCTAAACATATTACTCTATGAAATAAAGGGGAAATTGTTATGGATTAATCACTAAAATAATACAATATACATAAATATAATGACATGTTATTCTATACATCATCAATTATCATAAGAAAAGCATAGAAAAAGTCATTTATAAATATATATATCATGAAATATTACATTAATCTCTAAAGCCAAATGTAATTTCCCACATAAACCTTTTAATTAATGGATATCATAATGAATACTTGAAAATATTAAAATCCAAAATAAAATCATAAATATTTTCACTAAATCCGTAACATAAACTCATCATGAATCCTCCTAATCAGCAAGATGAATCACATTATGAACATATTCTAAACATGTGAATACCTGCATCACATATTCTCTTGAAACATGGTAATAACATGAAGATATATTAAAAAGAGTGAAAAAAATGAATTCTATCTCTATCTATAAATAAAGAAAAATATTATTTAATATGTTTAATTGATTAATCAATGTTTCAATATCCAACTATGATAACATAAAAACTTTTTACCCAAATAATTATTCAGTTTATAGGTTATCTATAATGTCCAATTTGTATTATCGAAATCAATTATATAAATATCCTAATAACATTATCTCATAATTCATACATATTAAGGGTGTTTTTTAGATTATCTCTTATCTGTTAAATATCATTTCCATTCCACTAAAATCATTCATAATATTGTTTCAATTCCAACAAAAACAATATATATTGAAAAATACGTATATATTTCATTATTCATATATCATAATATTTTTATTCAAATTAAAACATACATTAATCATTAATCTTTATTCACTAACCATTAACCGTGGTTCATCATCATATTATATAAAAAATAATCCATTCATATGTCATTTTTATTCTACTTATTTTCATTAATATAACTATTAATCAAGAAATATTATTTATTTTATTCCTAAATTTTAACTTTAGACCATATATTTGTATAATTCCCCTTAATTTCTAAATTAGTTCATTCAATAATTGATGATATCATAGTAATTCTATCATTCTCATCCTCAAAATTGACTTATCTTTTTAGTTCCCATTATGATTAAATTCGTTCAGACCTTTTTCACAGTCAACACTTATTATCATTCCTCTATAATATCCAATTTGGTGATTATCCCACATTTCCCACATATAAGAAAATTAATTATCATTCCACCATAGTCTCCACTACCAAAAAACTCATAAAATATTCCCATCTCCTATTTGGTGATATTGAGAATTTGTTATGGTAAATGTTTTCAATCTTGTTATATGAAAATAGATTACGCATTATCAAAACAACCAATACACCAATAATAACCCCATTTTGATACCCATTATAATACTTATTATCTTATAAAATTTTAATTTATTTTTCATTCGGTGTATTTCATTGACTAAAGCTATAAAACATAGTTTAGAAAACACTAATCATTGAGGAAAACCACATTATCATGAAATAAAATCACTTTCATATATCTATATCATGAAATGTTCTTTTTAATTTATAAATCCATATGATTATAATTTGGAATTCATAGACATCATCAATTTAAATCCAACATGATTGTTTATAATGATCTTTGGAATTTCCAGTGTATATCCCCATGGTGTGTGAAACTATGTATGAATCAAGGACCTTCGTCATGCACAAGGTTAAAATCGATTCTTGACATATGTGTCATTTTCATAGTAATAACCCCTCAATTCTAATTTGATTGATCTCAATCCTCTAGTAACTTCAAGATAGTGATTGTTTTACATGGAAGACACTTTATTTGAAATGTTATAAAATTCCAACACATCTCCCTATAGTTTTACTAATCCGTAGACTTATTATTTGAGACATCCCTAGAAATATCATTCCAAATATCAATAGGGTTCCCACTAAAGATTTATCATCCTAGATTCCAATGTTTGACTGATACTATAATTTGATAAAATCTATATAGACAAGGAATTATCATATATAGATATTTCATTTTTTATATAATATTACTATAAATTATAAAAAAAAACACATGATGAAAGTTAATGTTTAAAATATTTGGATACATGGAACCCAAAATAAAAAATTCATGAATTATTATAAATTTATATAATAATGATCATTCACCTTAGTACTCTTCATAAAAACAACATACACAATAAATTTCTTCATAATCTAGGGATTGGAAAAATAATTAAGGGTATTGCACCCTAAACATATAATTTAATATTTTAAAAGTTTTTTAGTTGTAATTTTTTATTTCAGGCCCTTTTTCATCGTTTCTTGGTTATCCCGCACTCTTGAGGGTAAGTGTATAGTGCCCACACAGATACCCAAGTGGGTTCATTTCAAGGCGTGCGATTTTCACATGATTTATAGACATCGTGTGATAAGCATACAACTTAACCCTATAAGCGGTCAGTGCCCGGTGGAAGGATTCGAGGGCAGTTTAATCAACTGCATGCTTGATGATATGTGACCCATGCAGTTGTCTGATGTCTAAAATAAATAAAATATTATGTAAAAAAACCATGCTAATACTTATACCATATTATTAGTATTGTTATTACAAATATTATATTATTATTATTTTCATAAATTTTATTAATAATTCTATTGTTATTAAAGTTATTAATGATATTATTATGAAATAGTTGTTAATGTTATCAACATTAATAAATATATATATATATATATTAGAGTTAATACTATTGTTATTTTAAAAAATTAAATTATTTTTATAATTATAATCATAGTATTATTATTATTATTATTATTTGAAAAAAATATAACCATAAGGGGTGTGGAACCCCCCCCCCTATTCCACCAGCACGATGCACTCCCATAATCCACCCCTTCCTTGTCTAGCCGGCGTGAGGCTGCACCCCCTCTCTCGGCGCGTTGTCCCTTCCCCTCCCCCTCTTGTTTTTTGCGCGACACATGTCCCATCTCCCCCTCTTATTCTGGAACCTCGTGTTTTGCACTGACATCCCATGCTCCAACCTCCCTTCACTCCGGCAACCCGACCTCTGGCCGACCATGCCTGTTATGGCCACACCACTCTCTTCCGATGCGACTCCCCCCTCTCTTCTCTGGTGGTCTTCCCTTTTACCGCATATCTGACTCCAATATCCTTCTTCCCCATGATTTACCTTTAATTTTTTGGGTTTTTCTTCGCGTTGGACAAACCCTAATAAACATGTTTTTATTTTTACATTTTTCTTAATTTTTAGGGTGTGTGAAGTGTCTACAATGTTATTTTCTCACTTGCATTGAAGCATAATTGTATTTTTACTCCTCCAAGGAAGGTGAACTCACGTATTTAATTTCCATAGCACTCTTCTAATGATTGAAATCTTTCATTTAGTAGTTTTAAATGTGATTCTCATCTTTGTTATTCCCTTAATTAGAGATCTATAGTGTTCTTGAATATTTTTGAATGTGATAAAAATATTTTTTGAGTCAGTTCCTGGTTTACATCTACATGTGTCTGTTATATTATGCTTGTTTAAGCACCAAATATTTTATTTTAATTTCTTAAATATAATTCACATCCCTATGGAATCCTTGTATATCTTTTTTGATGTTTTCGAATTGATGGGATTCGTTAAAATTTGACCATCATGTTATTTTAGGGGCGTTTCCCTAAGATTTGTTTTATAAAGGTGATAAAAATGTGATTTGGGTTTTACTTGTAATCTTTGGGATATTTTAGGGTTGATTTTTAAATTTTCTTTTGATTGTTTTGTTTGTATTATATTTTATTTTAGGGATTTGTGGTATTTTTGAATCACGTGGATTTATCATAGGGAGTTGCGGTCAGTTTCAAAGGCGCGCACACATATTCTCATGTATGTATTTGTATAATTATATGTATCTTCATTGTGTAAGTTCCTGCATGGCATAGAGAACATGTGCATCAGTTTTAGGTTTTATATATATATATATATATATATGGATGTGAGTGTGTGATGGAGAGTTTTTGTCGTATTTAGAAAGCATGGTGTGACCATGGATTTAGGTAAGCATTTCCAATCATTCATTTTCGAAATGATTCATTGGCACTTTCATGTCATCAATTTACACTTCATGTGTAATTCTACATCTATCATATCTTTGGATTGATGTGATTATTGTTTTGGTATTGTTAGAACATACTAAAAATGAGTTTCTCTAGGGAATTTGGTAAATCACTCACGTTATGATTCCTAGGATGTTTATTTTTAATGTTTTTTCTCGTTAAAGTGGGATTTATGGGAATTACACTAAATTGATTGGTCCCTTTATGAAGATTTAATAAATTTTTTAGTATATTTATAAAATTTCTTAGTTTGTTTATAAATGTGTTTATAAATTGGTTGAATTGTTCATAAAATTTTTTTACCATCTATTTGGAATGTTTATAAAATCATTTGTAAACTGTTTGGGTTTTTTAGGAAAATATTTAGAAATTTTTTGTTCAGTTATGGTTTAATGGAAATTTAAATTTTGTGGAAAAAATATATGAGCGTTGCTTTGGAGGGTTAGGGTGTCACTAGATGTTTTCACATCCATGGGTGCACTAGGTGCACACATTGATGTGTCATCAAATGAGGGTGGAGTTTTAAATTGACATTTACTTGAAAGTTTGGTTTTCTATATGGTTCATGCCTTCAAAATGAGTTTGGGACATTTTTATAGATCATAAAATGTTTTTCAATGTATTCTATAAGGTTTTTCCTTTTGGCCTTGAAATAAGATTTTGGGTGAGTTTGGAACGAACCAAGCCCTTTTGTATTTATAAATTTAAAAGCGGTATTGGTAAGATGATTTGGGTAAATGGATTTAGACATGTTGAATCAATGGCCCATTAGGCCCTTTCAGGTTCAGTGTAATGTTTATGTTGATTCATTGAAATGTTAACATTTTAATTAATATATAATGAGTTAAATATATTAATATTTTGAAAAAGGTATAAAATGGTTTTAATGATTTCATGGAATGACGGTACAGTTGGCACTTTGTTAATGTGAAATGATTGTATGTGTTTTTGGGGGTGCTTCTGCCTATGGTAACCCTTTATGGGTGAATTCATAGGATGCGTCTGTGTTTGGAGAAGGTATGTGCAGTGAGATGAGTCCCACGTGCAAGGGACTTCCAAAACACCCTATATTATTATAAAAAACATGGTTTACTTGTAGTCTTTTAGATGATCAAGTGACGGTTGCTGATCAACCTCGATTAAATGGGTTGGTACCCCTTGGATTGGTTGTTAGGACATGTGGGTTTTGCCATTGATTGGTCAGTTATTGGGAGGCCAGTTTGTTTTACACTTATGAGCTTCACCATTTTCCAACAAGTTGTTCCAAAACCAAGTACGTCCAGGGGACTTCTATGGATGTTTTAGATAACTCATGTTTTTTCTTCTCTTTTATTTTTTACTTTCAGCTATACATGTTTTTTAGCTTATACTGTCACCTTTTTCTTTTATCACTTCCTTGTTTTCCTTGTTTGGGTTTTGATTGAAATGTTTTAATTTGTTACGAAAATAACATGTGGTGTGCATTGGGTTTTTAAAATGGGAAAATTGTATTTTTTATTAAAATAAAGAAAACCTACTTTTATAATTACATTCCAAACTTGTGTTGATGGATTGTTTTGTGAAAGGAGACGTTGGATTCTGTGATTTATCTTGGAAACCTTACTGATCATTTTAATTCTCACAACTACTTTACCATTTAAGTTGAAGGTTTCATTTTCTTAGGTTCTATTGTCTGAGTTTCTCATCATTGGAGTAAGGTTGGTTTTTGGTTGGGTTGTGACCTGGTATGTCACATGGAGGTATGCTGAGTTATTCAATTTATTTTTTTCTACTTATCTAGTTCAGTTTTAATTATTTATTTTTATTCGTGGTTATTTATTTATCTTTTGGTCTAAATTCTTCACAATTATTAGGCTACGATGTCCAATAGTAGTTTCCAGTCCGTGGGGATCGGGAATGCCCCTCGGTACGTGCTGCGAGATAGCTCAAGGGATCAGTTGAGGGTCGAACAAGGCACGATCATGTAAAAATAATATCATAGGGGGACTTGCTATTTGCGATTTACAGTAGACGCATATTAGGATTTTTGGATCTCGGGAGGTAGGTAAGAGAAGATCTTCATGAGATATTTCTCATACTGGTCGTCACATTATCAGGGGTAGTCTGGGATTTGAGTCTTTGGTCTTGGGTAGTTTTAGATTGAAGGAGGAAAATGGTTTTGAATCAGGTTATATTGTGGCCTCAAATGGCATGGCTACCCATGTGGATTCCATGTTCTTGTTTTGATGTTCACTTAGTGTTATTCATTACTTGGTGCATGATTCACCAACAAGTTTTCAGGTTAGTCATAGAAACTAGTTCCTCATTCCGATAGTTTATTGTTGGTTGGGTTCCATGTTAATCATGGTTGATGTGAATGTGTTTTAAAAGTGGAATTGATTTTGAAATGGAAAAAGTGTTTCGACTTGGAATAAAATTAGTGTTTGTTTGGATTAGTTAAGGGAAAGAGATGTTTCAACCATGGAATTTGTTATGGAGGGTCACATGTGCATGGGTATGTGCAGAGAGTGCATGGGGGAAATTTTTTGTAGATTATGTAAGCGATGTTGAATGAATGCTTCTATGATGGTTTATAAGGTACCATAGGTGGGTTTTAAAAGTTATAAATGGTGGTTTTTGGAATGAAAAATTTACTTTAGTTTGATTACATTTGTCTTGTATGCTGATTTCCCTAAGATTGGGTTTTTTTCATTGATCGAGATTTGGCTTGAGGATGATCATAGTTGTGTTCTTCGTGTTATTCTATGTATTCCACCAAGAATGGTCACAAAGGTTGCTAATGAGTAATGCCCAATTTTTTTTATTCCCATTTGTTTCCTCTATATCAAGGTAATCAAAATCAGTTTGAGGCCGTTCTGTGGTTTGTATAATTAGAGTGGGCCTTTGTGTTTTTGGGAACACCCATAGTCGTTATGGTTCGTGTCATCTTTGGTTTGTGTGAGGGTATTGATTTGGACTAGTATAGTTTGGGTAACTCATCTTCATTATGATTTGTGGTGTGGTTAGTTTTCATGAGGGTTCTCCATCTGGTGAGCGAGGTGTGCCAGAGGAACCTGTTTTTGAAGGATCTTGTTTGTCAATATCGACATATAGTTCATTTGACTATTCTCTTCCGTGCCACTAGATTTTCCAGTTCGTGCATCCTAAGACACCTTGTCTCATCCCTCCAATGTACTGCTATTGTGTTAACATTTGGGTCACTGGTAATGGTTTAGAAAGAAGTGTCGTTCGAGGAAGGAGTTCGGATTTGGGGATTCTCGTGTTAGACTATGAGTCATAAGATTCTTCAACCATCAGAGCCCCAACCTTTGGTCTCGAGGTGAAGCTTGCACACAATCAGGGTGTCTATGGAAAGTGTTATCCTTTTTTTTCTTCTTTATCTTTTTTCATGGAATAGAGATATTCAAGGTTTCCTTGTTCTAGTTTTCCCACTATTTTATGTTCATCTTCTGCTGTAAAAGTTCGATAGACTTATTTTTTCATGGTAATAGTAGTCACACTCTTCTAAATATGGCCTCTATATTTGTTTTTTTCTTTAAAGTGTATTTGTCCTTGTGTGGGTTAGTACAGGTTTTATTAGTGATCGTTGGGAGATGTGAGGTTTTTTGGTGTTTTAGATCAGTATGTGAAATTCTTAGTTAGACGGAGTTAATATAGGGAGTTCCATGTTTTGACACCTTGGTATTTCGGGAGGTCTTATAGTGGGTTTCTATTTCTTTTTTAGCGTTCATGCTCAACTCATGTGGAGAAGTCAGTATGTTATCGTTGGGAGTTCCTATGTTACCCCCCCTTGGGTTGGCATGTGTGGGTTTTATAGATTCTGTGTTAGACGAGTTATTTTGCTTGGGAGAACTCCCCTGTGTTTTGTCCTTATTTTATGTCAGTGTTTCTTTGTGAATAGTCGGGTTTTTCTGGTGGAGTTAATGGTCATAGGTGGTTCTTGGCCTCTCTTGGTTTTGAACGGGCATGGACTCAATTTTGGTTATCCATTGGCTTGGTGGATTTCTGGATGAAGAATTTGTCTATGGTGGGGAGAATTGTTGTACCCCGACCCTATTAGTTAATATGTTTTAATTATTTTTAATTATAATATTATGTTTTGGGCCCTTTTTCACTATTTCGTGGTTAGACCACACCTTTGAGGGTAACTGTATGGTTCCCACACGGATACCCAAGTGGGTTTGACTAATGGAATGTAATTTTCACTTGGTTTAGAGACACCGCGTGACAAGCATGCAACATAACCAAATAAGCGGTCAGTTTCAGGTGGCACTGTTTGAGGGTGGTTCGCTCAACTGCACGCTTGACAACAGGCCACTTGTGCGGTTGTCTGATCTATAAATTAAAAAAAAAATATATAAAAATAAAAGGATAATACTTATACAATAGAAGTTGTATTTTTATTTCAAATATGATATTATTATTATTATTATCATTAAATTTTTTATTAATGTTATTGTTATTAATGTTGTTAAAGATACTATTATTAAATATTATATATTGTTATCAAAATTAATATATATTATATATATATATAATATACTATTATTATTTAAAAGAATAGAATTATTATTTGAATAATAATCCTAATAATAATAACAATATTATTATAATTATTTGTAAAAAACAAAAACCCGAAGGGGGTGTCGACCCCCCATCCTTATGCGCGTTGTGCACCTGTAGGCCACATCTTCCTTGTCCAGTAGGCATGAAGCTGGACCCCATGCTCTCGGGGCGACAACCCTTCACCTCCCCCCATCTGTTTTGCGTGTGACGCAGGTCCTAGATCCCCCTCCTTTTCTTTCACCTCCTACTTCCCACTAGAACCCCATACTCTGGCTACCCTTCGCTCTGGAAGCATGACCTTCCGGAAAACTCTCATGCTTCGGCCGCACTACTCTCTATCATAAACACCCCTCTATCTCCTCTTTGGCGGACTTCGCTCCAATCGAACCACCCTCTATGGTATCCTTCTTGTCTATGATTTATCATTAAATTTTAGGGGATTTTCATTGAATTTTCCAAATACTTATCAAGGGGTTTTTATTTGTGTGTTTTTCTACATTTTTAGGATGTTCAATGGTTCTACAAAGTTATTTTCCCACTTCCATTGAATCATGATTGTATGCACGCTCCTTCGAGGAACATGAATTCACATATTTCATTTCCAGGGCACTCCACTAGTGGTACTTCCCTTCAATTTAGTTTTACAAATTTATTCATAGCTTCTTTATTACCTTAATTGGCCTGCTATAGTGTTCTTGAATATTTATGAATTTGATAAAAATAAGTTTTGAGTCAGTTCCTAGTTTAAGTCTACATGCGTCTATGATGATTTTCATGTATATGTTTCAAATCACGTTTTGATAATTTTTAAAATATAAATCGCATCCCTATGGTATCCTTGTATAGATTTTTTTGAACTTTTGGCATTGATGGAATTGGTTAAAATTGGTACTTGGTGTAATTTTATGGGTTTTCCCTTAGTTTTGTTATATAAAATTGATGAAAATTTTATTTGGGTTTTACTTGTGAACTTTGTGATTTTTTAGGTTTGGGTTATAAATTGTATATTGATTGCTTTGTTTGGCATAAATTTTATTTTAGGGATTTGTGGAGTTTTGAAGTCCTAGGTATTTATAATAGGGAGTTGCGGTCTGTTTCAAAGGCACACACAAATATTCCCGGGTATGTATATGTATATATATATGTATATTCTATGTGTGTGTCCCCTCATAACCCAGGAAAAAGTGAATTAGTTTAATGATATATATATATATATATATGGAAGTGTGTGCTTATGAGTGAGTTGTTGTTTGAGTTAGAAAACATGGAAAGGCCATTGGCAGTTTTATGTCCCCAATTGAGTCTTATTGTTTAATTACACCTCTATTATACCTATTTTATGATGTGATTATTGTTTCTGTCTTGTTATGACTGTCAAAATATGAGTGTTTATATTGAATGGGGTAAATTTCTCAAGTTAATATACCAAGGATATTTATTTTAAATGATGTATCTTTCCAAAGTGGGATTTGGGGCCTTCCACTAAATTGTTTGGTCTGTTTATAATGTTGTTTATAATGTTTTTAGTCTGTTTATAAAATTTCATGGTTTGTTTATAAAAGTGTTTATAAATTTGTTGGAATGTTCATATAAATTTTTAACCAACTATTTGCCTTCTTTATAAATTCATTTATAAACATGTTGGTATGTTTATGAATATATTATCAAATTTTTTAGTCAGTTATCGTTTAAAGGCAATTGGAATTTTTTGGATTAAACCATTGAGTGTCTCCTAAAAGTGTTGGGGTGCCACAATCTGTTGTCACATCCATGGGTGCACTAGGTGCACCCATGAATGTGACGTCAAGTGTGGGAAGTATTTTAAATTGACATTTCCTTTTATTTTCTGTTTTCTAAATGGTTCATGCCTTCCTGATGAGGTGGTCTCTTTTGTGTGGTTCTAAAAGTGGTTTTCAATGTATTCTATAAGGTTTGGTCATTTGGCCTTAAAACATTCTTTGGTGTGAGTATGGAAAAAACCATGCTCATTAGGATTTATAAATGTAGAAGTAGTAATGGTAAGATATTTTGGGTAAATGGATTTAGACATGTCGACTTAAAGTCCCATTTGACAATTTATGCTTTAGTGTAATGTTTGTGTTGATTCTTTAAAATGATAACATTTAGATTATTTTACGCCCATTTGAAAACATTAATATTTTTGAATTGTATCAAATTGTTTTAATTCTTTTGTGGAATGATTGCTCGATTGGGGCATTATTAATGTGAAATGATTGAATGTGAATTTAGGGGTGCGTAAGTCTAGGTGTAACCCTTTATGGGTGAATTAATAAGAAGCATACATGTTTGGGGAAGGCAAGTGTAGTGAGATGAGTCATGCATATGAGGGACTTCCTATATACATAGTATTATTATATCAACCATAGGTACTTGGGTTTCTTTAAGATGATCAAGTGATGGTTGCTGATTGACCCCGATTAAACGAGTTTGTACCCGCTAGATTGGTTGTTAGTCTAGGCGGGCTTCGCCACTGGATAGTTCCGTTATTGGGTGGCCAATTGGTTTTAGACTTAGGATATTCACAATACACCGATAGGTGTTTCTAAAACAAAGTATGTCTAGGGGTCTTCTATGGATATTTAGGATCGCGCATTGTTTGTATTCACTTTGCTTGTTTTCCTTCATCTATACTTGTTCTTTTGAGCTTATATTGTCACCAGTTTCTTTTTGCAAAACCATTAGTTCCCTTTTAGGATTCTGTTTTCAAAACTATAATTTATTTATGAAAGTACACGTGGTGTTCGTTAGGTTTTTAAAATGCGTAAATGGTATTGTTTAATTAAAATATGGAAAACCTACTTTTATAATTGTGTTTCAAACTTGTGTTAATGGTTTGTTTCGGTAATCGAGACATTGGATTCTATTGTTTATCTTGGCAACCCTACTGGGCATTTTAATGATCTCGCCTACTTTATCATTTCATTTATAGGTTTCCTTTACTCAGGTTCAATTGGATGAGTTTCTCATCATTGGTTCAAGGTTGGTTTGTTTTTGGGTGGTGACCAAGTACGTCACATGGAGGTATGTTGAGTTGTTCCATTAATTTTTTTCTACTCTGCGAGTTTAGAATTAATAGTTCTATTTATTTTTTTATATATTTATTTTTTAACCAAATCATTCTAAATGCTTATGTTTTGATGCCCGAAACTAGTTTCTCGCCCGTGGTGATCGGGAATGACCCTCAGGATGTTCAGTGGGATAGCATGATTGGTTGGTTCACAGTCGACCTAGGGATTATAGTGAAGAAGGGTGAAATTATAATCATAGTGAGGGTAAAAAATTTATATTAATAAGAATCCAATAGGACATAAAATATAATAAAATGAGTATAAAATTTTTAAACCAAATACTTCATAACAAATATCATTTTTTTGAGTCATTACAAAAATATTGGCACCTCATAATACATGAATAAATAATAAATATAAATACATTATCCATGAGGGCATATAATTGGCATACGAAATTGAAATGTGATACACATATAAGAATAAAAAATAATTTCCATAGTATTTGATGATTATTTCTTAAAAATCATAGAAAAATGGGTTCACCCCTACCCTATGGCCATAATAGTAGTACTAATTCACACCAAAGAGAATCATAGAGGAAAATTCCCTTACAAAACCGGGTACTCTCCCCATTCCCACAATTTATATATTGTGTGACATAAGTCATTACTGATGGAATTGGACGTATATATTGATACTACCAATATCAAATGTGAATCTATTTATATGTTTTCTACATTATTAAAAATGATTCACCATATCATAACTCATTAAATGAAATGGGCTTCATAAATATTTCATCATATCATAACCTATGTAAAAGAGACGAGTTTCAATATAATTTCATTATTTCGTCAACAAGTAACCCATGGATAAAAAATGTGTATCATAATATATTTTTCATTGTATAATCTAGGGAAGATAACTATGTTTCCAGAACATCGTGTCATCCTAAACTATTTTAGGAAATAATTATAATGGAATCCTTGGTTCACATCCCCAAAAATGTATAATACATATAAAAAGATGACCCGTTAAACGTAAAATGATAACGAATGAATATTTACTGGGTATATATCATGAATAAGATATATTTTATTTCAAAATGAAATTTTAAAAATTATTATTTTTTAAATACTTATACATAAAACCAAACATCAAAAGTTATAAAATAATCATTAAAAACATTTAAAAAAATAGTGATGAAAACCGCCCTTCAAAAATTCAGAAACTATTTTTTAAAAATTAAATCTTATTAAAATAATTATCATCGAAAATAACAATGAAATATTATAAATTATTCATCTGTGAAATTAATGGACATGATGGTGTAATGTTCCCTCCATGTCTTACCCGTTAATAAAAATATTTCTTCAATGTTTTCTAATAGTCCAAATGTAAATTTTTTTTGAGAAAAAAATAATGAGTACTCTAAAAAGAATTAAAAAATTAAACAATGGGTAATTATTTAATTTAATAAAAATAATTTAATAAAAAAAATTAATAAAATTTAATAAAATATTTTTTTTAGAGAAAAACATTTTTCTGACCAAAGAGAGAAATAATGTCGAATTTTCCAAATAATATTTCTCAATGAGTGTACATACCAATGATTCAAAAATGGTTCTATTAAATGAAATTTTTTTGAATTAATATCGTTTAGTGAAATTAATTATTTTCCCTGAGATAATGATCATAATAGTTTTTCACCGACAAAATCATCAACAACCCTACTAAAAGATGGGGTGTAGCATAAAATATTTACAACTTTGGTAGATTTCAATCATTATACCCATGAATTAATAACAAGAAATTAATAAAATAAAATAATTATAATAACAAAATTTATTATATACCTTGACAATGGGTTATTATATAATACTTGTGAAATAATATAAATGTGTGAAATAATGTACATCTCAATGAAGGAAAATTTAGATGAAAATCCATTTCAGGTTTGGTGATATTTTAATTGTAATTAACATGTAAGAGTGATCCTAAACTAGACACATATAACCCAAAATATATTTGTAGATACATCGTAATAAAAATTCATAGACATTATATAGCCCATATAAATAAAATATGTGTTGAATATTTCGTGTATCTCATATAAGTAAAAAGTGAGATGAAAACAACATTCTGTAATTCTTGACTTGCTTCGTACTCATAAAAATATCCAAAAAAATAAATATAATATTATTATAAATCTATTATAGAAAAATATTTATATATGAAATCCCATATTTGATTTTTTTATTACCTTTATTACACATTTATTAACAATTCTATGTGAAAATTTCTTTTTAGGAAATATCTATATTTAATTCTATATTTTATGGATTTCTTTCTATTAAATATAAAATGGTACAATAATCTAATAAATTTAGAAAATCTTTCTAAAATAATATATTTCATTTAAATATATATTTAATTTAATCCATAAAATTTATTGGTAGGAAATGAATTACAATGCTCATTGAGACAGTAGGTCATACCTACGCACACATGATGTTTACATTTATTTTTGAATTTAAAAAAGGCAAATTAAATGATATATATTATCAATTTAAATTATTTTTTATTTAAATTAAATAAAATATGATAGTTAAAATCATCTTTAATACCTTACATGTATTGAGTAAATAGATTATATCACATTGTGAGGCAGTAATCCACTGTACACAAGAACAACATTATCATATTCCCAAAAAAAGGAAATAATGGGGGTATTTATGATATAAGAATTAAAAAATAAAAATAATATCATAAATATAATATAAAAACTGTAATTCCATATATATAACCACCATTAATAGGTGGTAATGGAAAAAGGATTTCATTGGTTCACGAGGCGGTATTTTCTCATACACACAAATAATGATTTTGTTACCCATTTGATGTATTTGGAGAGGGATTCAGGTCATTATCATAATATAAAATCATCATTGTATACATAACATACCAAGGATACAATATAATAGTTGTTCAATAAAAATTTATCGAGACTGAGGAATAATCAAAATTAAAATCTCAATGATTAATATTACCTCTTCATCAAATATACTCCTAAGGAGTGCATCAAAAAACTTTTGTCGTAGAAATTGCATGAAAACTATGTCTTCTATTTTGATAGGATAGATTTATGGATGTGGATTCCTTATGTATTATCCAAACCTAAAGGGTTTTTAGGAGTAAAATTTTGAGGATAGGATGTTTCCTTTTATAAGTTTGAAGAGGACATAGATATTATTTTTGAAAGCTATTGTGTCCACACACTTTTTTCATATGTTAAGAGGATTCAAAATTCAACCTTATTGAATATTATAAGTGGAATGTTTGAACTATTCCCACTAAATGTTTTTATAAATGTCTATTAGGGTTTTAATCATTATGTTTTATGTTTATCCCCCCCCTATATAACGACCCATACTTTACATACATTGTTAATACTTCAAAATTGAAGCACACTTAGTACAACATAAGACAAAACCACAAAGGACCGTATAGGTATAGTGTCTTTAGAAACTGGGAAACATAAACAACTGGTTCATAAATCTTCTATAGTGTCTCCCATTTATTTCATCATATCTAGGGTCCCTTTTAGCATATTCTACTTAATATCCATCTTCCTGACCTGGGGAAAAGAAAACATAAAAGGGTGATCTCAAATGCTCAGCAAGGGAAAAGAAAGGATATAAAAATCATATCATATCTTTTTGAAAATCAAAACCTGCAAAAGAGATCATAATATATTATCATGGAATAAATCATAGAAGTGAAAATTAGATCCCCATAATCATAACATAAAACTTGAAACTTTGTGGCATGCACACATAATCATGGAAAATCATTTCTTGTTAGTCATGACTCATTGCCAAGACTATCTTAGTGGAAAAAGTCCCTTTCTGAACCGAGTCACCCTTGTTCCAGTCCTATTTCACTGAACCGGTATAACCTACCATTCCAGCCATGTCAATCTCATGAGATATAAAATCTTTACCCAATGCATTGGAGGGAGATATAGGTCCCACCCATCTTATAATGAATCCTTTCTTATGTGTGCCACATAATCATACATCATCGCATAACACATGTAACAAAAATTGAATTCTTGAAACATCATGACATCATAAATCAATTCATATAGGATAATGGAATTCATAAAAATAATTCCATCACAACATGATCAAATCAATTTAATAATAGGGATAAAAACAGAACCCTTTATTATCTTAGATGGAAAATAATTTTGATAAAACACTTAAACTCCATTCTTGAGGAAAATATCCTTTCTTCTTCAAAAACATTTTTCCTTTCATAACATGTCATAAAACATTAAAATAAAAGAAGTTGATTAAAAATAAACTTGAAAACTTGTAAAGGAAGCTTCTTGGAAATAATGTTTTAAAAATCCATTCATGCCGTATAAGTTAAAAAAAATATTCTTCGTACTTTTGTCGGAAAAGTCAAAAAGTACCTCGTATGACAAAATATTCCTTTCATAGATATTACTAAAAACTCACCGAAGGGTAAAATGGATTTAAAAAATTGTTGGTGGATGTAAATAATATTACATATTGATGAAACATGGATGTGGATGATAAAATACACCCCAGTAAATACTTATGAATAAACAATCTCGGATAAAAATGAGATTGTGATATTTCCCTTACCTTAGGTCCAATTTGCTTTGTACGTGTCCGAAACTCCTGTATAATGGTTTAAATAATGTTATTGACTTATTCCAGAATCATACATATTTATATGATATCATATATGGTAATATTCTTAGCTTCTTGATAGTAATATTTCATTGTTACTTGTTACTCGGGTCTTTATTGCCTTTTGTTCTTATGCGTGTTTTGCCGAATACATTCTTATTCTTCTTTTAAGGTTATAGATACCTTATATCCAGAATGGTATTAGTGTAAAATATATCATATTTTTTCATTCAATTTATATAATTACTATGTAATGATGATCATGTAGAACGAGTCGCATCACATCGTGGAGACGGTATTCCATACGTACGCACGAGTGATGATATCGTTCATATGATCGTGGAACTATATTGGAGTATATATATATTATTTCAGTATCAATATTACTTTATAATAATCATAAATAGTTACTCATTACACCATTATACCCATCCTTGTAAAGTGATGGTGGAAAATAGATTACACCACGGCATGGAGACGGTATTCCGTACGTACGCACGCGCGGTGATTTCATTTTTCCGTAGGATGGATAGAAGGTGAATTAGGGTTGCTTCATATTTATAATAACATATCAGTATGTAAGTAACACTGATGTTATTACTTTATCATGAAACAACTAAAGAAGAAGAAGTTGAAGAAGAAAGAAATTGAAAAGATCGGTAATGGATATTACCTCTTCTTTGGAACGCCTCTTTGAATCCTCCACGTAGGGAACTATGATTGGTCATTGAAGAAGACCAGGACCTCTAGGATTATTCTAGGGAAGTGGAGAGGAGAAAATGACAGGGGTTGGCCGAGAATGAGTGCTCAAATTGGTGTGAGGAGGAGGGGGAGGAGGTGCCCCTTTATAATGGAGGAGAGGGGCACCTTAGGAATATCTCAAAATATTATTTTATATTAAAGTCAAAATCGGTTTATAATGGTTCCAAAGGGTCTTATTTCGAAGATAATGTGGTGATGGGTCGAATTCATATCAAACAATAGGATTTAGACAAGTTTATGGTATTATTTTAACCTAATCAATTAGATTTTACTCTAAGTTAATTAATTTAACTTTTTCCGTGTCTTTTTGTTTTCTTTCACTATATGGTTAATACACTTACTATAACATGCCAAACGAACCCCAAATTGTTTATTATTAATATATATATCCTTATCTAAGTTATTTGTCCGAATCATAGATTTTTAGGAATAAAATAACAATTAATAATATAATATTTGATTTAAAAACTATTTTGTGTCAATTTTGACACTATTTGATATATGATTTTTTTGAAAGTCATAACAGAATTATATGTTCAAAAAAAGTTGATTCAATCAACACTAATATATCATAGTAACCTATAAAATTATTTTAATTCATAAAAAGTCTCAAATTACATTTATTTTGGTGTTTATAACATCAATTATGTCAATATTTCATTAATAAGATTATTACTGCATCATCATTGTGTAATAAATAAATTAAATTATTTAATGTCTAAAAATTACAAATAAAATACCATTATGTAGGAAATATTTTTAGCTTTCTAATGAATATTTATAGTCGAATTTATCTTATGTATAACCCCATATTAAAAATGATTTACTTATTAAACTTTGATTTTAACTATTTTAACCCTTCTTTAAATAAATTAATAATAAATGTCCTAATCTAATCCAAGTGGGCCTAAATGGTCATATTTTATTCCTAAGTTTGTTTTTGGTCGAATTACACTTGTCCAACAGAATTAGGACATGTGTTAGGGTAATATTAATATCATATTTACCCTTAGTTACCCTATTTATTATTAACCGCGGTAAAAAAAGTAAAAAGTTACTATTCACCAAAAAATTATTTTTATCTCATTGAACCACATTTTACTTACTGATATCAACCGTGTCTTTCTGATTTTCGAAATTCCATTCACAGAAGCGGTAAAATTATGTTTTATTCAAATTCAGTTTTTAACCTACCACTTAGTGGTTTCACTATTCATCAAAAAAATTGAATGTTTTCAGAAAAATACCAAAATTTTACCCTAGGCTAATTTCGATATTCTGAGTCCAAAAATGAAGTCCATTTTGAAAAATAAAATTTATAAAATTTCAAAATGTGGTTATTACTATTCATAACGGCTAGTTTTAATAGCATATTGTTGTTTAGTGAAACTCGGTATTGCGTACGACGCAAGCTATCGAGGAAGGTCGCAATTGCGTGTAAAGCAAGCCAAGCAAGTGTTGTGTAGAAAAAGATTCCTTTGATGATTTATATAACATAAATGTCTCGGGTGTTACATTCTACCCCCCTTAAAAAGAATTTCGCCCTCGAAATTCATCACTTTGTAACAAACAGATGAGGATACTTCTTCCTCATCATATCCTGAAGCTCCCATGTAGCTTCTTCAAGTTGGTGGTTCCTCCATAAAACGTTCACCAATCGAGTGGTCTTATTTCGTAGGACTTTTTCGCTACGATCCAGAATCTCTATTGGATGTTCTTCATAAGAAAGATCTTGCTCCAGCGGTACAACTTCTGAGCTGAGTATATGTGAAGGATTTGGAATGTACTTTCTCAGGAGAGATACATGGAACACATCGTGAACTTGAGAGAGATTCGGTGGAAGCACCAATCGGTAAGCTACCTTCCCAAAACGATCTAGTATTTCGAAAGGACCGATATATCTAGGGCACAACTTCCCCTTCTTTCCAAATCTCATAACCCTTTTCCAGGGAGATATTCGTAAGAACACTTTATCACCCACTTCAAACTCTAGGTCTTTTCTTCGGTTGTCGGCATAACTTTTCTGTCAACTCTGAGCTGCTCTTATGTGTTTTTGAATAGATCTGACCTTTTCTGCCATTTCATCAATGAGATCAGGTCCTAATAGCTTTCTTTCCCAAACTTCATCCCAGTAAGTTGGAGTCCTGCATTTCTTTCCATAGAGAGCTTTATAAGGAGCCATCTGAATACTGGAGTGAAAGCTATTATTATAAGAAAAGTCCACCAAAGGTAGGTGTTGATCCCAACCTCCTTTGAAATCCATAGAGCAAGATCTCAACATATCTTCTAGGGTTTGAATTGTTCTCTCAGACTGACCGTCTGTCTGGGGATGATAAGTAGTGCTGAAACTCAACTTTTTATCCAGAGTATGCTGAAGACTTCGCCAGAACTTCGAGGTAAATCTCGGATCCCGGTCAGATATAATAGAAAGTGGTACTCCATGCAATCTTACCACTTCCATTACATATATCCTGGCAAGCTGATCTAGAGAGAAATCCTCTCTAATAGGAATGAAGTGTGCAGACTTTGTAAGACGATCATCTATGACCTAGATAGCATTATTGCCTTTGGATGTTTTAGGAAGTCCTGTGACAAAGTCCATAGTGATGTTTTCCCATTTCCATTCGGGTATGGGTAATGGTTGTAACATCCCCTTAGACTTCTATCTCTCAGCTTTAACTTGTTGACAAACCAAGCATCGAGAGACATATTCAGCAACATCTCTTTTCATGCCATCCCACCAGAAGTACTCATTCAGGTCCCTATACATCTTCGTGCTTCCAGGATGAATAGAGAATGAAGAACTATGAGCCTCATCCAGCAGCTCCTTCGTTAATTCGGGGATGGAAGGAACAGAAACCCGATTCCTGAACTTTATTATCCCATCACAATCAAGGTTGAATTCAGGAACATTTCTCACCTTCTTTTGTAACTCGACATCTTCTTTCTATGCCTCTTTAATCTTCACATGTATAGATGGTTGAACATTCATTTGAGAAAGATAAGATTTTTCCCCTTCCATTATAATTCCAAGATCCATCCTTTGTAAATCCATAAATATTGGATCTTTTTTGATCCTCATCATGGATAAACTAGCATGGTCTTGTCGACTTAATGCATCTTCCAACTTGTTTGCTTTCCCAAGGTGGTAATGGATTGAGCAGTCATAATCCTTAATCAGCTCCAACCATCTTCTTTGGCGCATATTCAGCTCCTTTTGTGTGAAAATATACTTTAAACTTTTATGATCAGTATAAATATCACACCTTTCACCATAAAGGTAATGCCTCCAAATCTTTAATGCAAAGATTACCGCAGCCAACTCCAAATCATGTGTTGGGTAATTTTGCTCATGGATTTTCAACTGTCGTGAGGCATAAGCTATCACCATATCATTTTTCATAATAACACACCCCAATCCCTTCTTGGATGCATCACTGTAGATCACAAACCTTTCTCCACTACAAGGCAGTGTGAGCACAGGTGCACTGGATAACCTTCTATTCAACTCCCTGAAATTCTCTTCACATTCCTCTGTCCAGACAAACATAACTCCTTTCCGAGTCAACTTGGTTAGTGGATTAGATAATCATGAAAAATCCTTTAAAAAACGTCGATAATATCCAGCCAAACCAAGGAAACTTCGGATCTCAGTTACTGTTGTTTGTCTCGACCATCTTTCGATAACCTCTGTTTTTGCTGGATCTACAGATATCCCCTCTTTTGAGATTATGTGACCCAAAAATGCAACTTTTTGAAGCCAAAATTCACACTTGGTAAATTTTTCATAAAGCTTCTCCTTTCTCAGGGTCTTCAATATAATTCTCAAGTGATCTTCATGCTCTTCCTTGCTCTTTGAATAGACAAGAATATCGTCTATAAAGACTACCAAAAATTGATCAAGATAGTCTCTAAAGACTCTATTCATTAGATCCATGAAGATAGTAGGGGAATTAGTAGGACCAAATGGCATCACTATAAATTCATAGTGTCCATACCTTGTACGGAAAGCCGTCTTTGGTATATCCTCCCTTTTGAACCTTAATTGATGGTACCCTAAACGAAGATCAATCTTGGAAAAGTACTGAGCTCCACGTAGTTGGTCAAATAAGTCATCAATGCGTGGGAGAGAATATTTGTTCTTGATAGTGATCTTGTTAGGTTTTCGATAATCAATGCAGAGTCTCATTGATCCATCTTTCTTCTTTACAAATAGAACAGGTGCTCCCCAAGGTGACGCACTAGGGTGTATGAATCCCTTATCAAGATTCTCTTGGAGTTGCTTCTTCAATTCCTACAACTCAATTGGGGCCATTCTATAAGGTGTCTTTGAAATAGGCAAAGCACCCGGTACGAGTTCTATTGAAAACTCAACTTCACGATTTGGTGGAAGACCCGATAATTCCTCCGAAAAGACATCATCAAACTCCCTTACAATGGGCATATTCTTAATCATGAGTTTCTCACCAACCATTTGAGATAAATAACCTTCATTTAGTGGAATCAATACCCATAAGATGGAAGAAATTTCAACTGGAAGGTTATGTTCATCCTTGCATTGGTATACGATCGTAGATTGATCTAGAATATGAAATGTGACTTCCCTTCTTTGGAAATTGATATGAGCTCCATGTAGAGAAAGCCAATCCATGCCAAGAATCACATCAAATCCCACTAAAGGAAGGATCACAAGATTAACAGGAAGCACTTTCCCACAAACTTCGATCGGAGAAGAATTATAAACTTTTGATGCGACTGTTGTGCCATTAGGTGTTGTCACAGCTAACTCAACATCTAATTGTTGATGTAATACGGTGATACCCTTAGAAAATTCTTTAGAAATAAAAGAGTGGGTGGATCCAGAATCAAATAAAACATTTGCTACTTTAGAGTGGACGGTAAGTGTACCTTTCACCACTTCGTTATCGTACTCCAAATCGCTGATAGAAATTTCATGTGACTTTCCTTTGTCTTTAGCCTTAGGATTTTGTTGACGTCGGCCATCATCATCAACCCTTGGATTTGGGCATTGATTGGCATAATGCCCCATCTCCTTTCACTTGAAACATTGAAGTGTAGTAGGTTCATTCTGTGTATCCCTTCCTTTGTTTGCGTCATTAGAAATCTTCTTCCCATTATCACGGCATTCAAATGCCCGATGAACTTCTTTTCCACATTTAAAACATTTACTTGTCCCTTTAAGACAACTCCCTCCATGTTTCTTTCCACACTTTTAGCATAAGGAAAAGCTCATCTTCTTTTCCGTGTGCTCTTTAGATTTTTCTTTGAATTCCATCTTCCTCTTCTTATCAAACCCATGTGACTGATGGGTTACTCCAATCTCCATCTCAACTTTGAGAGAACATCGAACGATTTCCTCATAGCTATTGAAGTCCCTTATGGCTAACGCCCTTCAAAGACTTGGTTTTAAGCCACTAAAGAATCGATCGATCTTACTCTCAGGTTGGATAATAATACCAGAAGCGTACCTTGCAAGTCTTGTAAAATTTGCTTCATAGGTACCAACAGATTCATTATCCCTTTTCTTCAGTTCAAGGAACTCTTTCTCCATCTTTGTTCGGAGAATACGAGGGATGTAATTATTGAAAAATAAGTTCTTGAACTCGTCCCATTCCATAGACTCAATTTCATCCCTTTTCCTCGTATTCTTAATAAGATTCCAACATTGATCAGCATCTCCTTCCAAACGATACACTGCTAGGATGACTTTATCATGTTCAGAACATTGAAGAACTGAAAATATCTTTTCAGTAGTACTAATCCATTGTTCAGCAACTAATGGATCAGTAGACCCGCTGAAAGAAGGTGGACGCTGCCTCATGAAGGATTCAACCGAATGTTGCTCCTTCTTTTGCTCGTTTGGAAGTCCTGCTTGATTCATAGATTGAGAAAGTTGTGTGAGCATGGCTACAAGATTTTTCATTCCAGCTCCCATATCGTTTGGTTGATCAGGGGGACAATCATTGCATTGCCCATCGCATTCCGCATTAACACGGTTCCTCCGGGTTCCAGCCATTGACTAAAACCAAGAAGAATAGTGTGAGCAACACTAATTATAATAGGAAATCCACATAATTCAAGAATAAAATATTCATGCTTAAGGTCTTATCCTAGGTTATTCATGGCCATTTCTAAAACACTAAGATTGTGTTCTATTCTTACACTTATCCTTAGGGTTCTTACTAAGGCTTTCACATCCTAGTTTCCAATGTTTGACTATACCTTTCCTCTGATACCAACTATAATGGTCTGGAATTACTTCCAGTGGACTATAGTTGATACCTATCAGGGCACTCCATGGGCGGCTACACCCCCTGGGCGGGACACACCACCATCCCCAGTGGCAGCCATTTCCTCATGAAGCCCTTGGGCGGAGAGCCATGCTTCGTCCAACGCTCACATGTTAGAGTTCCCAAGGATCGGATACATTCCTACCTCCTTTGCCTCTGATACCAACTATAACGACCCATACTTTACATACATTGTTAATACTTCAAAATTGAAGCACACTTATTACAACATATGACAAAACCACAAAGGACCGTATAGGTATAGTGTCTTTAGAAACTGGGAAACATAAACAACTGGTTCATAAATCTTCTACAGTGTCTCCCATTTATTTCATCATATCTAGGGTCCCTTTTAGCATATTCTACTTAATATCCATCTTCCTGACCTGGGGAAAAGAAAACATAAAATGGTGAGCTCAAATGCTTAGCAAGGGCAAATAAAGGAAATAAAAAGCATATCATATCTTTTTTAAAATGAAAACCTGCAAAAGAGATCATAATATCTTATCATGGAATAAATCATAGAAGTGAAAATGAGATCCCCATAATCATAACATAAAACTTGAAACTTTGTGGCATGCACACATAATCATGGAAAATAATTTCTTGTTAGTCATGACTCATTGCCAAGACTATCTTAGTGGACAAAGTCCCTTTCTGAACCGAGTCACCCTCGTTCCAGTCATGTTTCACTGAACCGGTATAACCTACCGTTCCAACCATGTCTATCTCATGAGATATAAAATCTTTACCCAATGCATTGGAGGGATATATAGGTCCCACCCATCTTATAATGAATCCTTTCTTATGTGTTCCACATAATCATACATCATCGCATAACACATGTAACAAAAATGGGATTCTTGAAACATCATGACATCATAAATCAGTTCATATAAGATAAAGGAATTCATAAAAATAATTCCATCACAACATGATCAAATCAATGTAATAATCGGGATAAAAACAGAACCCTTTATTATCTTAGATGGAAAATAATTTTGATAAAACACTTGAACTCCATTCTTGAGGAAAATATCATTTCTTCTTCAAAAACATTTTTCCTTTCATAACATGTCATACAACTTTAAAATAAAAGAAGTTGATTAAAAATAAACTTGAAAACTTGTAAAGGATGCTTCTTGGAAATAATGTTTTAAAAATCCATTCATGCCGTATAAGTTAAAAAAACATTCTTCGTACTTTTGTCGGAAAAGTCAAAAAGTACCTCGTATGACAAAAGATTCCTTTCATAGATATTACTAAAAACTCACTGAAGGGTAAAATGGATTTAAACAATTGTAGGTGGATGGAAATAATATTACATATTTATGAAACATGGATGTGGATGATAAAATACACCCCAGTAAATACTTACGAATAAACAATCTCGGATAAAAATGAGATTGTGATATTTCCCGTACCTTAGGTCCAATTTGCTTTGTATGTGTCCGAATCTCCTGTATAATGATTTAAATAATGTTATTAACTTATTCCAGAATCATACATATTGATATGATATCATATATGGTCATATTATTAGCTTCTTGATAGTAATATTTCATTGTTACTTGTTACTCGGGTCTTTATTGCCTTTTGTTCTTATGCGTGTTTTGCCAAATACATTCTTATTCTTCTTTTAAGGTTATAGATACCTTATATCCAGAATGGTATTAGTGTAACATATATCATATTTATTCATTAAATTTATATAATTACTATGTAATGATGATCATGTAGAACGAGTCGCATCACATCGTGGAGACGGTATTCCGTACGTACGCACGAGTGATGATATCGTTCCTATGATCGTGGAACTGTATTGGAGTATATATATATTATTTCAGTATCAATAATACTTTATAATAATCATAAATAGTAACTCATTACACCATTATACCCATCCTTGTAAAGCGATGGTGGAAAATAGATTACACCACGGCGTGGAGACGGTATTCCGTACGTACGCACGCGCGGTGATTTCATTTTTCCGTAGGATGGATAGAAGGCGAATTAGGGTTGTTTAATATTTATAATAACATATCAGTATGTAAGTAATACTTATGTTATTACTTTATCATGAAACAACTAAAGAAGTAGAATTTGAAGAAGAAGGAAATTGAAAAGATCGGAAATGGATATTACCTCTTCTTTGGAACGCCTCTGTGAATCCTCCACTTAGGGAACTAAGATTGGTCTTTGAAGAATACCAGGACCTCTAGGATTATTCTAGGGAAGTGGAGAGGAGAAAATGTCAAGGGTTGGCTGAGCTTGATTGCTCAAATTGGTGTGAGGTGGAGGGGGAGGAGGTGCCCTTTTATAAGGGAGGAGAGGGGCACCTTAGGAATATCTCAAAATATTATTTTATATTAAAGTCAAAATCACTTTATAGTGATTACAAAGGGTCTTATTTAGAAGCTAAAGTGGGTATGGGTCGAAATCATATCAACAAATAGGATTTAGACAAGTTTAGGGTATTATTTTAACCTTATCAATTAGATTTAACTCGAAGTTAATTAATTTAACTTTTACCGTTTCTTTTTGTTTTCTTTCACTATATGGTTAATACACTTACTATAACATGCCAAACGAACCCCAAATTGTTTATTATTAATATATATATCCTTATATAAGTTATTTGGCGGAACCTTAGATTTTTAGGAAAAAAATAACAATTAATAATATAATATTTGATTTAAAAATTATTTTGTGTCAATTTTGACAATATTTGATATATGATTTTTTTGAAAGTCATAACATTATTATATGTTCAATACAAGTTGATTAAATCAACAATACTATATCATAGTAACCTCGAAAATTAATGGAATTCATAAAAAGTCTCAAATTACATTTATTTTGGTGTTTATAACATCAATTATGTCAATATTTTATTAATAAGATAATTACTCCATCATCATTGTGTCATAAATAAATTAAATTATTTAATGTCTAAAAATTACAAATAAACTACCATTATGTAGGAAATCTTTTTAGATTTCTAATGAATATTTATAGTCGAATTTAACTTATGTATAACCCCATATTAAAAATGATTTACTTGTTAAACTTTGATTTTAACTATTTTAACCCTTCTTTAAATAAATTAATAATAAATGTCCTAATCTAATTCAAGTGGGCCTAAATGGTCATATTTTATTCCTAAGATTGTTTTTGGTCGAATTAAATTTGTCCAATAGAATTAGGACATGTGTTAGGGTAATAGTAATATCATATTTACCCTTAGTTACCCAATTTACTATTAACCGCGGTAAAAAAAGTAAAAAGTTACTATTCACCAAAAAATTATTTTTATCTCATTGAACCACATTTTATTTACTGATATCAACCGTGTCTGTCGGATTTTCGAAATTCCATTCACAGAAGCGGTAAAATTAAGTTTTATGCAAAATTCAGTTTTTAACCTACCACTTAGTGGTTTCACTATTCATCAAAAAAATTGAAAGTTTTCAGAAAAATACCAAAATTTCACCCTAGGCTAATTTCGATATTCTGAGTCCAAAAATGAAGTCCATTTTGAAAACTAAAATTTATAAAATTTCAAAAAGTGGTTATTACTATTCATAACGGCTAGTTTTAATTGCATATTGTTGTTTAGTGAAACTCGGTATTGCGTACGACGCAAGCTATCGAGGAAGGTCATGATTGCGTGTAAAGAAAGCCAAGCAAGGGTTGTGTAGAAAAAGATTCCTTTGATGATTTATATAACATAAAAGTCTCGGGTGTTACACCCTAAATCCATTTTTACCATTACTGTGGTTAATAGTTTTTTAGAATTTTTACATTTTATTTTGGTAAAAATTATGTTGAGGATGTGGAATTTCATCTCTTTTCTCCCTTCTCATAAAAGATTTTTGGGCCTAATGTGCATTCTAAAAAATACACATCCTTATATGACCACTCTTATCCATAAGAAATTTTACGAGATATAAATTAGTTGGTATTTAATATATAGGGGTATTATTATGAACATGCTATGTATGATGATATTGAAGAAGACATTATAGAGATTATTCATTTGGTACAAAATGAGTCACATGTCTCAGATAATGTTGATGTACTTTTTAGCTCAATGACACCTCTAATGAATATAGATCTAATTACTCCAAATATTATTGTTGTTCAGGCTCATGGATTGAATAATATTTCATCACTATGTGATATAGGAGCCATTGACATAGAGGTGATTATTCAATTAGAGCATCAAGAATTGGGAGACGCCTGAGTTCTGGTAAAATCAGTTGTTTCCTTAAACAATGATTTTACATCTTTGGATAATGGGGTTGAAAAGTCATTAGTTAATGGTTGTGTCATCATCTATTTAATTCATTTTTATCTAGTACCTAATGGGATGGATTAAAGGACTCTTAGGTCCTTAAATATGAATAATTTTAGAGGTAATAATGGGTGATTAACCCCAGTGTCATGTACAAATGAAGAACCTTTTTTATAATTTTCAATTAATGCACCAAAATTAGAGAGCTAGGCCCCTTAGGCTCAATATTCAGAAAAAAATCATTTTATATTGGGATGGATGAACATAGAATAATTATCTCTCCCTGTATTTACAATATTTAAAATTTAGGGTTTCATTTATTGGATACTAATATATGTTATGCTGATGTTAAAATTTTATGGGTTATGGTTCGCTCTTCATTTGAGGATCCATTCTAAGTATCCTCCACTAATCAAACAGTCACTTGTTCTTTTAATTATATGTGTATTCATTAGTGTTTCTCTTACAATTATTATCATAATAGGTATTATGATTGTTGTATAAAATGGATGGAGATTAATGCATTAAAAAATATATTTATCCTCACTTTTTCATCCATGGGTATTTTAACTCAATTTTGAATGATGATGAGAAATTTAGTCCTATGACCCGATCCACTTCCTCAACAGAGTCCAGAGATTTCATTTAATATAATAATTTTATTGGGATAAATGCGGTCAGAGACATGTACATGTGGTATAGAAAACACCTCAGTGGTATGGTTGATATAAAACATGTCATAGACATTACTAAGGATATTTTCCTGGATACATGGGACAATATATCTTGTACTACCTATTCAAGGCTTAACATTGATTATCATCCAATTTTTCATGATTTTGTGATCATGGTTTTGAATCCAACATTATATTTCATATTCAACAATTCTTGGGAGTCTTATTCAGAATTTGGTTAAATTGATCAAGATATTGGTAGCTCTATTTATTTTAGAGATGATTCATTATCATCTATTCTCAATCTAAATTTGGTCAATATAGGGTTAAATCTTGGATAAATGATTAGTTTTGTTCTCTTGATGGTGATATTTCCCCCCTTCATCTTTCCCATCAACCAATACAATAGAAAAATACCTTAAATGACTTTTTTTATTGCTTTATGAATGAGGGTGAGGATTCACATCAATAAAATAATCTTCTTAATATTATTTATTCAATGAAACAAATAAATTTAAATAAAAATGTATTTAAATATTGATATATGTTCCATGTTCATCATTTCACTCAAATGAGAAATTAATATTTTTAGGACATTATCATTTCTATGGTGTGGTTATCAAAATATAGATAAATGGTAGGATATCTCTAATTATGTGGTCTTGTATTATAAAATCATTTTAATGGTTTTTTTGTTACTTATTATCCTAGGGATATTATAATTCTACAACTTATCAATCCAAAATATAATATGGGGCTCATTAATCTTCCATTGAATTCAAAGACTATGTAGGCAGTATTTGGTCTTAATTCTGATGGATCTCATGTCTTAGATGGATTTTCAAATTTTTATCTTATAATAATATTTGTAGATCATTCAAGTGGTTTTTAAGGATTGTACTCCATTTTTAATGTGTGTTTCTCTTCCATGAGGATTAAACACTCAATTTCATTAATTTATTCCAATAGTGTAAAATTTCATAGAAATTCATATCCTATGTCAAATTACATTGTTGATTACCATTTAAAGAAATAACAGTAATGTAATGGATAACGTGTTTGTATCTATTTGAAATAATATTGTTTCTTTCAATCATATGGATTCATCAAGGGAAAGAATATTCAAAATTTCTTTGTAACTGATTCATAATTAATCAATCTTCTCAATAATCCAGTTAGAAATGGAATCATATACCTCAAAAAAAGACATCATTATGTCATTGGAAAATATGTATTGGACCTTCATCTGTATGGTTCATGAATATTTTGGGATTGAGAGTTCATTTATCAAATATATGAAAAGAATACTGGGCTCGATATTATATTTCAATTCCTGATAATGGTTTCTCTAAATTTTATTTTTACATCTCCAAAGGTGTTAGATATGGTGATCAACTCTCTTATATTATTTTCCTAATTTCATAGGTTTATCTTACTAGGATTTTCACCATCGTGGTTTCTAAGGGAAAAATGAAATACCATAATTTTGGTAGGGTTCTTTTTGTTCCTTCCAATATTTTATATGATGCTGATATTATCCTCTTCTATAGTGGGGATGTGAAAAAAATTAGTAATATTAGGAAAAAATTATTTCATTTTGAAGAAGCATCTAGTCATGTTTTTAGTTGGAACAATACTTTTGTGTACTTTTTTATGGGATCAATTCTACAAGAAATATTGATAGTATTGGTAATTTGGGAACTTAATAGGGGTCATCCTAATTATTTACCTTGATATATCTATGTTATTATTAGGATAATGACTTTATATATTTCTAGTATCATTATTCATATTAGAAATTAACTTTCATCAGAGAATGGTATGTCTCTTTTCATGTCCGGATGTATTAGTTAGTTGGAATCCATCATCACTACAATTTATGACTATTCATTTACTTTATATGAATGGGTTGTTTCAATTATTAAAATTATTTTCATCTCTATTAAAAATTTAATTTGGAGTAGTAGTATTATTGAATGATGGTTATCCACTATGGTAATGAAAAAATGTTTCATGGATTATGATTCTAGGGGTGTTGGTATGAAAATCCCTCTATTTTTAATCAGTCCAGGCACACACATTTAATATGTAGTTTTGTGAATAGTAAGTCTGTGTCACATTACATCCTTCATTAAATATTTATAATGAAACAAAATAATTTCAATCTTCTTCATATGACTTCGTCTTATTTAATTTCCCTCAAATCCATCATTTGTACTATTGATTTTCATTCATGGTTTTTTGTCTTTGAGAATTCTTCTCTGAATTATTAGAGACCAAATTGGATTAGATATCCACTTGTGGAATACCACATGGATAATGATGTTAATAACTATTTATCTATCCCAATTTTACAACTATCAAATAATATATATTCTCTTATAGATGTTATTAGTGATACTATAAAAAGGTATTGATTCTCACGTGAAACTAGTTTTTGGATTTGGGAAAATGGGAAAAATGGTATTTTGACTTCAAAATAAATTTATTATTATCCTAATAGATTGGATTCCAATTGTAGTGTCTTGGTAAAATATACAGGGGCTTTATTTGTCCATCGTGGTCAGTCCTCATCTAGCATTTGGCACATGATAAGTTGTTAGTTGATCATTTTAGAAAAAATTTTATATTTCATTGTGTTCATATTGTTGCTCTACCATAACACATTTATGATAATAAACATTTTTTCTTAATTTTTTTCCCTACATCATCAATGTGTAATTCCTTATTTGAGATGTTCGAGATCCCATTTCCCTATATATTCCTCATATCTGACATCATTAAAAGATAGTTGTTGATACTATTATTCCCTAAAATATTGAATTGTCTTTTGGGTTTTAATATAGAGTTAATTTTCATCATCTTGAATGATCCCAAAAAATGGTTTGTTAAATTGTTTATGTTTTTATGTCTAGATGCATTGTATTAAATTTTTTTACTTATCAGAGATGTTAATCCATTGCAATGGTTTTCTATGTTAACTCAATTTACAATCTATAGGTATTAAATAATATTGGTAATATTGATATATTATGTCCTCCTTATGGAATATTAGATGTTTTTTTATTTCACCTTTCGTAGTGAGGATTAAAATTAACACAAATGGTTTTTAAAGGGGTAATTAAGGTCCTTCTAGTTATGCTTCTATTTTCAGAATTCATCATGAAGACAATTTTGGCTATTTATATGGTTCTATTATTTTTCTTCCACACTTTAGGTAATAATTATGGGTTTTATTTAGGGAATTTAACGAGCTTCAAATTTTTAAGGTTTTAATATTGGGTTGTAATGTGATTATTGTTTTATTGTTCAAGAAATCAAAGCAGGTTATAATCCTAATTTTTGAAAGTCATGTTTTTAGATGATTATTTTTTTGGACTACCTCTAATCCATTGATTAAATTATCACTCTCATGTATAAGGAGGAAAACTCATTTGAAATGGTCTTTCCAATAAGGATTATAATGGTAATAATTTTTCTTGTTCTATTCAGGTTCTTGTTGATCATTTTCCACTTCCTGATATGGCCAAGTGTAAATTTCTTTTTTCTGGACTTTTTTAATATCATAATTATATTAGTAATTTAATATAAATGTTCATCCTGGAATATCCTAAAGAAGTATAATATTTTACAAACTGATAGAATATAATTTTTAGAAAAACATTTTTTTATGATGATAATTACATTACCAAAAATTGATTTGTTATTTACTAATACATTATCAATAAATTTATATTGAGTTGGAAATTTATATGAATTTTTCATAATTTAGTTAAAATAATTCATACCTGCTTATTTAATGGATATACTATAATGGTCATATTTAGATTAATATTATTTCGTAGTCCAATAAAGCTTGGTGTCGTGTTTTGCACACACGTTAAAAAAAGGCATTATTACATATAACAAAAGAAAAATACAGTGATTCTTAAAACATTTAAAATATTATATATATTTGAAAAAAATAAATTTCCTTAAATACCATGGTTTTTACAAAAATATGAATGTACAAATATTTTTTTATATAATTTGTATATATAAATACATAATATTTTCAAGGAGGCAAGGTGTATAACCAAGTTATCCATTCATAATTATAATAGGTCCCATAAATCTCATCAAATAAGTTCCCAATAAGGATGTATAACAAGTTATTCATGTTTATAAATTATAACCAAATCTAATTACGACCATTTCTTTCTTGAACATGTCAATTGATTTTATTCATTTGAATCATGAGGTTATATATGTAATTCTATATAATTCAAATAATGTATCTCTCTAGGTTTACTATACAAAATCATCATCATAGGATTCCTTCCAATGTGTTCTATATATATAACCCATGTATCACCCATGGAATGGAATAAAGTAATTACTCTTTACACTCATCAATGTTTCAAACAATTGAACCCTATATTGATCATGAAATGGTATAGTATCATTACCCTATGATCACATCCATTGGAATCCATAAGGGATCATAGAATTACTCATTGAATATTATTAATGAATATTCTCAATAATATCACAAAATATGATTTATGAAAGAAACATTATATAAAACCCTCCATATATTAATTAATTTAAAAACTGTTATTTATTATTTATAAAATTATCATCTAGGGAATTCTAAATTAGAACCCTCGTATTTCCCCCGCATATCTTGTGGGGTTGTCAAAGTTTTCATTTACCCTATATCATTTAATAATTACGTTTGTGAATTTTGATATTTTATTTCATAAATAAACTTAATATATAAAAAATAAAATAAATGGGATATTCACATTCCCACCCATATCCCTTAGAAAAATTAAAATTAGAATTTATTAACAAAGGCCTACTCAAGACATCATATGTTTTACATTGATTTCATGGTAATGAAGAAGGATCATATTCATTTAATATTATCACCCCTATAGTATATATCCCATAGTGGTAGGAAACATATTATAACAAGACTTAGGTTTCTATGAATACCCAATGAATGAGGTTATGATTTTTTTTAATTAGTTTCATTTTGTGGGCGTCACATGGATGATCTTGAGTACAGAATAACAACACATAGTATAAAAATTGAGTCTTTAAGGAAACATAAATAGACAAAAAAATTTAGATGTTTATAACTATTCACATCCACATTTTATTATTAATTAAGTCATGAATGTGTAAAATCAATGAAATTGAAAAATGCCAAGAAAATTAAAAAACAGGGTCACATAGATAAATCAATATACAAGGTGAGATAAACTATGTATTGATGAATGAAGAAAGAAGATCTTTCCATAAGTATTCTAATGAAACCAACAAAGAATGATTATGACACCGTATAAAGAAACTATGTTAAATTATATTTAATTGTTTTTAAAGACTTATCCAGTGTCTACGGATTTGTTCTACGTAAAATAAATGAGAAAGGAGGGATAAATTTTTTTAAGAAGACACGAAAGAAATCATAATCTATCTTAGTTTAAAAAGGGATAATTTTTTGGACTCATAGTTTTAGAAAACATTATTCCTCCAACGCACTCCTCTATATACATTAAAATAAACCATTTACCATGTAATGAAATCTTCTAGGATAAGGATGATGGTTCCAAAAACCATGTGTCCCACAAATTTTCAATAAAATTTAGCACGCCATGCTCTGAATAAGACCTACACACACAGATAATCTCATGTAATATCATATGCACAGAAACCATGATTAAAAAAAAGTTTAAAATTATAATTAATTATTCCATTATTCATATGGATTGTTAGGATATTATAATATCCCACCATAAAACTATCCCTCCCTATGTTCCACTTCTGGTTGTTGTAAAGAGTGATTTGAGAATAACTATGACCATTAAAGAACATACATCAACATATCACTCCCATGTCTCATCCAGTACATGGTCATTATTCAAATGCATATATACTAGTGAAATATGCATAGATCATAGTTCCTTATAACATTTATCAATGATACAATTATTTTTCATATCAAAAGATTCATCGAAGTAAAACTAATCCCCATTGTGTAAAATAATAAGATACATGTGTAAATAATAATAGAAAAGCAATGAAATATATATTATATCATGAATGGAATGATTCCTACGAGTTAACTGCAATCAATAGTGTATTGGAAAAACTATATCTACTTCATTGAATGGATTGAAATATAAATGCACCAATTTAACTTTCCTCCAATTCCATCAATCACCTTATCTTGGTTAAACATGTAAGAGGTCTTGATCCCCAATAGTGAATTATAGAGGTAGCAACTGGTGACTAGTTGAAGACTTATTCTTGGGATGATCTCCTCAATTATTATTCTTGATATGTTATGCACACTCTAATGTCTCATGAACGGTTCTAGGTTCCATAAAAACTATCAATGCTTCCTCTAACCAGAATGAGGGGTGAAAAAAATGGAATTCTGTATAATTCCAAAGGAGCATTCATTTATATTTTGTATTGAAATAATTTTCTATAAGAAATTTGTAATGAGGAAGGCAATTTCGTATAGAACCTAGACAATTGAGGAAACATTCTTGAAACATGTTCTTTGACACATGTGTTATATGATCATGAAACCTATGATTTTATGGGTGATTGGCAGTACTCAATATTACATGTGAACCAATTTCCTTCTACAGACCCTTGTAGATCAAGACATTAACCGAAATAAATATATGATAATATTGTACATCATAAATCATAATTATATATATTAAAAATATACATTCATGCTTTTATATTGATATTAATTATCTTATAGGTTGGAAGTGAGAGTAATTTATTGTCATACCTACGATCACCCATACCACCTTACTGTCTCAATGTGATCTCAATAATCTAGACAATAAATAAATTATGATTTAATCCCATCTACCCATATTAATAGGTATTGAATATAAAATCCCTTCTTGTTGATGGTGTTAATTCTTAATCAACTAATACTTGAAACACAGTGCAATGATTCATATTATATCACATTTCATCCATAACCTCCAATACTATTGGAATATGGGAAGATACATCTTAGAAAGACTAGGATACACTCCTAAAGTAGAGACATGTTATTATTTCATGATATGCCCATGAATTGTTTAATGAAAACATAGATACCCATTAATGAAAAAGAGTTTTCCCCCACCAAGGTCCCAACCAAGAGGTGGTTCCCCGCTTAAAGAACAATTCATTAAGACTATGCCCTCATGAAATTAAAGAAGCCTCATCATAACCCTATACAAAAGTGAAGAGGTCACTATAGTTTCCACGAAGATATACTTCATGCGATTTTTCAATTCATCTAATTTTATCTTGGACTAGAGGGATATAAACAACAACTCAATAAAGGCCTCATGAACTTCCTCTATCTAATACATTTGAATTAGTGTGTCCAAAACATCATTTCAATCCATATTAATATATGAAATCTCAAAATAAATCGTCTACAATTATTCAACCAACTTTTCCTCTATATGATTCATGTCATAATGTTTGAATATGTATTTAGCACTTGTAATATTTGTACACCACAAACCACCATAATAGAATGTAATAGATCTATGAAAAAAATTATGAACCAAATCCTCTATGTCAAGATGGTGCATTTGGTAATTACAATCATGAGCCCAAAATAATTGATACCCATTTTTCCCTGACTCACTCATCCTATGTAAATATTTCTCTTATCATAATAATAGAATCATCACAATAAAAAATATGGAATATTCCCAACACTGAAACAACCGGGATCAAGGATGAATTCAATGTTCCAATAATATCCTCAAATGCCATTTCATAGGATTATTTCCATAAAATCTAAAAATAAATTATTTCAAATCCCATTGGATTCAATTTGGTTCTTTGAAAATTTATATTTAATCACCTATAATGACTATCTATCCCAATAAAACCCATTATAGAAAAGATATTCCTTGGATTCAACTTGGAAACTATACCTCCAAACATCTATATGTAAAAAAGTAATCATTCCTATAAGATGATTTGACTATGTAATTATGAACATTTAAATCCAAAATTGTATTTTTTTCAAGATAAAAAAAATGCCATCTCTCAATTTGTATTTTCTAAATGATCTCTAAATTATTTTCAGGTTCAGTTTGTTTTGAATAATACAACAAGATATCTTCCACTAGGACTACCATTAATGAATACTAATACAGAAAACCCAATTCATTAGATCCATGGAGATTGGGGGTGACTCGGGGAGACCAAAATCATGACCAAATACTCAAAAGAACTCATAAATACTATGGAATTTTATACATGGAATGATTAATGGTGTCACACGCACATGTTGATATCCTAACAATAATAAGATCTTTGAGAAAACTTAATCTCACCATATTTGGTCAATGAGGATTCCAATTGGAATATGTTGATAATGGTTCTTCTATATATGATGATTCAACTAGAGGTAATTGAATAAAATACTAGGGGTATAGTCCACATTCTCGGGTAATATGATGTGACAACACGATGGTGAAGTAATAGACCATATAAAACCACAAGTTTCAAATTCCTCTAGTTTCTTCTTTAATTCTTGAAGTTTAGTAAGTACGACAATATATGAATGAATGGATATAGTTTCTACTCATAAAAGTATATCAATAAAAAACTGTATATTTCCCTTTATGAGGTAGTACAAATTATTCATTAGGGAACACATCATTGAAATGATTTACTATAGGAGGGAAATCTACATGTCACATTCCTTGATTTCTTGTAAAAATAATAAAATATGATATTTCTTTTTCCCCATACAACATTGATCTAGTCTTGATATAAATTTATAGACATCCCATTCACCCTAGTTAATATAGATACCGTACTTAAGAGATGTCAATTGATGTGGCCTTAAAAACACATGTTTTACCACATCTTTTTAATTAATTTTTATAAATTTAATTAATTATTTTAATGCCTTTTAATAAATAATGGTTCTTTTGTATTTTTATTATTAATTTTAATAATTAATCGATTTTTTTAATTAATCAAGTATTATAAGCTTTAAAATAGTTAATTTATTCCTTACTTTAATTTAATAGAATTATTACTTTTTATTTAGTATGGTATCTTTGTTTGTATATCTAATGATTTAACATGTATTATTCAATTAATTAGTTTGCTTCTACGCTTTAATTATTTAGTCTTTATCTGACAATGCATGTATTAAAAATTTATTTAATATAACCTAATTAACAGATGTATGTTAATAATTCATTAATGAAAATATTATATTATAGACCTACTTCAATTATTAAATCTCATTAAATTCTATTTCATTAATTAACATTATGGTTTAATAATTTAATTATTATCTGTCTACTTTAAATTAATTGACTTTGTTAAAGTAACTAATTTTAATAATTTTACTTAGTTATATAAATGATTAATTTTACATTAATCTTTTAATAAGTTAGTTTCTTTTTAATTATAGTTTTAATTTTGTAGTAATTTAAGATTTACTTATTCTAGTAATTAATAAATTAACTAATGTTTAATCGGTTTTATAAATTTATGAAAGATTACATTTTATTTAAGTTTTCAATTGTTTTAGTTCAGTTATAGTTTTGATTAATAATTTTGTCTTATTTAGGTTTTAATTAATTTATATGTTTAATTTTCAGGTTCATGATTTCATTATGGTCACAGTGTCTCCATGAACCAGTCTCCTCATGGTCTCACTGTGTCTTTGCTATGGGTTGCTCACTGTCTCACCGTAACCCCCTTTAACGGATGCATCATTTCTCTATGCACCGTATCTTTTACTGTCTCACTGTATTCCTTTAACGATGACAAAACCACCGTGAAACCCCTATTACTGTCTCACTGTTTATTTTCATTACTGGAACTGCAAATTTTTATTACTGTCTCACAGTGAGCTTTTCCACCATAACCCTTTGAAACACCACTTCTTCCTACATTTTCGCATCCTCATTTCACGGTGCCACCGTAAAATCTCTCTTGTTGTCCCAAAATATCCCGTACGGTGACACATAAATCCATCTTCCACTTTACTACCTCAACTACACACCATTTAATATCTTCCACAATATCGATTTTCTCTTCCAACCCAACATCTACGATGCAGTTTCCTAGACTAAGCCGTAGGCCGCGTCAGGAAAAGTCGTTGAAACCCACGAGCGAATAAACGCACTGCATGGGGATTTCATTTCTTCTTAATCGATGTCATGCCATCAGAATCACCCTCCGCCTCACCTATTCCATACCCACAGACCCAAATTCACAACGAGATTCACTTTTTCATATCCTAAATTCCGACCAAAATATCAAATTACCAGTTGAAGTCAAAAGGTTAACCTTGAACCCACAATGTGCCATCTGTAGGTCAAACCGCTTACTTCATCCGTCGAATGAAGAAGAGGAGATCATTCTTACTGGAGCCAATGCCAAGATAGGAGCTTCCAGCATCGTTTAAAGAAGATGAAACTGACCCTCCCTGTTGCGCCATTGAGGGAGAACTACAATCCGACCGTCGTGCTGGAAAAAGTGTCCAAGCCACCGTTTTTGAAGCCTGATTCATCGTCGGTCGCTAAACACCACCGGATAGAGGATACTTGATGTCGCGCTGGATGGAGGCACTGGCTTCTTGAAGAAGAAAATCCTCCCCCTTATTCCGATGATTTGGGGAGAGGAGTTGGTGTATATAAAAAAAGTAATCAAACTAAAACTAATAAAAAAACTAAAACTAAAATTTTAAATACCTAAATTTAAAATAACTTAATATAAAACAATATCAATTATAAATAAATAATCAGTATAAAATAATTAACTTATAAAACAGAATTAATAATTTAATTAAATATTAACTAAGATAAACTAATAAATTAGAATTTATTTATTAATTATAAATTAATTTAATGTGGCATACTAAATAATAATTTCTTATAATTAAATACATAATAATTTATTTTGAACTTAAATAAGTTAATATAATTAACTAGTAAATGATTTAATTTTATTAAATTAACAAATTTTATAATTAAAAAGTAATAACTTAAAATCAATAACATAATTAATAATTATATTATTAAATCTTTTACGACATTAAGTAAACTAATGTCTTTAATTATGAATAATTATTTCTTCATTGTTTTGTGTGTGTTTCTTGTGAAGGATCATTCAGGGGACATAAACACGTCCATATTCATCTAACTAACTCACTAGAAGTTAGTAATGAGGGAAATACTAGTGCGACGTGCCTGTCGTGAAAGAATGCATGTGTGCAGGGCACAACTGAGGGACTTCGGAAGTCGGTTGAATTGATTGGTGACAAGAAGTAGAAGACGGAGGTCATAAAAATAGAGTAGTAGCACAATTTTGAAGCGGAATCTCTCTTTCTTCATTCCACGTACATATCCATTCGAGAGCAGACTCCGAGGAGCAGTACAAGAGATGAGCGAGGGACCAAAGAGCCCGAAGGCAGGGCAACACTTAGAGAGCCCTTCTACCTCCTTCCATTAATTCATGTACTCTATTTTCTTTTTTTTAATTATAGGTGTCATTATGAACATGAGATGATTTTCTATCTTAGGATCTTTAAGTGTTGTTGGTTTATCTGTTAAATTCATTACTTCCTCTTTGATTGACAACATAATTATTCGGCAACATCAATTCTGATGTTAAATTAAATTGTTCACACCCTTCTGTAAGAAAATTCTTAATTTCAAGATCAATTGGAGATATTGAACTTGATCATCATTTCTTTGAAGCGTTAATGTCATTACAGTTGGAGTTTTACGTCGAGTAAAATTTCAACTGTGTTTTTATTTTTTTAACAGACGATGACTCTTAGAGTGGCGAACTCTAAAATTCATGCCACTATTTGATGTGTCTTCTGGTGGGGAAGATATATCAACCAATTTCTAATGTGTGATTCAATTAACTTTAGTGGGGAGTTATCCTTTTACCCATTAGGTTTTTAATTCTGAAGAAAATTGTCAGTTTTAACTCATTGTCTTCGCAACTTAGAGTTATTTTTCTATAATTCATTAGTTTAATAGTACTTAGTGTAAGTTTTTGTTTCTTTGTAGAAAATCTTTTTTCCTCATTCTGTTTCTATTTCATCAATAAAATAAAAAAGATGAAAAGTAAAATGATGTTAACTTGCTTCACTGCTGACAACAGTGGAGTCTATATTTGATTAAAACCTAGATTTCTCATTTGTTTTCTCTAAGGATCGACCCTACACTACTATACTAGTGTTGGAGTAATAAATGTAATTTTGAGGGTCATGATGACCTCCATATTTTTAAAAATTTAGCGATGTTTCCAGGGAAGGTACACACTGAGAGTCTAGGGTTTGAAAAATAAAAAAAATAAATAAAATAACATTTAAAAACAAATCCTATATAAAAAAACTGCATTGACCTGTATCTGCTGCTTTTGTTGTTTGGAAAAAAAATATGTTCAAATGTGCAGCCTTGTGGGTTTAAACTCATTAGTTTTTAGATTAAAGGAATTTTAACAGCATTAGAACCGGAATCAATCGTGACTTTTACTTTGTCTGTTGTAGAGATTATGGACATACTTTCTGGCAGTGTTTTTATAACCAGCCACAACAGTACCATCATTTTGAAGAGAATGAGAAAAACATTGAATCTAACTTTGAAATCCTAGATAAAATTGAATTAATTGATTCTAAATTGGATTCTAGGGTGGATTTAATAAACATGTGGTTAACTAAAACCCATGAAATTAATCTTAGAGATTCTCAAGAGCAATATCAAAGAATGAAAAGATTGGAAAACATGCTCTTGGAATTAAAAAAGGGTTAAAGAACAAAAAAATTTAAAGAAAAAGAAAACAAAAATGTGTATAAAAGATTTGAAAATCGAATTGAAGAAGAGAGTGATAGTGAAACTGGGAAAGAATCCATTCTCTTTGAAAAATAAGATTTTATTAGACTTAATTTGGAAATAACTAACTCAAAAATTCAAGACAATCACATTGAAAATCCCAAAAAGAGCTTTAATGGTTTTGAGTTGGAAAATTTTGAAGATGAATTAAAATGGATTGAAAATGAATGTACAGTTCTCTTCATAATTATTACATTTGAAAAAAATCATTGTTTTAGAATATTTGAGAATGAAGTCACTTGAGTTAAATTTAATCTTGAAACTAAAAATTTGAATGTTAAAAACTCTTTACCCAAAAGTACTGAAATTCTGAAAATTGAGCCTGAACATGATATTGGGTATAATTTGGATGAGAACATTAAACTGGATGACAAAGAATCAGAAATTTTTGAACCTGAACTAAAAACTTATCTTCCATGCTTTGAAAATGTGAATCCAATAATTTCTGAATTGTTGTTTGATAATGAGGAAGATAGACAGATTTTTGACGAATGACTAACTGATGAGTATTCATTTCCCTATTCTCATTAGAATCAATTATCTAAATCATTGTACAATGAAATGGAAAGTAGTGTTAACCAACTTGAGGATAATTGTCTTAATTTGAACATTCTGGAAACTGAATTTATTGAAACTAAATTGTACAATTATTCCCCTGAAATTTAATTCAACACTCAAATGACATAGTTTTAGAAAATGAGCCTTTTGATCATGAACATGAAAAAAAGGTTGAGCGCACATTAGATGATGGTTGTAGAATTGATTTGATAGAAGCAATAGATGTTCAGTGTGAGTTAATAGTTGAGTATCTTTTAAAAGAGATTTGTAACATTTTTAAACCTCAATCTTAGAATAGTGATAAAATAAATTCTCTTCCCTATCTGTCAGTTACACCCTCAACTATGAAGGGTTCTCATCCTTTTCATGATACTGATATTAGTTTAAATGGAGAATTAGAATTGAGTTCCGTAGTACATGATTATGTTCAGAACTTTATTGAATCCCCTCTTAAACCTATTATTCAGTATTTACCCATTTTCACCCTTGATTGTGAACCTTTAAGTGTTGAGGTTAAGATAGATAGCTCTGAGGTTAATGATACACCCTTCGAAGCACCTATATCTATGTTGTCCCTTTATGTTTATTCAAATCTTGAAATGTCTGAACTTATTTCGGAGGTGGACAACACTATATCTACTACTATTAAAGGGTGCTACATAGGGGTTATTTTAGGTTATGAGAGTTTGGTTTTAGTCTACTTTTGTTTTGGATCCCACAATTTTCATTGTTCTGTTAAAAACATATGGTCCAAGCACATGTGGTGGTTCCTAGTAAGGAAATCACATCCACCTAGTGACTTCAGTTAGTTTCTAGGTGAGTCCGGCTGAGGACTATAAACCTAGTGCTGCATGGGAGGCAACTCATGGTCTTTGTTGCGTTAATAAATAAAATTTTTTCAATTAAATAAAGTCTAACTGAGGACTTTAAAATAAGTGCTTCATGGGAGTCAAACCTTGCTCATTTTTTTACATTTTTGTACTGTTTTGTGCTGAATAATGAGAAGCTTTTCAGCCAACTGTAAGCTATTTATCTGCTAGATTTTTGTTCCTGGTTTTCATGTTTTGTGTTTTTAGGATGCCTCTGCTTTGTAATAATGGATTTTAATTCCCATGATCATCCCTGGACAAGAACTTAGTCAGGGAAGTACTTCTACTTTTTTCATATATTTCGGCTCCTGTTTATGATAATAAAATTATTCTTCTTGGGTTGCTACAGAACTAAAAATTCTGTTTGTATAAAAAAATTCTGCTACATATTTGTAGAAAATCTGCTGCATAAATTACATAAAAAAAATTCTTTTTCTTGTTTTTTTTCACTACAAAAGTCTATTTTTATTAAAAAAATATGCATGTGTCTATTTTTGTGAACTGAAATTAATTTTTTAAAACCCATTAACTACATGAAATTAAGTGTGGGGGTACATTCTTGCTGGTAGTAGTGTTTTTCATTAGAACTGATTAGTATATGGGGTGTTTAGAATGAATCTTTCTGTTATATTGAACACCCATTTGAATCATACTTTGTTAAAATTCTTACACCCAATTAATTGTGCACCCACACATTATATACTTCTTTTGAGCTATATTGAAAATTCAAGTCACTTTAATGTTTCTGTCTGGATACGAACCTGCTGATTATTTATTCATTGTGGAAAACAATATTTTTGAACATCAAAGAGACCCTTTATACATCTCATTAATCTACTTAATTGAAAATCTATTTTGATCTTCATTTGTTTAATTGTTCTTCTCCACATTGAAGTCATCTTTTGGGAAAATGTTGGGTTTTAAGTGTGGGGGTGGGGTCCAATTTTGACTGTGCTTAACTGTGCCTAATTATGAGCCTATCAATTCCCATTGCAACTCAAACTTTTTTTAAAAAAATGGTTCATTTTTTTAAAAATTCATTCTTAATTTTAGGCTTTAATCGTTTCTTAAATGAGTTTTGACTTAGGAAAAATACATTTCTAGTAGATAATATTTGTATTGAGTCTAAAGTTAGTGATAATGGATGATTTTTGAGTGATATTTCATAGTGATTTAATGGAAATTTGGTTTGGGGACTATTTTGGAGAGTGATATGGGTAACCTGTTAGTGGAGTTATGATCATAACCCTTTGAACTGGAAACTTGATTCTGATTCTAGGGGTCTCATTTCATCTTTTAATTATTTAATGTAATCCTATTAATGAGCCAATTTAAATGTTTTTCATAGAAATATTTTTAAACTGGAGTAGTTTGGGCATCTGGGATCCCATGGTGAGTCTCTGAGACCCAAGATGTTGGGTGCATTTTTGTTTACTAAAATCCCTCTATAAACATTGAATAAGTGAGTTGCACAGTTCTTAGCACAATGATACATGGCTTGGGAAAAATAAATAAAGTGTTTTGGGTCAAAAATGATCTTATTTGGGTGAGGGGAATGATGAAGTCCAAATGAAGAAGGGGTCAATTGGTTTAAATGGGTGTCATTTTGGATGTATTATTAAGATGATTCAAAAAAAATAAAAAATTTAAACAAAAAATAATTAAATTAATTATTTTTGTAACCTAGGATTCTGTCAAAGTACAAAGTTCCTTGGTTATGATTTTAATTCCATTGATATTTAACCTCATGTCTCTCTTGAAATTGGAACCTGAGTTTGGATTGAAGTGTGTCACTAAATAGTATCACAAATGAGGCATGACATCTTCATTACTTGAGGATTCATAGTTTTCAAGACTACCTTTGAGTATTTGTTCTAGGAAACGTTTATATGAGCAAATTTTTCTCTAAGCCTGATGAAAGCCTTGATGTCCTTTGCTGAAAGTTCTGGACATGTTACATCTTGAGAAATTAAATAATAACAATTTTTCTATTTCTTTCTGATAATAAAACATGGTATTGTTTGAGGACAAACAATGTTTAATAGTGGGGGAATTTGATGTGGCCTTAGAAACACATGTTTTTCCACATATTTTAAATTAAATTTTATTAATTTAATTAGTTATTTTAATACTTTTTAATAAATAATTGTTATTTTCTATTATTATTATTAATTTAAATAATTAATAAAAAAAATTGTAATTAATCAATTATTATACACTATAAAATAGGTAATTTATTCCTTAATTTAATTCAGTAGCATTATTAATTTTTATCTAGTATTGTATAATTGTCTGTATATCTAATGATTTGACATTTATTATTCAATTAATTAGTTTGCTTCTGAACTTTAATTATTTATTCTTAATCTGACAATGCAAGTTTTAAAAATTAAATTAATATAACCTAATTAATAAATGTATTTTAATAATTCATTAATTAAAATAAAATATTATAGACCTACTTCAATTATTAAGTATCATTAAATTATATTTCATTAATTAACAATATGGTTTAAAAATTTAATTATTATCTGTCTACTTTAAATTAATTGACTTTGTTGAAGTAACTAATTTAAATAATTTTACATTGTTATTTAATTGATTAATTTTACATTAATCTTTTAATAAGTTAGTTGGTTTTTAATTTTAGTTTTAATTTGGTAGAAATTTAAAACATACTTGTTGTAGTTATTAATTAATTAACTTAAGTTTAATTGGTTTTATAAATTTATCAAAGTTTACATTTTATTTACGTTTTCAACTGTTTTAATTCAGTTTTAGTTTTGATTAATAATTTTGTCTTATTTATTTTTTAATTAATTTCTTTGTTTATTTTGCAGGTTCATGGTTTCATTTCAGTCACGGTGTCTCCACACAATAGTATCCTCATGGTCTCACCGTGTCTCTGCCACGGGTTGCTCATGGTCTCACTGTAACCCCCTTTAACGGACGCATAGTTTCTCCATGCATTGTATCTTTTACTATCTCATGGTAATCCTTTAATGGTGACACCACCACCGTGAAACCCCTATTATTGTCTCACCGTATCTTTTCATTCCTAGCACCCTGACTTTTTATTACTGTATCACAGTGATCTTTTCCACAATAACCCTTTCAAACACCACTTCTTCCTGCCTTTTCACATATTCATTTCACAGTGCCACCATGAAATTTCTCTTCTAGTCCCACTGTATCCTACACGGCTACACATAAATACATCATCCACTTTACTACCTCCACTACAAACCATTTCAGATCTTCCTCAATATCGATTTTCTCTTCCATCCCAACATCTGCGAAACAGTTTCCTAGACTAAGTCGTAGGCCACGTGAGGAAACGTTGTTGAAAACCACGAGCAAATAGATGCACTTCAAGGTGATTTCGATGCCTCTTAATATATGTCACGCCACTAGAATAACCTTCTGCCTCACCTCTTCCATACCCACAGACCCAAATTCACAATGAGATTCACTTTTTCATATCCTGAATTCCGTCCAAAATATCAAATTACAAGATGAAGTCCGAAGGATATCCTCAAACCCAAACTGTTCCATTTGTAGGTCAAACTGCATACTTCCACCGTCGAAATGATAAGAGGAGGTCATGCTTTCTGGAGCCGATGCCAAGCTGGGAGCCTCCTGCTTTGTTCAAAGAAGATGAAATTGACCATCATTATAGCACCATCAACGGAAAACTACAATCCGACTGTCGTGCTGGACAAGTATCCAAGCCACCATTTATAAAGCCTGATCCATCATCGATATCTACACACCGCCGGAGTGTGGATTCTTGATACCGCGCTGGATAGAGGCGCTGGAATCATGAGGAATAACCACCCCCCCTGTTCCGCAGATTTGGGGGGAAGAGTTGGTGAATATTAGAAAAGAAATCAAACTAAAACTAATAAAAAAAACTAAAAATCAAATTTAAAAAACCTAAATTAAAATTAAATTAATGTAAAACAATATCAATTAAATATTAATAATCAATATAAAATAATTATCTTATAAAAAAGAATTAATAATTTAATTAAATATTAACTATGCAAAACTAATAAATTATAATTTTTCAATTAATTATAAATTAATTTAATGTGGCATACTAAATAATTATTTCTTAGAATAAAATACATAATAATTTATTATGAACATAAATAAGTTAATATAATTAACTATTAAATGATTTAATTTTTTTAATTAACAAATTTTATAATTAACAAGTAATAACTTAAAATCAATAATATAATTAATAATTACATTATTAAATCTTTTACGAATTTCAATAAACTAATGTATTTAATTTTGAATAATTATTTATTCCTTGTTTTGTGTGTTTATCTTGTGTGGGTTCATTAAAGGGACTTAAAAACATCAATATTCACTTAACTAACTCACCGGGAGATAGTTACGAGGGAAATACTAGTGTGATGTGCATGTCGGGAAAGAACGCACGTGTGCGGTGCACAACTGAGGCACTTCTGAAGTCTGTTGATTTGGTCGGTGATAAGTAGTAGATGACGAAGGTCATAAAAACAGATTAGCAGCATAATTTTTAAGAGGACTCTTTTATTCTTCATTCCACGAACATATCTATTCGAGAGCAGACTCCGAGGAGCAACACTGGAGATGAGCAAGGGACTAAGGAGCCCGAAAGAAGAGAAACACTTAGGGAGCCTCTCTTCCTCCTTCCTTTAATTCGTGTACTCTATTTTCAGTTGTTTTTAATTCTAGATTTCATTATGAACATGAGCTGATTTTCTATATCGGGAGCTTTAAGCATTGTTGGTTAATCTGTTAAATTATCCACTTCCTCCTTGATGGACATTAGAATTAATCAGCGAGATCAATTCTGATGTTAAATTAAATTGTTCACACCCTTCATTAAGAAAATTCTTAGTTTCCAGGTCAATTGGAAAGATTGAACTTGATCATCATTTTTTTAAGCTTTAATGTCAATACAGTTAGAGTTTTATGGTGAGTTAAATTTCTACTGTTTTCTTCTTTTTTTTAAGAAACGATTACTCTTAGAGTGGTGAACACTAAAAGTCATATCTCTGTCTGATGTGTCTTCTGGCGAGGAAGATATATCAATAAATTTATAAGGTGTGATTCAATTAACATTAGTGGAGATTTATCCTTTTAAACATTAAGTTTGGAATTCTCGAGAAAATTGATGGTTTTAGCTCCTTGTCTTCGCAACATAGTGTTATTTTGCTATAATTCATTATTTTAACAGTGATTAGATTAAATTTTTGTTTCGTTGTAGAAAATCTTGTTTCCCCATTATGTTTCCATTTAATCAATAAAATAAAAAATATGAAAAATAAAAAGATGTTCACTCGCTTCACTTCTGACAATAGTGGATTCTATCTTTGATTAAAACCTAGATTTCTCATCTGCCTTCTCTGTGGATCGACCCTACACTACTATACTAGTGTAGGAGTAATAAATGTTATTTTGATGGTTGTGACAACCTCCGACTTGTTCATCAATGAAGGCCCCTAGTGATAACAATTAGCAATATCATGATATGAACCTAACTAGCTGAAACCGATAATAATGTAAAATCATATCATCTTGAGGATAATGAAATTCCATAAAAGGATAAAAATACCTATTTCAAATGGGAATTCCTTTAATTGAAATATTTACTTGGATTAGGTCCCTGGTAGTGTGTTGATATTCATTAAACCATAGAAGTACTAAATCTATAGGCCTAGCCATTCCAAAATTTTCATTTATATAAATGAATTTTAAGTGCTTATATCAAATAATGAAATCAATAATTTTGATAATTTTATAATAAAAACATGAAATGCAGATGTCTTGAAAATATATTTCTCTCGTATATAATACATTATATGCACCTACCCTGATCCACTACACTAAACTACAAACAAGATACCCTGAGTCGCTCCATTGTGATGGCATTGCATCTCGAATGATAGGATTATATGGACACATCTAACTCATTGTCCTTATTTGATGGTAGATTTTAGTATACAATCAATTTGTGGAAGAATTAATATTATACCCTAATGTGGTTTCAGTGAAAATCCAATTTCCATAGGAATTTGAGGGAAATGTTGGAAAAACCTCAAACGCTCCAAATCATGACACAACCTCTACACCCAAATTGGTCATTAGTACAACATGTGTTCTTTGGGACCAAAATAATTAATTAGTGAAACCAGAAAACTATCAGTGCATTATGTATGATTTCATATACATCAAGGGATAGATCTAAGAGATAATTCATTACTATATAGGAACATATCCCCTATCACAGTTACAAATTTTTGAATCCTACAATAATTTAATTTATCAAGGTTATATATATTATGTGATTCTTGTAAACTATTTAAGATAATTTGGTCATCAAAAAGACTTTATATTGTATAAGGATATGGCCATAAAAATTACATAATATTGAGTTTTAGTCATAATTTTACATTATACTAAATGAAAATTAGTTTTATGTTTAGATTTTTATTGAACTGTTACATAATATATACATAACAAACTATATTCATTAAAAGAGGATACCAATCCAATAGTGTTTATTTAATTTGATTATGGAACATTATAAAATAAAAAAATGATTTATTTGAAAAATATTAATATCACTCAACTTGAATTACTGATTTCTCTTACCCATTCTTTCACCTAGTGAAAAACCTGTAAAATAATCGGATGATCATTAAAATATCACTATCTAAAATATGTCTAATAAAAACATGAAAACCCATTCAGTTTTATTTCTTAAAATGTAATTACGATCCATTGAAAAAATATAAGTACCTAGGGACATATTTAACATATCAATCATACATTTACCCATACAAATTGATTATCCTTTTAGTCAACTTCCATCTCTAGAGTTCACAATGCATTGAAGAGATTTAATTAGGAACAACAATCCTTTATTTTAATATAATGAGGCTTAACGCATTGTATATGGAGATATATGGGGTCTAAAATAATAATATATTGAAATATAATCGGATCAACATATAATAATTAATTTATATTTAACATATCATGAATAAAACCCTTGGTAACTCATTTAAATCCATGTTAAAAATATCGTTATCAAAATAAAACTTTTTCATCAATATGAATTCTAAAATATGGAGACCAAACTCATAGTAATGAAGTAATATGCATAAAAAATTCCTATTTAAACTTATATATGAAATATTCTTGTAATAAAAAGTCATCAAAGTAGTAGAAACTGCTCTTTCCGTAAAAAAATTTTTTTATTTCAAAAATTAGATTTTTAAAAGGATTTTAAAAGGAATTTACCTTATAAAACACATAATATGAATCCATTTTAAAATATATAAGATATGTTAAACCATTAATAAACATATATATTCATTATTAAAAACTATTTGGGAAGAATGTAAATGAAATCGAGTGATTTTGTATAATAAATCGTTAAATCATTTAAAATGATGTTTTTAGTTATAGGGTCCCTTACCTCTAGTAATAATTCCATAAAATGTGATTAGGAATCATATATAATGGTTTTATAAGTGTTATTATTTTCTTATGAAAAAATATCTATATTTATAATTTCTTATATGATCTGTTTATAACAACATGCCACCCTTTTATTGAAAATATATTGCTATTTTCATTATTTTGGGTATGTTCATTTCATGGAATCAGGGCTATCTCATTGTCGATTTTCTTATATAAAATAATATAATTATCATGAAGAGAGAACATATATATAGTTTATTTTAATAAATTATATGTTAATTTAAACATTCAATGATTGTGGTATAGGGAAACAAAAAATAATCATCCATGAAGGTAGTGAATTGACACACCATAGATGGTGATTTCATTATTTAAGAATTAATTGAAATTATGAGATATTTTATGATGTGTATACCGTCATAAAACAAACATTACAGTATATATATGATACTGGAGTTATCATGAATCATTGGATAGGTGATTCTCCATGAGATCCTCCTTTGGATCTTCGAAGATGTATTGTTGTGAGACAAGAAGAAATATAATTTAGAATAGGGTGAGAAGAAAGGGAATTTAATAGAGGATAGTAAATCTCTATGGAAAATGGTGATGAAATTAATTTTTGGAATGAGTCCATTTTTATGATTCATGTGATGACAAAATTAGGTAATACTTAAAATAAGAAAATATATTTAAACAAATATAGGTTCAATGAATTACAAAAGTCCTCCAAATCAAAGGATATCACAATTTCAAAGGAATCATATCAATTTTCATATTTTCTATATTTATTATGATTTTAAAATAATTTAATAAAATATTTTTTGCATGAAAAATATTTTTTTTTTAAAAATACTATTCATATATATAACATTAATACATTAATAAAATTTAAATTTCAAAATTTTTTATTTTATTATATCCTAGAAATATCACATTAAACTATATAATTCATATATTACCATAAAAATATCATATTATAATTATTTTATTATTATTAATTAAGTGATTTTAATTTATTCATTAATTAATTACTTATTATATCATAATATTGAAATCCATTAAGGTTTTTATTTACTCCAAAAATGCAATATTTTATTACATTAAAAATATATTTTGTTATATTTCAAAAAAATGATAATAAAAGAAATTTCGGGAATCCATTTATTATAATATGAATAAAAAGAAAAAACTATATTGTGAATAACTTTTGTTTCTTATAAAAAAATATTATAAAGCTCATAAACTTATTCACGTGGGTCGTAAATGTCAATATTAGAATGACCATATGTTTAATGTTTCATCTTTCTAATATAAAAATTGTTACTCGTATATGGGTTCATTTAATTGTTCTTATAGTATATATGAAAATAATTTTATATATTTTTCTTCTTCTTATGAAGACACTACATCAACATTTCACAACAATTAATGTTAATTATTTCATATATAATTTTTTAGAAAATAACTATAAGAATAATTAAATAATTACATTATTTAAAATAATTTTAAGTTTTAATTAAGTATAAATACTCATATCTATGTTAGGAAAACATCATTAATTTATTAATTTGTCTTTTATAGTGTTGTGAAAGAATTGAAAATACATTTGGATAAGAGTTTAGTTATATAAATATTGATTTCAAAATTAGTATAAAAAAATAATTCATACGTAATAACTACTACAAAACTCATTTAAATAATTTTTATAACTCAGTTAGTATATTTAAAGAACCAAAGTTGACTTTGTCAGTGTTGTGCTTAAAATGCATGGACACTTGCAATGATTTTTAATCATATCTTGAAACACTTAATTTACAAGTTATGAATAATTTTTTTACAATATTTTAAATTATAATATCATAATTTTTTCAAGAATTATTTATAATTAATTTAAAATCATAATAATCTCTTCACGATATCACAAAAGATATCATATTTAAAACAATCTTTATTTTTTACTATTTTCAAAAATTAATCATTTTCATTAAATTAAACAAAATTTTAAAAAAAATATAATTTCAATATGATGAATTCAAAAATTAAATTATTTTTTTCAAAATAAAATTCTAAAATTTAAAAAAAAATTCTTTGATTAATAACTATATAATAAATTATTTATTTTAATAATTACGTTACATAATGAATATAACTGTACAATTCAATGATACTAATAAATATAAAAATATGTTAATCAATTTGTTACTAGGTTGATACATTCTCTTCCCATTATTTATTTAATTCCATGCGATTTTACTCCATTATTAATCTAATGAGGATTTTTTTTCTTTTATTATTTTTAAATTCCAATGTTTCTTCTTCATCCATTTAGTTTTTCTGAAATACCTTATCCTTTTGAATTTATTTGCTCCAAAATTACATCTCTCTGTGACCATGAATTTTAATTGGTTAATCTTAAAAATAATTTTTCCTTCTTATAAGTGAGCTAAATATGGCCTTAGTAAATGAGATGAATCTTCTTTATGCATTCTTAATATCGATACCAGAAAAAAATTATACCTGAGATAAAATCAAGGCTTGGATACCCCATAGGCCACTAGTCTAAATATTTATAAGATTTCATAAGGTTCAAGGAACATTGGATAGAAGGTTCCATTCATACCAAAACACAAAATACTTTTATATGATGATATTATATGGAAAATTGGATCACCTACCTAGAAATAATGGCCTTTCCTTCTATTAGATGGATAAAATTTCTTCATGTTATGAGCATTCATAATGTTTTACAAAATCATCACATTTTGAGGAACTTCCTCTAGTAAATCTGGTACCATTATCCATCATTCCTTTGCCTCACCCCAAAATTAGGGAGTTTAACACCAAATACCATATAATTGCACAATATGTGACATCTGTATACATGAATGAAACCATTTTCTATATGAAAACTCAACTATTGAACGGTAATGATATCAAACACCATTGTAACCCATTGAATCCGATCGAAGCATATCCTCCAATTTCCCAATTGTTCTCTCTAAATATCCAATATGGATTATGGGTTGTTCTAAAATTCAAATAAATTCCCAATGACTTTTGGATTCCTTTTAAAAAGATAAAAAAGAACCTATAATAACAAGTAGATACAATAGAGAGGGTAAATCTTGGTTAATGGGTTATCTCTTTTATATACTACTAACTAAATTTGTCAACTTATTGGGTTTCTCTAATAGGAATAAAATGATATAATTTATTCCAACAATAAAAAATAACAGAAATCAAATTTTTACCTCGATATGTATTTGGTAGTCCCACCATGAATTCCATGTATATGTTTTCCCATTTACAATCTGGTAATGGGAATTTCTGAACATTCCCCTTCAGTAACTACTATTCTAATTTAATATATTGACATGTCAAACATTTCATTATAAATTGAGACATATATCTTTTCATTAAATCCCACCAGTAATACTCTTATAGTTCCATGTATATCATAGTGATTCATGGATGAACATATAAATAAGAACTATGAGCTTCACATAGTAATTGATTCTATATATAGGAATAACTAGAAAAACATAATATCATCCCACATATAATAATAAAATCTTTTTCAGTGATAATATATGATTAATTACATTTTTTAACCAATTATATCTTCTTATATAACTTACAGTTTTCCTTTTATGTGTTCTTTGTTGTATTTAATATGAATGACTGCACTACTAATAAAAAAAAATTGTGGAATTTCCTACATCAACAACATCCAAGATAGAACATTTCAAATCATTAACCAAGGGATCATATTCCAATCCTGACATTGAGAATGTAGCATTGTGTTTCTGAATCAAATAATTAGACTAATTATTTTATATTATTGGATAGTAAATAATCAAGAAATAATAATCATTGATTAGTTTAAACCTTATTATATATCTCATGTTAATTTACATTTTAGTGGATATATATACTTCAAAATTTGTGCTAATTTTAAATTTCAGACATTAATCGAAACAAATATTTCATCCAAATTTTTAATGAAAGAACATCAATTGATAATTTAAAATCATGTCTAGGTTAATTTATCTCACGGGGTGTCAATAGGTATGATGCATGAAAAATTACTTGACAATTCTATATTGGACACAACAAATAACTTTTAAAAAATCATCAATATAATTAATTTAATAATCATTTCTAGAATCCATCGAAAAAATAGAGCATTCTCCACTCTTCATTTAAATTTATCAAAAAAAATAATCACATTACTTCATCCAAATTAAGTTTAATCCTTTTTTAGTTTTCTTTTTTATTTTGATAGATTACAAAGAAAATTTTAAAACAAAACCATAGTTATATCCATCAAATACAAGAAAAATATGAATCTTAGTTAAATTTTTGTGTCTTTACCATTATTCAATGACTTTAATCTTAGTGAATAAATTGTTATTCTATATTTTCATACCAATTTGATCATGGAATGAAATTTGATGCAAAACAATCCCTATGTGTAATATCCCCCATATAATTTCATTTAAATTAATGCTTTCAAAATATCCCATATATATATTTCATAACCCTATTCACTTTTATAATATACCAAATTTTGATTAATAAAGATGACCATAATCTTATACATGAACTTATAAAATATTATATTCATAAGATCTAAGAATACTAAAGGCTCCTTAGATAATTCAAATAACATAACTACAAATTCATAATTCCCATTTAAAGTAAAAAATTGTAGTATTCCAAATTTTTTAATACATTCCATTCATCTAGTGGTATCTAAACATAGTTCCCATTCTTAAGGAACTATCATTATTTTTAGCATACAAGACATGAACACCCCTTGGTGAACTGCTTCTTCGGTTGGATCCTTTATCCAATAACCCTAGAAATTTATTTTTCAATTGTAGATGGTATACTTAATCCATATGATTTGGTCATTTTGAAATTGGATTATAATTTGGAACTAATTAAATTGTAAACTAAACCTCTCGATCCAGATTAAACTAGGCACATCATCAGGAAAACAATATTGAATATTAATTACCATTGGAACATCATTAATATCAATAGTCCCATTATGTTCAACAATATAAGAATGATAACATTCATTTACATATTTTATTAGTTTCTTAGGTTGATTATATATTATCACTTTTATTGGATCATTCTTTTACACAACCTGAAAGACTTTCTTAAAAGAATCATCATTATCTATTTAATATTAATATTCATTTGTAAATAGATTTTGAATACATACAATAAATATAATTAAACACTACTAAAGAAAAAAAATGTAGGAAAATTCCTTCAACATATAATGACTAGAATATTATTATAATTTCAATTAATCATAATCTAGATTCGATGTGTTTTCACCTAATGTTATAGATTCACTTCTTGAGAAGTAATTTGAAATTTATAAAAAAATATCTTCAAAATCAATGAATGCATAGATCCCAAATCAAAAAACATATTGAGATATTTTTAAAAAATATGAAATGTATTTTATACCACATAATTTTATGGATTCACATATGATAATGTAGTTTCAATGGATTTTTTTCACAACCCTTATATTTCTAATTTTACTAATTTCTTGATCTTGTAACTTTTTTTGGACACACATTACCAAAATGAACCAACTCCTTAAAGCTAAAGAACCTTTCCAATATCTTCATATTATTATTCTGATCATTTTCATTAAACATAAGAACCATATTTCAAAAAATTCCAAATCATATGCATATCATATAATTTATAATTCATTCATTGTGTTTGTTTTAACTACACATTTTATAGGATAAAAATTTTATTTTCATACCTCAAAATTTCATTTTTGAATTCTATCCAAAATCGTGAAACCTGATTGCTTCTTAGTCATGACATCACTAGGATAATATGTGTTTGAATACTCCATTTCTATCATTTTATCACCAAAAAAACATTTTAATTGAATTTAAATTTCCTTATGGAAAAATTACATCATAATCATGGTTTCAATCTGGAGTAAAACCGATATTTTTCTATCAGTGTTCTAAACAAAATATGAAGCATACCAGTAATATCATATTATATTCACTAAATTTTTATCTAAAAATCATAATCTTATTATCTCAATTCCTGAAACTATTTATATATGGATTAAAACCTCATTAGAGAAGTATTTCTCAAGAAAAATATCTTAAAATGTTTCCTATTCCATTGATTGAAGATCTCCTTTCACTATGGTATTATAAACAAAACACTATGACTGATCAGATTCAGCTATAAAATGTTAAATGGAATAGGTTATCATTTGATGTTCTTAACATCACCTGACATCATATATCTTATCTAGAGATTTGATCTATCCTCAAGATACCACTAGGCTACATGAACCACTAAATGATGGGGTTTGTTTCCTCATGATATTCTCTAAAAAAGACACATTCTTTCATAGTAGGTCATGTTCCTCTCTAGTATGAATACCACCACCGTTTATCGTGTAAAGACCCATAAATTCCAAGTAAAGTTTTTTCTTAATTTTCTCTGGAATTTTACAACAACGCGGTTTCTAACGGCACCTGATTCCGAGGCCCGGTGTGCCCGGAATCATTTTCCGAAGTTTGGATCGGGTACGTTCAGTGAACGGACGAGCGGGTTTTTCTAATATTTGAACCGGTGCTCGGAATTGAATTCTGAGGGCACCGATGGAATCGCAGCGCCAGTACTTGCTTAGAAATTCCTCTTCCGGAGTTGTGTTTGCTCGGGTGTGGTTTTTAATTTTCGGGCTTAAAGTTAAGAAATAAAATAATTGTACGACAAACTTTATTTTATTTCACTTAAGCCACTTGGAAGCCACTTAAAGCAGGTTAAGCTGAGTTGATCCGGATAGGGTGCTATCCAAAATTATCCTACCCTCTTTGTAGGATATTTGTGGGGTGGGGCCCGCACGAGCTCCGTCGTTTCTTTTCTGCTAAGTAACGCACCCGCGAAAACCCATTATTATGAAAGTCAACTGACGTGTTTTATTAATTTCTTAACGCACCAATTAATTGGGCGGTTTATTTCGTTCAATTAATTCTACGAATTAATGGGTCGTTACTTATCTCTTTTTCGTTTCTTAACCGGTTTGAAATCCGTTGGCGTAGTAATAAAATAAGACCAACGCCACATCTTGAGGATTACACGTTGGGAGGCTTTTGACAGAATTCTTGTGCCTTCACCTTTCTTCGTGAAGAACGCGAAGAATGCAAAGAACGCGAAGAACGCCGGCCTCCGACGAAGAACACCGTAACCGCAGAAATCGACGACGCGATGCCGTGTGCCGCGATGACGACGTTTCCACTTCCGCGACGTTCTTCTGCGACGTTCCTTCGTCCGCAACGAAATCTTCGATCTTCTGTTTGAGGTAAGAGTTTTCAGGTTTCTTTTAAATCTCCTTTGTGGTTTTAACAACGCATAGATTTAATTATTAAAATTAAATCTGTTGTTATTGAACCTCGGAGTTTGTCGACGCGCACCGTATTCCGAGACGACACGACGCCCTTCCGCGACAATGCGACGCCCTTCCGCGACGACGCGACGCCTTCCACGACGCGACGATCTCCTCCTTCCGTGACGATCAAATCCGCGAAGAACCCGCGTGCGACGACTTGACGAGGTAGGGGTTGTTGTGAATATTTTATTATTTTCTTCCCCCATGAACGATTATTTTAAGTTAATGAACCGGTTTCATAAGAACAATTTTAATTTATTAAAATTGTTGTTTCATGTGTTGAATAAATTCTCCCGACTGTTATTATCTAATGCGGAGGGTGCGGGCCAAACGAACACGGTCCGACAACCCTCTGTCGTTCTTCGTGGATGTGAGGATTTGGTGGGCGAAGGAAAAACGTGACGCAAGGGCGATTTGATGATTCCGCAGTGATGAGTGGATCCCGGGAGAAACAGCGGCGCAGACGGGAAGGAAAACGGACCACCGGAGCAACTCCGATGGCCCGCGGAAGCTACAGGCGACGCGGGTCGCCGGCGTGGCGCCCCGGCCCGCCACCACAGCGAACGGACCCGCGTCCGCGCGGGTCCGGCTCGCACGCATGGGACGCGGCGACATGCCACGTCCGCTGGTCCAGCGCGGCCCCTCAAGGGTCGCGGCTTCCTCCACCCATGGGGGCGGCGCCCCGCGGCTGCGGCGCTCGGCCGAGCCGAGCCAGGCCGGTCCGACCGGTCGGGTCGCGCCCTGGCCGGACCGGACCAGGTCCAGCCGGGTCGGACCGGGTCGGGTCGGCCCGGGCCCAGACCCCCTGTCTTCAGACCGTTTTCGGTCTTTTGGCGGTAACTTGAGCTACGGGCCTCCGAACGACGCTCTGTCAGCGGCGATGTGATCCTTTGATTGAGACGGGCGTTTCGATATATTGCACTCAAGGTTTCGGAAAACTTTGGGTTCGGCCGAGTAGGTTCGTACACGAAACCAACTGGGCCCTTGGAGCGGAAACACTCATATCTTGAGCTCCGGACGTCCGATTGACATGCCGTCAACTTTGGTGGATTCTTCTATGTGAGAAGGATCTTCTGTCTTACTCTGCTCGAGGTTTGGACAAAGTTGGAGTATGGTCGGGTTGGTTTTGACTTAAAAACCAACCGGGCCCCCGGGACGAAAAAGCCAATAACTTCCAGACCGGGCGTCTGATTGACGCGCTATCTATTGCGTTGCATTCCTGTTGACGATACAGAACTTTTGGCATCCTCCGCCCGAGTTTTGGATGCGGTTGGGTTATAGCCGGGTTGGATTGTACCCGAAATCCAACCAGGCCCCTGGAACGGAAAAAGATGGTATCTTTCAGACCAGACGTCCGTTTGACGAACCGTCAGCGGTGTTGGTGATCACGTTGAGAAACGGTCCCTATGAGTATACCCTATGAGAGTTCGGGGTACAGTTGAGATACGACCGGGATGGTTCGCTTACGAAACCAACCGGGCCCCAGGGACGAAAAGGCTAATAACTCACAGACCGGGCGTCTGATTGGCGCGCTGTCTATTGCATTGAGACCCCTGTGACGAGGCGGTCCTTTGAGATACTTCTTCGTGGGACTTTGAGATACTTGGAGTATCGATCTGTAGCTCGTGGAGCGGACCCTCCCAGAGACGAGCGTGCAGAGTACGGAGACCGTGTAGACGACTGAGACCGGACGACTGCTTGACCGACTCGACTTGGAGTGAGTCGACTAGCCCAGTGGACGGAGTGCCCAGTATTTGGTGGCAGACCCACGGCGGACGGTGCGCCTGGTAGTTGGCCATAGACCCGCGGTACTCGACCAGAGGAGTACCTCTGTAGACTATTAGGGAGACCGCCCAGTATTTGGCGACAGACCCTCAGCGGACGGAGCGCCCGGTAGTTGGTCGCAGACCCGCGGTACTCGACAGGAGGAGTACCTCAACAGTCTTAGGTTAGTGAGCAGTACCTCGGAGTCGTGACAGGACCACTATACACTCCAGAGACGGAGCTCTTCAGCAGTTACCGTTTCGATAATGAAAATCCTGGTTTGAGCTGAGACTTTTGACCTTGTGTTTACCTCATGATTGAGATGGGTCACTTGCTAACTTAGATATATGTATGGGCATATACCCGGGGTAGTGGTTATCCGTTGATTTCACAATCCTTGTGTTTTCTCATGACTGAGATGGGTTACATGATAACATAGGTATATGTATGGACATATACCTAAGTAGAGGTTATCTGTTGAGATCTTCTTTGTGGTTTTCCTTGTTGGTTTAGTGAGACCTTGAGGGTCTCGGGGTCCCTACTGAGTATCGTTATACTCACACCTGCACGGGCTATGCCTGCACCTCATTGTGTTGGTTGTAGACGATGGGAAGTGTTGAAGGAGGCCGAGTGTCCGAGGACTGGACGGTACCCGGAGGTGGACTACACGACGAGTGAGTAACCGGAGGTGGACTACACGACGAGTCAGTACCCGTAGGTGGACTACATGATGAGTCAGTACCCGAAGGTGGACTACACGACGAGACGACACACAGAGGAGGTTGACGGGTGAGAGCATGGAGGAGTCTATTTGTACCTACCTTTCAGGTAGGATTCATGGTGGATGACCAGGAGCTGTGCCATCTGTACATACCCTTCAGGTAAGATCCGAGGAGGACGACCCAGGAGCCGCTTCCGTCCTTCCAGCTATTATCTTTTCTGTTGTACTTGTTCAGTTGTAGTTGTACTTTCTTTTGGGTTTGTATTCTGGCCCATTTACTTTTCAGCACTTCTCTTGTACTTAGTGTTTACTTTTTTCTGCTTGCTTACTCTCTGGTGCTTGTTTTCTTTTATAAAGGCAATGCCTTCCCAGTTATCGGGATTTATGCCTTTGGTGCTAATCGCCAGCCCCTGGCCTATGGAAGGCGGGCTTGGGGTAGTCACGACACGGGCCCTGAGGACGGGTCGTGAAAAATTGGTATCAGGGGAGTTCGGTTCTACCGTAGAACTTATAACTCTGATGTTTCTTTCTGTAAAGTAATAGTGTTAAGAGTACTGAGTATGGTTTTCAGTTCAGGGAGTCCAGTGTTGGTGCGGGCGGCCGACGTATCCATACACCAGGACCCTGACAACTGATTTCCGACTTTGTGCACGAAAACACTGATTGCGTGGGTGTTTTCCAGAAGTTTTATTTAAATGTCAGCTCAAACCAGGTCAGCTCACCAGGGATAATATTTTGACTATGTCACGTTGATTCTTTCAGGATGCCTCCCCGTGGACAAATAGCTAGAGCCCCGAGAGTGGTACGTACTGACAGCCCACCGAGCGACGAGGCCTTAGTACAGGGCCTTATCCCAGTTGAGGCACCAGCAGTACTACTACCCGTTGGGCCACCGATGCCACCAGCCCCAGCAGCAGAGGATGCACGTCGCTTGAGCACACTGCATGAGTTCCAGCGCCATAGGCCACCCAGGTTCCAGGGAGGGACAGACCCGCAGGTGGCTGAGGATTGGCTGGAGGCTGTGGTGAGAGTCTTCAAACTAGTGGGGACGCCGACAGATTTCATGGTGATCCTTGCTTCCAGCCTTCTTCAGGAAGCAGCAGGCAGATGGTGGAGCCTGATGCTTCAGATGCATGACGAGGCGACACTTCTATGGGCTGACTTCAAGAGCATGTTCCGGGAAGAGTTTGTACCAGTCACCCTTCGAGCGGTGCATATACAGGAGCTACTTCAGCTGCGGCAGGGTAGCATGTCAGTGGCGCAGTAGTCAGCGAGATTTACAGACCTCTCATGCTAGTCCACAGATATGGTACGGGACCCGTTCTTTAGGGCCTAAACCATCGCGTAGGGGCTCAGGTGAGATATTAGAGCTTCTGTTGTTTCTCACAGCATTCCGATGCAGACAGGGGTGTTGGAGAGAGCCATCTTAGTGGAGAGTTTCCTTGCTGAGCAGTCTCCAGCAGCAGGACCCACCACTAGCCGGCTTGCGACAGAGTCTTCTGCAGCAGGCAGTAGACAGATGACGCAGAGGTCCAAGAGGACCAGACCTACCGATGGTCGACTGCATGACTCAGGTTCAGTTGTGCGGGGAAACCGGCGTGGAGTCAGAGCCAGACGTGCCGAGAGTGGATAGTGTTACTCCTGTGGCGGAATTGGTCACATGGAACGTGACTATCTGACCCGCCATGCAGATGAATAGACGTTAAATGAAGAACCTCCATGGCAGAGGAAGAGGTTTGTTCAGGGCGGACCGCAAGGAGCAGGCGGCCATGGCAAAGGAGCTGGCCGTGAAGCTGGAGGTGGACGACGCTTCGGGATGTTGCCACCACCACCACCAGGAGGCCCACCCCGACCGCAGGGGACAGGAGGACATGGGAGAGCTCAGCTTTAGGCAGCTAAGGCCTATGGTCATCGAGTTCCGGAAGCAGATGGACAGGAGTGGGACTAGCTTCCGACCTGGAGGCTATTAATCCTGTTGCTTCTAGTTTTGTTGATGTTTGTCTGTAGTTGCTTTGTGTCTTTGTACTATGAGCTACAATAATGAAAAGGCACTTATCTATGTAAAGTTTTCTTTCCGGTCCTTTTTGTTTGGTTGATACTGAGTGGTCCCGGTTAGACTGTTGACTTGACCCTCACTTTCGAGTTTTCTACTGAAGGAGACCTAGTGACCACACACTAATGCCGAAAGTGTGACTCGACCCTTGGAGGCGAGAGTGATAGTTGGATATCTTGGTAGTTACGTAGAGGCCTTACGACGTCATCCATGGCATGAATGCATCATTAATGTCAGAATTGACTGTATTAGGCAACGAATGTGGTTCATCCAGGGGATGAGACCAGATTTCTCTTATCGGCAACGAAGAAATCATAGCAGCTCTTGTAAGACTAGATAAGGCCCAGGTCATCCAAGAGCAGATGAGGACGGAACAGGGCCGACAAAAGCCTTATGCTGATAGGACTTGGAGGCCTCTATAGTTCGAGGATGACCATCACGTCCTCATACGAGTCTCACCTTGATGAGGTTTACGGAGATGTGGCCAAGGAGGCAAGTTATCTCCAAGGTTCAACGGACCTTTCTAGGTCCTCAGTTGGGTAGGCGAGGTGGTTTACCGCTTGACCCATCCACTTTAGTTGCACTAGGTGCACGTCGTTTTCCACGTATCTCAACTGAGGAGATACATGCTTGACCCTCCGCATATCATTGACTATGGGGAGCTGGACTTTGATGATGGGGCGACTTTTGCGGAGGTCCCAATGGAGATCGAGGATCGACAGGAGCAGACCCTAGGAGGACAGTCGATTCCTCTTGTGCACTTTCATTGGCAGCACGGGAACCTCCAGATGAGCACATAGGAGCGAAATGCTCAGATGCATTCTCAGTACCGCCTTTGTATCCCTAAGTTTGTGGTGACGCTTTACGGGGACGTAAAGCCCTGTGGTGGGAGTAATTTAAAGACCCGTAAAATCCAAGGAAATTTTTTTCTTAATTTTCTTTGGAATTTTACAAGAACGAGGTTTCTGACGGAACCTGATTCCGAGGCCCGGTGTGCCCGAAATCATTTTCCGAAGTTTGGCTCGGGTACGTTCAGTGAACGGATGAGCGGGTTTTTCTAACTTTTGAACCGGTGCTCGGAATCGAATTATGAGGTCACCGATGGAATCGCAGCGCCGGTACTTGCTTAGAAACGCCTCTTCCGGAGTTGCGTTTTCTCGGGTGTGGTTTTTAATTTTCGGGCTTAAAGTTAAGAAATAAAATAATTGTACGAAAAACTTTATTTTATTTCACTTAAGCCACCTGGAAGCCACTTAAAGCGGCTTAAGCTGAGTTGATCCGGATATGGTGCTATCCCAAATTATCCTACCCTCTTAGTAGAATATTTGTGGGGTGGGGACCGCACGAGCCCCGCCGTTTCTTTTCCGCTAAGTAACGCACTCGCGAAAACCCATCATTATGAAAGTCAACTGACACGTTTTTTTAATTTCTGAACGCACCAATTAATTGGGAGGTTTATATCGTTGAATTAATTCTAATAATTAATGGGTCGTTACATATCACTTTTTCATTTCTTAACTGGTTTGAAATCCGTTGGTGTAGTAATAAAATAAGACAAATGCCACATCTTGAGGATTACACGTTGGGAGGCTTTTGACAGAATTCTTGTGCCTTCACCCTTCTTCACGAATAATGCGAAGAACGCGAAGAACGCGAAGAACGCGATGAACTCCGGCCTCCGACGAAGAACACCAAAACTGTGGAAATCGACGACGCGACGTCATGTGCCGCGACGACGACGTTTCCTCTTCCGCGACGTTCTTCTACGAAGTTCTTTCGTCCGCAACGAAATATTCGATCTTCTGTTTGAGGTAAGTGTTTTCAGGTTTCTTTTAAAACTCCTTTGTGGTTTTTAACAACGCAAAGATTTAATTATTAAAATTAAATCTGTTGTTCTTGAACCTCAGAGTTTGTCGACGCGCACTGTATTCCACAACGACGCGACGCCCTTCCGCGATGACGCGACGCCCTTCCGCTACGACGCGATGCCTTCCGCGACGCGACGATCGCCTCCTTCCGCGACGATCAAATCCGCGAAGAACCCGCGTGCGACAACTTGACGAGTTAGGGGTTGTTGTGAATATTTTATTTTAATTTATTTTTTTTCCCGTGAACGTTTATTTAAAATTAAAGAACCGGTTTCATAAGAACAATTTTAATTTATTAAAATTTTTGTTTCATGTGTTGAATAAATTCTCCCGACTGTTATTATCTAAAGTGGAGGGTGCGGCCCAAACGAACACGGTCCGACAACCCTCTGTCGTTCTTCGTGGTTGTGCGGATTTGGAGGATGACAGAAAAACGTGACGCAAGGGCGATTTGATGATTCCGCAGTGAAGAGAGGATCCCGGGAGGAACATCGGCGCAGACGGGAAGGAAAACGGACCACCGGAGCAACTCCGGCGGCCCGCGGAAGCTACTGGCGGCGCGGGTCGCCGGCGTGGCGCCCTGGCGCGCCGCCGGATAGGGCCGCCACGGCTGAAGCCGCGGTGGTGGAGGCCAATGGACCTGCGGCCGCGCGGGTCCGACTCGCACGCACGGGACATGGCAACATGCCACGTCCGCTGGTCCAGCGCGGCCCCTCGAGGGTCGCGGATTCCTCAACCCGCGGGGGCGGCGCCGCGCGGCTGCGGCGCTCGGCCACTCGGCTGAGCCGAGCCAGGCCGGTCCGACCGGCCGGGCCGCACGCTGGCCGGACCGGACCGGGTCCATCAGGGTCGGACCGGGTCGGTTCGACCCAGTTCGGCCAACCAAGGGGGGGTCGGGCCGGGCCCAGACCCCCCGTCTTCGGACCGTTTTCGGTCATTTGGTCGTAACATCAGCTACGGGCCTCCGAACGACGCGCCGTCAGCGGAGATGCGATCCTTGGATCGAGACGGTCGTTTCGGTATATCACACTCACGGTTTCAAAAAACGTTGGGTTTGGCCGGGTTGGTTCGTACACGAAACCAACCGGGCCCTTGGAGCGGAAACGCTCATATCTTGAGCTCCGGACGTCTGATTGACGTGCCGTCAACTTTGGTGGATTCCTATAAGTGAGAAGGATCTTTTGACTTACTCCGCTCAAGGTTTGGACGCAGTTGGAGTACGGTCGGGTTGGTTTTGACTTAAAAACCAATCGGGGCCCCGGGACGAAAAAGCCAATAACTTGCAGACCGGGCGTCCGATTGACGCGTTGTCTGTTGCGTTGCGTTCATGTTGACGATACTGATATTTTGGAATCCTCCACCCGAGTTTTGGATGTGGTTGGGTTATATCCTGGTTGGATTGTACCCAAAATCCAACCAGGCCCCTGGAACGGAAAAAAATGATATCTTTCAGACCAGACGTCCGTTTGACGAACCGTCAGCGGTGTTGGTGATCACGTTGAGAAACGGTTCCTATGAGTATACCCTATGAGTGTTCGGGGTACAGTTGAGATACAGCCGGGTTGGTTCTCTTACGAAACCAACTGGGCCCCGGGGACGAAAAGGCTAATAACTCACAGACCGGGCGTCCGATTGACGCGCCATCTATTGCGTTGAGACCCCTGTGACGAGGCGGTCCTTTGAGAAACTTCTTCGTGGGACTTTAAGATACTTGGAGTATCGATATGTAGCTCGTGGAGCGGACCCTCCCAGAGATGACCGTGCAGAGTACGGAGACCATGTAGACGACTGAGACCTGACGACTGCTTGACCGACTCGACTTGGAGTGAGTCGACTAGCCCAGTGGACGGAGCGCCCAGTATTTGGTGGTAGACCCACGGCGGACGGAGCGCCTGGTAGTTGGCCGTAGACCCGCGGTACTCGACCGGAGAAGTACCTCTGTAGGCTATTAGGGAGAGCGCCCAGTATTTGGTGACAAACCCTCAGCGAACGGAGCGTCCGGTAGTTGGTCGCAGACCCGCGGTACTCGACAGGAGGAGTACCTCAACATTCTTAGGTTATTGAGAAGTATCTCGGAGTCGTGACAGGACCACTGTACACTCCAGAGACGGAGCTCTTCAGCAGTTACGGTTTCAATAATGAAAATCCTGGTTTGAGCTGAGACTTTTGACCTTGTGTTTACCTCATGATTTAGATGGGTCACTTTCTAACTTAGGTATATGTATGGGCATATACCCGGGGTAGTGGTTATCCGTTGAATTCACAATCCTTGTGTTTCCTCATGATTGAGATGGGTTACTTGATAACTTAGGTATATGTATGGGCATATACCTATGTAGAGGTTATCTGTTGAGATCTTCTTTGTGGTTATCCTTGTTGGTTTAGTGAGACCTTGAGAGTCTCGGGGTCCCTACTGAGTATCGTTATACTCACCCCTACACGGGCTATGCCCGCACCTCGTTGTGTTGGTTGCAGACGACGGGCAGTGCTGACGGAGGCTGAGTGTTTGAGGACTGGACGGTACCCGGAGGTGGACTACACGAGGAGTGAGTACCCGGAGGTGGACTACACGACGAGTCATTACTCGGAGGTGGACTACACGACGAGTCAGTACCCGGAGGTGGACTACACGACGAGACGACACACAGAGGAGGTTGACGGGCGAGAGCGTGGAGGAGGCTATATGTACCTACCCTTCAGGTAGGATCCGTGGTGGACGACCCAAGAGCCGCTTCCGTCCTTCCAGTTGTTATATTTTCTGTTGTACTTGTTCAGTTGTAGTTGTACTTTCTTTTGGGTTTGTATTCTGACACATTTACTTTTCAGCACTTCTCTTGTACTTAGTGTTTAGTTTTTTCCGCTTTCTTACTCTGTGGTGCTTGTTTTCTTTTATAAAGGCAATGCCTTCCCAGTTATCGGGATTTAAGCCTTTGGTGCTAGTCGCCAGCCCCTAGCCTATGGAAGGCGGGCTTGGGGTAGTCACGACACGGGCCCTAAGGACGGGTCGTGACATATCGCATATGTCAACCAAGACATTACTGTACCAATCAGTTTGGATCCAATTCAAACTATTCTAGGATACAGATTCAAAAAGATATAATCCTCTCGATGCCTTCCTACTTAATCTTCCATGTTTCTTCTTTGAAAAAACTTTCTGAAAATACATATCATTGATGAATCAACATTGTAATATTTAAATTCTATGTCCTTTTAACAAACCCATTATGAAAAGGTCCTTTATGGTATTCTATTAACATAATCATAACCCAAATGGTTATGCTTACAATCCTTTGATATCATCTACAAGGACCCAGCCAAAATCTTTAAATAATCATGACTTTATGTTAAGAGTTTACATTATTTCACATTAATGATCTTTTTAGGTATACAATTTTATTTAATTAGTTCATAATACATACATAACTAACAAGATTCATTCTAAGAGGATACTATTAGATAAATATAAATTTTTTTCCATGTGAGACATATTAAAAATATTGATTTCATTGAAAATTCATTATAAAATTCAACTTAACAAAAATAATTATACTGACCATCCTTATAGAAAGGGAAAAAATTTTAAAAACATAGGAAGATCACAAAAATCTCATTAAGGAACATACGTAATGCAAATTGTTAGTCCAGTGAAAACATGAAACCTATTAAAAAACATTTTCATGTATCCTCATTAGAATGAATATAAAAATCATATTGGTACCTTTAAAGAATAATAACCATATCACACTTACATTCAACATTATAAATTAATTAACCATTTGATAATCATCCATCATCAAAGCACCCAATGCATTGGAAAGATATAATGGGGCTCACCCATCATATCATGAGAAATAATGGGGACCATCCTCCCATGTTGTGTGATATAATGGGGAACAATATATCATATAATGATCTATAATGTTTCCAACCCTTAATAAAAAATTTCCAAACAACTTATAATTAATAAAACCCTTGAAAACCTATTTAATCCCATGATCAAAACACATTAATATATAAAAATACATTTTCCTCAAAAAAACACTATAAAAATATGAAAATTGAACATATAATAAATAAATCATAATCATTAAAAATAATCCTAAAAACATATAAGGGAAACAATATAGTAATGAAGTGTCATGAATTCTTATGAATCTACTCCTTTAATATTTTTTATTTAATTTCATAAAAAATACATTTAAAAGAATTTTAAAAGAAAATTTATTAAATAACATCTGAAAGATATCCATTTTGATATAGGTTATATTAAATAGTACATTAATACCCATAAAAATTCATATATAAAATCCACATTCAAATCATTAACATGAAATATAATTCATTAAAATAATATGTATTTAAGCCAATTAAAATGATGTTATAGTTTAAGAGTCTCTCACTTCATTCTCAACATCCTTCAAATGTATTCAAACTTCCTGTATAATCATATTTATTGTGTTATTAATTTGTTTTTGAACTATTTTTATATTTATAATACCTTATGTGATCTTTTTATAACAACTTTAGAAACCTTTTTTAATAATATTTTGATATTTTCTTTTTTTGGTTCTGTTTGTTCAATAGTATCGTGATCGGTTCATTAAAGATATTATTCTGTAAAATAAAATAATACTCCAACAGAGAGATAAATATATATTTAGTTCATTTTTAACATTTATATATGAATTTATGATTTCCATGATTATTGTAAAGGAAAAAACTCATCATACGTGAAGGTTGTGAATTGACACACCATGGATGAATATTTATTTATTTAAGAACAAAAAAACTTAAGTGATTTAAGGAAAAAAATAGATTTTGAAAATTAAATATATATATATATTATATATGAAACTAGAGTTATCATTACACCTAGGAAAATAGCTGAGTGTAATTTTAAAGAAAAAAAGAATTAAGAAGAGAAGAAGAATGAATTTTACCTCATGAGTATTTTGCCTTGATAAACACGTTAGGATCATGGAATTGGTATTCTTATAAGACCATAAAAACTGAAATGGGTTAAAACAGGAGTAAAATAAAAATTGATAGAGGATAGCTGAGCATGATGGAATTTTTTTTATTAATGTAATTGATGGAATGAGACCAATTTTATAATATAGGTTATGGGAAAATTAGGAATTACTTAAAATTTTAGATTTTAAATATATTATAATAGTATTAAACAATTTCAAAAGTCCTCAATATCATGGAAGATCACATATTATAAGAAATATTATCATTTTTCACATTATTTTTTTTTGTTTAAAAAAAAATAAATAAATTTTTTATCCCTTAAAAGTAATTTATCAATATAGACACTCTTCATGACCACGATTTTAAAACAATAACAAAAAGTTTTAAATTCAAAAACAATATTTTCAATCATATACATATCATACTCATTTATATTATTTGTTGATTATATTATAAATATTACCATACAATTATTTTTTTATTTTTATTCTCATTAATTTGACTTATTACTTAATTAAATATTTAATGCATAATAATTATGTAATCCATTAAAACAATAATATAATCCTAAAAAAATTAAAATAAAATTACATGAAGAATTTAATTTAATTTTATTTCAAAATAATATTTATTTTTGTTAAATACTTCTAGAAAACCATATATTAAAATATTATAAAAATAAAAAATTTTAGTGTGAACCTATTATGTCTCTATTGTAAAAAATATTATAAATTACTTAGAGTGATTCATCTATGTCTAAAATGTCCAAAAATAGAATAAAAAAAGTTAGTGGAAGAAAATTTCTTATATTATAATGTATAGTCAAATTTGGGTTCCATTAATGGTTCTCATAATTTTTAATTAAATAATTCCATTTATTTTTCATCCACCTACACATGCACTGCATTAGTGTTGCACAACCCTTAAAGATATATAATTCATGTATAATAATTTAAAATAAATTACTATAATAAAAATAAATTAACTATTTTAAATATAATCATTTATATTTGTTAGTTAATTATAAATTCTCTTACCCATTTCAAGATAACATCATTAATTTGTTAATTTATATTTTCCATCATTTTTCAAGTATTGGACATGCATTTTGATATGACTGATGTTAAAAAACACTATAATTCAAAATTAACTGAAAAAAACATAAACAATACATAATAATTAACATAAAAGTAATGAATATACTTTTCATAACTCATTAATTATTTATGAGGAACAAAATTTTACATTTTAATCACTATGAATGAAATGCAATGACACTCAAAATGTTTTTTATAAATATCATGAAACATACTATTTACATGTTCTGAATTATTTTCATACAAAATTTTGTTTTATAATATCATTATTTATTCATTATATATTTTAAATAATTTTTTATATAATAAATATCTCTTGGAAATATCAAAAATGATACCATATTTAAAAAAATATGTTTTACTATTCACAAAAAAATATTCATTTTCAGATAAATATTAAAAATTAAATCATTGATATTTTAGAAATGATGAATTCAAAATTGAAATTAATTTTTTTAAATGAAAATTCAGTAACTGAGAAGATAATGACTTAAATGATTAATCATATAATAAATTATTTATTTTATAGTTTTTATGAATTAATGAATATAAAAATTAATTTCATGAATACTAATAAATAGGGAATTTATTTTCTATTTGTACCATGGTTGTTACATTATGTTATTATATAGTGTAATCAATTCGTACTAAAATTGTCTTGTTGTTATCAACTTTTCAGAAGAATGTGTTAGTGTGTAGTGTCGTAGCATGATGATGTGATATGAACAATCCATCACAGTCATAGTACCCAACTTGAGAAGCTTAAACAACCATTAATGGAATATTCTAAGTTTTTGCGAAAAGATGTAATCCTATATGATCGTTTAAAATTCATCCCAAACCACACCCTGTTGAAATTATGTCTTGGTAATCATGTGTCAACAATTCTTATATAAATCATGAATAATTTATATCATGATCTTGACCTACATTGTTGAAAAATCTCTAAATGACCATAAATAGACAACATCATCTATTTCCAGGATTCCATTACCAAGGGCCTCAAACCCCCAAAATCATTAGTGGATACTACTACTAAAATTCACATATTAACTCTACCATAGTTGGGTATGTTCACAAATCACTTTTAATAAACTATACTAATATTATAAAATCCTTTCAGAACTAATTAACACTACCATGATTATGAAGAGTAAGAGGACCTAAATGAGATAGTACAATGGATAATATTTGGAGATCAAGAGCCACTACATATATATATAATGGTCCTCACTTCATTTTTAGAATACTAATAGAGGCTATCATGGTGTAATATCTATATAATGGTTATTCGACTACCCAAAATTATAATTGATAACAGAAAAACATCAACTTTAAAGGATGGCATAAGTACATATCATTCATATATAGAAACCAACTCATTTACCTTCCCTAAAGTCTTAACCTAGGTGACATAGAAGATTATAATATATCAAAAGGGAAACTCCCAATTTCCCATTAATTTGTTATGGTTAACATCGAGGACTTACATCAACATGAAGATGAACCCATATATAGAGTCTCAATTTAATGTTATAGTGGAAAACACCCATAAATATATAATTGGAATCCAAATACATTGCCTTCCATTTAATTAGTGAATTTAAATTCATTTTTGTTTTTACAAATTTATATTTAGATATATCACACTCTAGTTATTTGATTCACCTTTCCCATGTTACAAAGGAGTAACCATTAGTTGTTGCAATTCTCACATTATGTAACTTTTACATGATCATTATATATTGTATTAGGATGCACCGAGGTTTCTAAAATAAATATAATATAAAAATATTCATTCAAATTTTATATAAATATTTGATTCATAAATTAAAATTTTAATTCCTATAATAAACATCCACTAAAATTTTAGACCATGTGAATAGTGGTACATGGTTCAAATAATGAATAACATGTTTTTAATTATATCACCATAATTGAGATATGGATGAAACCATTAATTTTGACATGGACACATTAATTAGTCCAATTATTCTATCCATGTAAGAAATTTTAGCTCATTCAAAAATATATTAGTAAATACACCAATAATATGCAATAGGTAATACATAAATTAATATAAATATGACATAGAATAATCATGACAAGTGAATACTCTAACACTTTTAGTGATATATGATCAAAACCACCTTGTCATACCAGTCTAATGAAGTAAGGAAATAAATAATAGTAATAATAATAATAATACGAGAAAAAATAATGTATGACACCAAATAGTGAAATCAAAGTAACTAAAATAGGAAACTAATAGAATAGAAATATCCTATCCTGGGTAATTTAGATTTTCTATAAATATGGGCCAACAACTCTAAATAATGTCTTTAGTTGTTTATTCTGAAATATTCTATGTATCCTATATAATATCCCAAATAGAAAGACAATATGAAATATGCCTCCAATTCCACATTTTTATTTTATGAAATAGGATAACTCATATGTAACTAATCCTAGTTTTCAATACTACCTCATATTCACTTCTTTTTATACCAGATGATATAGACTAGAAAATGATGTTTTTGATGGTAAAGATAGGAGAATATGCACTCATTATCAGAGAGTAAAATATTTGTATTCAATAATATTAAAAAAGATTAAATTTTATAATAAATTGACAATTGAACCATAATCCATTCAGATATAACAAACATGGTGACATTGAACAAGTAACATATACAAAATGATTTCATGACTACATGTAATAAAAATTTCTAATATATTAAATCATAGAACTAGGTGTATAAAATGTTCCATAAAAAAAACAATAATCCAATAGATACATGGGATTATTCACAACCATCTACTCACCTAATCTATATCTATATTGAAAATAAGTTATTTAGGGTTGGACACATTCCTTTTTCCTTATCTAAATCCATGAAGTCTATTTAGGTACAAATCGGTGATCCGAACAGGGTTTGAGATATACCCAATAGGTGACAACAAATAGTGTCTATAATAATCTAGTATTTTCAAATAATATGAGTATTTTGTAGTAAATAATCTTCATATAATAGAAAATAAAATATATCATATATGTACGAGTTCCTCAACGGACACCCGACTGAAAAAACCTACATCGAGCTAAGCGGGAATATCAAAGAAATGATGTTTCCCTATATATAAAAAATGCCATGCTTAATTTTGTATATATATAAATCATATAATTAAGAACATATATTTTTATATAAGTAGATAAATAATATTCTCTTGGTATTGAGATTTATACCCACGTCATCTATGCATAATCAAAAGGTATATTGTATTTCTTATTGTATAAGTTCATAAGACGAATATATAACTTATACATGATTGATATAAAACATATAGAGAACACTATTATGTTTATTCAAACGTAATAAATATAAATATATTTAGTTCATTGTAATCCATATCTCATTGAAGTAATTCTATAAAAAGGAACCTATGTATCACTCCAAGTATACTATAAAATATCTATCATAGTAGGAGTCTATCCGAGGAATCCTATTTAAGTAACCTATATATATCATACAACATGGATCAAATTAATTTTCCTTTTATCCCTTCAATGGAATAAAAAAAGTAACCATGTAACACCCTTGTGATGGTACAATAACATTTCCTTCAATCCCATACAATGTAACCCACTAGGAAACCATTTATCTTTTATGGGGTAATATAATAGAAACCTCTCAATGAATTTAACTAGGATGTTCTTTGTATGAATCCATGTATAACAATCTATGTGTTATAATTTTCTTTGATAAACATGTAATTATATTAATCGATGATATCATCCTTGTAATTTTAAAATGAAACACTTGTATTTCCCTTAACATGACATGTGGGGAATACATGTATATCATTTAACCCATACAATTTGATAATTTAGTTTAGTAAATAAGGACATTCCATTTTAATGGAATAACACAAGATTTAAAAAAGAAAAGAATGGTTCTTTTTACATATACTACCATCTTCTCATTGTTTAAAAAAATTAATATTCAATCAGAAATTCAAATATAAAAAAAATTATTTGGTGGTTTAAATTCACGTTAAATAATAACGATCATAGCGCGTCAGGATTAGAAAAACCATATAATGCATCAAATCGATGTAAATATCCTACAATGATACAATTTAGGTTCCTAGGAATACCAAAATCAAGGAATGAACATTTCATTTAAATAATTTTATATTTAGTAGGAATTGGTTGGAATATTTATTTAATTCCACAATTATTCTTAATATAAAAATCAAGATGTTGCAAACAAATAACTATACCATCTATATTATATAGGTATTACTATCCTCATTTGTGTTTGAACATTACAAAGTGTATGAATTGAAGAAATCGAATAAATATAAAAATTCCACGAAAATATATCATGTATGTTGAAAAATATTTTTCATTTCATATGTTGAGATAAAAAATGGAAAGAATATAGAGGATTAAAATCTTATCATGATTTATCCAATAAAGCCAGTGAAGAATTATACTGACACCTTATGAAGTAATTAATTCAATGACTTGGTGATAGAAATGGGTGAGATAAAACTTGTTTGGATGTTCTACACATGAAATAATGGAGAATGGGTAGTAAATTTTTTTGAAGGAATAGATGATATCATAATTTCACCTTGTATTAAAAGAGAACACAGTTTCACTGCATTGTTTAGAAAAACCATATGTCGAATGAGGGAATTAGTTTCTAAATTTCATTATGGGTTTGGGCATGGTGAGATTTTTTAAAATTATATTCTAAGCCTATGAGTCCTTTAATAGGCCCTACGCAGCACCTCTCACGGTTTAACCAAGCTGCATAGCCACTGGTGCATGATTTAAACAAACATGGGGCCCACCTTATTTCTCTAAATATATATATTTGGTCTCTGATAAATCTGAAAATTCCCCTACAATCTCCCTAAATCCATTGGGAGAATCCAAAATGATAAAAAATTATGATTAATTTGGGAATTAAAGGATACATAACTCATAATATAATTTTGCATCTGACAAGGGTCACATTGAATCTTGTGAATTTGACCAATCTATGGATGTAATATCATGAGTAATGAATCAGTATTCCTATAATCTATATAAAACCAATTTTCACAAAAAACATACAAATTTTTTTAATGGATCACCTAGATGTACATAAATTACATTATTTTATAAATGAAGTATGGAGAGAGAAAATTCACAGTTTAATGGAAAACATTAAGGTTGAATGATGTTACATTGGAAATAAATCTAAAAAATATATGAAAAACTATTATATCCTCTCAATCCATAAATAGAATTATTTTAAATACAATCATTTCAAATATTATTCTGCAAATATCTGATTTTTTCAATATTCACCGGGTGAAAGGGTCATTTCAAAACTCAATGTGAAATCATATCTATATCTAAAAAAAATTCCATTTCTTTTATCAAATTAATATTCATGACCCCTTCCCTAAAAGTGTACCCCCTATGTTTATAGTTGGATAAGGGAGATAATGAGACTCATGTGTTTCCTCTAGTTGTCCTTGGGTTGGAAACAAGCATCGAGGGTATAGCAAACACACAAATCAGAGGCATTTCCCTCTAAGAAAAAACATGAAAAATAGGGATATAAGATAGACACCAACAAAATTCATCATAGAGGAAAAAGTAAATGAATCCCAAGTGTACATATGTAAATTCTATTAAAAATTACTACAACTGAAAGGGAAATCTAAAAGTACCAAAAGAAAGTAAAATGATAGCAATCATGAATAGTGAACACCTCCCACAAACCCCAACTTTGTAGTAAGCAACCTAATCTCCAGCCTAATATATGGGGCCAGAAAAAAATATTATTTATATATTGGATGTGTATAACAGTATACTCAGTATGATCCTCCCAGAATACTCTAGTGCAAATTTAAAGAAAGCTTGCTATATAAAAAATAACAACTAGTAAAACTAACTCATCACTTAAACATGCACACTATGTTCCCAACCTCACCATGGATACTCTCACTATGTATCTCATACAATATTATATAATATAATAAATAATTTCAAACATACACCATAAACATTTCCCCAATGGTTTTCTTCTTCTCCCCAACATCACACGTCCATAGAATCTCTCTCTAAAAAGGCTACTCTGGAGACACTTGGGACGAGCACCACAACATGCACCTCATGCACCTTACAACCACATCAACAAAACAAAAAAGTAACCTGGTAGTTTCCGAGAGCCACCACATCTCACGTAATGTATACCAAACATCAGGTATTATACCCGTAGCCATCACAACCCATACACTGAGTAAGTATCATCAAGCATTCATAGCCTATACATGTTACCACTATAATACTCCACATGAACATTTATCAAGAATATATGTGTGTAAAATAACAACAAGCGATTATAGCCCTACACACACACACACATATAAAACTATCCTCTTTTCATACTTGTGTAAGGAACTACCATGTGATGACCATGGGGTAAAAGGGGGTAGTCAACCATTAATCCTCCCACCATGCTATTATGGAAAATATCCCCAAGTCTCAAATTCCCAAGGGTGTCAGTTTACATAATCAACAGGGTTGAGTATCTTATAGAAACAAAAATATTACATGATATAATATATCTCAAAAATAATCTATGGGCATAAACATTTCATAGACTCAACTTCAGCTAACATCTCTCAAACTCTCTGCTTCCACTACAATGAGTAGTTATCTTATAAGCACACACCAATTTAAAGAGTTACAATATATCTTCTTATCTCTTTTAATATTTTTTACATTATGATAATTAATTATATAACGACTAAATAACCACTATCAATTCAAGTTTAAATTACATTATCTTTCAAACCAACATCCATGCCCCCAGGAAATACCAATCCGAGTCCACGTCTTCTCAAAATCAGAACATCAACACTGCATCGTAGCATGATCCTACCCCATGGGATAAAAAATATTCATTTACAAAAAACATTACATATTTACATATTTCTCTAGTTCTAGTTATTCTAGGAAATATTTCTATGCTACCAAACTCAAGGGGATCAACACGGTTAGTAGATGAGCTCTCTGTTATGGTTTTTCCACTTATAGTAAGATCATAGACCCACCCATTATCGAGAGGCTAAACACAGAAATCACATGGCATACCCCACATGCCTTTGCCTATTTCAGGAGGAGATAATAATAAACTATCTACCTTAAGTAGTAGGGAAAGTAATGAAGATAAAAAACAACCGATTAAATAATAATCCAACATCCACCTCAACGAGTAAGCCTAGCTTCACCACATTTCACCATCCATTGTGTCTTCTATGACTCCACAAGCTTAAAACATTGTAGCTCACCACTATATGAGTCAACTACTTCCATAACAACTAGGCCTCGCTGACTACATACCACAAGATCCCTCCATGATCTTCAATTTCATGGTCATGTCACCTCAGGAGTAGTAGGAATCAATCATTGCAGTGGGATCTCAGTCCCAAATAATTGAATTCATCCTCCACACAAAACAAGATCTCAAAGTTGTGAAACATAAGGTTCATGGACTTTACAAGAATGTGGGTAACTCATACACTATAAAGAAATTACATTTAACTAACATTTGGGTCATTAATATATCTTGAATTAATCGAATCAATTAAACCTGCATCAAACTATGCATTTTATTATCATCAAATAGAAATAACAACAACTAGATTAATTAACATTCCTATTGAATCCTTTTTCGAATAAATTTATAATTAATGAAAACTTTATGTTATTTATAAATTTCCATCAACAAGGACATTCTAAATAAGAAAATAATATACATCACAATACCTATAAAATCCTATGTCGAAAACATCAATAATAAATTGATACCAATTCTCTAATCTAGTTAAAATTTCTAGTATGTATCTTTTGATGTGATTCAAATTGATAAAAAATACTATATAAATAATTTCATGGACATAAAAAGAGAAGAAAAAATCCATCCATACAACACAACACATTACTATTATGGGAGGAAGAAATATATGGGTATTATTCCAAGAGAAAACCAAGATGGAAAAATATGGGTTATCCTTTGGAAAATCTAACAGAGCGGTGGTTTAGATACTATTTTGATTTTCCATTAATGGAAGATCTCATCATGATTATCCACTTTGACTATGTAAATTCACCCAAACCCTTAGAAATAATTATATAGGATATCTGGTATTTGAAATGGCCTTTATCACTTGAGATAAGGATTTGAAAGTAGTTTACATTTAAGAAAACATCAAACCGAAAAACTGTAACAAACTGGAATATATGAGAATACTAAATACATGAGAAACTATTGGAAATGGCTCATCATTGTGTGAGTCACTATTTTGAGTCTGTAGTAGATGATTTACTGGTGGATGAGTAACAATGTGTGACTGGCCAATGGAGAATATGCCACTAGTTGACTCACCTTCGCGATTCACCAGTAGATGAGCTACTAATGGACGAGTCAACATTGGGTTACTCATCATTTGACAAGATATCATTGGGTGACTCACCACCACAAGTCACCCTTGAAGAGATAATTATGGGAGTCACAATTGGCATGTTATATGGGAAAACAACATTTAGAAATCTACTGGTGTGATTCAACACTTTGACTCATCACCGCGACTAACCATTATATCTCATCGTCAGGACTCACTTTCACCTCCACCCCTCAGTGACCTACCATTCTTTACTCACCGTTTAGAAACCTAGATTTTTTTGAATACTCTAAAAATTAGTCACCACTACCTCACAAAACAACTCAAAAAACAGATGTAAACAAGAGAATGAAATGGAAAGGTCCATGAAATTACATCAGATACTTCTAAAACTATTCTCTACCTCGAGATTTCAAAACCATCCTAGAGGGGAAACAAAAAAGTGGTCATCTGAACAACCACTACACGAGATAACTCTCAATGCTCTCACCATTACATTAGATCAACCAGTTTATTATAGGAACAACATGAAACCACATCAGTACCACAAAAAACTCCTAAAAACTCTCCTGGGTTAGATTCCACTACAAATAGAGAAATCTAGAACAAGAAATAAGATAAATCCATCACATAAATAGAAATTATTTTGAATCACTAAATGAATAGTTTCATAAGTGAAGAGATATATGTTGAATAGATCAGGATAATGAGAGAGAATCTATGAATTATATTCTTAGGTACTCTCATCCAATCCACTGTTCTGCAAAAAAAATCAAACCAAAATCATATCAAACCCACTGAAACACTTATCCTTGCAGTCCAAGTCCTCTACATGCTACACTTCGATGGTCGCATAATCATCAACATCGATCTCGCCCAAATCAATGACGTGGGAGTTTTCATGATGATATTAAAGGAGAAGTGAAAAATAGAAAACAAAATGTATCTAGATCATCTATGGGGAAAGTGCTTCTTGATATGCCAAGGCATCAAAATGATCCCAAACATCAAAAGAAAAAACAAAAAGGGGACAAAGAATACTCTGACGACCAATCCTTCGCATCCCATGATGGGGATTCACCTTCAAACCCACTTAACCTCCTATGTAAAACTCTAGAGGTATCCTCCTATGATTGGTATTGTAATTATAAAAATACTACGTTACCTTCATTCATTCACATATCACATATACTATATATGTCGTACTCTATAATAATTTCATACTGATAATTGATGATTCTCTGACCCCAATCTAGCACAACGAAGAATAGGAAAGATTTCCATATCATGATTCAAATGAAACCATACCAATGGACGGATTTATAAGTGAATTATACCAATGGTATGTACATCATCCCAGAACCACCAAAATAAATGGCACAAGAGCAAAACATGTCGTTATGCATCTGCACGGTCAGTTTTTTATGATTTTCCATCTATGGATGAAAAGTTGTGCTATGGGATATTTGAGAACCCAAATCATGCTATAGACATCTCCACACCCTAGAGGTAAAACAAGGATCTAGATCAGGAATGATCTTCCTTAGGAATCCATGGAGTCTCACTACCTCCTAGAGATATTACCTTGAAAATATATACTCTATGATCGACTCCATGATTGTTATGAAGTGGGATGATTTTGTCAAATGATCCACTCCCACCCACATAGCACCATAGAAGCCCTAAGCTTGAGGCAAACAGGTAAAAATTTCCATCAACATGTCCTCTGACATCTATTGATGGACATCTAATTGCTGCAGAAATCCACCAAGAACACGGTTCACAACATTCACCTTCAGGCATACCAAACATTATGACACAAAATCTGGAACTATATACATCTACCCAGGCCATAGAAAATGACATCTGAATTACTGGTACAAATTTTTCATGCTAGGATGTACAAATAATAGTGAACTATGTAACTCTCTGATAACCATCTCACATGATGCCAAATGAATGAAAATCCTTCACTAAAACAATAACCGATGTTGTTTATCCTCAGACCAACCATCCGGGGCCATGCCAAAAATAGCATTTTCTCTCTAGAACATCACATCAGGATCCCCTAACTTGGATTCCTCAATCATATGCACAAGATATAATATCAACATCATCTGAAAAAGGAAAATTTTCCCCCAACATCTCCCATATCCCGATTTTATATTCAATGTTCTTCCATCACTCTCTAGGAATCACATGATTTATGCATTATGTCATTTTACGACTTCCTACTCAATGATTTGGCCAAACCATTACCTTTTATATGTGTATATGAATCTTAGAATTCATACTCCTATAATTACTCCATCAACATATTCCTTTGCATGCTTGAGCCATGCTTGGAGAAAAAGTACTTCAAGATATTTAGATCGGTGAATTCCAAAAAATGCTCACTGAGGAGGTAAAGTTTGCAAAACAATAGGTAAAACATTAAAACATTAAAATCGAGATCATGGTTTTCATAGTATGTACATGGGAATTCATATTCTGTGACCCATTATAAATGATTGTTCTTTTCAACATCAGAACACTCTATAACCCTAGATGTGAAGCATCACAGAAAACCTCAATATGAAATCCTACTTTTGGAAAATAATTGACTGGAGCACCGACCGACATATCCTTCAAATAATCAAAAGAAGATGGACCCTTATCAGTCTCACAAACACCTAATACTATCTAGTAAACACTATCAGAGTAGTCACAAATCAATGATTATAGTTATGAAATTCCAATAATAGCCTTCTAGGACAATGAAAAGATACCATGTCTTCAACTATTATGGTTGCTACCCTAGAAAAACAGGTGTCTTCCTTTGATGGATCCACATATACGCCCTTATGAGACCCAAAATTTACCAATAGATGAAAATATTTAGTCTCAAACTTACACTTTGACAATATCCCAACAAGCATCTCATGGAGAAGAACTCCCAAAATGGAAAATAGATTCTCTTTATGGTCCTCCTCTAGCATGGAGTACACTAGGATATTGTCTATTAAAACCACCACAAAATTGTCGAGGAGCCCATGAAACACAAAATTCATTAACCCAATGAACATAGATGGAGAATTAATCACATAGAACGACATCAAAACAAACTCATAATGCCAATTTTGACAAAGTAAAGTAGTCTATATCATATCCTCAACCTTCACATGCATCTGATGATATCTTGACCACAAATCTATCTTTGAGAACCAACTCTCACCCTTCACTTGATCGAATAAATCATCAATCCATAGAAGATGATGGTTATTCTTTATTGTCACTCTATTTATGTGATGCTAATTGACACATAATCAAAATATGGTTTTGACCTTCTTCGTTATAAAAAATTGTGCACCCCACACTAACCCACTTATCAAATCAAAACTGCACTAAAAAAGATTGTCAAACTGTATATAAAACTCTTAACACTCAGAAGGATCTATCCTATATGGAGACATCGAGATTGTAGATACACCTGGATGTAGCTCGATCCCCATGTTGATCTCCCATTTAGTGGGTAACACTAAAACCTCTTATGCAAATACATTATGTTACTCCTCCATGATCCTAGGAAAAGCCAACTCCAGAACCTCTAAAGAGCTCAACATGGACTCATCCATCTTGGATGACAATGACAGAACATGCCTCTAACCCAATTATGGACGTTAGCCACCAACAAAAACTTCTGGCTCCACATCAGTATAAAAAAACACCACCTAAATTTGTAACCAATCCACAATATCAAACACGAAATAAAATCAATTCATGATGAGGATGAAATCATATTGTTGTATCCAAAAAAATAGATATCTACCTAAGAGAGGTGCTACCCCATCACTATCTCACAATATATTCATAATTTAAACAAGTTAGATCAACCTCCAAATATTATATTAAATACAAAGGGAACTCGATGACTCTCTACCTCATGTCCTAGGGAATGGAAAAGGCCATGTGGTATAAAGGAGTGCATCCCTCTGGAATCAAACAAGGAATTCACCCATGTTGAAAACAAGAAATGTGTACCTCGAACAATGATTGGATCACTTGGAACTAATAAATCTAATTATGTTGCTTCCAAAAACATGATCCATGGCCACAATGGCCATACAAATGACTTCCTCCAAAACATCACTATGCTCTTTGTGGATGGGGATCATCCCTGGGTTGTCTTATTCCCCCCATCTGCTCTCTACCTATCCAAAGTTGGTGCAACTTGCTGATTTAACCTATGATGGGATTTCCATAGAATATGAACCTAGAATGGAACACTGAGGATATGATAAATGCTTAGAATATTCAGGAAATCATCCCATTAATGATCTCATATTCGACAAGAAAAATAATAATATGATTCGTTGGTATAGGCCTGAGATCCACTACCCCCGAAGAAACTAGATACTGAGGGATGGGACCTACCCATGGCTAATCATAAACCCTTCTTCCCTAGAAAATAGGATCCCCATACCACATCTCCGCTTCTTGGGGAATCCTAAATACTTCCCTTTTGTGATGACCTGGTTTTGGATAATTTCATATCGAAATCCTCTTCCCTCACCAGCACCTCGAGATACGTGTTTTGTATAAACATGGTGATCTGACATTCAATCTGTTTATTCAAGGCCTCTTAACTATGCATCTTCATGGCCTCTAAATTTATAAATTGGTCAGAATCATATCATAGATGGTTCCTAGAATGGATCCAGAACTCTCTAACACTGGACCTCCCTTGTCGAAGAGGAATAAACTCTTGGTGAATGTTCACCTTCGTGTCAAATAATTAAACTCGATGATGAACTACTATTGGATCCTCTCCCACGATACTGTAGACTCCTATTGATCTCCAATAACAAGAACTAAGATTAGCTCACTTACCCATGCAAAAATTGTCACAAACAATCATAATGGATTCTCATTTTAAGAATGATTCGATCTGAAGGCTATCTCAACATCATCCAACCAGTCTTCTAGGACCTTATTTGAAAAAGATAACTCATATTTCTGCAGACTTTGGCACTAAAAATATTTAAGTGTCCCCAATTATGTATCATCATCATCAACTTATAATTTATGGAAATCAGCTGGCACAACCTACTTAACATATTCTGTGTGGGATTGATGAGGACATCGACCAGGAGCCATACCTGAAAAAGGAAAAATAGTTAGATCTCTTAAACATTGAATTTGGAACACATTCAAAGTAGTTAATTAATTTAATGTATTCATGATAGGTTAATCAATCACAAATACATCCCATTTAAACACAACCACAATGAACAATGATGCATTATCCATTCCTAGATCTCTACCTAGTAATAATTATCACTTCATTTAGTAGCCACTGCATGCTTAATGGTCCTGGCATGAGATCATAGGGGGCCATATATACCTATGTTTATACTAGTCTCTCGTTTTTACAGTGCATGATAAAAATTGACGAGACTATTTCCCTACCATCCCATGCAACATCACTAGTTCCTTACTCCAAAATCAATCACATCCCTTAACGTAAGCCTCTGATACCACACTATCATTACCATTTCCCCTCATTGTGTACCCCTCCTTGGTCGACAATGGGATATGGGAGATAATGTCCCCCTGATTCCTGCCTCTAGTAGGCCCCGAGTTAGGGACTAGAGATTAGGGTATAGGGAACACACATGTGGGATACATTACCATATAATTGAACACATGTAAAAGCGAGATATATGACATAAACAAAAAAATCATTCTCAAAACAAAAAATAAATGAAACCCAAGTGTACACATGTAATATCATTAAATAATTGGTATAACTAAAAGGGAAATCTCCAAGTACAAAAAAAGGTAAAACATCAGGGTCCAAGATACCAAAAAATGTCCCAAAAACCGAAGCTGGTAGTAACCATAAGGATATAAAAATTTCCCCATGTAACATAAAAAAATTATATATGTATGGTGAGTATAATATTATACTCAGTAGGATCTTCCCAAGATCCACTCATGCAAAAGTAATGAAATCATGCTAAAGAATAGTGAACAATAAGTGAAACTATTTCATCACCTAAACAAGCATACTAATTTCCCTGCCTCTACATGGCACCTCTCACCAAGAATCACATGAAAGATTATATAATATAATAAAGAATGTCATGGGTAACCTCTTACAATGTTCCCACGAGTTTTACTCTTTTCCCCAACATTGCATGTCCAAAGTATCTCTCTCTCAAAAATGGTATCCTGAAGAAACCTAGGCGAAGAACCAAAATATGAACATCATGAAAATCACCAAAGCAACCACATAACTAGAAGTATCTAAGTAGTTTCCTGGGAAAAACACATATCACATATTTTGTATCATACATCATGTATTATACCTCAATCAATCACATCTTGTACACTAATAATGGGTACCAAAGCCATCACAACATATACATGTTACACCTTTAGTAGTCTGTATGAAACAATATCAAGAATATATGTTTCTAAAGTAAATAGAAGACATTAAAAACCTCTACACACATATGTGGGGAAAAATAACTGTCATTCATACAATAATATGTTACTAAAAAGATAATAGTACATGGTCTATGGGTGTATTCTTTCATCCATCCTTTCACTAAGATGTTGGGGAAAACACCCCCCAGGGCTCAGAATCCACAGGTTGTGAGTTTCCCTAACTGATAGGGTGTAGTATCATATAAAAATAAAATAATACAAGATATAATATAGATCACAACCACACTCTGGGAATAACATATTCTTATACTCAACTATTTCTAAAGTCTCTTAGACTCCAGACTATCACTACGAAGACTATATAACTTATACGCACACAACAACTCAATGTGATACATTAAGTACTCTTATCCAGATTAATCAGTTAAAAATTATGTTAATTAATTAATTAACCATTATTTAACCATTTTCATGTGAATGTTACATTCGATTAAAATTTCATCCAAGATCCATACCCACACATGTATAAGAAAACTGAGTCTATGTATTCACAAAATCACAACCTCATCATTGCATCCGATTGAACTCCAATCCCATTGTTAAAAAAGTTATTCATTTATTCACAATGTTTTGAAATTCCATATTTCCATATTTTCATATAATAACAGAAAACATTCTATCAGAAAAAATACAAGGTGCTCAACAATGTGATTAGATGAGCTACCCATCGAGTTTTTCCACCTATAGAAGGTGCTTAGACCCATCCATCCTCCGGAAGCTAATCCTATTAATCATATATAATACCGCACACATATTTTCCTTTTTGGATGGAGGGTAAAAAACCCCATCTCCATCAAGGAGTGGGTATGAAAATGATGGTAAACAAACAATAGAATCAACAAACCTCGAACTTTGACATCAATGAGTAATCATAGCTTCCTCAGATTCTTTCATATCTATTATCCTCCATAAATCCACATTTATAAACAGTTACACCTCACCAATCTAGGTGTCAAATAATTCCACAATATCGGGCCACCCTACCCCATGTACCACAACAACCCTCCAAGCTCTTCTATTATAGACTCAAGGCACATCCCAAGCAGTTGATAAGAAACATAGAAACATGATCATGGCCCCAAAGTAAGGCATTCATATTTCACATACAATGAGCTTTCATGGAACCAAAATACAGGTTACCTAGCCAATAAAATAAAGAGTTCAACTAAAACCCCATAAGGAATTATGGTTTTTACACAACTGGTTCTTAATTTCATTTTGAATTAACTGATTCCATCAAACATTCATAGTGAATCCATTTAATGATGATAAAATAACAACAACATCAACATCATGATTCATCGATATGCCTATTTAATCCATTAGAAAATAAAATTACAGTTAATATCAACTATACATACTTTACCGATTTCTATCAATAATGACATGAAGAACATGAAACACATAGGAATCCTGCTATCTCGCAAATCATGATGAAATAAAATTTATAAGCAATCTATACCAATTTAATAATCCATATTAAATAATTATTATGTCAATATCATTGCGATCAAAAGGGATATATCATGCTATATCTATAGTTTAATATATATAAAATGATAAGGAACAAATACACTAACTAAAAATGTTTTTAAATTTCTTTGCATGAGAATGGGCCAACACAACAGATCACGATATCCTATCATGGCACGACTGTAACCACATGATAATTCCACAACACCACCATGCCAACCAATAACAAATAATGCTTCATTATAAACATGGTGACAATATAACAACACACCTCATAGAGAAATGGGAGGAAACAGGTTGAGGATTTCAGAAAAATAGAGGTAAAACATACCTTATATTGAAGACGGATCATCACTTCCAAGTTGCTCAAAAATAAAGCATGCACATGCAGTAGGAATATTCTAAGGGGAAAATGATACAAGGATACAACACAATGCGCAAATCCTATCAAATGAATATATTTTGGTATCCATTACAATGAAAAAAAATCATGAACGAAGATGGCTCGTCTTTTTGAAAATATAAATGGAGTAGCAGTTTAGATATGGATTATATTTTCCATTAAAGGCGTATCTCAATATGATTATGTATTTTGACCAAGTAAAGGAACCCCTACTCTTAGGGAAATTTATATAGATGTTACGGGATTTGAATCATCCTTAAATCCCATAAAAATTCATGGAAATCATTTTGCATGAAAGGAAATGTCAATGTGGAGAAATTGTAGCAAACTGGAAAACTGGAGAAAACTGCAATTCTGAAAAATTGATGGAAATGACTCAACATTGGGTGAGTACCCATTGTGATTCATAGGTGAAAGAGCTAATTGTTTATGACTTACCAGTGGATGAGTTACTATCGGGTTCCTCTCCATTAAACGAGCTACCACTGGACAACTCACCAGCACGAGTAACCGGTGGATGAGAAACCGGTTGATGAGTCACCTTTGGGAGACTCACTATTTGATGATCTACTAATGGAAATCTCACCATCATGAGTCATGGTTGTTCATAAACCAATTAAAGTTACTATTTGCAATTTATCGACATGAGTCACTGTAGGAAATCTACCAGTTTGAGTCTAACTCACTATTGTGACTCACCGTTGTCACTCACTGTCGTGACCAATCCTCATCAACAAACAGTTCTTGACAGACCATTGGAAAAACTGGATTTTTAGGAATCTCTTGAATGTAGTCACCACTACCTCCCAAAACATCTCAAACAAATGATTCCATCAACGGAATGGACCAGATTGGTCAAACCCATCTGATTAAAACTGAAAAACAATACATAATTATATAACCAATATTACAATGAATCAATTGAAAAATTCCATAAAAATGTATAGTAAAACAATAATATAATATCTTCATGATTATTGCATGCTCCTATTTAAAAACTCTAACTACATATTATGGATAAATTTGTCGAACTGTATTAGAAGGATTGAAGTAATGGTGAAATCTTTGAGTAATAATAATGATTATGAAACATATATTTTGATATTCCTCTTCATTAAAAATATCCAATCCTGAACTAATCGAAACACAAAAACACATAATGATGTCATTTTTATTACAAAATATAAGTTGAACATAGAATTTACTACATAGATTCACACTTTTACAACTCTCATATAATATTAAAGGTTATATGAATAGAAATATAGTCCTTAATAATGGTTTCTCGTCATTTGAATCATGCATGCATACTCTAATAAATTTTTTCTGTTTGTAATATAAAAAAATACTTTTGATGGAATATGGGGATTGAAACATTTTAATAATAATGTTTCAGATTTAATTATCATATTTGGGAATAAAAAAAATACATTTTAGGATTGTATATTCATTGTATTGTTGACTTATAAATTTTTTTAAATTTTTTTGGACAGTAAATTATTTTTTAGAATTATATGAATATATATTTTATAATTGGGATAAATTTGATAATTTAATTACTATGTCCATATTTGTCTTCATTTCAATTTAGTTTTGAATTTAAAAAATTAATTTATTTAATAAATACAATTTTTGATACCATAAATTTACGATGTTTTTATACGTATTTTTAATGTTTTTTGTAGTTAATGTAATGAGTTTTTTTGTGGCCAAATTATTCTCTGGATGAATAAAAATGATTTTATTATTTATTAAGATTTGATGACTCACCCTTGATACATTATTATAAGTTAGATTGACATTATGATTTCACGCGAAATATTATGGATATTCATTCATTGTTGGGATTAATTTTATGGGTGTTAGATTGGCTAGAGTTTCCTAAGTATTATTATATGAATTTTTCCTTATTCTTGGTTGGAAAAATTATAGAAATGTATTATATTAATTTTTTTAGTTATAGGGATTAGTGAAATACTTTTTCCATTTAAACATTGACTATTTAAAAATTTCTGATCAATCATAAATAGTGTAAATTAGTATTTATGGTACGACCTCATTAATTATATAGGGAAAATTCCATTAGTTAAATCTTAAATGGACCACGCTTATCTTAATTTTATTATTTTGATATGTAAATTTTTTAAATTATAAATTGATATTGTGAATGTTATTTTAAACAATTAATTGAATTTTATAAAAGTTATATATTTATCATTGTGAAACTAAATAACTGGGATCCATATTATATTCAAAAAAAAGTTTTATAATATATGTCTCTGCATGATTATTTTAATAAATTTGTTGGTTCACTGGGAAAAAAGAAAAATATAGAATAAAATATATATATACTAAAAACTTATTTACATACTTATCTCATGCACAACCTTATTATAGATGAATATATTAGTTTCTATAACATATGTATGTGATGATCCCCCTTATAAGAGGTGCGTTATTATTTAATTTACAAATCTGTAGATATGGTTTGATATGGATATAAGAGTGTGTAAAATATCGATATCTATTTTTTATTATAGTTTAATGAAATTTTTATTTTTATCTTCAACAGATTACATTTTCTTATTTAGTTGCTTATATCTCATTTTACGATATATATATATATTGATTTGTATCCCATGATTTCCTTAGAATTGTATTATACTAGGGTATATACATTAATAATTTTCAAAAGGTATTAACTAAATTTTAATATCATGATTGGTTGATTCATGTTTAGAAAATAGTATTTCATATTGTATGAGAATTCCAATATGTGGATGTGACATATTGATTTTTGATTAAAATCCAACATTTATTATATAATATGTTAAATTTAAAAAATATTTTTTATCGTATCTCTATTACACCCTTTACACATCCTCATTGATATGTCAATAAGATAAGAGCTTAATGATTTTTACATGAATTTTGTAAAAGCACACAATTTTTAAAAAAATATTTTTGATAGTGTATAGGACACACAAAAACAATCCTAAATGATCCACAATATACTTTTTAAATGTAAATATCAAGGATTAATGGTTAAACAAGGAATTATAATTGAGAGTAATGAGTGTTTAAAAGTTATATGTAAATAGTTTACAAATATTATTATATCACTAGGACTTAGTTTTATGTACATTTAGTATATGAATAAGAAAATATATTTTTCACCATAAATGTTATTATTCCTCTGTGAGAGAAAATTAAATAATTAACTTCTTCAAAAAATATAAATTTGAAATCAAATAACAACATCATTTTTGAAATAAATATATCAAAATTATATTTGGAATAAATTTTTATGTTTTTTAAAGGGATTTTTTTTCACTAAGTATTTAATGATATATTTTTTTAGGAAAAAATTAATTTTTATCAATTTATTAAGTATTATTAAAGATACATAATTTTTTGAATTTTATTTCAAACTAAAAAAAAGTTTTATATAGATGTATTTAATCTATATAATTACAATTTTATCATATGAATACCTTATTATGGAATATTTTTATCAATATCTTTAATAGTACATTTTTTGAAAACTATTTCTAAGTACATATTATCCCTCGATTTAATTTTTTAAAATAACAACATCTAATGATATGATTTAAAAAAAATTATAAATTTTAAATATAATATTTTTAATTAAAACAATATAACGATTATAACTAGTAATACAGTATATTTATGATAATCTTATGCATGAAAATTTTATTTCAAGAAAAATTGTTATTTCAACACATTTGGTGGGTTCATTTTTTAATTATAATATTAATATAATATGAATTAAATTAAATAAAATTGATTCCATATTTATATTCATCATAGTTAATATTTGGTAATAAGGTAAACATAATTTTTATTCATAGTCAATATTAAAATAACTTAAATTAATTACATGGTAAAGGAAAGAATATTGTTTTTGGTGATACTTGTGATGGTATAAAAATAATTGTTTCAACTACAAAGAATTTTTAATTGATATATTTTGGTTTTTAATTATGATTATATTTTTCCAAATTAAATGATAATTATGATTTTTTTATATTCTTAATTGATAAATAACCTTGGATAAAAAACATGTTATAATGATGAAAACTATAATGAAAAAAGTATCAAAATTAGTGGTAAATGAAATATCATTTTTAAAGGATTCTTATTTTTATTGTTGGAGAAATTTATAAAAAATAACTTTCAAAAAAAAATTATTTATCAATTTTTTAAGAACATGGGTTCAGTGTGTCTTCACATTATTTAATATATTTGGGTATTCTGAAAATGTAAATTTTTTAATAATATAAAATATAAGTTCCTCCCCTCACTTATTCACACCTATGAAATCATTTTACTCCACCAAAACCTAGAAAACTATTCCCCCAATACATACATTCATGAATTATATGTCTTTTTATTCTGAAAGTCACACCCGAAAGTATATAATAAGAGATCAAACTAATGTTATTTATTTTCCATAAATGACTCACATTGATAGTAATAATTTTAGATGTACTGATTATATATGATACATAGAAAATTATATTTCTTATGAAAAAATAATATAACAATAAATTATTACCCACCCTCCCATTATGGTAATGATATTGTCGCTCTTGACTACATATGACCTACCCCCTCCAAAAAGTTATGGAAATCAGTTTCCAGGTCAATAATTCTTGAATTGTTCTAAAATTTCATATATTTAATCAATGAAATATTTATATAAATAATAACATCCTTTAGAATATTGTTTAATATCGTATTAATTGTAACATTTACTTTTAGTACAAAACATTCTTGGGAAAAAATGTATTTATCAACTAAGATATTTGTAGTAATTAAATTTCAATAATGATTTGGTGATTATAAGTGATAATAAGATCAGATATAATATATTCAAGATTAATATAGTCTAATTATAAGGTTATAACATGCTTAAAACCATTATATAGGAGGTTAAAGCAACTTAAACTATATGGACATACGAGGTAAGTGATTTCTTCTCTATTTCACTTCAATAAAAAATATTTTATTATTAAGAACCAAATTACATTTGTATAGTGTGTATACATCTCATTTTACTTGGTAAATCAAGGATCATTCAAAAACTAGTTTATTTTATGTTTTCAATTTTAAATATTTTATCCAAGGGGTTTTGTATAGAATATTTCTAGGTGGTATGGATTTTCATTACTCAATTTATATTCACTATGATATATTACTTCTTCATTACCAATGATATTTTAATAATATCAATGTTAAAAAAATTAGTATGTTTTAGTTCCTTTTTTATGTGTATTTATATTTGAAAATCATAATCAATTAATTAATTAACTATAATATAAATTGTTTGATCACCTTATAATATTTAATTTAAATTTCCATTCCATTGAGAAATATTCTTTATGGTGAACATATTCATGTCTATGTTGTATATATAAATCAACCTAAAAAATATTAAAATATAAAATTTTATTCAATATAGTATGTGACACAGAACCCCTATAATATAAAATAATAGAACATGTAATGACACAAATTTTTTATTAATGTCAATTTTTTATTATAAAATACTTTTATATAAAAAGTATGATAACTTAAAGTTCAATAATGAAAATAATCTCTATATAAAATAATAAATTTATTAAAGGAAAATATAAACCTATTAGATGTGACCTCCCGATATAATTTCAATGATAGATCAATACACAATTTATCTTGATATTCATTGGTAATCTCTTTGAATTGATAGGAAAATTTTCCCCACACATGAAAGAACACCTCCACTCTTATATTTTAATTTTATAAGCCTCGCATCATAATTAAATATTCCATGTCGATCCAATCAACCATCTCCTTGTTTGTGTATACATTAATTGGTCTCTTATTCAACCTTTCCACATATTCATTAGAAGCATGGATAATCAAGAAATTCTCCATAAAATATTCTTTATAGTGAAGAATAAGGTTGCATGATTTTCCTATGCCCTATACATCTAATTATTACTATGATTAAACTATGATCTCCAATAATGTTTCACGAATTTTGGACACCTTTACTAAAATCCCCAACATTCCCTCCAAGGAATTGGAACTAGTTCCAAGTGTTTCTCCTTCACCACTCCCAATTTCCCTCCCTGCATGTATAAGGATAAATCCAACATTGCACACTTCTGCTCATCATATCTAACCACAAGATAATTTATATCCTTATAAGGAGTATTATAATGTGTATTTCAAGAAAAAAATTCCACTAGATTGAGACAATTTATATTCCCCCCGTCTTACCTATGTTCTTCTACACCTTTCATTTCCTGATGATCAATAAACTATAGTATTTGGGGTGTTCGAGTAATCTTTAAAGGTTCCTGGTTCCCCCCCTCCCCATTGAGAACCGAAATGTTCCAATTTAAGATTTTCACTATCTTAAATTTCTTTTATCCAATCCCAACCAAATCATCCTTCTCATAGTCTGAACATGGTTGTTAGTTCCCATCTTTTTACACTTTCATCCACATAATATGCGTGTCTAAATCAATCTTGATAATGGTTCCCTTTTGTAAGATTTTTTTCCATCATTCAAGACACTAATTTTAGTTTATATCATCCTTTATGGTGTTTAAGAGGATATAAATCGATATTGACATTAAAGCCTTGCATTGAAAAGGTACCTGACGGCATGTGTACCCAACCACATTCATTTTAGAGTTATACATCACATAAGGGACCCTGAAGTATGCTTGTGTATCATATCCATCATTAATAAAGTTTTGTTATGTAACCTGATCTTGGAACTCCCCTAAGGGTTTAATTTTATCTATAATTGAGGGTGAATTCAATGAGAAAATACCTCCATTTGTTGGCTCTATCAACATGGGAGAAATCAAATCATGAAAAGAATTTCATTAACGTTCTCTACTAATAGATCCTACATAATAGAACTATTGTTAGAACATGGATTAAAACAAAGGAAATCAAAATAAATAGCTTCTATAGATGTGTATGACTACTCATGAGGATTAGAGAGCCTTGGTTCAAAATTCTGAGATAGAGCCTCCACCCATTGAGGACCCATTCCCTACAAGCGGCAGGATGAAGCCAAATGACCAAAATGGTAGAACAAAAAAATAACTTAGTCCATGACTCAAATATATAAATCAACTTATAATAAAATTAACATCAAACATATATCGAATCCTAGTCAGATCATGGTTTGGGAACATCACTCTTGATGCATAAATGAAGTGAAACCAGAACACACAAGAGTTGGTTCTTTTATCTATGAAGAAAATTGGCTAAAACAATTCCTTAACATTCGAAGGATGGATGGATTTTGAAACGGCAGGGGGGGTTCAAAATGAATAACCCATATAAATATCGTCATATAATTTTACTTTAAGTGTTGTTAATAAGACTAGTATATGAGAAAGAAGTGAAATCCCAGGCATAAGCGAGGATCATTAGACTACGACGATATCAAATATTCCATCGAGGAAAAATGGATCATTATGTGACACATGTTAAGTAGGCCAAAAATTAAAAAATCCTGAAAACCCCATGGTGAAAGATACAAATTTATCAAAATAATCCACCAATAGTCGATAGAGAGTGAAACATTCTACCATAGACATATTTTGCAAGGAAAATGGCATCTTTGAACTCTACCATCTAAATCTGAAGCTATGGAAATACATTGTAGTGGAAATCCATATTAAACAAATTAACATCCTTATGAAAGGGTAGAAGAGTCTTTGGGTTTGTTATGGGGATCAATGTAGAGGGACGAGCATTGTGGGGACAATATAATTTTCCCCCATCATATGGATGGTGGACCACAATAGATGGCATTCCGCTCTAGGGAAGCAGAGAGAACCGATGGAGAAATATCCATGTTAGGAAAGGATGAAATGAAATTAAAATATATTTCTTTTAAAATAATTTTTTACAATAGTTAAAAATTAATGGATGAATTAGATTGTTCTAATTATTTCTTTACACATAACACAATGTTTTTCAAGTATCACAACCAATACTGAGATTAGCTTGGGTCTCATGAAACACCTTGTCTAAATAAGTTGTGTCATATTATTAATTAATATAATATTTATAAACTGGATAATAATTTTATGGTATCAATATTAACAACTGAATTATGAAAATATTGGTAATCTATTGATTAGAAATAAAATAAGTATCATTTTATGGTAAAACAAATGTTTTAAAGAAAGTAGAATTTTCTTATAGCCGGTATAAAGACATAGTGAGAACATAATTTGAAATTAATATTTATCTTATTTTGAAAACATATTTTTAAAAATGAAATTAAAATTTTAATCCAGAATACTAGAATTACCAGTGTTAATTTATTTAATTTTTTTTAAATGATAATATTTTTATAAAAACTGAAAAGTATTTAATTTTAACTGAAAACATCGATTCCCATTAATTTGAAATGCTAAATTTTATTTTTATATGTTATTAAAATATAGAAAGTTTATTTTTATATAAATTAATTCAATATTGATAATTATAATCATATTTCATATTTAATTTAGATAAAAAATATTATATACAGTTACACATTTTAACATTAAAAACTCAATCTCCATTAAAGACTTTGAGGATTATAAAAAAATTAAATCTCTATAATATTATGAAAAATTTAGAAAAATATAGATTATACATGAGTGTATCCTAATTTATAATTTCTAATAATGTAATCTTCATTTTTTACCAAATTTAATTTAAATGAACTAAAACATAAATTTCATGGTTAAGGTGCATACATTTTTAAATAGAGGGTAACGTAAAATGATAAAAGTAAATTTGATATATAAACTTGTTTAAAAAATAATTTTTTTTCCATATGTTGAAAATGAATCATTTAGGGTTCAATAATATTCCTTTTCATCCTTCTAACTTATGATAAATGCAATATAACTAAATTCTGTTAAAAATTACCATATATTTACTTCTCCCCCAATTATAAAAGGCCACCGCTCCCCACAAAAATAAAAAAAATAAAACCACATTGGATAAGAAATTACCTAATTTAATAGCATAAAAAATGCCTCCCCTAATCTTAGATGTTATTTTTTGGCTATAAATCAATCCTAGAATAGATTTAGTGCAAACAAAAGGAGGATTTCCCGAAAAATAAATATTTTTTTAATGAGAATCTTAATTTTACATCTTTATCCACCACCCACAATTAATATTAAAAATTTATTTTATATTAAACATAGTAACATAAATATATTTGGATTTTTTAGAAAATTTTCATGACCTAAAACGAACATGGAATCCATCAAATGCATTATGAAATCATTATTCAGGTTTATGGTGGATAACAACATTACGAAACAATGTCATTTTTTCAATAAAATACTTTAATGGATTGGTATAATGAATAATATACAGAATATATGTTATATATTTAAAATTTGAAAACATATTTAGTCATTATATAATGTATTCTTTTTTTAACTTCCATTCCTTAGGATATACATTAACATCCCTCGGGTGTATGATGTACTACCACCTCACGAAGTTATCAGATTCATCATTCACTAATGGAAGACATTGATGGTGACAATGCTCATGTTAATGAAGTTGTGTGTTATAAAAAATGTAAATAATATATTAATGAAATATTTATTATTCTTTAATGATAATATATATCACATTATTTCTTACCTTTCTCTCTCTCATAAATATGTTAACACCATTCATGTATGTGTGGACTGCCACCTTCACAAATCAAGGGGAATCTCTTGTGATCACCACATCATATATAAGATATATATACATATATATGGATATAATATTTTATATATTGTAATAGAAACATTATTTAATTATTATCTATATATCTATTATATAACACCCTGCGATTTAGTGAATTTTGTTTATTAATTTTTTTTATCCTTTTTAATATTTTCCATTTCTTGAAACACTAATGATAGAAAATTTTATATTAAATCACTATGTTTTCAATGCATTATATATAAACCAAAGTTAATCATGCACGACATGAAATATAATCATTCCCTATCTCTATCCAGAACACTGATGTTCACATGTGTTGTACGTAACAATGAATTTCAGTGATGACTTCCGTAAAATGCAAGAACGATGATTCTTGAAGAATAATATAATGTCAAAATATTATTATTTAATATAATATGATAAGACCCGGAATTTAAATTAGTGGTTATAAAATTGTAAACTAATTTATGGAAATATAGGGTTTACACAATTTAATATGAATTCATAGGTTACTAATTAATAATAAATTAATATTAAAACTGATTGAATATAATAAGAAATGTTATTATGGTCACAATGCAATATTAACCTGATAAATTAAATATTCATTTATTCATTTAAATTAAATTATTAAGTCATTCCTTTCACCCTGAACATCGACTTGGAGTATGATACACCCAAGATCAATTTTCAAAAAAATATACTTTTACTGTTATAATTATTTAAACAACTTAGTTATAACCTATTTGTTAAAAAATATTAATATTAAAATTAATAACTACTTCAAAATTATTTTTTATAATTTTTTATATAAATACATATTATATTGATAATGAGATATATGAATTTTGGTAACGTCCATTTATGATTAAAAATATTGTTTTATCTAATGAACAATATTTTAATTCCCTTATATGAAAAGTAATGAAATTTTTTATCCAAATATAGGAATTCAGTTTGAAAAAATAATCTTCATTTTTGATTTCAGTATGCTGAAATTATCCTGGGGTTTATTTTTGGGTTTTTTGACATACATGATTTTCTGGATGAACAGTGATAAATACCGGATTTTATTTCCAAAATTCTTTTTAATTTTATTTATTTATAAGGATAAAATATATTTTAATTGGTTTAAACTTGTAATTAAATATTATATATATATATATTAAAATATGGTCAATTGATCCAATTTCACATTGAAATCGGATATAAAAACATAACAAACTGTTGATCATTTTTAAATTAGAAACTAGCATTGTTGAGACAACTATGAAAAAAAATATTTCAACCATTTATGTGATTAGAATTTGGAAAAATTTATTATATAGTTTAATAATAATAATTTTTAATTTATAATACTCCCAACATTATTTTTGACTGAAAATATTAGTGAAAGTGAATAAAATTAATTACTTCAGTTAAGAAAAAAATTTGGTTAATAAATTAATAAACCCTATAAATAAGACCTAAACCAACCAAGAAACGTTTCCAACACCCTTTCAGGGATATTATGCATCCTTTAACCTTCAGATCATTATTTTTTTTGATTTTATGTGATTATGGTCAGGTAAAAACGTCGGTATACGTAACTTGATTTAAAAAATGCCAAGTGTGTCCTTTCCCTTCCCTATAAAAGGACACCACATATACCCACTTCCTCACACCTCTCAATCCCCATGTCTCTAACAAACACTTCTAAAATAATCTTTCAAGATCCTTATCTTCCAATTTGAATCTATCATAATGGGAGAAGATAAATCAAGGAATCCTTTTGTTACAAACCAAAAATAGTTTCTCAAATAAGAGGTAATGTCTTCTCTCAAGACCCGTTCCTTTATTTTCCTTCTCTACACCATAAAATCTATTTATTAATTTATTGAATTAAAAATAGTATAATAAATATACCATTGTGTTTTAATTATATAGGTTATTCCTACAGATACACAAACATCCATCTAATGGGTAATGAAGATATTGTGTCTGTGTATGGTGAACAACTACCTCATGAAACGATGATTCTTCACTTTTATATTACTATATACCATGGTAGCCATTATGATTAAAAATCTATTTATATATTTCATATATTATATTTATTATTTCATTTTTCTTTTTTATTCCTTTTACAACACATATCTTTTTTACTATTTATTTATATTTAATAAGATACTTTCGTTTGAAAAAGTGGGGACTATCACCCCCTCAAATTGATGTGATTCGTTCATATAGTTCCTGGAATGTATTAAGGATGGGTTTAGTGAAATTATATTATAAATATAAAATTATAATCCTAGTTTAATCATATTATATACATTTAAAATTATATTTCATTTTCATTCAATCTTTCAATACACCTATTAAAAGTGAAAGAACATTCATACATATGTACGACATACTATCTCCGTTAAGGGTGTATTCAATTTCATACATCATTATGATATAGATTATTATAATTGATAGATAATATATATTCATGATATTTATATCATGATTTACATTCTGTAATCATGATATATATATATAGAAGAATAATACAACAAATTAGGAAAGATGTTGTAATCAAAGTGAATATTATCGGAAGTGAAACCTTAAAATAGTATGTTAATAAAGAAGGTAGTATAATCATGTAGTAAAAACATAAAAAATTATTTTGTATAAAAATATACATACAAAAAATTTTAATAATAAACTTATATTTTTTATATAGGAATCTTGTTGGCGTTTGAAGATAGTCAAGATACCAGTTACGAGGATTTCATTTCACATTTAATTTATTTTACATACAAGCTATGATTGCCTCTCATTACATTTTTTTGGTGTATGAATTAACAATGATTGTATCCAATTATTCCTATACATAAATATATGGGTATTTTCCGATCAATTTTTTGAACTTTCATTTCTAGGGTTAAATATTATAAATTTTCCAAATCGGTAAATGAAATTTGTCTCAATTTTCAATCCTTAAGACTAATGTTTTATTATGCACTTAAAACCATTTCAGAGGTGTATATAATTAAATCATACATTTATTATCATGATCAAAAATAATTTAATGATATTTTAGGATTTTTTTAGTTTTATTTCCTTACATGAATACTATGATCCCATGTTACCATGTTATTGGAGTTTATAAAGACAATCTCATCACCTTTTGAGATTGTTTACATTTCATATTCCTATAATGAATCTTTATGTACCATATATCATGAAAATCGTGATAATTATTTTAATCTATATATTCATGATATATTGGCGTTGTTGATTCATTTTATACTATTTTATACATATGATAATAAATAATTTGTTTTCATAAATGCCTGACATTACCCTCTCTTCGGTTGTAAATATAAGTTTCATAAAAACAATGTTTTCTAAAAAGGGATTCCAACAATACTATTCTAATATCCTATGATAATTAAAATAAAATTTTACTGTTTTTGTTTTTACCATTGTTTTCAATTGAATTTTCTTCTACCCTTCTAAATGAATCAATTTTCTATCATTTTTACTGTGCAAAAGGATTATTCTTTTTACCTCATCTGACAATTACAAATTTATAAATCTTCAATCCTTTTAAGTATTATTTTCATTTTTAAGTCTTATATTTTTATAAATATGTTTATAAATTAATTTTCTAGGAAATTGGATTTCCAAACATTTTCAAAAATCTTTTATAAATTTCCATTGAAATTTTTTTAAACCTTTTCAATATTCTTCTATAAGTTTTCAATGAAAATGATATTGAAAATGATTTAATGATTATTTTATATGCTTTCAAAGAAAATGGATTTCAAAATGTTTTCAAATTTTATTATTAATTTATTAAATTATTTTCATGTAAAGGTGTATTCAAAACATTTTCAAGTTCTATTTATATGTTTTAAAACAATTTTCCAGGGAATTATTTTCAAAATGTTTTGGTTCTTTAATTATAAGATTTCAACGTATTTTCAAAGAAAATGGTATTTAAAATTACTTGATTCTTATTTTATATTTTTTCATGGAAAAGGGATTCAAATGATTTCATTCATATTTATATATATAAATGGTATTTTATATTAAAATGATTATCAAATGGATTTATGTATTAGTTGTTTTTCAAAGAATAATGTATATTTTCATCAAGACATTTTTTTGAAAGATATTTCAAAATTATTTTCTATCTAAGGTGACATCCATTAATATTACTCACACCATTTTAAGAAATAATATAAAGGTACCATTCATAGTCATTATATGAATGGGTTATTCTATAATGTCAGGGTGTTTTTGAAACGTGTTTCTAATTCACAAGTTTTATGTTTACGAAATCTGTTTCACTTAAATGGATAATTTGTTTATAAAATCAATTTTTATTTCCCAAGATATGATTTTGATGAAAGTATTATGAAACCGGTATCTTTTTAATAGTTTATGATTAATTTATGGTTTCATGATACCCATTAAAATCTTGGGTTACGATATGATTGTTTAGAATTTTTGTGGCACATGTTTGTATGATTTCATTATAATACGAGAAAGACCAATATCTCTCACCAATATATTGGGTATAGATTTATATCTAATGAGTTAGAATAATATTTTTCCTGGGATTAATCCATGACTACCATGATGCCCATGGGAATGAACCCTGACTTCCATTATGGTATGAAGATTGAACTCGTACTACAATGTAGACTATGGGAGTGATTCATGACTACTAAGATTTTATAGGGAGTGAACCTATACTACCAAGATAGTCTTGGTAGTGATACATATAAAACTATGGAAATCATATTATATGGTTTGGTGTCTACCACAATCCTATGTTTTATTCACATGTTATTCTATTGTGTCTAATGTTCTTTATTTCCTTATAATTATTATATTCTGATCTGCCATGATTTATTCCATGATTCATGTATATGAACATTAACATATAAGTTATTATCTTCTATTTTAATGATTATGTTATCAAATAGTTATTCTCATAATTATGCTTAAATATATCCTTTATTTACCCTTAATGAGCATTTAAACTCATCACTTTGTTATGTTTCTTTTCCCAATGTAATGAATTATGGTTGTTTATAGGAGTACTATTTGTGGAGATATATATATATATATATATGATATTTTAATGATCATTCATCGGGATAGATGTTCATTATAACATGTTTCCAAATACAATAAACTGTTATGGTCCTCATGAATGTATTTTATTGATGTACATAATATTCATCTATAATGATTCAATATCAATGTATATTAATATTGGACCACTATAGTTGTTAATAATAGATAGGTTTATTATACCTTTGGTTAATAGGATGAGAAAACATTACTGAGATACCTATTAATATTTCTAAGGACATGTCTATGGATATCTCAATGGATAAGTATAAGGTTGAGTTGACGTTTAAGAAAATTTATTGGAATTTTAGAAAAAGGATAGAATAAATTATTTCACTGAAATAAATACAAGTTGGAATACTACATGAATATGTTTCACTTGAATAGATGTACCTAAGGGTTATAACTCTGAAACACTGTTTTGGGCTTATCTATGTGTAATATGGTATATGACAATGGGCTTTGCCACACACCTAGTTTTACACACCCGGGTGACATGCTTTGGAAATTAACAAACTCTTAACAAACCATCGTGAATAAATTATATATACATTTTTTATGTATAAAAAAATGATCCTAGGGTTTCATATATTAAATATTGAGTCATTATTTATAAATCACATGAGTAAATATTTTTGGGACCTTGTCATTTTCTACTCTGATAAGTAATGCTCACACTATACCTCTGGTTTTGGTCAATAGAAGGAACCAGAAATTATTAAAATAATGTTGACTATGATTGATGATTTTATTATGATTGATCAATTGGGATGATCACTTGAGTGAAATATTTTGTGACCATTCCTATTCAGTTTTATTTGAACATGATTAACAAGAGCACCGTAACTAACTCTCAGAATCACTAAGGAAGAGAAAAGAGGTTATTGAGAGTTCTAGTAATGGAGACCATGGAGGAAAAAAGATTTTGTATTTGGTGTGCCATGAATGTGGAAAGAGTCACTTATTTGAATGTGTTTGTAGAAAATGAAGATGTGTTGATGATGGAAAAGCTGGACCCAATAAAAGTGATTGTAAAGGAAAATGAACAGTTCAGTTAACTGAATGGATGAGAATATTGGCCTCCCTAATCCATCATTAAAGGTTATGTGTTTTAAATGTGGAATAAATTGTCATTATGAAACTCAATTTTTCAAAGAAGATGTATCATAAATAGGATATTCATGGTGGTGTGAGTAATGGTTATATTGACTATGATGAAGAACCTAAAGATGAAATGAACATAGAATGAGCTATTGTATAAGAGGATGAGGTAGTCCTGTAAATGGAATAAATTTAAAGTGGAATAATCAATGTTTATATGTATTTGCATTCAAAAATGAATTTACATGAATAATTTAATATACTAGTTTTGTTATAATAATTATTTTCACTATGTATTGAAAATTGTATGTTGAATGTTCGTGATAGACAGGTTGAGTAATTTAATAAAAATGTGATATTTCAAATAAATCATTTGTAACCATTAGTATATTATTTATTTTAGTATAATTCTATTTTGAATAAGTAAATTGGATGGTACATATTACCATGGTACTATATAAGGACATGTTATGAAGTGGTTTATTCTATCACAGCTAATGCTTACAAGATTTTTTGGATTTATGGAATAGATTTAGTATACATTAGAAAAAGGATGAAATCATTTTTTCCAAATGAAATTAATTTCAGTATAGTTATTACCTTGTTTAAAGGGTAAATATGATAAGTGTTTTCACCTGTCTAGAATATAACTAACAAGTTGTACATTTTGGTATATGGGGGACCAATGATAATCTAATTTCATGAAATTATTTTTAACGCTAGGGATTTCAATCTTCTAGAAGGGTTATAAGGTTAACCAATCAATAGATATTGAGGATATACTCTGGATGATTTATTTATGTATCGAGCATGTTTTAAAAACCTTAGATAAATTGTTATTTTGTTAATAACCTTATGTTAAGGATATACATTATATTTATTATGGAAATTATAACAGTATTTTTAGAAATAAAAATCATCTATTTTGGGTGACAACCAATCACGTCTGGCAAGGACACAACTCTTGACCCATGAGAGAAGGATGATAAGTGTTTCATTCCAGCCACTAGCCTACCAGATGTTTTAGTTTATGTGTAATTATTTTTGATGAATAATTATTTATAATCAAATGGTAGTGTTACTATTTATGATTATAGATTTATGTATTATCCATATTTATTTATAATAATAGTTTTAGATAAATATATATACTATTTATACTATTATGGGACTTAATATATGCTAATATTGTATTGTCTTACTATATGCATCAACGAAAATTTTCTTGAAAACAATTTAATGATGTAATTTATTAATTGGAAATAGATAAAATCACAACCAAAGAATGTAGATTTTGTTTTATTCATGTTCAATAAAATAATTACATAATGATAGGGTGATGATCAAAATGGAAAATGTGTTGTCCAAATACCTTATCTTTTGATGAACTAATGGCCTTTTAAATTATCACAAATTTTTGACTTTGGGTCCCTCAACATTTTTTTACATGCAATTTTTTTTTAATTTATGACCTCTATCACTCCTATTAAAAATTTGAACTTTTCCTCTATGTAAAATCTAAACCAAAAACCTATGATCACCTTGTGGAAACCCTATTAAATATTAATTTGGGTGATCATTATGGATCCAAAATTCTCATTTTAAAGAATGGGTCAGTAGTCATTTTTTCTATGTGGGTTTCAATGATTGAAACTTTCATTTATGAATCCTTTTATTACCCAGATGAATTTTGTGGAAAAAATTAATTTTATGGTGGGTACAATATAAAAACCAAATATTTTGGATTTTTTTCAAATTTATTTAACATTTTTAATAATTTTAATTTCATACATATTTTATGATTTTTAATTTTATAATAAATAACTATGTTTGGAATTATTTATATGAAACACCATTTTAATTGTACATTACACGCAATATAAACATTGAGATGATATACATAGTCCACCAAGGTTTGCTTGCGTCATACACGACAATGACTATCCCCAACGACTTATGTAACATGGAAGACCTAAGTTTAACAAATAGTAATATATTAATAAAATATGATTATTTAATATAATAATAAAAACTATGACATTAAATTATATTTTATGAATAATATTAAATATGTTATGAAAATATATGGGATATATAATATAATATGAATCAATAGGATACTAGTTAATTATAAATGAATATTAAAGCCAATTTGATATAAAAATATATTATAATTATCACCAATATGATTTTCCCTAATAAATTAAATTTTCATTTATGTATTGAAATTCACTAATTCATACATTACTTTAACACATAACATTATCATGTCATATGTTACATGGAATACTAAGTTTTTATGAAAATAAATTTAATGTCATAATTATTTAAACCAGTAAGAAATAACCCATGCATTAAAAATTATTAATAATAATAAAAGTAATTACTTATAAAAAAAATAAATTGTTTATAGACATAAAACATATTGATAGTGAAAAATAAGATTTCGGTAATACACTTTTATGTTTAAAAATATTGTTTCGGTAGAATGAATTGCTTTTAATGTATTTTTTTTTAAAAAATATAATTTTGGAAATAATTATAAATTATATTTTATAAAATAATATTAATTTTTTTAATTCATAATTTCATAATTATAGTAGTGTGAATTTTTAGAATTTTTATAAAAAGTTAAATTTTTTGGATGAATATTGAAAAATACTGGATTTTAATTCAAAAATGTAATATTTTTTAATTATTAATAATGATAATTTATATTTTTAATTTGATTAGAATTTTAATTATATAATATTCTTTTAAATTATTCCAATGTTGACATTGGAACGAATTTCACAATGAAATTTCATTTGGAAACATAGGGATATTTTGATCATTTTTATGTTAAAACCTCGCATGGTCGACAACACTATGGGATTAGTTTTAATTTTATTTATTACAACTATGTGAAAATAATTTAGAAAAAAGGACTGAGTATTTTTAATAAGTATAAATTTTAATGTATAATAAGGAAAAAATCGTTTTTGACCAAAATTATTAGTTATACTGCTAAAAATTATTTACATTGGTTAACAGAAAAATAAAAATAATAATGCACTAAATCATTATAATAATACATTCAATGACCTATAAAGATGTAAAAAACCAATTTACCTATAATAATTCATCCATAAACCATATATTCTTGACTTTGGTATGTCTGTTATGACATTTTCTATAAAAATGTTGGTAGAACTAACTTTTTTTCTAAAAATTCTTTGTGTGTCCTTTTGCTTCTCTATTAAAGGAAACCACCTCTCATGTCATCCACCTAGATGAGGCCCCAATTTTCACCAAACATCTTCTGTGATATGTTCATTAATTCTATATATTTCTCCTATAATACATACCTTGGGTATATGGAATCTCAACGAAGCCATTTGGCACACACTAAAATGAGTTACGTGATTGATAGATAACATCTTCTCTCAATATTCTTTCCATTATTTTATTTATCCACGCCTTCAATCTCATTATTACATTACGGTATGAAAAAACCAGTATTTTCAATATAAATTGTTTTTTTGTTATGGATTAAATGTAAACTTATACACACCTCAAGAAAATGGGTAACAAACATATTGTTTCCTTGTACGTTGAACTACTACTTCACTAAAAAATGATTTTTCATTTTTCCATTACCACCTATGATGGTAGATATTATTATGGAAACTGTATGTATATATTTCATATATTATATTTATTATTTATTTAAGCTTATATATTCTATTTATAACATATATACGTTTTATTTTCATTTGGTGTTAATATGATTATATTGTTTGAGGAAATGGGGCCTACTGCCCCATCAAAGGGATATGATTCATTCCCACACTCCATAGAATGTATTATGGATATGTCTAGTTAAATTATATGATATATATATTATTATAATTATACATTAATGGTATTATATTCATATAAACATATATTTCATAATATTTATTTCGTCCAATTCGACTATTAAAATAGAAACAACATATCTGGGTACGTATGGCGTATTGTCTCTATAAATTGTGTACTATATTTAATAATTATTTATGATATAGATTATTATAATATAAATATAAAATATATTCTTGATATTTATATCTGTATTGATATTCTAGAATCATCATATTTGTATTAGTAAAATTTATATAACAAATTAGGACACATGTGGATAACATAGAGAATACTACCTTAAGTAAAACCTTGACATAGAATTGTAAACAACAAGGTAACATAAGGTTATAAAAAACCAATATGGAATTATTTATAATAATATTATTCACTAAAATTTTATTAATAAACTTATATTTAATTTTCCGGATACTTTTACGAGTAAAAAGAGATTGAAGATACAAGGTAATGGGATTTCATCTCACTTTTAATTTCTCTGAGATACATGCTTTGTTTGCCACAAATTACTTTTTTGTGGTGTATGTAATGAAAATGATTTAATCAAATTATTGTTATAAATATAATTACATTCATTTAAATATAAATTTTATGAACTTTGATTCCTATGGTTTATGTTTCAAAAGTTACCAAAAAAGTAAAAATGTTTTGTCTCAATTTTCATTCTTTCAGACTCTTGTTTTGTTATGTACATAAACTCTTTTTCGAGGTGTATATACTTTTAATTTATAATATATACCAATAATAAAAATATTTTCATTATATTTTATGATTCATGAAATATAATTTTAATAAATGGAGATTATGATCCCTTGTTACCGAGTTATAAGAGTTTACTGAGACAATCTCTATGCTTTTCTATATTGTTTATATTAATTATTCCTCTAATGAATTCCTATGTTCCATCTCTAAATATTTTTTTGGAATTTATTCTGCAATGTTTAATAATTATATAATCATTTAGTAGAACTATTTTATAATATCTGGAACATTAGATTGTATTGAATGGGTTTTCAAAAAAAGTATGGCATTACCCTCTCATCGGTCGGAATTATAAGTTCTTTAAAACCCATGTTATCATAAAAGGAATTCCATGAATATTATTATAATATAATATTATAATAAAAATAAATTTAAAATCTTTCCCTTTACGAATGATTCAATGGAATATTCTTATCACTTTCTTAATGATGCAATTTTCTATACTTTTTACCACACAAACAGATGGTTATTTTTACCTCATACGATATGTATATATTTATCCACCGCGAACCCTTTTAATAATTTCATTTAATTTTAAATTTTTCTTATGAATTTTTTCTAGAATTAAAATTTCAAGGAATTTTTCTTAAAAATTATTTAATATTCATTTATTAGTTTTCCAGGATAATTGTTTTCAAAAACATTTAAAAATATCTTTAGAAATTTTTTAGGAAAAATGTTTTCAAAACATTTACAATAATCATATATAGGATTTCATGAAAATTTGTTTTGGAAATATTTTCAAGATTTATTTATAAAATTTCAAATTATTTTAATGGAAAATTGTTATCAAAATGTTTTGAATATTTCATTATAAGTTTTCAATGTGTCTTCGAAGAAGATGATTTTTAAAATATTTTGAGGCTTATTTTATATGATTTTATGTAAAATGGTCTTTGAATGATTTACAGTATTATATATAAGATTTAAGGGTATATTATATGAAGATTATTATCAAATGGTTTTATGTATTGAAAAGAAATCATTCATATAAAAATGTAATATTCATCATGAAATGTTTGTTATATAAATATCATAATTATTTTCCATCTAAGATGACATTCGTTGATATTAATCATGCCCTTAGAGACAGTTATTTAATTGTTCCATTCATATAGTTCTTACGAATAGGTTATTCATAATTTCATGTTCTTAATGAAACTTTTTCCCTTTCACATGATTTAGGGTTTTGAAATACTTTTAAATTTCATGTCTTATATGTATATAAAATCTACTTCACTTTCACGAGTAATTATTTTGATTAAATGATTCTGAAACCATTTTCTCTTCCACATGTTATGATATGGTTAAATGTTTATGATACCCATTTAATTACATATGCGATTATATTATATTTTCTGATTTTGTGGAACATGTATGTACGATTTCACTATGGGATGAGTGGTTCTAATATCTCCCTGCAATGAATTGGGTAAATATTTCTATCTCATTTTATTATCCATGATGATCATTGGAATGATCCTTGAATACTATGATGGTCATGTGAGTGATCCATGACAACCAAGATAATATGAGGAGTGATCACTTGCTACTAATTTGGCCATGGGAGTGACCCATGACTATAAAGATGGTGTGGTGAGTGAACCCATACTACAAATATGGTTTTAGAAGTAATGCCTTGGATACTATAGAAATCATATTATATTTTTATGTGACTACAAAAATCCCATGTTTTAATGTTATGATATGACTTCATGGATTATGTTATTTATTTTCCTTTGATTCATGTCTTATAAACTACCATGCTTTAATCCATGATTATTGTTTATGATCTTTGACTTGAAGGTAATGATATTCTATTTTCATGATCATGTTCTCATATCCTTATGCCCATAATTTTTCTTTTATATCTCCCTTATTTTACCTTACTATGAATTTGAGATCACCCTTTTCTTATATTTCATTTACACAGGTTTCAATTAATTGTTTACTGTAGCAGGACTATATGTGGTTACAATTATTGGAGATGTTGAAGATCATTGACCAGGATAAAATATTTTGATTCCATGATTCTAAAGGAACTGAACTATTATAGTCCCCATGATTGTATTTTTCTGATGTATATACTATTCATATAAAATGATGAAATATCCATATATATTAATCCTAGGTATTTATAAATAACCTTAATTATATAATGATCATTGGAATGTGTAATGTTACTCATTCGTATATACGGACTACCATCACCATGATCATAACAAACATTTTCCCCCATTATCATCATTAATATTTTTTTAAAAGAAAAATTTAAGTCAAAATATGATCTTTGTTTGATTATAATAATATTTATCTAGGTGATAAAAGTATATAATATTCTTAATAACTATATCATTCATGATGTAACATGCATCAGAAAATAATAAAATTAACAAAAAAATGAAAATAATGATATATTATTAATGAATCGGTAATAAGATGTTATAAAATGAATATATATAATATTATAAATTTTAATATTGTTCTATTTTAAGTTTTTTACATATTCAAAACCACAATTAATGTGTTTAAGTAAAATTAAATCAAAAGGAAACATAATGTATGGGACTTTATCCCAATATCTTTTTATTGATGCACATTACAATTTTATGCACCCAATTTATATTATGTCATTTATAAATTTTATCATTCACTATAATATCAATAATATTTAATTATTCATGGTATTTTATGTTTTTATTTAAATTAATTCATCTTAGATGAGTGGAATTAGTGTCACCAATAGGTAAGGTATTTTTTTACAATATTTCAATTATTGTTTTAAACTTTTATATCATTAGTTAAGTCATTATAAAATTGTTTGAGTAATGAATTTTTATTAAACTATTTTTTATTGAAACATTTATTTTGAAATATAGATGAAATACATATTATATTAATTGATAAAATATCACTTAAACATTATGATGATGGTAATTGTTTATTTCATAATCTCATTCTAATCGATATTGTTTAGTCATCAATTTCAGTTGAGGTAAGTTATATAAATAAATACAAATAAAAAAATAATTTCATTATCGACTGGAAATTCACGAAATTGTAATAAATATTATTATTTTTTCACTATTTGGTACATAATACATATTATAAAATGTTTTTAGGAAAATCTAATTTTATTTGAATATTTTACAAGAAATATATTTTCTACCAATCAAACTGTTTTTGAAAAAAAAATTCTAAAAAATTCATAAAAAATTAAAAAGGATTCCTCAAAGGAATTTGAACCCATTTTCATTTTTAATTAATTATTAATGTATTTTTAATATGTTTTCAAAATAATTCATGTTTGGATTTTACTAAAAAAAATAAGTTGAATCTAATTATAATTTTATGAAAAAGGCACGTTCCTAATATTATTAAACTAAAATCAAGGTTATTTATAAATTTATAGTATTTATTTAAATAAATTATTTTATGAACAAAATTTATTTAAATATTTCTTTGGTTTTCTAGGATTTATTTTGAAAATATTATTAGGGTATTTATATTAATAATAATTATGACACTTTATTCATACTCCAATGTTCATTTGTTGATATATTCCATTTTTTTCATATGTATGGTTTTTGATTATTTTGGAAAATGATAGTATTCAAATTAACTTACTTGTTACATTTTCTTATCATTAACATCCCCTTCAAATATTCACATTCCAATCACCCTTAAATATCAAATTTTACTTAAATAATTGTATTATTTATCATGGATATTCTTATTACATAATCCATATACCATTTTATTGTATAGTTTTTGCATTCAATATTATTTGTTTTATAGGAGATATATTGATAAATTCGTGTAATTTACACAATATATAAATAAAGTGATAATGGATATTTTTAATGAGTTAAATCTAATATTAAATATATGAATAATAGTTTGAATATAAATTATATATGTTAGAGAATATTTATAGAAAGTACCCTGATGCATATGTACTGTTAGGAGACAATGTCAGCTTCCAAAACCTTATTCGTATGCGAGTATTAGTTTTAAACTATATTGTAAATGGTATTGAAAGTACTGACATAATTTTAAAAAATTAATTATTTTTTATCTAGTATGTTATAAACTATACTATAAATAGACTTGATGGTAATCTTTCATGTACCTAGGAAACATGACTTTTGATAAATAAATATTTCATTTATTTCATTTATTATTAATATCCATGTTATTTTCACTATGATATAATCTATTTATGAAATTAATAATAAGATAATTATTAAATGGATTATATTTTATGTTATTTACCTTGAATTATTAAGTAACACATTTCGTATCATGATAAAAATGTTTTTTAAATGGAATGAATTCTCAATTTTTTACCATTTCATGTTGGTTATGATTATAATTTTATGATAGATTCCATTTTATACAACCCTTAATAGGTATTTTAGCTAACCTATATTTTTCCCTTTATCTGGAATCCACAAATTCTACTGAAATTTATATAAAAGGATATAATATATAAAAAAAATTATATAATATTTTTAAAATATATATATTTAGATGTAAAACAATGCTCAGGAATTTATATAGTTTACCTTGATTAAAAAGTATTTAATTATTTTGGATGTGATTCCCTATATACAAAACCAATGAATTAAATCATTAACCCTTATTAGGTTACTGGGGTTGAGGTTTCTACATTTCGTATCATTGAACGATTTGTTGGATCCATGGAAACTGTATTTTTTAAAACAATGATTAGTGAACAAAACCTTATGAAAATGTTTGAGGACAAGACTAGAAGAACATCCAAATTATATGGTATAGTATATATTAGTTATTTTTTATGGGAAATAAATATTAGACTTGATACTAAATATTAACATTGTTCTAGCATAGATGTAGCTAGGTGTAATAATCCCAAAAAGGGTTTATTAGGATGGACTTGATTATCATCAGGTGTAAGAAAATGAGTCTTATTAAGAACACGGTGTGACACTCCTAGAGTATATTATTTGGATAATTAAAAATTTATTTAGAAACAATTATTATAGATCACAATTGATAATGTCAAGGAACAACCTGGGTTAAAACATTGACTATGGAATGAACTATTTAGAAATAAATGGAATGACATGTTTTTGTATTTTGATTCAAGTATAAAATATTACTAGTATTTGAAACTTGTGGTATTTTGGTTTTAAGTAATTAAATTTTTAAGGATTCTTCTAAATTTTAAATGAATAATATTTTTCATTATCGTAAGAGGTATATATAGAATCACAGGTTATGAGTATATGATTGATCATCTATTAAATGTATTAAACAAATATTTTTTTATTTCTTAACATGGGTGTCAATAATGAAAAAATAAATTGAGAAGCTCATGGAAATTATATATTTTAGTGGTAAATTTAATTGAAAAATAATGACAATACATTTTTCTAAGAAGTGTTTAATAGTTTTTATATGTATTATGGATAATATGATTGTAAACATAATTTTAATAATAACTAAATAATTTTAGCCTTCCTAAATTATATTTTATTTGAAACCTAAGTAAAACATATATTTAATGAAATATTTTAATTCATGGATATCTATAATTTTTATATAAAATTTATTTCAAAGAACACCCACAAGATGGGTGACAACGCATAAAATCTGGGATGGCCAGGGATTTCGATCCCTTGAATAAAAGATGATATGGGTTTAGCGCCTATGACACGCCAATGTGATTTACTTGTTATTATGTCATTAGAAAAATGATTTGGAAATTAAATATTAATGATGAAACAGATTTTTTACTTTTTATGGTTAGATAATAATTAATTATATGGGATAAATTGTGCTAACAGTATTGGATTTGGAACATAGCTATAAATAGATGGAAATAAAATTCAATATTTTATGAATTAAACAATCATTTTAATGTAATATTTTTTATTAGGAATAAATTTTTTTCATATTTATTTCATAGAGAAAGGGATGAATTAGAAATTGGTCAAAGCATGGGAAATTGAATAACATATGATTATATAAATCTATAACGTAATTATATTTACTTATATTGTTATTCATTAAAAAAAATTCCTCAATAATAGGAAATTTGTCTTGATTCTATTATGATATGCTATTAAATTTATATCCAAGGAATCAGTTAGTCATTTAAATATTTATTTATTTATGGTTTTGAGGCCCTTAAATATCCATTGATTATAAAATTGCTTGTGATTACTGAATAAAATAAATTTCTATAATTATTTATGTTTATTAATATATCTCTACATCATCACTTTCCTTCAATGTTATCCTATGTATATCCCTTTCTATGTCTTAATCTATTTGACCCCTATATGTTCCGTTTATTTCTTAGTAACATCATATTTTATAAACCCTTTTACGATTTATGTTTTTCAAAAGTAAAATTTTTTAAATATAAATCATTGGATTAAAGATATAAAATTTTAATTGAGAGGATGATATTTATTTAATGTGTTAAAAAAGTGATAACCCAAAATTATAAAATAATAACATTTTATTCAATATTTTATGTGACACACGATGCATAACATATAAAAGAATATAACAAGCCAATACATTATAATACATCTCTCTAAGTATAAATTTAATTTATTAAATTATTTATAATACATCAAACAAATATTATTTTAATTTTTTCATTATATGAAAAACTATGTTTATCTAGAGGTGAAAACAACACCGACCATAGCTTATTTCAAATGGAATATCAAGTCTAAATGAAAAGTGAAGTATTAATACAATTTTATTGTTTCTTATCATAGTTTTATACTATCTATTAAATTATCTGGTATGACTATTAATTTAAAAATTATGATTATTATGGTTATATGTTGAAAAGATATTAAATAAGAGTTATTTAGAATAAAATAATGTTCCATAGAAAAACATTAATTTTCAAAAAGACTGTTTAGTCACACTCTATGCAAATAATTTCAATTTTTCTTTGACTAGTTTTTAAAAATTTATTTGAAAAAATAAAAATATTTTTTTCACTCATAAGTGAAAATTACATTGGTTTTATTTTTTTCATTATTTTGAGATTTTTTTTGATAAATAAATATATATAATAAATTTTTATTGAGAAATCATTTTCATTTAAATAAATTATCTTGTATAATTTTATATTGAGTTTTTAACATAAAATTTGAAAATTTAATATCAAATAATTGTATTTGGGTTATTTTAATTATTTTAATCATTAATTTAAATAAATAATCGTTGTATTTTTTTCAATAATTTCTCATTAAAATCCCACTTTCTCATCTGGTTTGTAAGATTAGATTGAAAAGAAACAAATTTCACTACTGAAAATTGAATAATAATAAAGGGATTCCATATTCAGAATGAGAATATAATATAAATAAAACATTTTCAAGTGAAATTATTATTAAATTAGTAATCATGGCATAAAAAATTAATCAGTATTGTTATGGTAAAAATAATTTTAATTTTGGATAAACTAAACATTTTAAAGTAAAATTGACCCATAATGTTGCCTAAGAATTATTATGAGTCCATAATTATTCCATTACACCACTATGGTTAGATAATGGTCTATAATGGAGTGTTTTTACAATTTATAAATGTCGGATCACTCGTTTCTTTTAAAAAATACTAATTGTGTCTTCACCCCCACAAATGAAGGATACCCAATCTCTAATATTCATCACACCTCAAAACCACTTTTTTTAGAACAAGGCCATTCAAAATAACATATCAATTTAGATCCCATAATCCTATAAGGAAAAGTTTTTTCTATGTATATAAACTAGGAAATATTTATTTCAATCCTAATGAGTATTCTGGAAGAATATGTCTTGTTATTCAACGAGTATCTTTATATTACTGATTTCTCAACCCCATTAATTTGTTTTTAAAACAAGGTGATATAATAACCAAAATATGTTAAATATAAAATAATTTTATTATAATAATATATTCTCACAATACCATCCCCACCATTTTCAAATGGGTTACAAAATCATCACTCAAGTGTACGGTGGACTACGGCTACATAATGAGATGTGAAATTTCTTCAATAAATGCAACACATGAAAGGTAAAAATTATAAAATTTGTGATTATATGTGTTGTAAATTAAATATTTTTCATACAAGTGACATATTTATCATTACTAAAATATAATATATTTCATATTTTTATTATCTTTTCGCTCACTTAAATATCATGACATCATTTGTGTGCTTGTATATAACAAACTTCCAGATGCGACATGACTCTTATTTAATCCTCATACAACATGGATAACATATATAATTATATAATATGGTTTATGTGATATTATTTTAACTTTTTAATAATAATTTTCTTTATTTAAAATTCTTCTATAATGCTCATTAGAAAATGGAAATGATACTCGTGGCATATATCACTTTCTAACACTATATTTAATGATTGTTTTTAAATATAATATTAATGTAAAAATATGAAAATTATATTATGATTATGACACTAGGGTTGAAATAAATATATAATATTTTAATGGACAAGGTCATTCATGATAAAACATACATGAGAAAGTCGGGAAATTAACATCCAAAATAGTGAAAATAATGAAAGATTGTTAATAAAAAAGTATTCAGATTTTATAAAAGTATCTTGTATAAATGTGAAATTGTTAATATGGTTATTATATAAGATAATAAAATGGTTTAAAAAAAAGATCTTATTAAATTTTCAATCAATAGTAATCATTAGATAATGTTTTTCAACGTAATTCATCTACAATATTGAATATTACAACATAATGCACTTAATATCTTTAATGTGGTGTATATACATACAATTTGACATATAATAAAATTAATTATTAATTATTCACTATATTTTATGTTTTTTATTTTCATTAATTCATTTAATTGGGTTTTAATAAATTATTACCAAGACATTAGTGATTTCATAACTAAATTTCCATAGTTTGGGTCAATCTTAAAATTCCTGGATTAAATATTTATATTACATTATTTATAATGACATTTTATTACATTATTAAATATTTTAATTTATTTTATAAGTATTAATTGTCGAAAAATAGATTCTATTGTTTTATTATTTCTCACCTCAACATTATAATAAATTTAATGATTTGTTCTATAATCATATTCTAATAGATATTATTTTCATTAAAATTTCAGTTAAAAAAATATATGAAAATTTACTAATAAAGACATTTAAATTTCTTATCCTATGGTTAATTAGGATATTATCAATTAATTTTACAATTTTCCACTCTTTAAAACTTAAAATTACTATAAAACGTTTTTAATAATATATGACATCATTTATCTATTTCATTAGAGATCATATTTTTTTCTAAATCCATGTTTTCTATAATAGTTTTAAAAAATGTTTTTAAACTTTTAGAAATTATTTATAAAACATATTTTCAGAAATTTATAATCTATAATGAATGTATTTATTGGATTCTAATTTCATTTCAAAAATAATTATAATTTGAATTTAATAAAAAATTGCGAAATGAATTTTCGTATCATTTTCTGAATGAGGCACATTCATAACATTTTTTATAGAAAAAGATTGTTATTTTAAATAATAATGAATATATAGAATTCCCGTCTATCGTGGTTATCATTTATTTTAATCTTCCTATGAATGTTAATAATGATACTTTTAAATAAATTGTTTAAAAATGTTATTTTCAAAGAAATTGTTATCCAAATTGTTTTTTTAAATTAAAAGTATATTTTCCTTAGTAATGTTTTTAATGATTTATTTATGGTATTTATATTCATAAATGAAAATTACTATTCATTAGTACTCTAATGGGTATATGTTGATTCCATCCTTATTCTTCTTATGCAAGGTTTATTATTATTTTTTCCATGGGGTTTTCTGAGATTCACATTCTTCTTTCATTTTGTGTGTCATTGAATTTCTCGTGAAATATCAAATTTCTTATTATGATCTGATATTAAATTTCTTCTAAAAATCAATATCTTTATAATTGATATTATAATTTTTTAAAAAAATTATTATATCATACATTGTTTACATTTAATGTTATTTGATTAATTGGGGAAAGAATGATAAATAAGTATCCCTTACTCAATACATATATTTTATGATAATTAATATTAGACATTAATTATATGTATAATATGATATATAATAAAATTATTGGACTTGAAAGACATTAGTTACAGACCAGTAATAAAATAAATTTTATGCATCAGTAGTCTCACGAGACATAATATGTTTCCCAACCCCTAGGAGTTTGTAATGATTAGTTTCAAGTAATCTTCAAAATGGTATTTCCAACAGTGATATATTAGGCCAAATTAATCATATTATACATAGTATGTTCGAAAACATATTTTGAATCTTTTTAATGGTTATGGATTTATGTTCTTAGAAACCATGATTTTTGATTATTATGAATTTATATGATATCGATAATCCGTTTTATCAATGATATTTCCACTATGATATAATCCATCGATACATTTCATTCTCTGTTGTTGACTAAATGGAATTTTTTTCCAGTAATTTACCATTCCATATTGATTAATCCTTGTATAATCATGACAGTTGGGTTATTATAATGTCATGTGTTCTTAGTTATTTACAATTCCATGTTTGTTATCCGTATTGATTAGTGATTTCATTCACTAACTTAATACTTTCCGATAACTTGAGTTCACCATTATTTTAATTCATTTCTCAAGAATCCACAATGCTAAATATAATTTTTATACAATGATATGTTATTATGAAAAATATTGTTCTTAAAATAAATGTGTTGTAAATATTATATTCAAATGTAATAATATACTCTTCGATGTGTCTACTTTTTTATACTACTAAACTATTTAGTCCTTATGGATAAAATTACATGTATCTTACACCAATATAATAAATAAGGAACGAGATTTAGGATGTTTATATATGTGTGAGTACATTATATGTTGCTTAATTAATACATTTAATATTAATAACTATATATTAATGATGACCAGTTATTCATTTAATGTTTTTTATTTCATTTTGATTCAATTATAATGTTACCAATGTGGTATGAATTTACTTTATAATATCAATTTATAAGATTTAACTTAATTTAAATAAAATAATATTATAACTTATCATTATAAACCTCAATTAAATTTCTTATCCTCTCTATATTTATTGAGTTTTAATATTTTATTCTATTTTTTAGTCTCATAGGAACACGATTCATGAAAAGAAATGTTAAAATGGAAAATTAATTTTTTTAACATAAAATATAAATTTCCCCCATGTCCATGATTCTAAATTATTTATTTTAAAGTAGTTTATTCTCTAAAATTAAATAATATGGGAATTATTATTTTTTCTAGTAGTTTAAAATGATTATAAAAGGAGTCATCCTATTCTATATTGAATGCGATGATATTGACTTCATTTAAAAAAATTCAAAAGGAATTTTTTAAAATTAATTAGAGATAATGTAAATCCCTACCCACAACCTTTTATGAAACATAGAGTCCTCATAATTATTTCAATGGATAAACAATGAAAACAATTTAATGAAGTCTTATCTTAATATTTTTTCCAATCCCTTTTTTCTCTCGTGATACATTATTTTACCTGTAAATATTAATTATCCCTTAACGATATTTTTTTATTATTATCATGATACATGTATAATTATTTAAACATTATACATTATATTTTTCTAAAATAACTATATTATTTATCATAGATATTTTTATATTTTTTCTATATAATCTTTTTGAAAATGGTATGTTACATTTGATGTCATTTTATTGATAGTTGAAATGTGGTTAAATAAGTATTTTTTAATCAGTATACATATATTTTTGATAATTTTTTTATATTATGAATTCAATTGATCAATAAATATTTTTGGATTTCCTTGGAAATGTTTTCATTTGTGGGGATGATAATTATATGGCCACTAGATGCATCTGAATGACTCATGATTAATATTTGTAAGCATTAATTAAGTGGGTTTTTTTGTATAAAACTACACATCCATTCATCTATATTGATGTATGGTATTTACTATTTAGATAACATGATGTATGACTCCTTGACTTATAATATTTACTATTAATTTTACTAAAAATTTAGTAATTATTATACATGTTCATACCACATTAATATTATCCATGTTTGCATTATATGTTCTAGTAATTGATTTAATGGAATGTTTTTTAGTTGTTTAACATTCCATATTTATTATTACTTATTAACTAAACCTGGTTGATTCTTTACAATTTAATTTTGATTGATTTAACTATTTTCGACTCTTACAGATAATTTCAGATCCACGTTATGAGGATTCCTCTCCATAGTATATAATGAAATAATATTGGAATGAGTTTAAGGATGTGTAGTAATTACCTTCTAAATGTTTTGTAGTTGTTATACAATGTAAACAATTTATTATCCTATTCGTATCTAGTTTACTAATATTACTCATATATTTTATTCATTGGGATGTGTAACACCCATAACTTCTATGGTACGTTTCCCTATGAATAATTCAGTACCTTGGGTTGTACGCAACATCATGTTTAAACACACCAAAACCAATCAAACTAGACATTATGAATATTAATACCCACTTTTTAAATTTTAAAAATTTTATCATTAAAAATGTACTTCATTTTTCAATTCCGAATATCAAAATCATCTTAGGTTAAATTTTTTTATTTTTATGAAAACATTCAATTTTTATGAATAGTGAAAAATACTAAGTTATTATTTAAGACATACATAAATAAATATTTAATAATTTTATTTAAATTTTTAGGCAAAAATAGATACATAATACCTATATATGTTCAAAGTAATTTATTGGAGTAAATTTATAATAAGTTTAGATATATAAAATTTTATCAAACTTTTACCATCTATTACCCGCCTCCTAGGAGAATTTCCAAATTTTTATAAAACATAATGTTACCGCATTTTTTATTTGAATTTCAAAAATCTGATAGCGAAGATAAATATGAGTAAGTATAATGTGGTTCAATAAGATGAAAATAAGTTTTGGTGAATAGTAACTTTATACTTTTATTTACCACGGTTAATAGTAATGAGGGAAATTAAGGGTAAAAATGATATCATAATTACACTAACACATGTCCTAATTCTATTGATAAGTATAATTCGACCAAAAAAACCATAGGAATAAAATATTAACCACTTTTCTCAACTTGGATTAGATTAGGACATTTATTATTATTTTATTTGAAGAAGAGTTAAAAGAGTTAAATTCAAAATCTAATAACTAATCCATTTTTATTAAAGGGTTATACATTAGATAAATTCGACTATAAATATTCATTACAAATATAAAAATATTTCCTACCTAATTGAATATTATTTATAATTCTTAGACATTGAATAATTAAATTTATTTATGACACAATGATGAAGCAGTAATTACATTATTAATGAAGGATTATAATAATTGATATTTTAAATATCCAAATAAATATAATTCGACACTTTTGATGAATTACACAAATTTTATAGGTTAATATGTCATGTTATGATTGACTAAATGAATTTATTTTTAATTAAAAAAGTTTTCAAGACATTATCACAAATTAATTACTAAATAGTGTTAAAATTTAGATAAAAGAGTTGTTAAAAAATATTATATTATTAATTGAAATACTATTCTTAGAAATCTATGGTTCGGCCAAATGACATGGATATGGATGTATATATAAATAATGAACCACTTGGGGTTCTATTGGATGTTTTTAGTATGTTTATTAACCACATAATATAAAAATAAAAAAAACGTGGTAAATGTCATACAATTTAACTAAGAGTTAAATATAAAAGATAAGGTTAATATGGTGACCCAAACCTATCTAAAACCCATTAGTGGATAATATTTCGATACATCCCCACCTTAGACTCTAAATAATTTATTTTGGATCCATTTTATACCATATATGAATTAATTATAAAATAATATTTTACGTCTTTTCCTAAGGTTCCCCTCACCCTCTTGTAAAAGTGAACTTCCCCTTCTCTCAAATTCACACCTACAAAGCCATTTGGCTTAGAAAAACCCTCCCATAATAGCCTCCCAACTTCCCTCAATTCATCCTAGAGGCCTTCCAGTGGTCAAAAATCTAACATAAGGATATTTTTAAATCAAATCAAAAGGAAAACCCGGAAGAAGAAGAGGTTAACCTACCCTCGAACAAGAAAAAGTACAAGGTAAGGTTTAATTATAAAATATCTTAATTATCTAAGGTTGTTTATACATAATTATCTATTAGGACTTCTTTATCATACACATCTGTGCCTTCTTAAAAAAATTATTTCAAAATATTTTTACTATGTTCTAGAGAATACGTTACAGTCATTTGTACCCTTATTTGACCATGTATGTTTTGAAAAGAATATTGTCGTCGTTATCCAAACAAGGTACTTTATGACCTATTTAACAAAATTATGGTAATGAGGTTTTCTTAAGTTTTATGGAGGGTGTGGCTATTTTCTTCCATTATAACATCGTCAAAGTTTCCCATTCCAGCCTATAAGAATATTTTCAAAATAAATATTTTTATAATTACATGAAACATAAATGATTTCAAAATAGAAAGGGATATTTCTCTCAAATTGTTTTGATTTCATATACGTGAACATCCATTGATATAATATACACTTGTTTGAAGTTGATTTATTATGATACCAATCTTACATAATTTATTTAATGTTTTGTTATATGTTTGACATTGGATGAGTTATTTTTATACCATTCATGGATTATAGTTAAAGTATTGACATTTTGTATGCTAGTTTTAATATGAATGTTTATGTTATATTTCTAGCTTTTCTTAGGTTGAATGTGATGGATTGGAATGTTCTATTTTGGGGACCAGTAAAAGTATTCCCTCTAAGTTGGGGTCCGGTTATAGTAGACCCTCTGGGTTGGAGTCCAGTTACAGAGGCTCTCTCAGTTGGTGTCCAGTTACAGAGGCTCTAAGGGTTGGGGTCCAGTTACAGTTAACCCCTAGGTCTTGGCATGAGGCCATGACATAGAAATTAATGTCTATCATTATGAAATCCATCATTATGAAAGTGTCTATTGATATTGCATTTGAATATTAGACTAGTAGAATATCCATGTGAATAAGTAAATGGCATTATTTTATTTTATCTTTTCCATGTTATGCTCATGTTCACATTTAAAAATCTTTTCTTTTAATCTTATACATTGCTTAAAATGTTTATGTTTTTTATTAATGTTTCTTCTATATTGTTATCCTTTCTGGGTATCTGAGCTCACCCCTTTATATGTTTTATTTATCCTGGGATGCAAAGAAGTATATTATAACTGACCTGCAGAGATAGTCTAAGGGATATGATTGTGGCCTATGGAGACAATGTTGTTGTAGTTTTTTATTTTATACTTTAATGTAAAACTTATGAACATATCTAGTATTTAGAAGGATACTAATCTAATTGGCCTTTCGAAACGTGATCTTTTGGGATCCTTCAAAAATTATTTAATAATGCACCGACTCTTGGTAACTAGGGTCGGGGCGTTAAAGTATGTGATATATTTTATCATATGACAATGTAATAATGTAACCACTATGTGTGGGATGCTAGGGATGGGTTCATTATAGTCGGTATCAGAGGTGGTTTAATAGAAACATATGAAACTATATTTAGAAAAAACACAGATTACGTAACATAAAAACAAGATTGAATTTGATTATATGTCTGATAGTGGAAAAAAAATATTAATGTTTTAGTAAGGTTTATATTATATGGTTTTCCTTGAAATAAATCATTATTTTCATACTTCATATAGGTATAGGTCTGTAATAGTTTTACATAGGGGAGAAGACTCTAAAAAGGGTGCATTAGATTTCTAATAAATAATCATGTGGTTAATGAAAAAAGGATATATTCCACTCTTGGTTTGAAACTCTAGACGGATAAGCTTGAGTTTAATGAAATTTTACATATGAATAATTCTGTTAAATTACTGAATTTCCCGTATATAAACCTATGACTTTTTCTAGTGATATAGGATAAAAATAAACTTTCATCAATTGATATAATTGTTGTTAGTAATATTATTTAAATCATATATACTCATCTTGATGTATTATGTGATGATAATTTTACATTATTGTTTTTATTTTTGGAGACATTTAACCTAATGAATATCAAAAATTTAGTTTTTGAAAGAATAATTTGTTGCATGATGAATTCAAATTTTATGGACATAAATTTAATGGAATTTATAATAGTTATTGTTAAAAGGTTTGTTGATATTATGTTAATAATTTTAAATTATCAATACATGACAATGTGAAAAAAGTTTATCTAGAAAACTTTATTTTTTAAATGTAATTTTAACATTAATTATATTTTTTAGGATGTTAATAATATTTTTTTGAAAATTATTTATATTATATAAACCTAGTTTTAGAAAAAAGACACACCACATTTAGTGTGAGAATCCATCACATTTGGAATGTTTATATGTATTGAATCCACATCCAAATATAGACAGTGGTGTGATAGCTTCCATTGACATGCATGATGGCCATGATAATATGAAATTTTATTTACATGAATTATTATATAAATAAATAGTTATGAAATAACATAATTTTAACATAAGGAATTACATTTGTTGTTATAGATATTAACATATTTTTTTAGATAACATACACAATCCATTTTGGTTTTTTGAACTATTTAGATATAAAAGAAAATAATTTTAAATTTTTAATAGATTTTATGAATCATTAAATTTTAATTTCAATGATTCAAGCAAACAATTCATGGAAATTTTTCATTTTTTAGAAGAAATAAATTCAAAATTGATAATAGAACAACAAGAATATGATTTAATTCTTATGAAATAAAAACTTATATTGTTATTATAATTATAGGAGCTATCTATCATGATAAAGACGATTATGTAAATTAAATAAAATTAATATGAATTTTTTTTTCATTTTTCCTTCTTATACATTGAATCAATGGCCTTTTAAAAATCACATATTTGTGGTTCATTTTGTTAAATTTCTCTTAACCATGTTCTCTATCACACTCTATTAGTCATTGGGCAGTAGTCTTTCCCTCAATGTTCATATTTTCAAATACCTTTTTGGTTCTCCTAAAGGTGTTTTATTATTCTATATAACCATAATATTTTCCTTCCCATTTCGTAATTTGATGTTTCCATAAACCCTAGTATGTCGTGTTTTTTCCTGAAAAAAATTTCAATTGGTAATCACTTTATTTTCATGACCAATATCACATTGAAAGGATGAAATTTTTGACATTGGAAATAATGTATCACTTAGAGTTTTTAATAACATTGATAATACCTAAGAGCATATATGACATGAAATGCTAGGTGAAACAAGAAAATATACTATTTAAATGTTTCCATTATAAAATAAATATTAAAATCAGTGTTACGATTAGAAATGGAAAAAAAATTAATTTTTTTAAAAATATTTTAGATAATGAAAATATATTGATAAATGAGGGATAAATGTTTAATAGTGTCATAACATGATTACAAAAATGTTTTTTCTTAAATTATATTATTTTATTGATTGAAGAAAATAATAAAATTAACTTCAACCAAGTTTACTAAATTTATTATAAAAAATTCAATTAATTAATGAACCCATAATATCTGAATTTATTTATGCATAATGTGTTGGATTTCATTAAAAAGGGTGAATTTATAATTAATAATGAAAAATAATACTTCTTGTAAAATATTCATTTCTTTTCCATAAATTATGTTGTATAAATGTCCCATTATTCATTGAATTTGATCTAAAAGATAAATAAATAATAATTATTTATTATTAATCTAATTAATTACAATTTATTCGTCATTAATCTTGAATATTTAAGTCAATTTTTTTATGAAATAAAATTATTTAAATTTTTTAAAATGTTTTTAACTTCCTAATGTTCCAGTAATTTAATAAAATGTTACTACAACTATGAATAAATTATTTAAATTGATAAAATTCTATATATATATATATATATATATATTAAGTAAAATACATGTAATAATGATCAGTAGTTATATAGTAAATTTACGATTATCTTATGATTTAAATCCACATTTCTTGAGAAATAGTTTTTCGGCATATTTTAAGAGGTTGTATTAAAATTAAAAACATCAATTCTATAAATTAATTTTGATTATATTTATTTAATATTTATAATCATCGTGATTAATATAATATACTGTGTTTATCTTAATTTATTATGACAATCCATATTAAAAATAGTATAAATTAATTACAATGGTTAATGCTGAAATATGGTTTTTTATATCACATCATCTTGTGTTAAAATTAATAATCAAATTATTAGAAATTATTTATCAGAAATTGGATTAAATATTATGAGTAAATGGTTTAAAATTATTTATTAGGTCTCATTTTATACTCGTCGTGAAAGAGAAATTACCATGTGAGGAATAATTATTGCAGTGCGAGGAAACTAAAATGGGAGAAGTGAGTAACCTTGGATGTAAAAGGAATAGCATGTTTAATTAATGTTTTCATATAGTGGTAGATGTGTGAGTAAACCTTATAATCCATAGACACAGATGTTTATTTGTTTTTTGTAAAAAATTTTTGAGAGAAACATGGAATTTTAGAATAGTTTTGAATATTTAAAAAAGTTACCCTCCTCCTCAATTATAAAATAGAATCCAATCCCCTCACTTAATCAGACCACTAAATCCATTATATTCACCTATCCTAAAAAATATATCTCTCTATTATCCTTATTCATATTATATAGGTACTTTCTTTTCTGAATGGTCAACCCAAGGGTCCCTAATATGATATCCAATGGTCGTTTTTATAGTAAAGGTAATCATCTTCCCAAATATCATTCATTTTACATCATTATTCCCACCATTAAGTATTTATAAAACATTATCTTAAATTAAAAAATTTATCACCCTTATGTGACAATATTATTTTGATTATTGAAAATTATTTATTCATCTACATCTCCATGAAATGTGAAATAAATCAATAAATAATGTGTATGATAGAGTACCACATTAGAAAAGGATATAATTTTTCTCCCATTATCAACTCACCTGGAAACTTATAATGATGGATATAATGTATATATATTATAAATATAAAATTAAATTGATCATATAAAATATATATATCATCCATTTCATTTCACATCAACCGATTAGGGGAGTGATATTTTTTCTTATGCGTATATATGGACAACCATCTCCATGAAGTGACAATTATCATTTTCCATGACCAAAATTATTTAACAGTTAAATAATTTATATAAATAATAAATTTGACATTTGAAAAATTAATATCATTCAATAGATGATTCATTTCTACAATATTCACATTGACTATATCTTCTTTGATAGAACATTCATAAGAAAACAAACCTAAAAACAATAGAAAAAATATTGTTAATGAAATATAATTAATGAATGAGTGATAATATGTTATTATAAGATAATATATTATATTATATATTTAAATTTGTGTAAGAACCCAAGATTTAAGAACAGGTCAAAATCCTGACACTGTTTGAATTTTTGACTTGTTCTTGAGGAAAATGGGAATGTCTGGGATGTTCTGGAAATTTCCAGACTACACACCGCGTACCCTAAAGTACACACCGTGTATGGGTTGGGTGAGTTCCCGCCATTTGCTCTCCGAGTACATGCCGTGGGATGACAGTGTTGGAATTTCTTACTATAAGGCATGTAGTTATAGATATGATGTGTTACCTTGACCGTGTGGAGGCCATACATGTTGTGTTGGCCAGTTGGATGGGTATGAATTTTTTTAGCAAGTACACGCCATGTTCTATTTGTACACTCCATGTATATGGGCTGTGGATGGGGATATGCATGGAGTGTTGGGGATGTCATCTTGGTATTGAATTACTCACCGTGTACCCCTAGGTACATGTTGTGTTGTTATTCGGCATGTCTACGGTGGAATTTCAGTCGTTATATGAGAAGTAAAATGATAAATTCCATGTACTTAAAATAAAAACCGTGTATTTTCTTATTTTTTCTAAAATGGGCAGTATCCTCATATTGAGAAAGAACCTCAAAACATCAACGGGTTTGAGCAGGGAGAGCCTGCCCGGACATCAATTCTCGTTCGTTCCTTCATCCAATGTCAGATTCAAACATCATTTAATCATTTGGAACTAACTCGGTAAGGCCTTGATTCCACTTGATCCGTTTTTCTTGACTTCATTTCTAGAACTAGTAATTGGGGTTTGAGCGGTTTTGATTGTTTTATAGTTCTAGCACATTTTAGTCTTAATTGTAGGCTATTTATTGATATTGAGTGTTCTTTCTCTCTTCTGGTATAGTTTGAGTCTGTTGTGTCATTTATTCCACTACATATTTTTTATTATACTCGGACCAGTACTATTATTATCCTCCGAGAGGTTATAAACTCCCCACTATACCTAAAATAACCCTTGATCCTAGTCGGCATCCATTGGAATTTGGGGAGGTGCACCTAAGGTTATAACAACTGACCCGTTTAGCACAGTTTGGGTGGCTACTTGTGTTAGGGTCATTACAAAGTTGTATCAGAGGACTTATTGATAGGTATTTAGTAGCAGTGTCTTGCTGGATACTAATGAGATTGAGACTTCTATTTTTATTTACTACTAGATTACTATTTGGGTTATGGTATAAAATAGATAGGTTGTTATGGAACAAGGATTCTAGCTTGTGCTTGGGTGCCTGAAACCCCAAGAACTAGTGATGGGCGTAGTTTCCATGGGTGGGAATTGCTGTTTGTTTTTGCTCAGTTTACAGATTATATGCTTTCCACCTCAGTGGATCACATGGTGTGTGATGTTATAGTTATTGATATGTGACCCTTGACTTGGTTCGGTAAGGGAGAGTTAGACCATGGCCGGTATGGCAAGGATTATCTGCTTGGATTTTGAATTGATCATTTTAGGGTATTTCAATTTCATAACTGCACACATTCATTGTTATGTGATAATGCCATGTCAAAAATTTCAATTTCCATGCTCTGTATATTAGTAGAATAGAAGGGTATTTGGGTCTGTCTATTATGAGAGTAGGTAGGTACTATGGATGAGGTTATTTTGATCACCAAGATTGTGTGACTTGGTCGTCAGTTTGAGGAAACATTGGTTGTCGGGATGGGAAAGGACTGAGGTACTTTGATACTTGGCTCTGTTAAGGCCAGACAAGGAGGACATGGGGCTAGGATTCCGTGGGCATGGGTTACAGGGTGGGGGGAGAGTAAGGGTAGTATTTATGCGCTACCTTTTACTACTTTCATTATTTTCGTTGAATATGTAATGTTATATATATATATATATGTGGGTTGTCTTACCATTTATGGTATTCAGTGGGTTCCTCTTGTATGAATCGATGGAGCATTAGGCAGGTGATGATACAGTGTCGCAGGTGCAGGATCAGGTTTAGGATGCAGTATAGGCAGAGCAGGAGCCACTGGTATAGGCTCAGGGACATGATCAGGTTCAGGATCTACTAGAGGCGAGATATCATCCACGTTTGGCAGCGTTTTGACCATGGCTCGATGATCAGTTTCGAGATAGCCAGTTACATGTCTTGCAGGTGATGGACCAAGGTGTGTATGGTACAAAGCCAACTATCGAATATCTGACGTTGGAGTTCTATTCACAGCACCCACCACTTTTTCAGGGTGAGTGTGGTCCACAGGTAGCTGAGAACTGGTTAGAGATCACGCAGATGATCTTTATGTAGCATGAGACGCCTCCAGGGCGGAGGGTAAAGCTGGTGATGCACATGCTGTGGGGACTAGAAATGTGTTGGTCAGGTGTGAAGGTGCATGCTCGTATGAATGAGGGACTATCATGTATAGACTTCGAGGAAAGGTTCTTTGAGAACTTTTCCCCAGAGACACTGAGGGTTGAGAGAGCTCAGGAGTTCTTGAGCCTTTAGCAGGGAGACATGTCTGTCATGGATTTTTCCGCTACATTCACTGAGTTTCCTCTCTTTTCACCTGGTATGGTAAGAGATAATGCAGCAAGGGTAAGGGGCTTCGAGGATGGATTATGACATGCCATTAGGAACCAGGGGAATATCTTTAGGCTGGGTTCATTATCAGAGGTGGTGAATCCGGCACTCATAGTAGAGGGAAACTAGAGGGATAGACCCCATGTTGGTCAGGGAACGACATCATGTGATAGTTTGTATAGAAGGAAGTGAGGACAAGATAAGTTTTAGGTGGGCATTCAGGCCAAAGAGTTAGATAGAAAACCTCTTAGTAGTTCTTCAGTGATTTGATTTTAGTGCGTGAAGCCAGGGCATGTTCAGACTCAGTGTGATAGGCCCCCAAAGGAGTGTTGTGCATGTGGAAATGTCGGGCATCTATAGAGGTTATGCAGGAAGCCTTCCCAGATAGCCAGCAGGTAGGGTCCAAGACAGACTGTGGCATCAGGATTTGGTTCAGGTTTGGTACAAGGTGATGATATCCATGGTTCGTCTGCACATGGAGGACGTTACAGAGACAGCGAGATCCAGCTAAGGGGTCAGTGGCCAGTGAATGGAGCAGCACTGTCGGGAGGTCATTTATCAGGAAGCCATACATTAGGCAAAGTGCACGCCATGGAGCTTCTAGAGGATGAGTTGGATGGTGAGCTGATGGAGGTTAGAGGTACACCACGAGTGTGGTCGTGACTTTCTCATTTTCTTTTTTTAGCATGACCTACAGAGGCATGTCCGTTTTGAGTGCACGAGGTGCAATGATTTATGTGGATTGACTACATTCTGGTCAATGGGATTGGCACCATATCAGGTGCGATATATATATATATATATATCTCTGTATGATTTTCCATGGGCATCGAGGATGGAGGTTACTTGAGGTTTCGTGGGCGTTGGGTCATCGAGGATGCCGATAATTGGGGTGTCGTGGGCTTCAGGGCATCGAGGTTGCAGGTTACATGAGATGCATGGAATTAGGTTTTATTTTGAGCATCCATGGGATGCAGGACCTCATGGAGGTGGACACTGATGTGGAGCGGGATACGTTGGGTGTTAGAAACGACATGGGAGCACCAATGAGGCGCAGGGGTGACGATGTGTCCGGAGAGGACCATGCATCTCAGAAATAGGATTATAAACCTTTGCGTGTTTTGAGTATTGTTGGGTTGAGACCGACCTAGGAAACTCCTAAGGTAGGGAGCCCCCATGAGGATTTTAGCTAGACCTTTAAAACTAGGGAATTCGAGGTAATTTTAATTAGGTTGTTATTTTCGGTTCCATCACCGGGATTTGTTTGATAGCTCGGGGACAAGATATGTTAAGGTGGGCCGATTGTAAGAAACGGGGTTTTTAAAAATGGTCCAAATACTGACCCTGTTTGAATTTTTGACTTCTTCCTGATGAAACTGAAAAAATCAAGGATGTTCGAGAAATTTCTAGACTACACACCATGTACCATAAGGTACACACCGTTTATGGGTTGGGCGATTACTGTTCATGTGCTCACCTAGTACATGTAGTTTGATGATCGTGATTGAATTTCATACTACATGGCATGAAGTTATAGACATGGCATGTACCCTTGACCATGTGGAGGCAATACATCGTGTGTAGACATGTTGGCTGGGTAGAATGTTTTTTACCAGTACACACCACTTACTAATTGTACACGCCATATAGATGGGATGTTAATGGGGATATAAATTCCATGTTGGGGATGTCATCCGGGTAAAGATTTACACGCCGTGTACCCCTAGGTACATGTCGTGTAGTCGGTCAGCAAGTCTATGGTGGAATTTCATCCATCATATGAACTGTATAATGATACAGGCCATATACATAAAGTACATGTCATGTATTTTATTTCTTTCACTAAAACAGGGAATAGCCTCGTATTGAGGCAGAACATCAAACCCTCGATGGGTTTGAGTTGGGAGAGCCGGTTGGGACTTCAATTCCCTCTCGTTCTTTCATCCTAGGTCAAATTCAAACACCATTTAATCTGTCGAAACCCCCTTGGAAAATCATTTATTACCCTTGAGTTGTTTTTCATGATTTCCAATCTTGAATGAGTTATTGGGGTTGAGTGGTTTTGATTATTTTGTAGATCTACCGTGTTTTAGACCTAATTGGAGTCTGTTTATCAATATTCAATGTGCATCCACTCTGCTGGTCTGGTTCGAGTCTGCTTAGTAATTTATTCCACTGCATCTTTATTATTATACTCGGACCAGTACCATTATTATCTTCTGAGAGGGTATAGCCTCCCCACTATACATAAAAAGACCCACACTACTAGTAGGCAACCTTTGATGTATGGGGAGGTGCGCCTAATTTTGTAACACCCGACCCATTTAGCACAGCTTGGGTGGTTGTTTGGGTTCAGGTCCTTATAACTTGGTTTTGGTATAAATTATTAACAGGTATAAAATATTAATAATGAAAATGGTATCACTATTCAATTGACAGTATTGTTGTGTATGAGATTTTGTCTCAATTTATCTTTAATGTGTCATATTTTTTGGTTGTTCTCTAAATTTAATTAATTTTCTTTTATATACATGCCCATTTATTTGTAATGTCATGAATCCAACATATTAAAATTCATTTTAGGTTTAAATTATAATTATTTCATCATATGGTATTTGAAATAAAATTTACCATGTTTTATGATATTTCACAACTCAATTTCCTTTTATTCGGTTATATTAATTCATCATTGCCTGATATTTTATGATTATGGGTATAATGAATATAATTTATTCCATATTTTTATTTACTCTTTTTTTATGTGGGTTTAAATTTTCTACACATATTCAACTCATTGGTTAATTTTCATTTCAATGGTATAATCACTGTAATGGGATATCATTTCAATTAACTTTATATTGAGACAAATATGTTATTATGAACATATTCAATTTTTTTGGTGTATATACTTACCTAATGATTTATATCGAATGAATATATTTTTATTTTTCATTATTAATGGTTCAATAAATTTTTATTAATTGAAGGGATTATACTTTCAATGTTACCAATAATGTAAGAATTGACATTATAATTCCATTTTAGGAACAATATTATTTTCATTCAAGAAATATATTATTATATCAATGCTAAACTACATAAATTTGTTTATTATATGGATATTTAAATAGTTACCACATTTTTTAAAACATATTCAATATTTTTTACAATATTATTGTGTTGAAATTTTTAGATGTAAAAATAATTTTATTTATCTTTCAACAAGATATAACTTTCTTCAATGTCCTTTTTTCAATTTTTTTTTAAAAAATTCATTTATTTTATAAAATGAATTACTATGTTTATTTTTATTATAAAAATTTACAAAAAATAATGTAAGTTGTCTACTTTTTTAAAATGGATTGTCTTCTAATATCATTAAAAAAATTAATAGGGAATGTCTCAATTTGTAGTATGTTAATAGATTTCACTACTGTCGTAGGCATTTAATATATTTTTTTTATTTAAAAAGTTTTCAATATTTTGACATTGAGTACAATTTTATTATGTATTATATTAAAATTTCCCTTATATTGCAATAATTCTTCTTATAGTCAAGAATTTACCTAAAAATATATATTATCACTCATTGATTTTAATTCCGTTTTCTTTTTTAATATGCATTCGTATTAATGTAATAAATAGACAGTGAAGTTCCATTAAATATTCAAATTATTTATATTGGAAATTTTATATTATTAAATTATGTGTAATTTATTGTATACTTTTTTATAGTGCATGTTATTTTACTAAATACAAAAATCATGATAAATTTATAATCTTTACTCAATATGGTTATTTAATGATAAGTATTTTCTATCATGAATTTAATATATAATTTCACATATGTAAAATGTATTTAAAATAGATTGATTTCTTGGTAATTGAATTACACATCCCATATATTGAACTTCAAGTCCCGTGAGATAAAATCACAAGCTAACATTAAATCGGTTTTTGTAAATACATACCAACGATAAATATTTCTTGGAATAAGGCCTTAATGGGATAAATATCACAATTTCTAAGATCATAATGCCTACTATTAGTGATTTCCTTCATTTAAAACTTAATTATTATTATCCATGATATCATTCATTATTATTATCAATGGATTCAATTTATGGTCACAATATCGATTTGATTGGTTAGTTTTTAGGTATCTACCTTTTAATATTGATTATTCCTTATTGAATATGTCCAATAAAAGTTTATTTATTTATTTATTATTGAATATTAAATATGTATTCTAGAGAGACCATCAGATATCACCCATATTTTTTTTAATTTCTCCATGATATGAAGATAGAATCTTTGATTGAGTTGAACGATGTCAAATATTTATATTAAAAATGTTTTATATGTTATCTCCATTGAAAAAATGTTACTAAAATATTTATCTTGTTTTCAAATACTAATAAACCATTTAGTCATTTTGGATGGAATAACATATATTATATTCTAATGTCTAAATATAACCACTAGCTCTAAGATACTAAAGATTGTGTAGTTACATGTTTATCTATCAAGTCCAGATATCATGGTCATTATTCTTAATATATAATAAAAAATTTCATAATTAATATGACGTTTATATGATGTTTTTTATATTTTTATAATCACCGTAAGTATAATAATCACATGAAATAATCCCATGAGAGAAAAATATCAAGTCACGTGTAAGTATGAATAGAATATGAAAAAAAATCACACTTCATCCGATACATAGAACCCTATATTTCAAAGATAATTTCCCTTAGAACCTATACCAAATTTATTCAACAGATGTATAAAAATAATTCTAGAAATATATGTGTGTTTAAGAGCATACACAATGGGTTAATCAACTAAATATCATAATTATTGAAGATTAAATAGATCATCTGAATGAATAATTGTATAGTGACTAATATATGAATAAAAAACCAAACCATCATAAATTATATTTAAACAACAACTGCATGGTAATGGCCATAAAAAATTCCATACAATGGGGGAGGTGATTTGTATAAAAATAGAGTGTAAGATAAAAACGTTTTTTTGTTTGTCTTATTTCATACCCCCCAAATAATAATCATTATTTTTTCTCATAATCAAAATCTAGCAAACATTATTACCATCACTCCCAAAAAAAATTAATTCCATAATAATTCATTATTAATATAACATTTATATCCTCATTCTTATAGCTATCAACATTAATTGTCCATTGTCATTTATTATTATTATAATAGACATAAAAATACTAACTCCATGAAAACAATAAAAATATAAAATATATATTATAATTTTGATCCCAATCTGTAGTTGATATGGTGAATATCAATCCAACATCATGTTCGACCACTTGGAATTGTGAAAATAGGTCAATCCCATGAGCACAGAATTAATGACTATATTGAATTCATTTAGGCATTGTATTCTCTTATACAATGTTGGACACTCAATACGGATGACTACCTTAAGGGGAGTTAAAGAATGAAACTATTTGTTGGACAACCAATAGTCTACCTATTATCCCAATATTATGGTTCATATTTGAATAAATATCATAGTTTTTAATTGTTGAGATGGTTTTAAACATCTCAAATCACATTAATAAACTGTAATAATTACAGTTTTCCTAAATTTGATATCATAAATAAAATATCTGGCATCGATATTTATCAGAGGCATGTGGTAACTTTATTATAAATATAATAATATTATTACCCCAAGATAAATATTGTAATGTGTTAGTCATATGGTAAATATAATCTAATAATACTCTAAATATAACCATCGTTCAATAAAAATTGCATTGTGAAATACTAATATTATTGGAACATGCTAATATCAATGAAACACATCACACATTCCAAATAATTTCTCAGGGATTTCTATTTCAATTAATTTATAAAGATTATTGGAGATCCCAAAAAAGAAAACAATAAACCCTCTAGTTAGACCTATTCATAATATTTCATTCAGATAAATAATTTTTTTCTATCACTTATATTATGATACATTACTATAATTGTTAAATTTATCAAATTCAGACTCCTTTAAATTGTATGTTTTTTGATGTTGGGGGACTAAATAGAGATAATGAATTCAATTAAAAAAAAATATATATTTATATAATATATTGCCACCAATTTTATTATTTAAAACCTTCATTTCTAAATTTTAATTCTTTTATCGATCAAATGAACGTTAAAATGCACACCATATATGATATAGATTTAAAAATAAGGAAAACTATATAATTTCAATCTAGTTAATACATTTTATAGATGAGGGTTGTTCAAAGAGGGATGTTTGATACCATAAAATTCTATATATTAATTGAATGTAGAACCCAAAAAATTCATGATGAAATATTTTTATATATTGATTCATCAAATCAATAAATATATTTTTCAATAATTTTGAAAAAAATTCAAACATGCGGTTTTGGTAATATTTTAAAGATTAATTTTTGAATAATTTCAAAAAATTTATAGATATAAATAAAATTGTGAAGAATATTAATATAAATAATAAACTAAATTATAGATATTTTTAAAATGATACCAATAAAAGAAATTAAATTTATAATGATTTTAAATTAATATTACAATGACTTTTGAAATCTTATCTAACATATTGTTGCAGTAAACATTTATATATTGTTCAGAATTATATCTCCATGAAATTATTATGAAATTTCAAATGAATTTTTATTTTTATTCATTTAAAAAATAATTTTATTTAACTATTAGTCAATGTTATAATAAAACTAATTCCATCCATGAATATCATTATAATCATAGATAATTAGGATTTTTTAAAAAAGAAAAATTATTCATTAGGTTATTTAGGTTGAGTATAGATGAAATTAGAGGGGGTTACTTATCAAGCACAATACTAGGAACAAGTTAATTTTTTTTATTTTAACTGTTTATATTTAATTATTATAAAATTATCTAATATATATTTTTTAACTTATCATAAATGGATTAGAAGATTCAATTTGAAGATCATAAGATTTATGTAGTTTAGTGTACCTGAAAGGATTATATAATGATTATTGTAATAACAAAAAAAATTATAATTTTATATGTGTTATATATATTTTCAAAAAAAATGTAGATTTCATGCCAGATTATGTATTTGTGAAATATTTCTCCCCATTTTATTTTTATTTTTCTGTATATTTTAGGGATGGGATATTAGAATCTATTTATATTCATTTTATTGGAATTATTTTATTTTAAATAACTTGATGGAAATAAAGACTTTTACTTGTATTAATTTTCAATTAACTATTTAATTTATTTTATTGGAATTATGCTAAAAATTTTATCCCCATTACATTATATTGAAATATATTTTATTAGTATTTTATACGTTACTTATAATAATTTAGAGAATTTTTATTAAATTCACAATAATTCAAATTATAGATATAATTGATAAATTTAACTAAAAGATTTATAGTGAGATGAGGTGGACTACCATTGATGGGAGTAATAATTTTCAAAAAATATGGACCATATTTTTAGGAATTTACATCAATTATGATATTCAATATTGTAAGGACTAATGAATGAGTTTCTTTTTCCACTATGTTTGGGTTTGAATATGTGGTTGAAACCCAATATGAACATTTCCTCTCGATTCACCCTTTTATAATAGTTTTCCATTTTTGTAGTCCCTTCCTGGATCACTTGATTATCCCAATAAATAAAAGGATATTGAATGTGAGAGGTTATAGGAAACATAATTCGATACAATGGAATATAAGGTTTACAATAATATTTCAATCTGTTTGTTACATCCATGGAAAATAACTATTTTTCACCACTATTACCAGTTGAACACTTCATTATCAAACCTAGAAGACTCTATAGTTGGAGTTGTACAGTGGAATTGAACTTATAAAATAATTTCAATGAATATTTCATGTAATATATATAAACATAAAAAAAATCCAGTTTGGTTTATCCATGACCTATCATATTCGAGGGCCTCTAGATAGTGGACTAGGTGTACACCCATGTTATTTCCTTAGGCCAGACCTAGATAATGGTCCCTACCATGAACTTATAGAATTGAATACTATTTTAATATCATAATATTCAATCATGTATAATGATTTATATATATATATATATTATATAAATATATATTTATTTATTTCAAATCTGTGACTCATGGATCCCATTATCATTTTCTACAAAACATATTTTATAAATTAAAATACAGTTTAATACTATTATATAGGAGTTTCCTGTTTTTCGTCATCATTTCATCTTTAAAATTTAAATATTATCTTTTTAAAGCATTATAAAATTCAACATGTTAGTGTTTGATGCTACATACCATTGTGCAAATCATGATGTTTCATTATGGTATTCTTCGTTATGGTAACTGGTTCAATCAATCTGAATATAAAAAAACATGTTGGAAATTCTTATTTCAATCTCTCATTGGGTAAAAAATATAACATTGACATTTATAATTGTATTTTATCAGTTAGTGTTTAATTTTTATGTCCAACATAGGTTTCCTCAAAATGTAATTCAATCAGAACTTCGTGTTGTGAAGACTAAATGACTTATTAATCAACACATTAATTAAATTATTTCCACATAGAGTATTTGGGTGAGGTATATTTTATTTTAAAGTTAATGTTTCAATACATATATAAAAATTAACACATAAAATTTATTTATCTAAAATTATCTTCCATGACTGATTATATTTTATCATAGTATGTTTTACCTCACCATACCCTATAGTGTAACTCATTTCATTATGAAAATATATATCAAGGGTCCCAAACCTGTGTAAAATAAATAAATCCTTTATATTTTCATGTAATGTTTAAATCCCATTTATTTTTTTAATTTCTTCTCATGGTTTAATTTATATGTTTTTTTTGAATATTTATAAAGTATACTATCTAAAAAATCCATGAAACTAGTCTTCACAGCATTGTAAACTCCCCTATAGTTCCATCAATGTATGATCGTCGTGTATTTTAATTATTTAAGATTAACATGTTTTGGTTTTTATCATCATCATGGTAAACCATTGATATTATTTTTTATCCTTTTAACATTATAATTAATGTATTCATATGGAATATTAATTTAATTTTTTTGTTGCATTCCCATCAACACTAACAACCTGATTTCATCATCCTTATAACAACAACATCTCATCCTCAATAGATCTATGAGTCTCTAATATAAAAATAGATTTATGCCAATATAAATGGATTAATTAGTTTCTTATATCATCTATTTATAATAAATTAATATCATTTTCATGATTATATTCTATAATTAAAATAATTCATCAATTTCAAGACACCACTTATTCTTTAGTCAGTTTAAACATTCATAATGATTTCCAATCTCCGTCCTAACAAAACAAAATATTCTCCAGATACCATATTTTCAAAGACTGTAAAAATTTGTCATAATTATTTATGTATAGATGAGGATATATATGGAATTAATAGTTTTAATAGAATCACGAGGATATATTATTAAGAGAACATAGAATAGAACACAAGAATATATGTATATAAGAAATATATTAAAATTTCATGAACTCCCAAAACATCGTAATGAATCAAAGTCTAACACCATTCTATATTTTATTCCACTGAACTATAATTTTTTATTTTTTTTATAGATATCCATTACGTGTAAAAAATTCCATCATGTGCTTCATGGATACATTAATGATCATCATAAGAATACATATGTTTTATCTTTTTACGAAGAACAATGTTAATCTCTATTCCATCTGGATTTATACCAAATATAGTCCAAGAATGTGAAATTTAATAAAATGGTTACAATACAAATTTATATATATATATATATTAATGAATCTTGTCATTTATTCAACCAAGAAAACCATTATTCTCTAATATCATAATTAATATCTTTATATATCAAAGAAAAAAAATCCATATATATATATCCCATTGTAGATAACATAATATTTAATAATTTTATTTTATGGATATAATCCTCTATAAGGGATTTTATATGTCTTATAATGATGTTCATTTCCCTTTTTACCTTCTGTGAAAAAACAATCATTTCATGAAAATGTTTATCTATCCAAAATAATATTATACTAATTAATGAATTCTAAACCCATCATGTTTGATGTCATAAAATTAGAATAGTTTCAAAAACAATTAATAAACGTATTCGTCAGAATAACAAAAAATGATTCATGCAGGGACGTAACCACTATAACAAGAAATGTATTATAAATCACTCTATATGGATTTTGGTAGAATATAATTATCATAAATCCTACCTCAAAAAAAATATACAACCCCTTATGAAACATTATGTAATAACATAGACCAATTTTAGTATCATAATCTAAAAAACTCTAATAAGCATCCAAACACTCTTTAGAATTCCAAAAAACAACATTGTAATAATGTTTTTATTCTCCACCATTAAATTTAATATTTAATGAAACAATTGAGAATATGTGAGTTACATTGTAACTCACTCTCTAATATTAATTATTTTATTTTCTTCTACCAATTTGATGAGAATGACTTTATTGATTTCATGTATATCCCCAAATTTCTCTCCCAATATATTTACTACTTAAATATGAATGTTAATTAATCTGAAAACCATTATTAAATAATGTAAACTCTTGACAATGATCACAAATAATAGATTGAATCCAAATTATAGAATAAATTATAAACTAAATACCAAAAAATTACCCTAATAGGATGAGAAAAAATTAATTGTATGATATAATAGTAATTAATAAACATTACCATATAGTCCATAAGTGATATTACATAATTTTAGTCCTTTCGAAGTAGGCATATGTGTTTTACTAATAATGAAAAAAATTATTTAATGTCCTCATCATTTAATTCATTATTAAAATATTATGATTTCATATAAATTAATTCATAAATTTTTTAATTATTTGATTATTCCATTAGGAATAATATGGATTTAATTTTTTTCCAAATTTACATATCATCCATTTTCAAAATAATTTCCCTATTATTATTGAATTTATATCCTTAATTTATTGGGAACCTCTATAATATGTTGTTTCCTTACACTAATATTTCTATCCACCTTCAAATACATATACAACATATTTAAATTTATGCATTTACAAATAATATCCACATGTATTATGTTTTGTGAAAACCTTTTTATAAATATATAGAAATCAATCCACTATAAATATCTTTGATTATTTTTTTTCATTTTTTAAATCATAATCAACTACAAGACTAGTTTCACTCAATCTTTTGGGGATTAAATCATTCTTCTCATCATGAAGTACAATTTTTTATGAGATCCTATTTATTTTTATCATCCAAAAATATTAGACCCTCATTTTTACTCCAAAAATATATTAGGATTTTTTATATTGTGACATTATATTTTATAAAAACATTGTAGGAAAGGTTTTGGTGGTGTTTTCATATAATTTTATACATCCATAAGCCTTTTTGGGTTTATAAAGATAGGTAGAACATCTCACATTATCATTGAACTATGTCACGACCTGTCCCCCGGGGCCCATATCGTGACTACCCTAATCCTGCCTTCCAAAGGCTAGGGGCTGGCGACTAGTACCAAAGGCATAAATCCATCATCTGGGAATGCATTACCTTTATAACTGTAGAAAAACATCAGAGTACAAAACTAGAAGCAAAAAACTAAGTATAATTGTATACAAAATAAGTACAGGAAAGTACAAAGGGACCGGAAATACAAGTCCAACCCGAAAGTACAAGTGAAATGAAAATAAAACTGAAGTAATGTAAAGAAGCTACTGGGTCGTCCTCCGGGGTGCCTTCTTTAAGGGTTGGTACAGATGGCCTCCTCAGCACTCCTTGTCTATCCGTCCACTCCGTGTACCGTAACACCAGGTGGTCCACCTCCGAGTACCGTCCAATCCTGCTACTCTCTGCCCCAGTCCGCATTGTTCGTTGTCTGCAGCCAACACAATGATGTGTGGGCATAGCCAGTATAGGGGTGAGTATAACGATACCCAGTAGGGACCCCGAGATCCTCAAGGTCTCACAATATCCAACAAAAACAAACCGCAAAGTAAAGAATCAACAGATACCCCTTACATAGGTATATTCCCATACATATACCTAAGTTATATAGTAACCCATCTCAATCACGATAAAACACAAAAGTCATTGACTCAACTCAAACTAGGATTTTATTCTTGGGGTAGTGGAAAGTAACATCCACAGTCAACCTATCGAAATCTTGGATGATGGTGTTCTTCCCCTATATAGAGTAATGTGGGCATTCCGCGTCACATATAGGTGCTTCCCACCTTCATGGACAGCTGTGGTACTCCTCTAGTTGAGTACTGTGGGTCTACTACGTCACACCGTGTTGCTCCCCACATTGGGTCTGGAAAGTCACACAGATGTGCTTCCCCTCATAGCCTCCTAAGTTACTCATCTTGTTGAGTAACATGGGTATGCTGTGTCACACCGAGGCGCTCCACATTGTGGGTCTACCATGTCACACATAGTCACTTCCCACTGGGCTAGTCAAAACACTCTGAGTCGGAAGGTCAGTAGTTGTGAGGTCTCATCCACCTACTAGATCTCCATACACTGCTCACTCGTCTCTGAAAGGATCCACTCCATGAGCTATAGGATGATACTCCAGCTATCATGTAGTCCCACACAAAATTATCACAATGTTCTGCCTCATCATTGGGATCACAACGCAACAGACGGCTTGTCAATCGGCCGTGTGGTCTGTGAGTTATTGGCATTTCCGTCCCGGGGGCCCTATAGGATTTTAGGTTCAATCCAACCCAACCGTACACCAACTATATCCAAACCTCATGTGGGGTTTGACAAAAGAACCGTCCCGAACTAAGCTTTCTGTAACTATAGATGGTTCGTCGATCAGACACCCGAAGCCCAAGATAAAGGCGGAAAGGTGTAATCAGGTTAAAAGAGTCTGGGTCCAGTACGACCCTGTCGGACCGACCCAACCTGACCCGGGTCTGGACCGAGGTCCGCCTCGGGCTGAGGGGGTGGCCCGTCCCAAGTTGGCAGCCCGTCCCGAGGGGGCGGCCATGCGCGATGGCGGCCCAGCCCATGGAGGCGGCCTAGCCTAGTGGGGGCGGCCCACGTGGCCCAGGTGGCCACGCATGTGGGGTGTCGCGCCCCTACCTTCTGAACAGAACATGAAGTAGGCGCTAGTTCAGTAACCCACGGGACCCGAGGGGTCCCGCCTTGTCTTGCGGTCCGAGTGGCCAGCCAGTTCCACACCACCAGTGTGGCGTGACGGCGCCGCGCCCCTACTCCTCCGCCACGACTTGCCCAAGCCGTGGCTCCCTTGCTCCGCACAGTGCGCCAGTGCCATGCTGATCCGTCCGACCACAGCGGCCCGCCTGGTCGCGTCCCTTCCACCCCTGCGGCACGACGATTCCGCACCCCTTCGGTGACCCAGTAGCCTTTGCGCTACCAGTTTCCATCGTAGATAGCCAGTCACCGGCCGCTATTTCTCCACTGCAGTCCTCTCTTCTGGTGGCGTCGTTGCTCCACTACCATCACCAACAAGCGGGATAGAACAATAGGGGAGGGTCAGACCGTGTTTGTGCAGTCTGAGCCCTCCTCATTATGGTGATGTCAATCATAATTTCACAATCCGTATTTTGAACAATGATGAATGAAGGGTAAAACTCATACATAGAACAACCCCACCTCGCATGTCAATCGTTGACACCGGAAGGAGAGTAATGGAGGACGTTGACTTGTTGATGCTGGGAAGCGTCCGGGGTAGGAGACCGAGGAAAAAGCATCATTGGCATTCTTCACAGTCATCTCCTTCTCTTTTGGCTCGGTCGAAAATTGAAGAAAGTGTTTTCCATCATTCGGTGGACGATGAATATGTGTTCTTCATATTCTTCGTTGAGAGATATTTCCCCAAGGGTTCTCCATGTCCTTCCAAACCCTCTCTCAAGCTCCACCAAAAGTATTGCCACAAAAAATAATGGGTTCTGTTAACACATTATTTAATTTGTTACCTACAGAATTCAAAATAATTCAAATGGGTTTTAAATTATTTATGTGAATATATTAAATTAATTAATTGACAGGGTTGGAAAAATTAATTAGTGGGGTAGGTGGAGAGTTTCGTCCCACATAAATGGGGGTTAAAGGGGATTTAAATCTACTGTGGTCCCCACCAAGGATATCCTCCCATTGGAGATTATGTTCGGGTGGACCCCACCACTATAACCTCTCATGGGTGGGTGACCCCCACCTCTAACCTCATCTTGGAGGTTTTAACCACCACAAAATAAAAATAATTTATCACCTTATTTTATTTAATTTATTTAAAAACCCCAAAAACTAACTTCCATTTTCAAACAACTGCCACTGAGGTGAAAGTTTTCTTAAGAGAATGTCAGCGCTTCAAGTTCAAAGGTGCCCTCAGATTTCAATTCCATGACCCGGTTCAAAATTTATAAAATCTCACTCGTACGTTTACTAAACGTACATGAACAGAACATCAGAAATTGATTTCGGGCACACCGGGGCTCAGAATCAAGCACTGTAAATTTTCGCAGACTTGTAAAAATCCCATGAATTTAAGAAAAAAAATTCCACGGAATATCCGAGTCTATACATTCTTCCCACCTCATGTTTTTTCATCCACGTAAGCTACAACTTGAACTATGGGAAAAAATGGGGGTACTGAGCACACATCTGAGCCTCCCGCTCCCATGTGCTCTCATGGAGGTTCTCGTGCTACCAGCGAACACACACCAGAGGTGTCGACCGTCCATGTAGGACTCACTCTGGTTGATCCTCAATCTCTATTGGAACCTCCGTGAAAGTCGCCACTTCATCGATGTCCATATCTCTATCGTCGATGATGTGGGAAGGGTCATGCACGTATCTCCTCAACTGAGATACATGGAAGACATTGGGCACCCAGTGTAAATGAGGTGGAAGAGCTAAGATGTAAGTCACCTCACTAACTCTAATGAGGACCTGGAAAGGTTTGATAATACACGAATTTAACTTGCAGCCTTAACCAAATCTATTTATATGTCGTCGAGGTGAGACCCGTAGAAAGACATGTTCACCATCCTCAAAATAGAGAGGTCTCCATCTCCTATCAGTATATTACTTCTTCTTGCTTTGTGCATTCTTCATCCGCTCATTAATGATATGTACCTTCTCCATGGTAGCTCGTACCATCTCTGGTACCTCTAGTGCTAACTCTATTGGGTCTATCCAGTATAGTGATGATATTCAAGGTCGACCATACAAGGCCTCAAAGGGTGCCATACTGAAGGTGGAATGATAGATGTTGTTGAAGGAAAACTCCACCAATAATAAGTGATCCTCCTAGCTACGACCAAAGTCAAGGACACACGCGCAGAGCATGTCCTTATGGGTATGGATGTTCTTCTTGGTCTGGCCATCTTTCTAATGATGGAAGGCGGAGCTCAGACGTAGTTTCATCCCAAAAGCCTACTGACACCCCTTCCATAGACAGGAAGCAAACCTTTTGTCACACTCAGAGACAATAGAAAATGGTACTCCATGCGAACGCACAATCTCCTGAACATAGAGGCATCCTAAGCTCTCTACTGAGCCCTGCTCTCTGATCAGTAGGATGTGGGCTGACTTGGTGAGTCAATCAACGATCAGCCATATTGAACCATGGATCTAGGATGTACATGGAAGACCTTTCACGAAGTGAATGGATATCCCATCCCACTTCCACTCTCGGACCTCTTAGGGCTGAACCAAGCCTTATGGTACCTGGTGCTTTACTTTCAATTGGTGACAAGTGAGGCATTGAGAGGAAAACTCGGCTACCACCTTCTTCATACCAGGCCACCAGTGCTATCGTCGATGGTCCTGGTATATCTTCATCACCCCTGGATGTACCGCTATAGAGGAAGTGTGGAACAACCTCAACACTTCTTCCTGATGTTCTACGAGTACAATAGTACGTCCTCTAAAAGGGATGACATGCCCCCCCTCCCTTTAGAAAATCCATCAGGTGCCTGCCCTATGGATATTTGAGCATGTCCTATCTCAAAATCAGAATCCCCATGATGTGCCCTCCCCTGACTCGCTAAAGTAGTGAAGGAGTGACTGTAATAAGTCTGTAGATACGCCGCTCCATCCCTATCCATAAAGGATATCTTTCAGGTATCCAGCTGCAATGTCGCCTCTCCTAGCAACTGAATACCAGTCCTCCTGCTGAGCTCTTCCACAACAACATTCCCCTTCCCAAGAGTATATATTATCTCGATGTCATAGTCCATGAGGAACTCAAGAAATCTCCAGTATCTCAGGTTCAGGTCCTTCTGAGAGAAGATATTCCTAAGAATATTGTTCTCAAAGTAAATGGTAAAACGTTCACCCATAAGATAGTGCCTCCAAAACTTCCAGGAGAAGACCGCTACTGCTAAATCTAGGTCATGTATAGCGTATTTCTGCTCGGGTTGTCTCAGCTGTCGAGAACCATACGCGATCATAGCTCACTCCTGCATCAGGACACACCCGAGTCTGGTTCCTGATGTGTCTTAGTAAACTAGGTACCCCACGCCCTCCTCTAGAAGACTCGATATGGGGGTACTAATCAGCCTCTAGCTCAGCTCCTAAAAGCTCTGCTGGAATCTTTCCGACCACATGAAGGGTTTCCCCTGCTTTGTCAAGGCTGAAAGTAGTGATGAAACTCTAGAGAAGTCTGGAATAAACCTCCGATAGTATCCAGCCAAGCCCAGGAAACTCCGTACCTCAATCATGCTCCTGGGTGGCTCCCAAGAAATTAACGCCTCAATATTCGCTGGATCTACTGCAACTCCAGCCTTTGAGATGACGTGTCCCATGAAGTGAACCTCTAGAATCCAAAACTGACACTTTGAGAGCTTACCATAAAGCTGGTTCTCCCAGAGTGTGTCCAGTACTACCTACAAATGGTAGGCATGCTCCTCCACAGCCAGTAGCATGACCAGCTCCTCTGCCACATCTGCCTGCTCCCTACGGACCACCTCGATCAAACCTCCGCCTCTACCTGGGGGGTCCCTCAACTCTTTTCCGATCGTCTGAATGGCGGGTCAGACAATCACGAGCCATGTGACCCTACCCACCACATGTGTAAAACTGTCGGCTCATGGAATATATGTCACTACCCTAGATGCCTCGCACCACAGATCCTGAGTCCGGTGGTCATCCCCCAGTGGGTCTGGTCCACTTGGACCTCTACGTCATCTATGTACAGCTAACTGCAGAAGACTATGCTGCAAGTCGACTAGTGGTGGGTCATGTTTCAAGAGAATTCTCACCAAGGAAACTCTTCACTAAGAGGGCTCTCTCTAACACCCCCCTGTGTCGGGATGCTGAGTGAGATCATCGAATCCCTGATCCCTCACTTGATCCCCTACTCGAAGGATGATGCCCAGAAGAATGGGTCATACACCATATCTGTGGAGTAGCATGATAGGTAGGTGAACCTCACTGAGTATTGTGCTACTATCATGCTACCCTGCTATTAATGTAGTAGCTCCTGTATCCGTACCTCTTGAAGGGTGGTTGGGACAAACTCCTCTCAGAATAGGCTCTCGAAGTTTTTCCAATGTAGTGCTACCTCATCATGAACCTGGAGCATCAGGATCCACCATCTCCCAGCTGCTTCCTGAAGGAGACTCACAACCAGGATCACCATAAGGTCTGTTGGTGTCCCTACCCACCTGAGGACTCTCAACACAACCTCCATCCAAACCTCAGCTTCCTTTTCATTTGTCTCTCCCCAAAAACTAGGTGGCCTCTGGCGCTAGAACTCATGCAATGTGCTCGAACGACATGCATCGTCTACTTCTAGGGTTGGTGGCATCGGTGGCCCAATGGGAAGTGGTACTGCTGGTGCCTCCATTGGTAGAGGGCCCTACACTTAGGCCTCATTGCTCAGTGGGCTGTCAGATTGTATGACTCTCGGGGATCTGTGGGGAGGCATCTGGAAAGAAAATGACGCGACAAGGTCAATGGATTATTCCTGGTGATATGACATGGTTGAGCTGCCTTAAAGAGAACTTTTGTAAACACACACGCAAACCGTGTTTTCGTGCACCGAGCCAGAAATCAGTTGTCAGGGTCATGTTGTAAGGATACGTCATCCGTCCATACCAACACCAGACCCCCTAAACTAAAAACCACATTTAGTACTGTCAACACTATTTCTTCATAGAAAATAAAGATCGGCTTTTTAAGTTATGCGGTAGAACCGACACCATTGATACCAATTTTTCATGACTCGTCCCCTAGGGAATTTATTGTGACTACCTCAAGCCCGCATTCCATAGGCTAGTGGCTGAAAACTAGCACCAAAGGCATAAATCCTTAATATTGGAAGGCATTGCCATTATAACTATAAACAAACATATCAGAGTACAAAACTGGAAGTAAAAAACTATGTATAATTGTATACAAAAGAAGTGGTGGAAAGTACAAAGGGATAGAAATACAAGCCCAAGAGGAAAGTACAACTGAAAATAAAATACAATTGAAGTGAAGTAAAGCAGCTATTAGTCGTCCTTCGGGGTTTCTAACTGGAGGGTATGTACAGATGGCCTCTACAGCACTCAACGTTTTCCGTCTGCTCCGTGTACCATCACAATGAGTTGTCCACCACCAGGTACAGTCCAGTCCTGCTACTCTTTTCCTCAGTCAGTGCTGTCTATTGTCTGCAACCAACAAAATGAAGTGCGTGTATAACCTGTGCAGGGGTGAGTATAACGATACTCAGTGGGGACCCTAAGACCCTCAAGGTCTCACAATATCCAAAAAAGTAACCAGAAAATTAAAGAATTAACTGATAACACATAAATAGGTATATTTCCATACATATAACTAAGTTATCTAGTAACCCATCTCAATCATGAGGAAACAGAAAAGTCATTGACTCCGCTCAAACTAGGATTTTATTCTTGTGGTAGTAGCAAGTAACATCCATAGTCAAACTATCAGAATCTCGAATGATGGTTTAATCCTCCTTTAACTAGTATTTTGGACCTACTATGTCACATAGAGGCGCATCCCACCTTATTGGACTGTTGTGGTACTCCTCCTGTCAAGTATCGTGGGTCTTCTGCGTCACACAGAGGCACTCCCCATTGTGGGTCTGCCACGTCATACAGAGGCGCTTCCCCTGATAGACTACTGAGGTACTCATCCTATCGAGTATTGTGGGTCTACTGGTTCACACAGAGGAAATCCCCATTGTGGTTCTACCACGTCACATAGAGGCGCTTCCCAATGGGCTATTCGATACACTCCAAGTCGAAAGGTCAAGGTTCGTCAGGTCTCAGCCAGCTACAAGATCTTCGTACACCGCTCGCTCATCTCCGGGGAGGATCCGCTCCATGAGATATAGTTAGATAATCAAACTACAATGTAGCACCATGAAAAAATATCTTAGAGGTCTGCCTCGCAATTAGGATTACAACGCAACAGAAGGCACGTCAATCGGACGCCCGGTCTGAGAGTTATTGGCAGTTCTGTCACGGGGGCTCGGTTAGATTTTAGGTTCAATCCAACCCAACCGTACACAAATATATGAAAACCTCAAAAGTGGTATGCCACAAGAACCTCCTCGCTCTGAGAATTCTGTCACTACAGGCGGTTCGTTGATCCAACACTTGTAGACCAAGATATGGGTGGAAAGGTGTAATCGGGTCAAACGGGTCTAGGTCCGGTCCGACCCTATCGGACCGGACATAACCCATTCCGCGGGTCTGACCCAACACGATGGGGTGGCATGGCCTGAAGGCAGCACGACCCATGGAGGTGGAACGGCACGGCTGGCTGGAATCCTGCGTGGCCCAGCTGGCCACGCATGGGGTGGGGGTTGGGGGGTTTGCCGCACCCACTGCCTTCCGAATAGAACTAGCCCTAGGCGCCGGTTCAGTAACCCGCGGGACCTGACGGGTCCTGCCTTGTCTAGTTGGACAAGCGACCAGATGTTTCAACACTACCGGTGGGGTGTGACGGCGGCACACCCCTCCTCCTCACAGTGGCCCACCCTGGCCGCGGATCCCTTGCTCCGCACGGTGCGCTGGGACCGCACTACTCTATCCGACTGTCGCGGCCCGCTTGGCCGCGGACCTTCCACCCGCGTGGTGCGCCGAAATCATGCCTATACAGTGGCTTAGAAGGCCTCGTTTCTTCACCTGGGCCCATGCTGGCCATTTCCCAGTTCTCCGCGGGGCACGATGGTGCCACACCCCTCGGGAGACCTGGAGGCCTTTCCACTGCTGGTTTCCTTCACAGACAGCCCTTCGCCGGCAGCCGTTGCTCCTATGTGGTTCTATATTCTGGCGGCTCTATTGCACAGCCACCTTCGTTATCAAGTGATATTGAAAAAATGGGGAGGTTCATGCCGTGTTCATGCGGTCTGAGCCCTCCTCGTTATGGTGATATCAATCAGAAGTTCACAATCCATAGTTTGAACGACTATGAACGGAGGGTAAAACTCCTACATAGAACAACCCCTATCTCACTTGTCAATCATTGATGGTGGAAGGAGAGGAATGGCGAACATTGATTCATTGACGTCGGGAAGCGTTTAGGGTAGGAGACCAAGGGAGAAGCGTTGTCAGCGTTCTTTATAGTCGGGTCCTTCTCTTTTGGCTCAGTCAAAAATCGAAGAAAGAGTTATTCGTTCTTCGGTGGATGATGAAGAGGAGTACTTCACGTTCATCGTTGAGATATATTTCTCCAAGGATTCTACATGTTCTTTCAACCCCTCTCTCATGCTCCACCAAAAGTATTTCCAAAAAAAATAATGAGTTATGATAACTATTTATTTAATTTGTTGGCTAAGTAATTCAAAGTAATTAAAATGGGGTTTTAATTAATTAAATGAATAAATTCAATTATTTAATTGAGAGGGTTGAAAAAATTAATTAGTGGGGTAGGTGGAGAGTTTCATCCCACATAAATGGGGGGTTAAAGGGGGTTTAATGTCCATGTGGGCCCCAACAAGGATATCCACCCAAGGGAGGTTATGTACAGGTGGGACCCACCACCATAACCTCTCATGGGAGGTTACGGTGTGGTGTCCCCTAGCTCTAACCTCCTTTTGGATGTTTTAACCAACACAAAATAAAAAATAAGTTATCACCTTATTTTTATTTAATTTATTTAAAAACTGGAAAAACTAACTTCCTTTCCGAACTAACTTTCATCGAGGTGAAAGTCTTCTTAAGAGAATATCAGCCCCGCTAGTTCAACGGTGCCATCAGATTTCAATTTCGAGCACCGGTTCAAAAGATATAAAATTCCACTCGTACGTTTACTCAATATACAAGAAAAAAAATTCAGAAATTGATTCCGGGCACACTGGACCTCGGAATCAAGCACTGTAAATTTTTGTGGACTCCTAAAAATACCATGAATTTATGAAAAAAAATTCCACGGAATTTTCAGGTCCTTACAAACTATTTATCTTCCTTATACATCATGGATTTGAAAATTTATATTATCTAAATTTTATTTTATAAATTTTGGAAAAATAATCATGTATATGGGAAATAAACATGAAACATTTATTCCTATATTAAATAATGGTTTCCTTTTGATTTCAAATGTGCCATTCATTATATCTTATTATCCAGAGAAGTAGTATCCTACAAATCTATGAGGGATTAAAATTCCTCCTCATAGCATGGATGAGTACAACCTATAAATTTTAATGTAAAAATATTAATTACATATATTTTCAAATATTATGTTCTCTCTTTTATTGGCCATGAGGGAAATCAATGGGTATTCTTAGAGATGATATCCCATTTTTCTCAGACCATTCACCCTTTTCATTTTCTTCTATATGATGCACAATATATAATATACTCCACATGTCATAGTTCCTTTTTCAATATTATTATCCACCAATTGTAGATTAAAATAATCCATATGACTGGTAATTTTATTATATTTTATAAGAATCCAATTATATAAGAAATTAATGATAATTGTTGTTCCTTTTTGGGAGATTTATAAAAAAATTCCTATTGTAAATAACATTTAAATTTAATGAGCCTTCCTGTCAAATTTTATATAATTACTACTATGGGATTATGTAAAATTAAATCACTGTATTTATAATTAATTATAATAAGACTTACTTTTCATTATCACTAAATCCATGATATGATATCATAATCCTTATTTATTGTTTAAATGTGCCTAAAATTCCAATTAATTTGAATCAAATTCATTATATATTTCTGAAACAAATATTCTAATTAAATGTTTACCCCCATGATTTGTATCAAGCCCCCATCAATGAATTTTTATCTTAGTGTGATGATTTTGAAATTTATTTCTAAATATTCATTTATTTTCCAAAAGTAAACACATGAGAGTCACCATTGGTTCATATTATATTCCTAATTTTTTACTCTGTTTTTATTTGATTTAATTGTTTGTAGTGACACCTTATAAATTAGGATCATTCTGTAAATGATTTTTGTATTGAGTTTTGTTGTATAAATTAATGTCATTGAAATAAATTAATTGAACATTGATAATAAGGTATATCCCCAAATAGATATGTTTAAATATGAATTATACAGTAGATCCAATTTTAAACTCAACATTTGTATCAATTTATTTTTCTGGAAAAATATTGATATGACTTATTTTAATTTATAAATAAATATTTAATTAATTAAACCCCTACTATATTAAATACCATGATATTATGTGTGATTATTGGTGGCCTTTTATTTAAAGTTATATGAAATATGAAGTCCTCATTGTCATGGTAATTATAATGTAATATATATGAGTTATGTAGATAATGATTAATTAATAACATGGTTAAGCCTCAATTGATAAAACTGATTAGGTTATAAAATGGAGTTCATCAACTATCACATTCAATAATAACATTTTGTAACTATTGTCCAATTAAATAAGAAAATTTACTCCCTCATCATTTATTCTATGCATGTTTCCCACAACACATTCTAGAACATAGATCATATGGTTATTATATAGATTATGAGGATATGTGTGATGATATGAAAAATATATAACTATCATTGACATGGAGAATTATAATTTTTATTGCACTGACTTTATCAAGTGGTAATGTCCTTTGGGAATCAAGGCTTGTCATCCAAATGGAAGCTTCAGCAACCTTTTCACCTGATTAATGACTCGTTGAATTTAACTAGGGAATTGACTTGTACTGTTAAAAAATGATAAATACAAATAAAACAAAAATATATCATAAAATTATATTGTACATCATATTAAATCCTTCATATACCATCTTCAACAATAGTTATTTCAATTTGGAAATAGTGTATAAATCATTTATTTCTCAATCTAAACCTAAAAAGGTTGTAATATCAAGTATTTGTAGAATTTAATATTTTTAAAATTTTACTATATCTATTAATTTTAATTAATGATCAATTTATAGTTATATATATTTTATTTCTCCAATGTAAATATTAATAAATACATTATTCTTAGATCTAATATAATGCCTCAGCCTTAAAAATTACATAACCTTGAGTTTTACCAAGAAATGTACATTAGTTCACATTTAGGATCATTTAATGCTTATATTTTTTGAAAATTATACCCTAAATCATAGATAAATACTTAAATATTAAAAGGTAGACACTTCTACTGATTCCAATTTTTTCATAAAAGAAAAACGTGTAAAATAAAACATGGGGTTTTTCATATTAAATATTCAAAAACATCTCCATCATCCCATAATTGTATATTTTCTCCCATATATCATATGAAAAAAATTTAAAACATCAGATGAAGGTAAAATGTTTAGTGAGGGATTCTTAATGAAAGAAAACTGTTAGTCTTGTGAAAACATGTAAACCATGAATAATTTTTCCAAAAGTAATACATTTCACCTTTAATAATAAGTAGATACTCTAACTAAAAAACTCATTGGAAAGCCTTTTTCAAAACTATTATTACCATAAAACCAATGGAAATATTATATAATAGAAAAAGGTAACTATTTAAATAATTATAATTAAACAGAATAACCATTCAGTCGACTCCAAATATATGTCACTATTACAAAATGGGATAACCATTCGGCTGACATCAATACCAAATGATTTGGTGGTTATAATTTAACTACCCATCCATGGTTTATCATGGAACCACCCATCCTTGTATTATCATGTTATCACCCGTCAAATATCTATGTACCATTAATTAATTATAACACATAAAATATTCCAATATTCAACATTTCACTCATAAAAATTTCATTTATAGCCACATGAACTCATTTTTGGATATTGAAATAATCAATCATTTTCTATAACCATTTTCAATACCGAAATACCTAAAAATGTTAATAAGGTATTTCTGTTACTTTTAAAAATATTATAACATTAAGAGGAATCAAAATATCAAATAATGGTCCTGATGACATAGAAACATTGTCACCGTATACATCAAAAAAATAGATTTTTTCATTTATAAAGCACATAAAACACTCCAAATAGAACGATTACATTTAAAACCTCTTCTATGAAATTAATATTCAAAGGGGATTTTTATACACCTCATAAAATAAGGTTGTCTATATCAACAAAATATGAATTAATGGAAGGAGGTTGAGAAGAAGTCCCTTTCCATGAGTTTGTTTTGTCACATATGTTCATAATTATCCTGAATAATAAAAATAAGTTATTTATTTAGGTTCATGAGAATATTTTTTTAGTTTATTAATCATTTCATATGACTTATTACCAGGTTATAAATATTACATAATTTTTTATGTTCAGTTTTGATATTTTGATGATATTTGTTATATGAGTCCAAAAATGAATTTTGTATGATTTTTTAAGCCAAAAGTGTTCATTAGTCCACCATATATTGTATAAAAATCATGATATAATAATAAATTTTATACATAAATTTTAGATTTGCATCAAACCACTAATTGTGGGTTGGAAAAATGAACAAAGATATAATCATGGAGACGGTAGGTCGTACGTATGTTTCAGAAGCTATGACGAACTGAATCTGGTTTCCACTAATACCGACATCAAATCCCACCCATGATAAGGCCCAAAGGGTGTTCCTTATCCCCCAATTTTGAAAAAAGTTATAGGATATCCATAAATTTTGTTTGTGAATGATATACCCGAGTATGAAAACATAAAACATGAATAGAAATCAATAATATGAATCTGAAATTTTCATGCCAAACAAGCCTTAAAAATAAGTATGAATACATGGTTTTTAAAAATATAAAGGTGTCCAAACATAAATAAAAACAACATAAAATCGTCTAAAAAGACTCCACATGATAAGGGGTCATCCCCCCTGAGCTGTCTCCACAACACTACACCATATGAGGGGACTAACAACTTAAATCGCCTTCACCTGAGGCTTTGCCTTTACCTGTGTCAAACATAATCAATATAATTACACCCAAGATGTCAACTAGGGTGTGAGACTAATCAAAATAGTATACCAATCAAATAATCCATAGTTAATGCAATACATGGTGAAAAATCTGGCAGATTTAATATGTAAGGAAAACAATGACTAATTACATGCAATGCAACTTTCAATTGAAAACAATTTTCAATATAAAAAATTCATAATGTTATCACATTTTAATAATAAAAGTTAGATACTATAATGAAAATTTAAACACACCCTAATATAAGGGTTAATACTAAAAATCCAATGAGCACCAAAATTGGGAACCCACCTAGGCACTAGATAGTCACAGGCCATATGTACGTCGTACCTCGAAGTAAAATATCCATGTAACAATCTTATCACGTGCATGATCCACGAGTAGGGAACATAACCATAACCTATTTTTCCCCATAAAACATTGATATATTTTATTTAGAGTTGTCTTTATTCACATTCTATGTGAAACTGGGACAAAACCCATCTGGATCACTAGTTGCACGAGAACATATCTCCCCACCTAGGTACTCAAGCATTCTGCTTTATGTTCGTACAATTTCAAAATGATAAACACATATATTTTATATAAGAACACCACTAATTGTCACATAAAAACAATACAGTATCTATAAACACATTATAACACTTAACACACACATTAAAACATTTTGATTTTCACTAAATCAACTTCTCAATATCTCACATTGTATTGCACCAAAAACACATTCAAATCCCCACATTGCACACATATAAGTCACCAAAACAGAAGTGAAATCCCAATTACATTAAATTAAATCAAAATAATAGTTATAGGGTATCCCCATATGAAGGAATACATTATATCTCTTTAAAACCATGATTTTCAAACAAACATGGCAGTAAATGTTGATAGGATTCACAAACACCATTAAAATAGATTCTTGCTGGAACAACCAAAGGATACAAAAATTAAAAACATTATCCTAAGAGATAATACATTTCAATAAAATAAACTATGTAGTTATAGGCCTTATTTAAATGAACACATATAATATTTTCATGAAAACCCCCCAATTTCATATAAAAATGGCACTTAAATTTTATTTTCACTACAAGTACAACTGAAACCAATTTTTAAAAAAATAATAAAATGAAATAATCCTTAAAATTTCATAAAAATAGAAATCGAGGAACCAAGGATTGCATACACAATGGAATCACCTACCAAAATCATTAAAACAGTGAATGATTTGTGTAAAAATTCTATCGCAAAACCACCGCACCTCAAGGGAGGTAGATGAAGCCTAAAAACAGAATAATAGACCAAGAAAACCCAATTTCAAACCCTATGGTACAATCCCTAACCTATGTTCATTTGGGACATCAAGGAAATTTTATGAAACTTGATGGAAAGGAGTGAAACTAAGAGGGAGAGACACTTGAGGTTTTGTGAATTTCCTCCACCAAATCCCCCTTAAAATGGAGTTCAAATAATGTTTTGATAGGCATTGAGGGCATCCATGGATGAAATGGTTGAATGAGGTAAGAAATGGTCGAGTTAGGATAAATATCAGGATGGAAATGATGTAATTTTACAAATGTTTATTGACCAGGACAAAGGTGCATGGTTTCCCAAACCGTGTACACAAACTGTGGACCCTCCTTTCACCCTGCAAAAAATGTCCAAAGACACAAATATTTGAGGGCATTGGGAGGGGGAATTTAGAGGGATTTTTAGGGTAAATATATAAGAAATATAGGTACCTCTAATGAATAAATTTGGTTTGAGAATTCTCCCCACCATAATAACATTATGTCCCGGAAAGTCGACTAGAGGCTTGATAGGAAAACAAGAATGGGTACTCGTCCTCAACCCAAGACCTCTACTCCATGGTCTCATGTGTAAAAATATCATGATATCAATGAACCCCGGCCAGTGTAATAGATTTCCCTCAATGCACCATCTCTTGGGAGTCTACTATTTGCACTGCCACTCAAAAAATGACAAGTCAGGCTCTATATTTATTTCATCCCAACTCAGCACATGGGACATATCGGGGTTGTATTTCTTAAATATGTTTTCATTGATAATGTCATGGATGGATGTCAACTAAGAAGGTAAGGTCAACCTATAATCCACCATGAAAATATTATCGGTGATCTCAAAAGGTCTGACATATCGTGACGTTACCTTCTCTTTCATTCAAAATCGTTGATGGCCCATATGAGGGCCCACATTCAAGAATACCCTGTCACCCACAGAAAACTATATGATTCAACACATTCGGTCAGCATAATATTTTGGATGACACAATAACTTTAAATAAGTGTTGCCTGATCAATTTGACCATCTCAAGATTATCATGCACATGGCTCATCCCCAACACTGAAGTCTCACCTTCTCAACCCAACATTGGGTGGATCGACAAGGATGACCATACAGTGCCTCAAAAGGAGCCATTCGAATTGAGTATTGGTAACTGTTATTATAAGAAAAATTAACCAATACCAAATTGATATACCATGAACCTATAAAGTCTATAACACATGCACGGAGCATGTCCTCCAAAATCGGGTTCTCTCGTTCTGTCTTTCCATCCAGTTGATGGTGGTATGCCATTCTTATCATAGTCTATGACCTCAAGGCCTTATATAGGCCTTACCATAACCTAGTAGTGAAATGTGGGTCTTTATCTAAGACAAGTTCTGATGGCACGCCACGGAGTCTCACCACCTCCAAAAGATACAGACGGTCCAACTCATCTACCTTAGCTGTATGTTCGATAAGAATGAAGTGGGGGGATTTGGTCAGATGATCAATCACCACCCAAATGGATTTCGTACCCCTATGTATACTAGGTAATTCAACAGTGAAGTCCATGGTTACCTCTTTGAACTTCCAGGTAGGAATGGTTAATAGTTGGAGAAAACTGGAGGGCCTTTGATGCTCTACTTTCACTTATTGGCATGTGTAGCATATGGACATGAAGTATGCGTTGTATTGACTCATTCCAATCCACCAAAACTACCGAATAACATCATAATACATCATGGTTGCACCCAAATGGACATACCACTTAGACCAGTGGATATCCTCCATCACCACCTTCTATAGTTAAAACAACACTATTAAACAGCCCTTGAAGCACCAGATTCCCTCGAGAGACAACAACCAATCAGATGATGTCTCCCCACCATGATAAAACTACCTTTAACACTGACAAATATAATCACTAGTTTGATCCCACTAAATCAACTGTAATATAAAAGGATTCAACTGAACACTCCACACGAATGCACCCCAATTTTTCTCCACAGTCTCCACATGCATCTTAGCAATGTTCCCCATCAAAGTCCACTAATCACAAGACTTCTCAAAGACTACACTAAAACACTTATACTCCAGCCTTCAACATCCAAGTTTACCATTCTTGGGGTATAAACAATTTCAATGTTGAACCCTTGGAAGTACTCGATCTAGTGACGCTGCCTCAAATTGAGGTCCTTCTGCGATAATATATTGGCCATGCATTTATGATCAGAGTAGACGACAAACTTCTCGCCAAAGAGATACTGACTCTAAGTCTTCAAATCAGGCATCACCCCTACCAACTCTAAGTCATGGTTTGGGTAGTTCTTTTTGTGTGGTTAGTGTTAGAAATATCCATATGCCACTACATGATCATACTGCATAAGCACGTACCCAAGACCCATGCTTGAAGCATTGCAATACACCACATACCCCTTTACAACCGTAGGAAAAATAAAAACATGGGTGATAGTAAACTAAATCTTCAGCTCCATGAAAGATGCCTAACATTCTGGGCCCCATAAAAACATCACCCCTTTTAAGCAGAGTGCTTTCATTGATGAAGCAAGCCGAGAGAAATCCTAAATGAATGGCCCGTAATACCCATCCAGGTCAAGGAAACTCCTGATGACGAACAGATTCTTTGGTAGCTTCAATGACATGAGCACACTGATCTTATCGGGGTCCACTAAAACCCCCTACTTCTAGATCACATGCCCCCAAAAAATTTCAGTTCCTGGATCTAGAATGTTCTCATTGAAAAAATTGCATTGATATAGTGAACCTGAAAATTTCCCAAAACGATCCTCAAGTGATGTTCGTGTTCCTCCTCAGATCTATAGTTTATATGAATATCATCCACGAACACCAAAATGAAGGAATAAATATACTTATTGAAAATAATTTTCATCAGTTACATAATTACTACTTGAGAATTGGTCAATCCAATGTGCATGGACAAATACTCAAAGTGGTCATACCTTCTTTCGAAGGGTGTTTTCGGGATATCTGTGTCTTTATTCCTGAGTTATGGTATCCCCAATGCATGTATATTTTTTGGAACCAATTTTCCTCAATAAACTAATTGAAAAAAATCTTCTATTATAGGAAAGGGGTATTGGTTTTTAATTTTTATCTTATTCAGCTTCCGATTGTCAATGCACAACCAGAGGGATCAGTCATCCTTTTTCAGAAACAACACAGGAGAGACCCAATGGGAGATGGTCGAGAGAATGAATCATTTGGGTTATAATTTTTCCTACTGTATCATTAAATTCCATATACTTGGGAATGTCCATGTGATACGAGGGAAGAGATATCGGTTGTGTTCTCGTCACCAATTCAATCGACAACTCCACATCCTGGTCCTAGGGAAAACCTAAAAAATCATCCTAGAATAACTCCAAAAACACAATCATTACATGAGGTAGTGCACCTTCCGGGGCAATAACACCATCCTACAGCATGAGTGATGATAACAACATGATATGAATTTGCAACTCTAGGAGTGGAGGTCCAACACGACCTGACAAAGGATATTATTCTCTATGACAATTCTGATGACTCCCATTAGGTGCCATGAAACTGACTCGTCCCCTATAGAAATCGATGTGTTCTTAAAAGTGTAATAGAAAATACATGGCATGTATCACAGAAAAAATATCCATATATTAGACCAATATGTCCCACTCAATCTCAATCCATGACACTGAGGCTGCACACATTGGGCACCTAAGACCCTGCCCTTCTTCATTCCTAGTGGCATCACCAACTCCATCACAAAATCCAACAACATGGTTGGAAAATTTAGACTGTCCACAAATCCATCTGGGATGATTGAAACAGAGGAAACACTATAAAAAAGAGTCATATCTATAGAATATGCGATCAAAATAGTACCTCAAACTATCAATGATCCCGCCTCTGATCCCGCTACTCCCTAATCCACCACATAGAGATGTTGAGTCTCTGCCTGAGGATTAACACTTGTCTATGGTTGCGCCCTGAACAATCTCTTCCTGGAAGATTTCCCAACCCTACCACCATGACCACCAAATCGATATCCCTACATCCTCGATGGCTCTAACTGTGCTGGAACTCTTCTGGAATCCAGTAACCCTGCTCTTCTCTGAAGTAGATGTGCCACCCCGCAAAATCGACAAAGGTGACACAAACCACCACATTAGAAATAGACATTAGGAGGAATTAGGCATGTTGGGAGGATGTTCCCCATCATACCACATTGGGGTCACATGACTGATCTCGCATTAGAAGCCATAAATGAAAACTAACTGGAAGAGTGGCCTAAACTACCACATCCATTCTTCACATATTCCTCCCACTTCCTTTTCATTTTTGAAGAGAATCCACTGACCACTACTAATACTGACCTAGAGATTCTAACCCTCCATTTCCAGTCAATATACACCATGCATGGAACATCAACCACATTAGCATTGATCCTCAACTTAATAAAGAAAACCATGCAGTATATCACCAGTGGCCAGCCTTTCTAAAACCTATAGGACTTCGCCTACTCATTAGAGACAATTTCAGAAGCATACCAAACCAAATTAGTAAAATGGTTAGAATTTTACATTACGGATATATTCCTCTGAACAAGATGCATGAATTCTTGAGATTTGGCATATTCCAAGACTTCAGGGCTGTAATGATCATTGAATATAGCCTTGAAATCTCCCCAGCGCATCCACTTGTTTTTCCTATTTTTTAGTACTGATTCCCACCACCTGAAGCTGTGAACATCTGGGAAAAAGATGTATAGTTCCCTCTAATATCCTTTGGTTTATCCACAAACTCAAACACGCACTTGATCATTTGGATCCATTCCACTTCTTCTAGGGGTTCTATGTTGCCTCAAAAATTTAGATGATTGTTTCTTAGAAACACATGAGCATTATCATTTATAGAACCTATATCTACTTTTTTAAGAGGAATGGGAATAGTATTTGGTTTCTATCCTAGATCATGGAAATCCCATAACATATCCTCGATAAGCCTTTGATCAATGAGTTTGGGATAACTCTCTTCAGCTTCCACCCATGGGAAAATGGGAGCTTTTCAAGGAGGCATGTTGCTTTAAAATTCAACAGTCACAAAAACAATAGTCCTTTCAAAACATTTGGAAATTTTAATCAAATAAATAAAATATAAATAATCTAAAAACATTATAGTAATAAATGAAACAACTACTCCACCCCCACCCAATGTCCACGTGTTGTATGCAGGCCACATGTCTCACCTAAAGGTGAAGTCAATGAGGCAATTCCAAGTCCCCTGGTGAGTCATGGTCTGCCCTGAGTGGAGCGATCCTAGAACTGTAATCCTCAAAAAAACCCTAATCCATGACATTCCTATCTCTTGCCAATCCCGGTTAATCCCAAAATTATAATAAAACTCAAAAACATTGGCCTCCTCTAATTCCAGTTTGTCACGAACAGAATCTGGTTGCCACTAATACCAGCACCAAATTCAGCCAAAGACAAGGCCCGGAGGGTATTCTCTATCCCCATTTCCTAACATAAGTTCATGGGTATCATCAAATTTTGTTTGGGAACGATTTACCTGAGTATGAATTCATAAATCATTAAAAACAATTAATAATATGAATATGAAATTTTCATGCCAAACACGCCTTAACAAAACCCAGATCTAAAGACATGGTTTTAAAAAAGATAAAAAAGGTCCATTCATAAATAATAACTATATAAATTAGCCACAAAGTCTCTACATGACAACGGGTCATCATCCACCGAAACATCTCCAAAACATCAAACTATACGAGGGGACTAACATCCCAAACCGCCTTCACCTAAGGCACTTCCATTACCAGTGTCAAACATTATCTAGTCTACTTACAAACAAGGGGTTTATGTAGCGTGTTAACCTAAGCCCAATATGATACCAGCCAAATACTCTATATATTATGAAATACTTGGTGAAAAAGCTATAATTTTTCATATGTATAGAAAAGCGGCAATAAATTCCCAAAAATGCAACATTCAATTGTAAATGGTATTCAATATAAAAGTTTCAAAATGTTAACAAATATGAATATGAATAGTTAGATACTACAATGAGCAGTCAAAAATTCCCTACAAAAAGGGAAATACCACAAATCCTATAAGAATCATAACAAGGAACAGCCCTAGGCACTAGATAGACTCGTGCTCTACGTACCTCATACCTTGAGGTAATATATCCAGGTCACAATCTTTTACCATAAACAAGCCACTAATAGTGAACATAAACATAACCTATTAGTCCAAAAACATTATTCATATAGTTTTGTTTTGGTTGTCATTATTTGAAATGTTCTGTGAAACAGGGTCAAAACTCGTCAATATTACTTGTCGTACTGGTACATACCCGCCCACCTAGGTACCATCGATTCCCCATTTGTGCTGAAATTATTTCAGCATGCTGCATAAATATATTTGAATATAAAAACACCACTACTGGTCACATTCAAACAATACAGTAGTAATAAACATGTTATACCACTTAACACACACACACAAACATTTTTATTTACAATGAAATAACTTCTCAAAATATCACATTGTTCTGCACCCAAAAAACATTGAAATCTTTACTTGGCACATATATAAGTCACCAAAAATGAAATGGAATCCAAATTACCATAAAATAAATAAAAAAATAAATTGTAGGGTAGCTTTATATGATGTAAGAATTTATAGATTTTAAAACCTCCATTTTCACACAAACGTGGCACTTATTGCTCCTATGCTTCACAAAAACCATTAAAACAGATTTTCACAGCAACAAACGAAAGAAATAAACATTCAAAAATTTATTTTTTGCCCTAATAAATTTAAATTAAATCTACTAGGATGCTATAGGGAATCCCCAAATGAACCAATAAATTATTTCCATGAAAAACCCCAATTTCACATAAAAATGTCACTAAAAATTCATTTTATCTTCAAAATTCCATAAATCCAATTTTAAACCCAATAATAAAATTAAATAAACTATAAATTATCATAAAAACATATATCTATGTCATAACGATTTCATAAAAAATGGAATCACCAACCAAAATCGTTAAAATGTGGTACCCCTTGTGGAAAAATTGAATAGCACCACTACCGCACCTCAAGGGAGGAAGATCAATCCTAAAACCCGAAGAATAGACCAAAAACCCCAAAGATAAACCCTAGGTTCGAAAACCTATCCTCTGGTCATTTGGGACTTCATGGAAATTGGATGAAACTTCACAGAAAGGGGAGGAACTAAGATGGATAGACACCTACTTGAGGTGTGTGTTGTTCCTCCACTAAATAGTCCTTCAGAATAAAGTTAAAATGAAGGTTTCATAGGATTTGAGTGTTTACATGGATGAATTGTCTGAATGGGGGAATAAAGGGGAGAGTTACGATAAATCTTGGGTGGAAAAAAGTCATTTAATGCACTTTTTAATGACCTGGACAAACACTCACAGTTTGTGTGCACAGTTAGGAAAATTGTTCACCTAAAGTGTGCACCCTCCTTTCTACCCACAAAATGTGTCCAAAAGCCACAAAATGTTTTGGGATATTAGGGGGTAATTATTGGGGAATGTTAGGGTAAAAATATAAGAAATATAAAAACCTCTAATGAATAACATGGGTGTGAATGTAGCATTTTCCAAAATTTATTGATAGTTTTAGAAATAAGTTATGTATTATTTTGTCTCTATAAAATTATCATAAAATTATTAATTACATATAAATTAAATTAAATTTAATCATTTATATTATCTATGTGATGTTGTTATTAAAATAGAAACATGTTTCTTCATAGATTTGATAGTTCACACATATGGGCGAACAATATTATCATTTTTATGTTCATGGAAATTAAAAATGTAATCTTTATATTATTATCTTATAATGATATATATATTTTTGTATCTATCAAATAAAAATTTATTCCGTTATTATAACTATTCTTGAGATATGGTTATGTGACACATGTTTTATCCCTTTGTGGAGGTGATAATTCACACATACGTATAAATGATTTATTATTTTCCTATTTGACAAAAGTCGAGATAGATTTAGTTTATGATATTAACATACTTAAATATTTGCATATTTAGTAAAGTAGTTTTTTTATTTTATCATGTAAAAAGAATATATGAATGAAATGGAAAATGTAATAAAATAGAAACTCCTAAATAAATATGATACCTCTTCTTCAAATGGCCACTTTATATTAACACATTAACACATTTTAGTAGGGTGTTATGCCTAAAATAAGGCCTCTATTATATGGGGGTATTATAGAATGGAATTTAGCTAGATATTGGAAGATCCAAAAAAAATTTTATCTATTAAGAAATGAGTATAATGGGTGGAATTTATAAGAAAGGGGAGGGGCACTATTGGAATTCATCAAAATATTAAATTAATATAAAATAATTTTCAAGTTAAAATATGCCCAAAGTGATTTATTTAGAAGCTATGAAAATTATGGGATTAAATCCAATCATACAATAAAAATTGTGCAAGTTCTAAATATTCTTTAATTCATATCTTTTTGTTTTATCCACTTTAACACTTTCTATATTATGAAATAAATATTTCTTCGCAGCTTAATATAATTTTCAAAACATGCTAGATGACCAGTAAAAGAGTATTTTATGATATTACAAGAAAAATCCAAACTATTTTTATGAAGCATATAGTTTTAAAAAAATTATATAATTTATTAACATATTTTATATTTTAGAATACCATTACAGTATATTTTGACAGAATTCATTTATTGAAATTTTAAAAATGTCATAACATCATGATTTACTTAAACCAACAGAATGAACACATTACAAACATGAAAAATTCCAATATAAAATATGTTTATGAGAAAAATTATATAAATTGATGTTTATTTTAATGTTTTTATTAGCATTTTTTTACTCATCCATTAATGAATAAATTACAGCATCATCATTATGTCACTATTTATTTTAATTATTTAATCACTACAAATTATAAATAAATTATCAGTGCAAAGGAAATAATTTTATATTTCTTAATAATATTAATATTATAAAATATCCCATGTATAAAGCCGTATTAAAAATAATTTACTTTATAAAAATAGAAGAGTAACAAAAATAAGTTTTCATTGAACAAAATATTATAAATGAAGTAAAGTCATCTATGTTTCTCTATGTGGTCCTAATATCTATTGAAGGATTATCATTATTTTATAACACTCATCCAATTCAATTATGTCAATTTTACGGGTAATTTTATATTTAATAATATGAATTTTACCTTTAATTAACCAATTTATCCTTAATTTTGGTAAAACCAATTTTTACTAGAGTTACTATTTAAAATGTAATATAATTAAAGAAAACTATTTACATAAATTGGAAACTTATGGTTTGGAAATAATAAATAATTTTTAAAAAAATTAATATTAGATAATTAAAAACATTAAAAATAAGTGAATTAGTTGAAATTAAATAAAAATTAACCTCATTGATGGAATAAGAAAATGTGTTTTTAATGTAAAAACATTCAGATGTTCACAATATGTTTTATCCAATTTTAGTGTGAAATAGATTACAATGTCCTAAATTGGAATAAATTATATAAAGCTATTCTAATTATAAATTTATAAAATTAATTGGATAATCTAACAATATAATTAAAATAGAGGAACAAATTGTTCTGAATTTAAATATAGTATTATTTATTATTCATTTTAATATAAAATTTATCATAAAAATTCAACAAATTCCACCAATGTAAATTTCGAATATTCCACTACAAAGTAGAAGATTATTTTTTATAACAGATCTAATAAAAGAATCAAAAACTATATTTTAATTGGGTTCCCATAAATAGTGATAAATTAGTTTATAAACATTTTTTTACCATTAAGCTAAATTTATCATATATGATATTGAACCTATTGTGTTTTTAAGAAACTATATATTAATACATATGAAAATAATTATTCAGTTAATATCTAGGTTCAACCCCCCTTTTGGAAAATAAATCCTCATAATTAAATTCACTTATTAAATTAGTATAGATACCTTTTCTTTACATAATTTTTAGAATCACATGTATCCTATTCAAACATTTGGTTTTTTCTTTAAAGCTTTAACTTAAGGAATCACATTATTCCATTTTACATTATCTTAGTAGAAAAAAAACATAGAATATATGTTATTTATATGAAAGATTCTTTTCCAACTGAACAACCTCTAGAAACAAAATATGATTTTTATATAGCATATACATTCATAAAATTGAAAGACTAGAAACATTGTGTGCCTAGGATAAACACATTAGAAAATATAGTTGGTTAGAACTTGAAACAACATTATACAGGATTAATTATTGTTGACTGAGTGGTGGAACAATATTCACCTTCTTTGAAGAAAACATCACCCATTTCTACCAACAAACATTGAGAAAGTCATGATCACCTAACTCAAAAAAAGGTCCTTCCTCTGGTTAGGTAAAAAACATTTTTTCTATTTTGGGATACCATATTTTGTCTCTGAAACAACTGATCATTTTCTACCAATTTCACAACCAATGAGGGTCCCATCAACTTCATTTCACAAAATTCTTCCAAAAATGATGCAGTTCAGTACTATTTCACATATAATTTTTCAATGTGATCCATATGTAAACTAAAATAAAAATAGTTGTTATAAGGATACTTAATCAGTGAATGATAATGATCCCAAATATAAATTTAATCTATTAAACACATATATTGCATATCCTCTCAGGATAGAACTATTTGTTCTTATATACCATATAATTGAGGATGAAAATATGTTCTAAAAAATAATTCTTTAGAAAAAAAATTATATAGGCCTTTCGAAAAGTAATAAGTGAACCAATGATCATGGTAAGATATATTAGAGAGGTAAACTCCATGTATCCTTTCTATATTTTTAACATACAACTGATATTGCTGATCGTGAGATAGAGTGTCTAAAATTAGGAAAAACACTAGCATAATTCTATCAATGGATCAAAAAATGCCTAGATCAAACTGTTACCTATAGAAGTATTCAGTAATACCCCTGATAAGTCTAAATAAATATATTTCCATTTCAACTTTTGTAGTAGAAAATGATGAAGAATCCATTTTATTAATATCCACTCAACATTATTCAATTGAAAATTCAAACATCATAGAAAAATTTCATCAATATATATTTTCCCTTCGTCCCACCAGTAATACTCTTGAAGGTTTCTATACCTCAATGTGAATCCAAATTCTAGTGATAATGGAGTACTATAATGTTCACATAATAAATTTTTATTTAACTATGAATCAAAAGGAACACATAATATCTTCGCAAATCTCGAAACACATCCTTTTTCAATGTAAAATTTATGTAACCAACCTTTTTTGTCCAATTATACATTTTTCTACAACTCATTTATTCCCTCTATACTTGCATTGTTTATTCATAATAGAAATTATTACACTAACACCTTAAACAAAAGGGACAAATTTATTCAACCAAACACAACTAATCAAAAATTATTCAATTCAATTAAAAGTGTCTCGTTCCAAATATATCACGATAAATGTAGTATTACATATTAGACTCAAATAAATGACCACTTTATTTTATTTTTCATGCATGGTGAAGAAACATGAAATCATTATCCATGATTAGTTCCATCCATCTCATCAATATCATGTTAAACTATTTTATAGTGAATCCATGCATCAAACACGTGTGACTAGTATATATTTCACACATTATTCCATATGAATGATGAATCCAATTTTTTCTTTAAAAAATAAAAGATGATATTTCCAAATCATATGTTGGGTAATTTTACTCATTTTGTTTCAACTAAAGTGAATAATATAGAATTAACTTATCATTCTTCATTTAGAAAATACCATTTCCTTTGAAAGAATCATCACTATATATAACAAATTCGACATTTATATAAGGCTTGGCCAAAACTGGAGCATTTACCAATCATGTATATAATTCCAAAAAAAATCATAACATTCCTTTTCCATGCTGTTCATAAAACCCTTGCATGTTAAAATACGTAGAGGGGTGGATAAATTAGAAATACATTAAAATAATCTTCACTAGTAATGCACCAATCCTAGAAAAATAAAAATATTTGTGAAATTGGTAGGTATTGTGAACACTTCAACAACTTTTTTTAATAAGGGTCAATAACCATACCATCATTAGAAAAAATATTTCCATTGAATGAACTTTTTTGAAGAAAATATATTAAATAAACATTATATATATATTTTTTATTTTATGGTTTGAAAAAAAACCTTATGTCATTTCATGTTCCTCCTTGATTTTAGAACATTAAAAAATATCATATATAAACACAAAAACAAATAGATCAAAAAATGATGGAAGACACCATTCATGAGATTCATAAATACAGAATTTTCACTAGAAATTCCAATAAGAATGACTAGAAATGAATAAATCCCATAGCTTATTTAGTATTTGCCTTTGGAATTTCTTCCTCTATCACCTTCATCTGAGGGTACCCGAACCTAAAATCCACCTTTGGAAGATACTGATCTCCCTATATAAGATCAAATAAATCATCAATATGAGGAAAAAGATATTTTTACTTAATTTTGATATTATTCAAGTTTCTATAATCATGAAAATGTCTCATGGAACCATTAACCTTTTTCACAAAAAAAATCAGGACCACCCCATTGTGAGTGCTACGTCGAATGAAACCTTTATAAAAAAATTATAGAATATTTGTTTTCAATTCAAAGAATTCCAAATGGTCTACTCAATAAGTATTTTATAAAAAGGACTAGTATTAGAAACTAAATCAATAAAAAACCAACCTCCAGATTTGGAACACCAATAGGAAATTAATTTTAAAAAACATTAGTAAATTCATATACTACTAGAATATATCTAATAAAAATTGATTCTTTCTTTTCAAAAATATGAGATTGATTACATTCACTGCCATATTTAATTAGTATCACAGCATCTTATAATGTTATCAATGGAAATAGAATATTTAATAATACATTCATGTCATTACAATCTATTTTAGCATGGTTAACTGAAATCCAATCCATACCCAAAATGATATCAAACTATAGTATGGGTATTTTGAAAACAATTATAAGAAAGACCATCCCACAAATGATTAATTGATGATTATTATAAATATTAGTTTTATTAATACATCTACCTAGTGTTTTTACAAAATTTTGAATATCACATTTTTGATACGATATTTCTAATTTATATGAAAAGTACATTGTCACATACATGACATATTTTAAAGGTATTTTTTTATTTAATTTACATTATTGATTTTTTTGGGGGGTTTTCAATGCATTTTCGAAGGAAATGGTGGGTTTCCATAATTTGGGTCAACTCGAGAGCCCATTTCCAGTTTTGACAATAAATTTTGTTTGTTTAATAACTCCCTCGTTTTTCAACATTTTTAACTCATTCAACTTCAAAAATTACCTTCATTTAACTATTAAAACCACCAATGAATTTTGGCCCCCTTAAAAATTCATTTGCATCTTGGATTTGGGTTATCAAATTGGGTATTGGGCCAACCCGAAAGCCCATTTCCAGTTTTAAAATTGTTTTGTAATTATTTCATAAAATATTAAATTTTTATTCTTTTTCGGTGATTCCACCTCTCACCTTCTCCCACTGTACCTGGCCGCACCCCCAGATTCGTTTCCCCCTCTTTGGAGATCGCATATGTCGTGAATTAGGGCCTAACTTCTCTGGTTTCTAAAAACGTCCAGTTTTCTCAAGTAAGTGACTATCCTTCTAGTTCTCTCCTTTTCCTTGAGATTTATCTTTTTTTTCAAGAATCCCCAAATGTCCAGAAGCTAGTGATTCGTACCTAGGGTTTCATTTTGGGTTTCATGGTTAAATCCTCTGGTTTTAGGTTTGATATCACTTCCTTGTGGCGCGGTGGTCGTGCGGTTGAAGTTCCGCACTAGGATTTGCGGTTCTTGAATCTTTTGGTAGGTGATTCCATTGTGTGTGCAATTTTTGTGAATTTTCTTGCTGTGTTGAGGGTGAATTAATGCTTATTGAATTTTAATGTTTCTGTAAAAATTTGTTTTAGTTTCATTTACAATGCAAATGAATTTTATGTTACAATTTTTGGTGAAATTGAGGGTTTTTCATGCAAGTCTTTTATTGGTTCATTTTGGGATGAACTCTAATTACATAGTTGATTTTGTTGAACTGTATTAGGAATTAAAATAATGTTTTAAATATTTATTGTTTTTGTTTGTGGCTGAAAAAGTTTGTTTAAATTGTGTTTGAGAAGCAAATGGGCATTAAGTGCCATGTTGGTGTGAAAATGGTGGTTTTTAAAATATATAATTTCTTGGTTAACATTGGGCTACCCCATAACTGAATTTTTGGTTTTATTAAATTGTGTTGAACTGAAATTTTGTTTTGATGACTTAAAAGTGTTCACATACTGTGAAAAGTGGATATTTTAAAGAGTTTTGGGTGCAAAACAATGTGATGTTTTGAGAGGTTGTTTTATTGAAGATCAAAATATTTTATTGACTGTTTCAAATGATATAGAATGTGTGTAGCTACTGTACTATTTGTTTGTTACCAGTAGTGATACTTTACATGAAAAAGTATGTGTGTTGTTTGCTGAAATTGTTTGAGCACAAAAAGGGGAATCCCGGGTACTTAGGTGGGCGGGTATGTACTAGTACAGCTAGTGGACCGGATGGGTTGTGTCCCTGTTTCACTGAGCAAATGGATAAAGACAACACTAACTGAACTATGTGGATGTTATTTGGGGAACACTAGGTTATGGGTTTGTTCCCTACTAGTGGCTCGTGCACGGGAAAGGATTGTGACTTGGATACTTTACACTGAGTTACGAGGTACATAGGGCCCGAGACTATCTAGTTGCCTAGGGGTGTTCCCAATTTTTTTGCTCATTAGAATTGTAGTACTTAACCTTGTTGTGGGATCTTTTGGAAGTAATTTACAGTATCTCACATGTTTATTTAATGTGTTATCATTCTGAAATTCTTGGATTGAAAACCGTTTTCATTTGAAAGTTGCTTTTCTTGAAATTTTTAACATTGTTTCACCTTGTGTGTTAAAATTGATAGTTTTGTTCCCATTGTATTGAATCCTCTTTGGAATCTTCTGGTGGTATCCTATTGGGCTTAGGCTCACACCCTACTTACACCCCTTGGGTGTAAGTAGAACTTCTTATGCTTGACTCAGGTAAAGGGAAGGCTAAGGGTGATGGCGCTTTAGGGTGTTAGTCCCCATCGTTGGGGCAGAGTTGTGGAGAAGGCATGCGGGTGATGACACCCTTGTTGTGTGAAGTGATTGGGGATGTCTTGATGTTTTCATTATTTGTTTTTGGACCACTTGTAGTGTCTTTAAACATATGTATTCAGATCTGGTTTTGTTAAGAATGGTTTAGCATGGAAATTTCAGATTCTTATTATTGATTGTTTTATTTATGCTTTCATACTCAGGTAAATCGTTCCCAAATCATATTGTTTTATACCCGGGCACTTGTGCCAGCCCATGGGGATAGGGAATTCCCTTCGGGCCTTGTCATGGGCCGGGTTTGGTGCCATTAAAGGTGGCGACCAGATCTGGTACGTGACAAAATGGTATCAAAGGAGGTTAATGTTTTTGGGTTATATTGTTATTTTGAGATGAGTCGGGATAGACAGGAGCTAGGACTGTCGGGGCTCAGGGTATTGGTTGTGAGTAGGGTGCCTGGCCCGCACCTCTCATGGCAGACCTTGAGTCACCAGAGAATGTTGGAATTTACTGATTTACTTCACTTCCAGGTGAGACGTGTGGGCTGCAGACCACATGTGGACATCAGGCAGATGTGGAGTAGTTGCTTCTTTTATTACAAGAATGTGTTTAGTTTGTTTATATTTGATGTATTTGATTACAATTTACAGAATTGTGGTATTGACCATTGTTTTGTGACTGTTGCATTTTGTAGCAACATGCCTCCCCGGAAAGCTCCCACGCACCCACAGGAGGAAGCTGGAGAGAGTTCTCCCACGCCGATTGATCAGAGGCTAGTCCAGGCCGTGGTCCGGGCTGTCCAGGATCTAGGATATGGACCAGCTCTAGCTCTGGCACCTGTTAGAGAGGATTATACTGGTCCTAGAAAGGAAAAGGCCCAGGAGTTCCTGAAAAATAAGCCTCCAACCTTCCGAGGCAGCTCAGAACCCCATGAAGCAGAAGAATGGCTCGAGAAGATCGAGCGTATGTTTGAGTTCCTGGAAACACCCGAGGAGCTCAGGGTGAAGTGTGCCTCCTTCCTATTGGATGGTCCTAGTCGTAAATGGTGGGAGTCAGTGCTTCTGGCTGGGAAGAATGATCAGATGCACTGGGGAGATTTCAAGGCTGTCTTCAATGAACAGTATTGCCCTGAGGTGTTGGCTTATGCCAGGTCTTGAGAGTTCATGGAACTTGTTCAGGGGAATCTATCTGTGATGGAGTATGCCAACCGTTTCGCTGAATTGGTTCGGTATGCTCCAGAAATTGTCTCTAATGAGCAAGCGAAGGCCCAGAGGTTTGAGAAAGGCTTGCGACCAGAGATATACTCACAGGTGTTCTTGTTTAAGCTGAGGACCTATGCTGAAGTTGTTGATCGGGCGTGCATGGTGGAGATTGATAGGAAAGGCAGGGCTGGTTTCTATGGTTCAGTATCAGCAGTGGGAAGTGGTAGCTCCTCAGAGAAGAAAAGGAAGCGGGAGGATCATGTGAAGAAAGGAGGGGGCAGTTCAGGCCACTCTTCCAGGCAGTTTTCTTCTGCTACTTCTGATGCAAGATCGGTCGTGTGCCACCAATGTGGGAGGCCTGGGCATATCCGACCAGCATTTCCACTTCCTCCGAAGCCTTGTTTTTAGTGTGGAGGTATGGGGCATTTCCAGCGTTTTTGTGGTGTGGCACGTCCACTTCCGAGTGGGGTTGGTTCAGTGGCTTCAAAAGGAGTGCCAGCACAGTCCGAGCCATCGAGGACTGGGGGATCTTGATTTGGTGGTCGTGGTGGTAGGGCTGGATCATCTTCTGGGCAGAGCCAGTTCAGGTCACAAACATATACTAGCGGTCATCCTCAGGCAGATACTGGACATCTCCATGCAGTGGATCAGTCACCAGCAGGAACAGAGGCGGGACCGTCGACAGTTCGAGGTACCGTTCTGATCGCATCTTCTATAGCTACTGCTCTTTTTGATACTGGTGCCTCTGTTTCATTCATTTCTGGACATTTCGTGGACATGCTGAATTTGCCAACTGAGTTGATGTCTTTTGCGATGGAGTTGGTGACACCATTGGGAAAGAAGAAGGAGAAGGGCCTGAGGTGCCCCTCGTGTGCACTTTCTGTGTCAGGGGTCGAGATGGAGTGGGACCTCTTGGTCTTAGATATGGACCTTTTTGATGTTATACTCGGGATGGATTGGATAGTAAACTTCCAGGCACACATCGATTGCTACAGACGGCAGGTGAGTTTCACATCACCTGATGGGAGTTGTCAGGTTTTTCATGGAGAATGGGATCCACGATCAAGTCGTGCAGGGCCTCCACTCCCAGAGTTGGGAAGTGTTATCTTCCAGTTATCTTCAATTGTGCTAGAGGATGGTCTTTCCCCTGAAGGTGCACTACCTCATGTAGTGAATGAGTTTCCCGAGGTATTCCCTGATGATTTTTCTGGTTTTCCCCCAGAGCGGGATGTGGAGTTTTCGATTGATCTGGCGCCGGGAACACAGCCGATATCTCTTCCCTCCTATCGCATGGCCCCCACCGAGTTTATGGAATTAAAGATACAGCTGGACGACTTAGAATACAAAGGATTCATTCGCCCGAGCGTCTCTCCTTGGGCCGCTCCTGTGTTGTTCGCAAAAAAGGCTGATGGATCCCTCTGTCTGTGCATTGACTACCGGAAGCTGAATAAGGTAACAATTAAAAACAAATACCCTTTGCCCAGAATAGATGATTTGTTTGACCAGTTGAAGGGAGCAAAGTGGTTCTCAAAGATAGACCTGCGTTCAGGGTATCATCAACTCAGGGTGAAGGAGTCAGATATCCCAAAGACAGCCTTTCGGTGCAGGTACGTCCACTTTGAGTATTTGGTCATGCCCTTCGGATTGACCAATGCTCCAGCAGTCTTTATGGCACTCATGAATAGGGTGTTTCATCAGTATCTCGATTCCTTTATTGTGGTGTTCGTGGATGATATTCTGGTATACTCTAGCTCTGAGGAGGAACACGAACATCACTTGAGGATCATTTTAGGTACATTACGGGATCACCGCCTCTATGCAAAGTTGTCAAAGTGCACCTTCTGGATCAGAGATGTGAGATTTCTGGGGCATGTGATCTCAGAGCACGGAGTTTCAGTGGACCCTGAGAAAATTAGTGCGGTTATGTCATGGGATCAGCCGAAGAATGTGTTCGAGATCAGAAGTTTCCTTGGCCTAGCTGGTTACTACAGGCGATTCGTTCGGGATTTCTCTCGGCTTGCATCACCAATGACTGCGCTCACCCGGAAAGGGGTGAAGTTTGTATGGGGTCCAGAATGTCAAGCATCATTCGAGGAGCTGAAGAGACGGTTGACTACCGCCCCTGTGCTGATTTTTCCTGAGGCCGGGAAGGGTTATGTGGTTTATTGTGATGCTTCAGGTATGGGTCTTGGGTGCGTGCTTATGCAGGATGATCACGTGGTGGCTTATGGCTCTCGCCAACTCCGACCACATGAAAAGAACTACCCTACCCATGACTTGGAGTTGGCAGCGGTGATTCATGCTTTGAAGACATGGCGTCACTACCTCTTTGGCGAGAAGTTTGTGGTCTACTCTGATCACAAAAGCTTGGCTTATATCTTCTCGCAGAAGGAGCTCAACTTGAGGCAACGCCGCTGGATCGAGTACTTGCAGGGGTTCGACTTTGACATTGTCTATACCCCAGTCAAGGGTAATGTGGTGGCCGACGCTTTGAGCAGAAGAGTTCCAGTGCAGGCTTTGAGGAAGTCTAGTGATGAGTGGACATTGATGGGGCTCTTTTCTCAAATGCATGTGGAGGCTAGGGAACACAGTGGAGGGGCATTCTTGGAAAGTGTCCAGTTGAATCCTTCTCTATTAGAGTTGATTCAGCAGGAACAGCCCAGTGATGATCTTTTTCAGCGGTCTAAGCAGTTCCTTCATAGTGGGGAGACATCCTCTGATTGGTCGTCGTCTCCCGAGGGCATCTTGTGCTTCAAGGGCCGTTCAGTAGTATCGTTATCTCTACGGAAGGCAGTGATGCATGATAGCCACTAGTCTCATTGGTTTGTCCATCCAGGTACCACTAAGATGTATTATGATGTCCGTCGGCATTTTTGGTGGCCTGGTATGAGACGAGACATAGCAGACTTTGTTTCGAGATTCTACACATGCCAGCAGGTGAAAGAAGAACACCAAAGGCCCTCCGGTTTGCTCCAGCCATTACCCATTCCTACCTGGAAGTGGGATGAGGTTGCCATGGACTTCATTGTTGGCTTACCTCGTACACCTCGGGGTAATAATTCCATTTGGGTGGTGATTGATCGTCTGACCAAATCAGCCCACTTCATTCCGATCAGAGATACATCTAAAGTGGATGAGTTGGGCCATTTATATCTTCAGGAGGTGGTGAGACTCCATGGTGTACCATCAGCTATTGTCTCGGATAGAGACCCCCGCTTCACTTCTCGATTTTGGGAAGGCCTTCAGAAGGCCTTGGGCTCTCAGATTAAGATGAGCACGTCATACCACCCTCAGACGGATGGTCAGACAGAGCGGGCGAATCAGATTTTGGAGGACATGCTTCGTTCATGTGTCTTGGACTTTGGAGGTTCTTGGGATAGCCATTTGGGATTGGTTGAGTTTGCTTATAATAATAGTTACCAATCCTCAATTCGAATGGCCCCTTTTGAGGCGCTCTATGGTCGGCCATGTCGGTCCCCCCTATGTTGGGCTGAGGTAGGAGAGACTTCACTATTGGGGCCGAGCCTTGTCCAGGAGACTTCTGAGAAGGTCAAATTGATCAGGAAGCGCTTATTGACAGCTCAGAGTCGTTATAAATCTTATGCTGATCGGAGGCGTTGAGACCTAGAGTTTATTGTGGGTGATAGGGTATTCTTAAAAGTGGCCCCTCGTTTGGGCCATCGTCGATTGGGGAAGCAAGGTAAGTTAATGCCACGGTATGTCGGGCCCTTTGAGATCACCGAGCGTATTGGAAAGGTGGAATACATGTTGGCCTTACCTTCTCAGCTGACATCCATCCATGATGTCTTCCACGTCTCTCAATTGAAGAAATACAACCCAGATCCGTCCCATGTGTTGAATTGGGAAGAATTGGAGATAGAGCCTGACTTGTCTGTTGTTGAGAGGCCAGTAAAAATTGTGGACTCCCAGGAGAAGATACTTAGAGGAAAGTATATTCTTTTAGTTTGGGTTTTATGGCAGCATGGGAATGATACACATGAGACTTGGGAGCGAAAGTCATGGGTCGAGGAAGAGTACCCATTCTTGTTTACCAACCAAGAATCATGTTGACTTTCCGGGGCGGAAAGTCCTTCATGGTGGGGAGAATTGTCACATACATGACATATTTTAAAGGTATTTTTTTATTTAATTTACATTATTGCTTTTTTTGGGGGGTTTTCAATGCATTTTTGAAGGAAATGGTGGGTTTCCATAATTTGGGTCAACTCGAGAGCCCATTTCCAGTTTTGACAATAAATTTTGTTTGTTTAATAACTCCCTCGTTTTTCAACATTTTTAACTCATTCAACTTCAAAAATGACCTTCATTTAACTATTAAAACCACCAATGAATTTTGGCCCCCTTAAAAATTCATTTGCATCTTGGATTTGGGTTATCAAGTTGGGTATTGAGCCAACCCGAAAGCCCATTTCCAGTTTTAAAATTGTTTTGTAATTATTTCATAAAATATTCAATTGTTATTATTTTTCAGTGATTACACCTCTCACCTTCTCCCACTGTACCTGGCCGCACCCCCAGCTTCGTTTCCCCCTCTTTGGAGATCGCATCTGTCGTGAATTAGGGCCTAACTGCTCTGGTTTCTAAAAACGTCCAGTTTTCTCAAGTAAGTGACTATCCTTCTAGTTCTCTCCTTTTCCTTGAGATTTATCTTTTTTTTCTTGAATCCCCAAATGTACAGAAGCTAGGGCTTCGTACCTAGGGTTTCATTTTGGGTTTCATGGTTCAATCCTCTGGTTTTAGGTTTGATATCACTTCCTTGTGGCGCGGTGGTTGTGCGGTTGAAGTTCCGCACTAGGATTTTCGGTTCTTGAATCTTTTGGTAGGTGATTCCATTGTGTGTGAAATTTTTGGGAATTTGCTTGCTGTGTTGAGGGTGAATTAATGCTTATTGAATTTTAATGTTTCTGTAAAAATTTGTTTTAGTTTCATTTACAATGCAAATGAATTTTATGTTACAATTTTTGGTGAAATTGAGGGTTTTTCATGCAAGTCTTTTATTGGTTCATTTTGGGATGAACTCTAATTACATAGTTGATTTTGTTGAACTGTATTAGGAATTAAAATAATGTTTTAAATATTTATTCTTTTTGTTTGTGGCTGAAAAAGTTTGTTTAAATTGTGTTTGAGAAGCAAATGGGCATTAAGTTCCATGTTGGTGTGAAAATGGTGGTTTTTAAAATATATAATTTCTTGGTTAACATTGGGCTGCCCCATAACTGAATTTTTGGTTTTATTAAATTGTGTTGAACTGAAATTTTGTTTTGATGACTTACAAGTGTTCACATACTGTGAAAAGTGGATATTTTAAAGAGTTTTGGGTGCAAAACAATGTGATGTTTTGAGAGGTTGTTTTATTGAAGATCAAAATATTTTATTGACTGTTTCAAATGATATAGAATGTGTGTAGCTACTGTACTATTTGTTTGTGACCAGTAGTGATACGTTACATGAAAAAGTATGTGTGTTGTTTGCTGAAATTGTTTGATCACAAAAAGGGGAATCCCGGGTACTTAGGTGGGCGGGTATGTACTAGTACGGCTAGTGGACCGGATGGGTTGTGTCCCTGTTTCACTGAGCAAATGGATAACGACAACACTAACTGAACTATTTGGATGTTATTTGGGGACCACTAGGTTATGGGTTTGTTCCCTACTAGTGGCTCGTGCACGGGAAAGGATTGTGACTTGGATACTTTACACCGAGGTACGAGGTACATAGGGCCCGAGACTATCTAGTTGCCTAGGGGTGTTCCCAATTTTTGTGCTCATTAGAATTGTAGTATTTACCCTTGTTGTGGGATCTTTTGGAAGTAATTTACAGTAGCTCACATGTTTATTTAATTTGTTATCATTATGAAATTCTTGGATTGAAAACCGTTTTCATTTGAAAGTTGCTTTTCTTGAAATTTTTAAAATTGTTTCACCTTGTGTGTTAAAATTGCTAGTTTTGTTCCCATTGTATTGCATCCTCTTTGGAATCTTCTGGTGGTATCCTATTGGGCTTAGGCTCACACCCTACTTACACCCCTTGGGTGTAAGTAGAACTTCTTATGCTTGACTCAGGTAAAGGGAAGGCTAAGGGTGATGGCTCTTCAGGGTGTTAGTCCCCATCGTTGGGGCAGAGTTGTGGAGAAGGCTTGCGGGTGATGACACCCTTGTTGTGTGAAGTGATTGGGGATGTCTTGATGTTGTCATTATTGGTTTTTGGACCACTTGTAGTGTCTTTAAACATATGTATTCAGATCTGGTTTTGTTAAGAATGGTTTAGAATGGAAATTTCAGATTCTTATTATTGATTGTTTTATTTATGCTTTCATACTCGTGTAAATCGTTCCCAAATCATATTGTTTTATACCCGGGCACTTGTGCCAGCCCGTGGGGATAGGTAATGCCCTTCGGGCCTTGTCATGGGCCGGGTTTGGTGCCATTAAAGGTGGCGACCAGATCTGGTACGTGACATACATAGATATGATAGACTATGAATATCTAGAGTCAAACAGATAATTGGAATATTTTGAAAAAAAACATTTAACATACATTTCACCACTTCATTAGATGGTCCCACAAAAACTGTATTAGTAGAAAACATTTCTCCATTCCCTTCTTCATCTGATCATGTGGGTTTCCTCCTTGGGTAATCACCATTGGAGACACATTATCAAAATATCCATATTCAATGCAAGTAAAACATCATAATGGTAGATTTTCATTACATGGATGATCATCTACCTTGTAGTCAGTGGAAATATGACAAGCCTTACTGAATCAAAAAAATATTCATTTAAATACATTCTCTATGATTCTATTAACCATACATATTTCAAGATGGAAATTTAGGTTCCATACCTCGAAAATTCTTTGATGAATGCTTTTCCATTTCTTCACAACCATATTTATTATTTTTTCTTTTAATTATGGGACACATGATTATAAATAATATTCATATATACCTATCCAAATTATTATACATGTTTTTCATAACTATCAAACTCAAAAGTTATTAATTCCCTTTGATACCTCATCATTAGTCCTGGGTAAATGTGATTTATCATTCTATCAAGATATTGGATAAAATTTTGGATGTATGTTTCCAAATAGGGGAAATTTCTGTCATATGAATCCACTGAATCAACCTCAATTTTCCTCAATTCCATTAATTTTTTAGCTATCCAAATTTTTATATCAAAAAGAAAATATTTTCAAAGGAAGATACTCAAAAATTTATCCCATTCCATTTCCTAATTATCTCAAACTCCTAGAATATTTTTAACTAATTTCCACGTCGTATTGGATCCACATTCAAAATGAAAAATTGAAATAGTTCCTTTTGGGTTCATAGAACAACCCATGAGGTCATATATCTTTTATAGGTATTTAATACATCATTTAGAAAGCATGGGGTCAGATGATCCTCAGAATGATGGGGGATTTTGTTTTATAAAATGCTATAACATTTTATTGATCTTATGTGGTAAATCTTGTTAATGTCTTACATTAAAACCACTACCATTTTTCTCTAGAGACAACTGAGACATCATGATAACAAACTTTTGTGATTTTATTCTTAGAGTATCCTGATGTTGATTTGGAAGGATGTCTTCTTCTTGATTCATAACTTACATAGATTCCCTATTTCTTCTATAGAAAACCATTCCGGACAGACATATCTTTGATAAAGAAACTTAGTAATATTAATATTTTATTATATCTTGGACATAATCTAAAATCTATCAAGGTTATGTTATCAATATTTCCATAACCTCTAAATTTATATAAACCTCCACTTGATACGAACTATATGACCCGACCTTAAACATTTAATAATCATAATTCATGTCCTGAAATTTACATTATTTCACATTGGAATTCATTTTTAGTGGTGTTATTTTATAGAATTATTCCATCAATCATACATAACATCTCAAATATAAAAAAGTAGACATGTATACTCACAATAAATTTTAAAAAAAAATTCAAAACACGTAAAATTAAACATGGATCCCATTAATGTTTAATCATCACAATTTTTCCCATGATCAAATACATGTCTCTATTATCCATTAAATCCATAGATTTTTTTAAATCATGGGATGAACATAAATATATTATTAAGGGATACACAAAGAAGGAAATTTTTTTTCTTATGAAACCTTTAAACCATGAATAATCTATTAATAAAGTAATACTTCTATAAATTAACTAGTTGGAAATACTATTCATAAAAAACTCATTTATTTCTCTTTTGTAATCACATGATTACAGTAAGACCCATAAAATTCAAATATAAAACATAATGCTTACATAAGAAATATATTTACATAAGTGAAGTAACCATGTGATTTAATTCTATACATGTCACTCTTTCTCAATGGATTAATCATACAATCCACATACATACCCAATAACATTGAGATTATTACATAATCATCGGTCCTAGGTTTATCATGGAATCACCCATACTATATTTTTCTTGTAAATACCCATCAAATATCCATGTACTATTATATAAAAACAACACATAATACAATGAAATTTCTAGTATTTCTCTCCGAAAATTTCATTTGAAATCACTAGAAATTATTTCATTGTAATGAAATAATCAACCACTTTCCCAAAAAATCAATACCAAAATTCCCAAAAATGTAATAAGATACATCTTTTATTTGAAAAACACTAATTATTATAGAATAATCCAAATATCAAATAATTTTTATGATAATAGTGATGTCGTGGTCGCTGTATATGTTAAAAATATTAATTTTTGTCACTAATAAATAGCATAAAACACTCCATATGAAAAGATCCATTTTTTAAAAAGAAGAAATAAATTAATATTCAAAGTTATTTTTATACATCTCATAATATATGTTGGTTTATAACAAAGAATATATACCACAGTTAATGAATATTGTGATGAATCCCATTACCTTGAATATATTTCATCACATATATTATTTGTAGTCATCACGAATAAAAATAGTTCAATTATTTATATTCTTGAGAACTATTTTAATGATTATTATTCTTTTATATGACTTATTAACATGTAATAATAAGAACCACATTATTTATGTTCACATTGTTCCTTTTGATGATATTCATTATATGATTCCAAAATTTATTTGGTATGTTGTCTATACTAAAAAATCATCATTATTAAATCATCTCAAGAATAAAATTCATGAAATAATAATCATATTTATACCTAAATTATAATTTTATATTAAACTATTATATTTTTTTTTTTGAAAATTGAATGACTTTGTTTTAATAGAGACAGTAGGTCATAACTACACATGATTATCATTTTCCATTTTCCATTGGTCATTATAGAATGAAATTAAGTATTATTTTATATTAAAATAATTATAATAACATAATTAATACCATATTAATCATTTAGATATACTTATATATATTATCCTTGTTTTGTGGTGATTAAAAAAGAATCACATCGGTTCTTGGAGGTTACATCTCTCCCATATGCATGAACGACGTTATGATTTTTATATGCATGTAATGTAAGATTGAAATTGATATATAATTATATTATAATTATATACATGTCATGAATATAACATATGAAAATTAATTTTATCATTTTATTTAGTCTTGAAATTTGGTTATGGGAAACAAATTATATTACTTCATAGGGGTGATAGTTAACATGTACGAACAAACAATTAATTATTTTCTCATTTTATGGAAGTGAAAATAGATTTATGTGATGATATTCAAATAATAAAATCTCATTATATTCAGGATGATTGATTTTTTTAATTATGGATGCAGTATATTTTAAGGAATATAAATAATAAATATAATTGGATGACTTATATAAAAATGATACCTCTTTTTCAGATAATCTCATTTGATTAAAAACTGAACACCACTAAGGATGGTGTTCTACATAAAATAAGGAATCTAGATTATGGGGAGGGATTATATAAATTAATTTACGTAGATAATTAATGAACAAAAATGGTTTTGATGTGTGAATAATCATTTATAATGGGACACTGTTTGTAGGAAAGGATAGGGGCACTCTTGGAATGACTGGAAATATTTAATTAATATAAAATAATTTTATTTACAAATGGGTCCAAAGTGATTTAATTCAAAGAAAGGTTGACGATGGGATGAATCCAATAATATAATAAAAAATATATATGTTTTGAGTACTTTGAAAACCATTTTTTTGTTTTAATCTTTTTAACTCCTTCCATTTTATCAAATAATTTACACTTTGAGGGTAAATATAATAACCATAACATGCCAAACAAAACATAAAAAAGTCATTTATGTCATTAAATGTATTATCAAAAAATATTTGGATGATTATTATATTTTTATAATTTTTATATCATTTAATAAAATATTTTATATTTTTGAATACATTAGTGTAAATTTTGACACTATTAATTTATTAACTTTCTAAAAAAGCCAAAAAATTCATGATATATTTTAGCCATCACTATGAACACATCAATAACTTGAAAAAAAATTCTTGTATGAGATAAATTATATCGAAATATATTTATTATTATATTTTTAATATCATTGTTTTATTTTTCATTAATGAAAAAATAATTACATCATCATTATGTAATCATTTAATTTAAATATTTATTCCCAAAAAATATAAATACATTATCAACTCCAAGGTTATGAATTCTGATTTCAATATACTATATATATTCTAATATATTCTATGAATAATCTTATATTTAAAATACATTAAATTTAAAAAACAAAAGTTTAACAAAAATGAGTTTTCATTGAATATAATATTATAATTGTTGTAAATCCATACAATTCTATCCAAGAGGTCAAAAAAATCAACTAATTGTTTATCATGGTTGTAAAACACTCAAAAAATTTAATTAGTTCTAGTTTTATGGTAATTATATATTTTAATAAAATAATTTTTAACATTAATTACCTGATTTACCCTAAACCAAGGTAAAATTAATTATTTCTAAAGATATTATTCATAATGTACAAAATTAAAAGGGACATATTTAACTAATATTTAAATTCTAATTCCAAATATTTAATCTATTTTTTCAAATTCGGATACGATAATTGAAATAAATTAATAAAAATTTAATCGTGATGACGAAATTATAAAATGTTTTTTTAAAGTAAAAACACTCAAAATCTCATAAAGATTATATATTGAATATCTTGATGAAATTGATTCCAATGTACTTAATTGTATTAAATTATAAAAAATTATTCTAATTATACTTTATTATTATTTAATATTGTAATCTTACAATATAATTAAGTTACTAGAAAAATTAATTTTGAATTAAAATGGAGTAATTTTCATTAATCATTTACATGTCAAATTTCTCAGAAAAAATACCTAAAATACAACTAATGTAAATTATTGATGTCCCACTTCTTAATAATATTATTATTTCTACAAAATAAATATTCAAAAGTATCAAAACCTATATTTAAAATCATTTCTCCATCAAAAGGAAGTTAAATAGTTCTTTTTAATTTTTTTGACCATAAAACTAAAATTTTCATATATGTTATTGAAAAAATTATATAATTAAATTTCTCTATATTAATATATAAGGAAAAAAATCATTCAATAGCTAGGGTTTTTACATTTATACACAATTTTTAATATTGCATCTTTGCTATTTTGTTTAACTATTAAATAAGTGGGGATATATTTCCTTCATATCATATTTAGATTCCCATGTTCCCACATCACCAATTTAGTTTTTTCAAAAACCCTTTCTGTAATGAATTACATTATACCCATTAAAATATACATTGATGCAATGAAACTAGACTGGTTGTTCCTTGTAATAAATATTATCTTCCAACGGAACTACTTTTGGTCTCAAAACTTGAGATGAATCTTGCATATACATTCTTGACATTGAAACATAAAAAAATTTGTGTTCATGAGATAAAATCAAATATAAATCCACTAGGTATGAAACTGAAAAACCATTCTCTGGGATTTTATATGGTCCAATTAATAGTGAACATAGCTTCCCCTTCTTTAAAAAACACATCACACTTCTCTGTGGTGTTGTTAGAGAAAGATATGATCACCTACATTGAATGAATGATCCTTCCTTCAGTTATCCCCGTATCTCTTCTCCTTCTCTAGGATTTCATCACCTATTGTAGAATCAACTAAAAATTCACTACCATTTACTATAAAAAAATTTCCCATAAAATTACTTTCACCAACTTTATCCCAAAATGACAGAGGTCAATAATGAATCCCATATATTTCCTCAAATGGATCCATCTATATAATGAATTGAAACTTTTATTATATGAAAACTCAAAAAAATAAAGATGATGATCCCAACATCCATTATAATCCACTGAACACACACATAGCATATCCTCCCACATAAAATACATTCTTTCTTATGGCTCATCTAATTGAGGATGAAAATCTGTACTAAAATTTATTTCACTAACCATTTACATCTGAAAGACTTTCCAAAAGTTAGAGGTGAAACTGTGATCATGATCAGATACATGGAATAGGGGAACATCATGATAACATTCTATATAATTAATACATAATTTACAGTGTTAATATAGAGACCGAGTGTCTCGAATAAGAAAAAACATGAGCTGATTTTTCCAGTTGATAAAAAATTAGCCCATTTACACTGTTACCTCGAGAAGTCTCCGACAATCCCATTATGAAATTCGGATATTTATTTTAACATTTCATTTATGTAACTAGAAAAGGATGAAGTTTCCCTTTCAGAAACCAGAACTCAACTTTAACCTACTGATAAGTCAAACATATTAGAGTAAAGTCAACAATATGTCTTTTCATTCAATCCCACTAATAAAACTCCAGAAGATGTTTGTACATCATAGTTCTTCCTTCTTGAATTTAAATAAAATTACTATGAACTTATCCTAACCAATAATTCTTTAACTATGAATTAAAATAAATACATGATCTCTTCCCAAATCCCAAAAAAAATTCCTTTATCAAATTTAAATTCAAGAAACATGCCCTTTTCCACTTTTACCTTTTCTACAACTCATTTTTTCCTCTACGCTTCCTCAATTTTGTTCAATAAAGATGATATAAATAACACATGAAACAAAATAGAGATATTTCAAGCAACAAAAAATCTACGATAATAGTAATCAATTCATTAAACAAAGGGTAATTTTCAAAACATTTAATGGTTAATATAACATTACAATTTCATATCAAAGCATTGAACTCTTTATTTTCTTTTACATTATTGCGATGAATCATGAAATCATAATCTTTGATTAGTTCTATAAATCTCCTTTTTATCAGGTACAAATATTTCATTGAGAGTAAATACATCAAAACATTTGTGACATGCATATGTTTTATACTTTACACTATATTAATTAGGCCTCCAAATTTTTAGGGAAAAAATGATAATTCCCAGTCATGTGTAGGGTTATTTTACTCATGTGGTTTCAACTGAAGTGATGCAAAATAAATTACCTAATCATTTTTCTTTTAGGAACAACTATGTCCTTTTAATGAATGATCGCAATGGATAATAAATTCACCATTTTTTAGGCCATGTCCAAAACTGGAGAATTTACGAGTAATCTTTTTTGTTCCTAAAAACAATCGTAACATTAGATTTTACAGCATAACATACTACCCTTAAGTTATGCTTATTTAGTGGGATATACAACCAATAAATATTTTCTAAAAACCTAATTTAATAAAACACCATTCTAAGTAAACTATGAATTTTTAGGATATTGGTAGGTCTTGGACACTCTTAAATATTTTTTTAGAAGGGTCAATAGTTATACCATCATTACAAACAATATTTCAATGGAATTAAGGTTTTTGTAACAAAATATCACAATTAATAACATTTATATATAGTTTCTTTTATTTTATGTGTTTTTAAAAAATCCATGTGATCCATTAGTGTTCTTCCAATATTTTAGAATATACAAAAATATCATTTATAAACACATCCACAAATAGATAAAAATACTATTGAAAGTCTCCAGTCATGAAAATCATAAATATAAAAATTTCATTATATTAACCTATGGGAATAACCACAAATGGGTAATTCCTATATCTCATTTGGAATATTATCTTTGGAATTTCGACCTCCATCATCATCAACTGGTGGTACCTAAACATGAAAATAATAATTAAAAATTATAGAGTTCCATGGATCGGATAAAAAAATAATTGATATGAAGAAAATGATATATAGTATTAATAGGGACATAATTAAAGGATATATAATCTTGAAAATGTATCATGGAACCATCTCTATTTTTCATAAGTAAAATAGCATCACTACATTATGAAGTGCTAGGATGAATGAAACATTTATGAGACAATTTTTCAAACTATATTTATAATTACACCCATTCCAATTGGTCCATTTGATAATGGTATTTAGAAATTTGATTAGTATCATACAATTAATGGAAATAATATTAGACACCCTGATCAGAAAAAAACACCAGGAAAATCATCCGGAAAAATAGCTGTAAATCCATTTACTACTTGAATAACACTAATCAAAACTATTTCTTTCCTTTCTAAAATATTAGAGGGAAAAAATTCACTTCCATATTTCATAAAACTCCCATATTATTATTCTGTTATCAATGGTATGAAATTATTTAATAACACTTTATTTTCAATGAAATCTATTTTACCATGATTAACTACACGCTATTTCGTACCCAAAATGTTATCAAACATCACTAGTGGATGTTTAACAAGATGTGTACGAATGACCTTCCCAAAAATGATAAAAATAAAATTCCAATAAATATTTGTTTCATTAATAAATCCACCCAATTTTTTTTCAAATGACCTATATCACATTCGTGAGACGATATTTATAATTTACATGGAATTCTCTAAAAAATGAAAGAATGTGAAGGTCTAGAGTAAATCCAAAAATTTACATATCATGAACAAAACAATTAAATACATTTCACAATATCATTTCATGTTCCCAAATTAAATTTAGATGTTTAAAAATATTTTTACATTCCCTTCAACTTGAAATATTTTTGGTTTCCACCGTGGGTAATCAACTTTTGACACACATTGTCATAATTCCCGAACTTAATGAAAATAAAACATCTTACTGTGGGATTTTCATTACATAGATTAATATCTCCCATGTAGTCATGAGAAGTATGAAATGTCTTACCACATCAGAAAAACATTCTTTTCTTTGAAATACATTCCCAAATTTATATTACCACATTTCTTGCAATATTGAAATTTAGTTTTGTTACCTCAAAACTTCTTTGATGAATTCCTTCACATTGAAATCCAACTGGATATATTATTTTTATTCAATCAACAACCCGCTATCATACAAAGAATCCATTTATACATTCTTAGCATATCTAATAGGATCCATGTAACCTTTTAACTCATGAGGATCTAATACCCATCGATATTTAGCTTAAATCTTTAGTAAAATCGATTTAACATTTTATCGAGATCACGAATAATATTTGTGAAGTACATATTTGAATAGGTAATATATTATTTTTATGATTCCAATGTATCTTCTTCACTTTGTCTCAATTCCATGAATTTATCTTCTATCATTAGTCGAATATCTATAGGAAAACATTTCCCAATGGGAGATATTCTTCAATATATCTCATTCCATGGAATCAATATCTACACATTCTCTGATATATTAATCCGTTTTCCACCATTTATTGGCTCCACATTTAGAATGATTAATTTAATGAGTTTCTTTCTGGATAATATAACAACCCATGAATTCTAATATCTTTTATAGTGATTTAATCAATCCTTTACCTAGAATGTGTTGAGATGGTATGTGAGTATGATATACACTATAATACCAAATATAGAATCGAATATTTAAACATGAGATGCCCAAATACAATAGGGGGATCAATTGTACACTTAAAAAAAACCCTAAGTAAATTTTGCAGAACCAAAATTCACAACACTTCTAAGTTATAATAATATTCTTGACTATGGAAAAGTGATTTCAGAAATGAAACTTAACCAATGTTTAAAACAACTATGATTCTACCTTAAAGTGTATAGAATTATATATAATCAGAGTACAAGTATAATGACGTATAAGAAGATTATACTTTCCTAAAAAACTAAAAGTATAGTTGAAAAAATAGAAAACTACAAGTAACAAGTAGTAACAATTTTAACCCAAAGAGAAGGGTATCCAACAACCTGGGATAAAGGTCCCTTAATTTATACATTCAAGAAAGTTTGTCATACCCACACTAGGGTAAGCCCTCGATATGATGATCGGAGTCTGTCTTGCTATCCCTGCAATCCCTCAACTTTAAGGTAGTCAGACACTCTATCATCCTATCCCTAATAGCCCTTGATTGTACCCAACAACAATCGGAGTCGCACAAAGAAAATCTGCATGAAGAAAATGTTGAACAAGTTGTTCAAACATTCTGCACAAATACTGAGAGTTTACAAGAGTCTCTCTCTCTAGAAATCACTTCTAGAAGTTATGAGCTTCAAAAATTCCAAAAGTTAAGTCCTGATCTCTTTAAAATGAGCTTCGATTTAAAGGAATAGCTCCAACGGTCAACTCCCTCCTCCAACTGTCATATTTTCCTTGAATTGCAGAGGGACCTTTATACGTGTCACTCAAAAAAAGGTAGGATGATAACTAAAAGCATGACATCGTTTTATAACAAAGCAAGTGTGGAAATAACTAAAATCTGATATTCAGAATGTGAGTAAATATGAATGTTCAGAGTTTATCGAAAAATTGAATTCGGATACTATAATACACGGATATTCGGATTTTGTTTTTAGGAATTTGGCTTCTGTTTTCTAGGAATTTAGAACCTGAATTTTATAGAATTCTGGAGTCTGAATTTTAAGGAAATTCATAATCTAAAAATACAATGTTCAGAGTCTAATTTCATGAGAATTTAGAGTCAGAACTCATAAGAGTTCAGAGTCTGTATTCAGAGAACTCGGAGTTAGAAATCAGAGTAGTTCGTTGCTAGAATTCATAATCAGAATTCAGAGTCAGAATGCTGAGTAGTTTGTAACTAGAATTCATAATCAGAATTTGGAGTCAGAACTCAGAGAAGTACGTATCCAGAATTCATATTCAAAATTAGTATTTAGAATTTGAGAGTCAGAACTCTGAAGAGATCATATCCAGAATTTGTATTCAGAATTTGGAGTCAAAAACTCTGAAGAGTTCGAATCCAAAATTTGTATTAAAAATTCAGAGTCATAACTCAGAAGAGATCAGAAACAAAATTCTAAGAATTTGGATCCTAAAACTGAATGCTTCAAATATAGGTAATTATAGGTTTCCTAGGTTTTGGTTTCAATCTGAATTTTATACTTAGGAAAAATATGATATGCGTAATTAAAATATGGTAAGTATAAATTTCATCAGGGAAGGAAATTTTTCCTTATAGAAGAAAAACATTGGGTAAAAAGAGTTTTTCCTTGAGATAAGGTGTTTGTGATTTTCAAAAAAAGAAGGAATTGTAATGTAATAAGAAAACCATAATGACTCCACAATCTCCCCCTTGAATTAAGGGATGAAAAATTCATAAGGAAAACCTTATTGACTCAAAACTCGTTCCATTTTTTTGGAAAGAACAAACATCCTTACGAAAAAGAAAATAAGGAATAAAAGAAATTCTAGATTTTGAAATAAGTCTTGTCTCCCTATTCTCATTGGTAAAGATGAATACAACTAAGTCCCCCTTATGCTTTAAAAATATAAGGATCGTATTCTAGATTTCCAAAATGAGAAAATTTATTATCTTGAGAATTGAATTCTTCGTAATGAGAACTCCCCCTTTGATAAAATCCCCCTTACTTAGGGATATTTCTTCTTTTAATTATAATTATTTTTCCTTATACCCCTTTCTGATTTTTATAAAGAGTTTGAGGGAATGGAAAAAAATATGGTACCTGAAATATTAGTACATACATCCAAGAAATACAAGAAACCACCATTTCATTATGATTAGAAGAATTTCTATAAGGAATAACAGATACAACAAAATATTGGATTTGGATCTATTTTGGTTCTTTTCCCTTGGGTATCAGTTTCTTCACAATGGTTTTTGGATTCTTTAGCTCTTTGTGATTCTCCTCTTCTTGCTTTTCTAAGACTGTGATCCTACTATCGTGTGCCTTCAGGGCCTCTACATGGGCCTTCAACAAGTCATCTTGCTTCACTAGCTTTTCTTCCATCTCGATCTAGAGATCCCTTTCTATTTTCCCACATTGGAAAATATAATTCAACTTCCCATTCAGATCTTTGACATCCTGAGTCCGAAAATTCTTCTCAAAAATTATCTTTTTTCTCAAATCTATCTGTACGATCCTTGATTTTGGTGTCTTCGGTATCAAAAGCTTCCTTGAAATCTTCTTTAAATTGATCAAGCTCTCTCAAATCTACAACAATAGTTTTTGAGCAGTTGGTCATTTTCTTACATGATTGTCTGTGGGAATCATAGTTGATAGGGAAATTTTTGTGCCCGGCCTCAAACTTTATATATCTATCCATAACTATGGATAAAGAGTCTGATTTCTGATTCATTCTATGCTGCAGCATCTGGTATCTAGAGTCAATTGTTGGAACAATCAAAATGGTGTCCACTAGCTTCTTTAGGGTCTGAAAGACAAAATCATGTCATTAAGCTGATGACTCTGAATCTGACATTTTGTATGGAGATGGTTCTTCTTCTAGCTCTACTAGCATCCTCTTTGAGGATCCTCCAACTTCAATCTTCCTAAAAATATCATTGTTTGGGGTATCAACAACCACTTGTTTCACCTTATTGGTTCTTGGGATAGCTTCTTTATCCAGAGATTCATGCTCACTTCCAGACAACTGTACAATCTTAACTACATCAATTTTCTCTTTTCCAGCTCCTGCGTCATTGTCTCTTCAGGAAGAATGAATTCATGATTATGACTCTCTTCCTCATATAACTTATTTACTTTCTCTTCAACATTCTCATCTATTCCAGGAGTAGCAATTTTTGAAGATCCGGCTTGAGAAGTCCAGATTGAAAACGTTTCGGAAGCACTTTCCTTTTCATGAAAGTCTTCTACTTGATTTATCATTTCCGCTATCTCTTCAGTGCTTTGAGGTCCCTGAACTTCTTCCACATCTTCCTATTCAACATCCTTCTCTTGGGATTTTTTTGGAGTCATTCAATTTTTCCCCGGTGTTTAGGTAATGGTTCAACTAAAAAGGTTTTCTGTACAGGTATGTTCTCAGATGCAACATCATTAGCCTTCAAAAAAGATTTCACAATCTCTACCTATGACATATTCATCTTAAGATTTTTCTCTTTGTCTTGCTTCTCAAGATCTTCAGCAGCTTTCTCTTTCAGTGGTTTGGCCTCAGCAGGGTCTAAGCCAAATTGTGGTTCTCCTTCTTTCTGAGTCTTTGTATCCTCCCTCTATTTAGCAACCACTTTATCCGGATAGGCTTTCTTCTTTTTGGGACTTGGATGTACTGATAGAGCTTCTTTGGCCTTAGGGGTTTTCTATGTTTCTTCCATTTACATTAGTTACTCTTTTTCCCAACCTTCATCCATGGTTCAACTTCTTGAACATTTTTTCGGAATGACTTCTGCCTCATCCTCAAGTAGATCATAAAACTGACCTAACTCCTTAGAAAACCCTACTCTCATCCTCTTGAGGGTATCATCACTGATTAGCATTACTTTGAAATTCCTCATCCTGGAACTGTAGGAGATCTTGAACGATCAAGGCATCAAACTGTCAATTGGGAGAGTAGAGCAGGATATATGATTATTTGTGCTCTTTGATTCCCATTCTTGATATTCTCTATCGTAATGAGAATTTGCTTCATCAGATTGATTTTCCTTACGATTACCAAAAAATATAAGATATACATATCACATTTCTTAAGAGTGTCATTGTCACCCTTTCTCAGTACGATAATACCTTGAACCCATAATTGTAGGATCTGATTGTTGGTAGACAGATGAGAAATCTCTGTAGTCTTGACATCAGTTAGTCCATGTCATTCCATAGCCTTCAACTTTATGAAACTACCTTGAACATCCGGCAGATTTTGGGAGAAAAACTCTGCTCCCCCTTCATATAAAATACCCACCAAGCTATCAACCTTAGTGTAAGTTATTTTATATGTTTTTCCATAACTATTGAAAGAAAATTTTTATTTACCATATTCCATAAAGAAACAAGATTACTCATAAAACTCTATTAGCAAATCCAGATACACAACATCCTGGGATCCTGTCTTTGATATGGATACACTCTCCCATTAATTAAACTTGATATTATTTGAAATAATAGAGTCATATATTTTGAAGAAGTTCGGATGTACCAACCTATCCCTGTAAATTTTACACTCTGAAATCGGCTTGACAGAATACATTTCTTAAGAAGGAATTTTAGCATATATTTGGACTTGTGAAAACTTTGAAAATCCCGAATGGCATTTTGATTATGGGAAGAGCTTCGACATATAAATGCTATGAAAACCGATGTGGGACAAAAATCAGGGGTCCCCATTTTATTAGTGTTGAAGTGACGTCTGAACTTCCCATCTGAATCTAATGGCTAAGAATTCTTCTGATCTGATCTGACGGTTGAAATAATATCTGCAAGGAAAATTTGGTGGAATCAAATATTTTGAGTTTTTTAAAAGAAAACATTCAGATTTAAGGAAACTAGAATCCGAGAAATTTTAAAAACAGAAGAAACTACCAGCAAGTAAAAGGTAATTAGGAAAACTCAAGAAAGAATCATACCTTTCAGATTGTTAGGAGAATTATTCATATTGAGGAAAATTCTTCTTGAAGGTGCTTAGATTCCGAAAAAAAATTGAGTATGAAAAATAATTGAGTACTCAAATCTTCATTACGAAAATTTTCATTAAGAAAAAATTCATTACGAAAATCTCAAGTATGAAAAAAATATTCATTAAAAAAAATATGAAAGACTTCACTATGAATTTTTTTGAAAACATCATTAGGAAATTTTTTGAAAACTTCATTACAAAAGTTTTTGAAAACTTCATTATGAAATTTTTTTAAAACTTAATACAAATTGTACAACCCATATAAAAAAAATTATATTACTGTAAGTAGATTAGTTCAATAGAAAGTTAACGAGGAATATTACCTTACGATCATCATTCTTAACTTCTGTTTAATGTATTCAAATCTTTCAGGTGGTAAATATTTTGTGAAAATATCAACAAATTGATCTTGCGTCCCGATAAATTGAAGAATGATATCTTAGTTTTTGTGTGTGATCCCTAAGAAAGTGATTCGTAATATCTAAGTGATTTCCATGAGAGTGATTGCATGGATTTTACTAAGGGAAATGGCACTGGTATTATCACACATAATTTGTGTTTTGGTAAAACTCAAGCCATAATCTGTGAGTGTGTGTTGCATCCACAACACATAATCACAACAACTTCCGGCTCTTACATATTCAGCTTCAACAGTGGAGAGTGCTATTGATTGTTTCTTCTAGAAGAACCAAAAAACTAATGAATCTCTTAAGAAATGAAAAGTTTCAGATGTACTCATTCTATCCATTCTATATCCACCAAAGTCGGCATCCGAAATACTTTTAAAAAAAATCATTTCTAGAAGTATAAAAGATTCCTAAATCCATGGTTCCCTTTAAGTAGCAATTTTTTTTCACTGACATTAAATGATATTCCTTGGGATTAGATTGATATCTTGCAAATAACAATACTGAAAACATTAAGCCTGGATGACTAGCTATAAAGTAAAGTAGACTTTCTATCATACCTCTAAATGTTGTTTGATCTACTAGTTTCCCAGATTCATCATGATCAAGTGTGTTTGAGGTAACAATTGGAGTACTTATACTCTTAGTGTTTTCATATCCATACTTCTTATGAATATATTTAATATACTTATGTTGGGATATATATATTTCTTTTGGTTTTTGAAAAATTTGAAAACCACGGAAAAATGTTAACTCACCCATGATACTCATTTCAAACTCAGATTTCATTAGATCCACAAAGGAATTAGTTAAAGGTTGCTGAGTTGAACCAAATATGATTCCATCAACATAAATTTGAGCAATCAAAACATTTTTCTGATATTTATTTGTAAAAAGGGTTGGATCTACATGTAACGACCCGATTCCGGAGCCACTCAACTGGTGCCCCGTACCCAGCTCGCCACACGACCTCAAGCGCATTTCCCCAAATGCGAGTGGATACCGACTAGCAGTGAGGGCCTTGGTGAGTCATTGGGGAAACTATGACCTCATTTTGTAAAGTATACAAAGAAAAAGGAAACAACAGTCAATAGCGGTAGTAGAAGACAACATACAACAACTAAAATTGAACAACATAAGCAATTAATATATAGTAATGATAAAAATGTTGTAGTAGGTACAAGTATCTAAGAAAAGAAGAAAGCAAAAAAACATGATGAAATACAACTAAGAACAATGGACTAAATGTAAATAGCAACTCCAGTAGCATCGCAAGCCTAGGATTGGTTTTATGCTCTCCATCTCCAACCGGCAATCATGTCCATGAAGTAGAAGGGCTAAAATCCCGATCCACACCTATAACCATATAACCTATTTGGGCCAAAAGGAAGGACCCAAATAGGGTGTGAGACTAATCCTAGTAGGAAATCACCACAAGATTTATGCCCTACTATTAGTGAGCAATATAGAAAAATTAAAAGGAAATTAATGCAGTAGAGAAACAAGAGTACTCTAAAGTAAACAATCCTAAAAATATCCATTAACATTTATTTATTAATTCAATTCAATAATTTAATTATCAACCAATAAATCAAGAAAACAACTCTATATTCCCAAGGCATAGCAAGTAACACAACAGGTAACTCAGCGGACTACCTAAACAACAAGAAGTACAAGACCCAAGCTTGTTCTTTGTCCTGGTGGACTCTTCAAAACCAACCAAAAAATATTCACACTGAATCTCTGGGTGGATCATACTGGCCGACCCCTATAGTCAAGTACGCATACAATGGCACAGACACTCTGGGATGCTCTCTCCGTCAATTCCCCTACGGTCTTCCAGTGATAGATATAGACTATCTGAGGAAGCACTTACATCTAATTCCTCCTATAGTTTCGATATGTAACTAAGGAAACATTGAGGAAGCACAAATTCCAATTAATATAGGTCCTACAATCAAATCTAATTTATAATAGACTCTCTAGGGAAGCCCTTAATCATCAATTCCATCTTTAGTCTACCACACTAGGTTCTCACAGCCCTGATCAGTCTGGTCGTGTGTAATAGACTGTCAGAAGCCCTATGTGAGTTCAACAAATACATTTATAATAGCTAAAATGCCTCAAAAGAATATAAAAAGCAGGCAATACATGCAACCAATTATCTCAAGGCGGGCCATTAATGCCACAAGGTATGCGTCACAGGCAACCTAAGCCAAATGGCAGTAAGCAGCCAAAATGAGGGAAACTCCCATGGGGTGATCGTCAAACATGGTAACAAGAAACTATTAATAATATAAAAACCTCAGGTATACATGAAATCTATGGAACATAATAATACAGGATCATAACCCCTACTTGAGATACCCAAAACATGGGAATCCGACACTATTGCACAAAAACTCAAAGACATTCAACGTAAGGAAACAAACCACCTACCTCGATCTCAGGAGATCAATATACATGAACCTCGGACATTGAATTATCCTAGAACAGGGTAGATCGCTATGATTCTATTGCAACTGATAGTGTTCGATTCGGATAACCGGTGGCAGATCGGTGGCTTGGAAAAGATTTGTGGTCGTACCCTCACTCTCGGTCGAAGAAGCTAAGAAGAAAGTCTGAGTTTTTACAAACCTCCCCATTAAAGAAATTCATCCCCAAATTTCCCAAACAAGTTGAAGATGAAGAAACCTCGAACAACTCTGGCCATTGTGATCACATATCGGCCTACCTCTCCCATGTTTCGTCCTATACACGGTCGTGCTGTCGTAACACCTGTACCAGAGGAAAAGATTGGCCACGGAGTACCTTTGCAATACGATCAAAAACCCTGATAGGATGATCTTATAATGTTGCATCCTACTCCAGCTCAACCTCCTTGGGTTGAAAAACATGAGACTGGTCTTAGAAATAGCGTCGAAGCTGAGAAACATGGAAGACGTTGTGCATAGCCTGGTACCTCTGAGGTAACTACAACCTATAAGCAAGCAGCCTGACTCTCTCCAGAACCTCAAATGGCCCGACATATCTCAGTGAATTGTTACCCTATATCATGATCCTCTTGTTTCCCAACTTCGGGGTAACACATAGGAAAACATGATCTCCGACCTTAAACTCAAAAGGTCATCTCTAATAATCAGTATAAGATTTCTTCCGAGACTGTACAGCAGCCATCCTTTTTCAAATCAGCTCCACCTGTTCTATGGTCTCCTAAACAAGACGAGGTCTCATCATAGCTTCCTCTCATGCCTCCAACCAACACAATGGTGATCAGCATGGCCTACCCTACAAAGGCTTATAAGGTGCCATCTGAATGGTTTCTTGAAAACTATTTTTGAAGGAAAACTCCACTAGAGGTATATGTTTCTCCTCAGAACCTCCAAAACCAAGGACACATGCTCATAGAATTTCCTCTAGAACCTGAATCGTGCACTATAATAGGACATCTGTTTGGGGATGGTAAGATGTACTCAAGAGTACCTGTGTACCCAAAGCCCTCTGTAGCCCTTTCCAGAAATGGGACGTGAAGCGGGCATCTCTATCTGAAATGATAGTACTTGGAACCCCATGCAAGCGTAAAATCTTATAGATGTACAACCATCCAAGCTCATCAACACAGAAGGTCTCCTTAATTGTCAAGAAGTGAGAATCCATCACGAGACTGTCAATGACAACCCATACCACGTCATTCCCTCGAGGAGATCTCAGTAACCATATCACAAAGTCCATCGCGACATCATTCCACTTCCACTTAGGAATGGGTAGCAACTTTAAAAGCCATGCTGGTCACTGGTGCTCTTCCTTCATCTACTGACAGGTGGAACATCTCATGAAAAAACCAGAAACATATCTTTTCATACATGGCCACCAATACATGCGGTATAGATCACGATACATCTTTGTGATTCCAGGATTAACTTCCCATACTGAGAAATGAAAGTATCGCATCAGCTCCTCACGTATATCTGCTGGTACCCATACACATCCCTAGAAGCGCAAGATCTCATCCCCGCCAATGGTCCATCAGAGAAGAGGGACCTCTCCTGACCCGCTTTCCCGTAGGACTAGGCCTTCATAATCTGATAGATGCCTCATTCAAACTCCGTCAAGAAGCATAGATGTATCAACTAAAGAAGAAAAAAAGTCTAAGCATGTCTGTCGTAAACCTCCAATTGCATTTCAAAGAATAGAGCCAAAAGCAGCCACTAGTCGCTGACCTCCTATACTGCCTGTATCTGCGTCCTCCTGCTCAGTGCGTCTGGCACATCGTTGCCTTTCCCAGTCGTAAAAGAAATCTCAAAATCGAATGACTATTGGTACTCAACCCACCTCCGCTATCTCAGATTCAAGTCATGCTGTGTGAAGATATATTTGAGTCTCTTATGGTCAGTATGTACCACACAATGCTCTCCCAGAAGATAATGTCTCCAAAAATGTAAAGCATGAACAACTGCAGCCAACTCCAGGTCGTGCATAGGATAGTTCTTCCCATGTGGCCTCAACTGCCGATACCTATAAGCAACAACACAATCCTCCTACATAAGTACTTCTCCATGTCTGAGGCCATATGCATCACAGATAACTGTATAACTCTTCCCTAGCTCCAACAGAACTAGAATCAGTGCTAATTTCAATCTCCCTTTCAGCTCCTAGAAGGTTGAATCGCAGGCTTCTGACCAAAAAAAACTTCACCCCCATCTTAGTCAATCCCATAAATGGCGCTGCTATGCATGATAATTCCTGTATTAACCGCCTGTACTAACCATCCAACCCTAAGGAACTTCGTACCTCGAATAAATTCTTCGACTACTCCCAGGTAACTACTGCTCTTACCTTCTCTGGGTCTACTGATACTGCTGTATCTAAGATGACATGACCCATGAAGTGAATCTCTTCCATCCAGAAGTGTCACTTTGATATCTTAGCATACAACTAATTCTCTCTCAGTGTACTAAACAAGATCTCAATATGGGTAGCATGGTCGTGTCGAGTGTGTGAGTACAGCAATATGTCGTCCACAAAAACCACAATTAAAGAATCCTAGTAAGGATGGAAATATCTGTTCATCAGCACCATAAAAACTACTGGCTCATTTGTGAGACCAAACGACATAACCAAATACTCATACATACCATACCTGCTCCAGAAGGTTGTTAGAGGTATATCAGATGGCCTGACATGCAACTGATGGTAGCCAGATCTCAAGTCGATCTTCGAGAACACTCTGGCTCCTTGAAGCTGATCAAAGAGATCATCTATCCATGGCAATGGATATCGGTTCTTGACCGTTAACTCGTCCAGCTTCTGCTAATCCAAAAAATACTAAGGGTTCCATCTGGCGTCTTCACAAATAGGACAGGTGAACCCCAAGGAGAAGTACTGGGTCGGATGAAACCCCTTGCCTAAAACTCCTCCAACTGCTTCTAATGCTCCTGCAACTTAGGTGTAGCCATCCTATAAAGAGGAATGGACACCGGGGCCACTCCTAACACAAGCTCAATAGATACTTCTACCTCTCGCTCCAGAGGAAAACCTAAAAAGTCTCCTGTAAATACATCTGGATAGAGATCAACCACTGGAGGGAAATCCCTTAGTGAAGTCCCATGGTCATCCAGATATATGCTATAAATCTGGGCCTTAACACATCCCATCCCATGATTCTCTGGTCCCGCTCTGCTTGCCGGGAAATCCCATTCTCCCTTGTGAAGAAAATATCGTCTCTCTGGTGATGTGAAACTCACCCTGCAGCAATAGAAATCGAAAAAGTCATGGAAGGGAACTATCCAGTCCATCCCAAGAATGAAATCATAGCCTGTCATCTCTAAAACATAGAGAATCCAAGAAAAACGACACCCACCAATCTCAAGGTGCAATCTAATCACTGACGCACACTACCAGTTCTAATTCCTAAGGGATTGTCTAGTGTCATCATATCCTTAGAAGTACTAACAGTAAGTATAAGGCTTTCTACAGTATGCATAGATGTAAAGCTATGATAATCTCCTGTATCAAAAAGTGCAGAGGATAAAACTGTGGCTACTAAAATCGTACCTCAAACTATAGAAGGTCCAGGATCCTGCTCCTGGTGAATCTGCTCTACACCAAAAGTCTGGCCTGTACCACAGCCCTGTGTAGCAGCCTGAGATCCCTGAGCTGACCCTCCCTGAGCCTGACCACTGTATCCATGGCCTCTACCCTAGCCTGAATGACCTGAAGAAATTCATCCCACTGTCTTCTGTGGAACTGGTAATCCAACTCCTGTACGTGGAGTCGAAACTGATCCTCCTTCACTAGATACTAGAAGAAGAACCTTTCAGAAACACCGCAGATGACCCATATTGCCAAAAGATCGGCACTCCACCGATTCTCTCGGGCACTAAGGCTTCTTGTGACCATTTTTTCCACACTGGTAGCACACATATTGGTTTCCATAAGGAAGATATTGTCTACCATAAGGAATACCCCACTTCCTCGAGTCACCTCGTATAGACTCTCAGTGGTACTTCCTATCTTCTACCTGAAAAGATTCAGCCCTAGAAGCTGAACCACCCTAGTCCACAGCTCTAGTCCCCCTCAGGTTTCTCTCCATGATAAGAACCTGGTTAACAATTAGAGTAATATAAGTCAACTGTATGACGTTCACATATGATCTTATTTCTGGTTTGAGGACATCCTCAAACGTCCTTACAAAAAATAGATCATTTTCCACAGAACGGGAGTGAAACTCCATAACTCTATGAAGTGATAGGAATAATCCATAATTGTGAGAGTACCCTACTGCAGGTTCGTGAATTCTCAGGCTCTGTCAGTCCTCAGCATCGCCGGGTAGAAGTAGTCGTTGAACGTACACTAGAACTCATCCCAAGCAATAGCTAGTTGGCACCCTTCCTGTGAAACCACATCCCACCATCTCTTGGCAGAATCTCACAGCATATAAGTCATGAGGTTCACTCTCCTATTTGGAGGCATCTCTAGGTGCTCGAAGATGGAAACCATGGCATATAGCCATGACTCCGCAGCTTTTGGCCCTCCATCCCCCATGAACGTGGGAGGATGTTGCTGCTAAAAAACCAGCATTAGCTCTGCCATAGATGGGGAGGGATTCTAAACTCCCTGGAAGGTCTTCATGAATATCATTAAATCCTCTCTGAACTGAGCATCGTCACTAGTGTCTGGAATTACTGCAGTTTCCATGTCCATACCGATTATCTTAACAACTGGTAGTCCTTGGTCTATCGTATCAGGCGTACGGTAACTGCCTGGTTGCTGACATGCAATGAGAGGATTTCAAGGTTCCATTTCTCTGAAAAGTCAAATTCACGCCTTCTTTAATGATGAACGTAGTTGCAACATAAGAGAGTAAAATGGAACAGGAGGGAAAAACATTAAAATTCTGGAAAAACATGACTACACGGCTTGTTAGTACCACAACATGGTGTGTTTTCCAGAAATTTTACCCTGGGCGTGTTTCTTTTCCATACATGGTTGTGTATTCCACCCGGATACACGGCGTGTTCTCAAACTACACAGCGTGTACTAACCATTTTTATCCCTTCCTGGTTATTCCAACATAGCTAGGAACACGGACTGTCCCAGCAAGAAACTACACTGCGTGTTTTCCCACTACATGGCATGTCCTTAAGATCATTCCCATGTCTGTGTTGTTAGTCACACAGACTAGTACACGGACTAATACTACAATGTGTGTTCAAAGGAGACATGGCATGTACTAGACATAACTTACCTAGTCTGTGTTGTTAGCAACACGACATGACACACGGCTGACCCTACACGGTGTGTTCTAGACGGACACAACATGTACGTGAAGGAAATCCATGGCCCATGATTTTCGTGACATGGTTGGATACCCAAGTCAAACTACACGGTGTGTAAATGAGTACACGGCGTGTTCCTATAAGATCTTTCACAGCCCCGTGTCCCTGTCCCCATTGTCAGTGACACTACTAAAAACATGCAAGGTGTTTCTTCATGATGTACACACCATTTATTCTGGGTTATTTCAGAAAGTTTCCTCAGAACTGTACTGAAGCCCAGAGAACATAGAAAAACAAGCCTTTAGGTTCCAAATCCTTATCCGTGGGGCCATTCTCCTCGTGAATCAAAGCTTGGCATCATAACAATGCATATAACAAGTAAAAAATATAACAAAATCAAGACCCACCAAATTCCGATCCTCGAGGGCCCATAACACCTCTAAGACCAGTGCATGGCGTCCATGATAAAGAAGATCTAAAAAAGATACCCTATCAATATAGTGGGTTTTCTATCGTAGAATATATCACAACAACATGCATCATCAATCAAAAATTCTATCACAATAGGATATTGTTTCTAGGGAAATCTAGATGGCATGGAAAAATGCCTGACATGTAATTTTCTACCAGTGCCTATATGATGCATGAGACGGAATACCCTCATCTCATCGTGTTGCAACAAAATATAACGACAATCATATAAATAGTAATAGCACAAAACAAGTGCACCACCCAACGGCGAAATCAATTAAACTGTAACATTTACAAAGCTCGAAAATTGAAATATTCAAGGTAATCTGGATTTTTCCCTGTACACAGGTTATAGAACTTCTTGGAACAGCTATTTACCATTCACCTATTCTGTGCTATCCCTGTCTAATGTCGCCAAATAGTAAGTCGATGGAAAGAAAAAGAACCCCTCTGATACCACCTTGTAATGACCTGAATCCGGAGCCACTCAACTGGTGCCCCGTACCCGGCTCGCCACATGACCTCAAGCGTGTTTCCCCTAATGCTAGAGGTTGCCGACTAGTAGTGAGGGACTTGGTGATTCATTGGGGAAACTATGCCCTCATTTGGAAATGTACACAAGGAAAAAGGAAACAACTGTCAATAGCAGAAGCATTAAACAACATACAACAACTAAAACTAAATAGCGGAAGCAATGAATATATAGTAATGATGAAAATGATGCAGTTGGTAAAATTATCTAAGGAAATTAGAAAATACAACAACGTGGTGAAATATAACTGAGAAAAAATGACTAAAAGTAAACAGCAACTTCATCAGCATTGCAAGCCTAGGCTCGGTCCTATGATCTTCAACTCCAACCAGCAATCATGTTACTGAAGTAAAAGTGCCACAATCCCTATCCACAGCTGCCACCATATAACCTATTTGGGAAAAAAAGCATGACCCAAACAAGGTGTGAGACTAATCACAGATGGAAATCACCACAAGATCTGTGCCCCGCTTTCAGTGAGCAATATAGGAAAAGTAAAAGGAAATAAATGATGTAGAGAAACAGGAGTTCTCTAATGTCAACAATTCTACAAATATCCATTCACATTTATTTTTTAATTCAATTCAATTATTTAACTATCAACCAAGAAATCAAGAAAATAGCTCTATATTCTGAAGGCATATCAAGTAACAAAACAGGTAACTCAGTAGACTACCTAAACAACAAGCAGTACAAGACCCAAGCTTGTTCTTTGGCTTGGTGGACTCATCACAACCAACCAAAAAATATTCACACTGATTCTCTGGGTGGCTCATACTTGCAAACCCCTCTATTCAAGTAATCATACAAAGGAAAAAACACTCTGGGAAGCTCTCACCGTCAATTCCCCTGTAGTTTTGCAACGATAGGTATATACTCCCTGAGGAATCACTTACGTCTAATTCCCCCTATAGTCTCGTTACATAACTAAGGACGCTCTGATAAATAAAAAAATACAATTTTTATAGATCCAAATAACGATACTAATTTATAACAGACTCTCTAGGGAATCCCTTAATCATCAGTTCCCTCTTTAGTCTACCACACCAGGTTCACACAGCCCTGAGCAGTCTAGTCATGTGTAATCGACTGTCAGCAGCCAAAATTTTGTTCAAAAACTACATGGATAATATCTACAATGCATCAAAAGCTTATAAACAACATGACATACATGAAATCAATTATCTCAAGGTAGGCAACCAATGCAACAAGGTATTCCTCATATGCAACAAAATCCAAACGGCGGTAAAAAGCCAAAACAAGGGAAACCCCCATGAGGTGATCCTCAAACATGATAACAAGAAACTATTAATCATCTAAAAACCTCATGTATACAAGAAATATACTTCAGATAATAATACATGATCAAAACCCTAACCTGAGACACCTGAAACATGGGAATCTGGAAATTTTTCACAAAAACACAAAGACATTCACCGTAATGAAACAAACCACCTACCTCGATCCTAGGAGGTAAATATCCTTGAACCTCGGCATGTGAATCAGACAAGAACAGGGTATATCGCTATGATTCTATTGCAACCGACGACATATGATTCGGATAACCGATGGCGGATCGGTGGCTTGGAGAAGATCTGCGGTCATACCCTCTCCCTCGGTCGAAGAAGCTGACAAGAATGTCTGTGTTATTACATTTAATTTCCCTCGACAAAGTTATTTTGAAGAAAAAATCCTATAAGTCTGTCATACCATGGTCTTGGGGATTTTTTAAGTCTATATAGAGCTTTGGTAAGACTAAAAACGTAATCAGGATGTTTTGTATCTTCAAAGCCAAGAGGTTGTTCAACAAAAACGTCCTCTTGAACATAACCATTAAGGAAAGAACATTTCATATCCAATTGAAAAAGTTTGAAATTGAAGAATGCTGAAAAGGAAAGAAAAATATGAATAGATTCAAATCTACCTATTAAGCACATGTTTCTTCATACTTTATTCCTTCTTGTTTATTATAGTCTTTAGAAACTAATCTATCTCTGTTTCTTACATTGATTCCATTTTCATCACACTTATTTCTAAAGACCCATTTTACTCCAATATCAGAAGATTCCTTAGCTATTTCAACCAAGGCCCAGACATTATTCCTTTTGAATTCATTTAGTTCATCTTGCATGGCTTTAATCCAATAATCATCACCTAAATCTTCATCAGTGGTTTTTGGTTCTAATTGGGAAAAGAGTGCTAGATGTTCTACTTCTTTCATAAATAACTTCTAGTCCTTACATAATGGTTTACATCACCAATTATTATATCACTCGAATGATTCCTAAGAAACAACTGATTTGGGTTTTTTAAACCTGTACATCCACAGAGGGTAGGAAATTTTTTGGAGTAAATGTTTCAGTACTATCTTCTTGAACATTTTTTTTATCAGAAGGATCTTTTATCAAAGGATAATAATCTGTTTTTGAAAACACATCTAAGGATGTTGGTTGGAGTTGTTTAAAAACAGAAGGATCAGTTTCATCAAATTTAACATGTACTGTGTCTTCAACATTGAAAGTGTTTTTATTGAAAACTCTATATTCTATAGAAGTTGTGGAGTAGCCTACAAAAATTCCTTCATCATATTTTGGTGAGAATTTATGTTGATTATCTTCAGTATACAGAATGAATACCTTAAAACCGAAAAACATAAAGTACCAAAGTCTAGGTTTTCTACCATTCCATAACTCATAAGTAGTTTTATTACGAAATGGTGTAATCAAAACTTGATTTATAGTATAACAAGTAGTACATATAGGTTCAGCCCAGAAATGTTTGGTTACAAAACACTCACTCAACATGGTTCTAGTTATCTCTTACAAAATTCTATTTCCTCATTCAACAACACCATTTTGTTGAGGTGTTCTGGGTGCTGAGAACTTGTGAGTAATGACTTTTCTACTACAAAAATTATCGAAATTAGATATTTGAAATTCTCCTCTATGATCACTATGAATAGTTTTCAATGGAAGGTTTTTCTCATTAATAACCTGGGATCTAAAACATTTGAATTAAGATAAATCTTCATATTTCTTTTCTAGAAAATAGACCCACGTAAATATAGTGTAATCATCAAACAGGAAAAATACATAGTACTTTCCTCTAATGCTTTCAGTTTGTGTTGGACCAAAAATATCCATATGCACTAGTTGTAATGCATCAGTAGTAGAGACTTCCACGATTGATTTAAAACATGATTTATGTTGCTTTCCATACTAAAAATGGTCACAAGATTTTGAAGAATCAAATCTAAGCTCTGGTAGATCCTTAACTAATATTTTCATAGAATGTTTTCATAATTTCCTATGGTTAAGAGGACCAAACCTTCTATTGCATAACCAGGAATTATCTTTCATTTCACTAAGGCAAGGTATGTCTTGGCTCCTAAGGTCTTATATGTTTAGTGTGTAAACATTCTTTTGCCTATGGGAAAAAATAATAAACTCTTCCTTGGAATTGTGTACTAGGAACTTGTCATTATTAATATTTACCAGGTAGCTTAATCACATAATTTTATTATGCTATTGAGGTTGTTCCTAAGACCATTAACAAATAAAACATTTGAAATCAATGTTTTTCCAAAAAGAATGATGTTACCTATACCAATAATTTCTCCCTGATCATTATCTCCAAATTTTACTTTTCCTCCTTTCTTCTTGATAATCTTTTAAAAAACATTTTTATTACCAATAATATGTCGGGAACACCCACTATCCATGTACCACGTATTACTGTTGGTGCTTTCCCTATTTTCCTGGAAACAAAAGACGTAGGCTTTCACATGCCAAAATTTCATGGATCTGGAAATTTTAGAAAGAAAAATTTTAGGCACCCACATCTTCTTAGTAAAATAGGCTTTATGGAATCGAAAAGATTGGGTTTTTAAAGAACAATTATTTTCCCAATATCCACCACACTGACACATAGTGCAGAATAGAGCACATTGAGGAACAAAATAATTGTTACTAAAAATCGGTTGAGAACAAATATAACTTAAACCAGAACTATTCTTTAGAGGTCGTATTTGTGAATACATTTTATCAAAATTTTCCTTACCTAGGGTAAATTTTTACAAAAACCTCATCAAGGAAAATATTTTGGATTTGAGTTTGATAACCAATTACATTCCTTTAAAAACATTTGATTTTAAACTAGAGCAAAGATCGAAATCACTTTTCTTAAAAAGTACATTTTCTAGATCTTTGGAAAGTTTATTCTTCTCAGAATTTACTTCCTCAAGATTTTTTGAAATACTTTCAAAATAATCATTTTTCTTATCATGATCTTTAGAAAGATCTGATATTTCCATAGTAAGAATAGTATTCCTAGAATTTTCCTTATCATGTTTTTTCATGAGTTTTAAATTCTCAATCTCAAGAAGTTTGGAAAACCTATAAACTTTTTCCATAGGAATGTAAAGTATTATCTTCATCAAAAGAAGATTCTTCATCTGAAGAGTTATAATATTTACAATCATTATAATTCAAAGAAACATTGGTCAATGATTCAGAATTATGTACCTTATCCATTAAGCAATGATTTTCAATAGGTAGTCTGGCTATTAGACCAAGATTCTTCTGTCTAGAAGATTCATAATATGAATATTCATCTGAGGAGTCTCCACCACTAGCACTCCAAGTGTCATTTTCATTCAAGACATTCTTAGATTTAGCCTTGTAATTTTTATTTTTGTTTCGCTCAGAATGCATTTATTTTCTTTCTTTTCTCTTAAGCATTAGAAAATTAGGTCTTATGTGTCCAACTCTCTTGCATTCGTAACATGTGACTTCTGAATCTTTCTTATCTTTACTTTCCTTTTTCTTATATCTAGATTGAAATTTCCTCTGTCTAGATATCTTGTTCATCCTTCGAGCAAGATTTACTAAATCATTTTCTGAGGATTCACTTCCACTAGATTCAGACTACATAACAACTTTCTTAGATTTTGATCTAGAAACTCTTTGAGGAGCCTTGGATTTTGTATGATTAGAAGTTATAGTGAAAGTAAAACTGCCATTTCCATTATTCTTCTTTATGTTATCAGCGTCTCTCTTTATTCTAGTCTCATGCATACGAAGGGTTCCAAATAGATCATCTAAGGAAATCTGAGTAACCTTTCTATTCTCATCAATAGCAGTCCTCTTGGATTCCCACTCTTTGGGCAGGATGTCTATGATCATAACAACAATAGCTTCATCATCTAATCCTTTTTCACCCATTGTTTGAAATCTATTCTCAATAGTCATGAATCTCTATTGTACCTTACATATGTGTTCTCCATAAGGAAAGCAGAAACCATGATATTCAGCTCCAAGAATGGATCTTCTTGTGTCAAATACTTTGGAGGCTCTAATGTCACACCCTGACTTTTTTATTAAGTTTTATTTTAGAATTACATGGCTCTGGGCCCTCGCACCAATGTCCGGGGTGGGTCCCGGATTAAATTTTTTTGTCATTTAATATCTTTTAGTGGGTGTTGGACCCGTGCGCGGTCACCGCATGGTTGGCAGTAGCCGCATAGTCATCCCAGATGCCGCACAATAGTCTTATGTTTTAAATAAATAAAATTTTATTCATATAATGTTGGTTTAGAATTTAAATCATAATAATAATGATGTTATGGTATAGATAAAAATATCATTATTATTAGGAATTGATAGTGATAACTATTTTATTTAAAAATTTGTTAATAATATAATTTTTAATAAATTGTAATTAATAATATTATTTTTATTTTTATTGTTGAATTTATTATTGTGTTATATTATTAATAAGTTTGTTATTATTATTTATAAACTTTTATCATTATTTGTATTATTCTTATTCTTATTATTTGTATAACTGTTATTATTATTTGTATTATTAATTTTTTTATTTTGTTGTTATTTTTATTATTGTAATATTATGATTATTATAACAGAATAAAAAAAAAGTGGGGGTTAACCTAACCTAAACCCGCTCCCCCCCTCTCCCATCTATGAGTCACCCCCTTCACTGTTCGGCGATGAGGGTCTCCCCTACCCCCTTCGTCTCAGCGCACCAAGACCCCATCGTCGACCTCGCCCCCCTATCTGCAAGCCGCCTCGCCTCCCCTGTCCGTAGACCCAACCTCGCCCCACCACACCTTTGACGAGCCGCCTTGTCTCACCTCTGCTTGCTGCAGATCCGGGCCTCCATCACCCTCAACACCTATCCAGACTGGCTTCGGCCCTCCCGTCGCCCCTCCTCCTCTCGCCTGCAAGTCCATGCCTCCTCGCTGTGCCTTCCTCCAGCGACACACCCAACTGCCGCACCTCCTCCCAGCGGTGCCCCCTCTACCCCTCCATTGCTCTAGCCACACCTCCCTCGCTGGTATCCTACTCTTCCATTGTTTTTTATTTATTTATATTTTATTTTAAAACATCTGTTGTTACCTTCAATTTACCCAGACTCTTATATCCATGATTAATGTGTGACTCATTTTCTTTGGATTTTAGGGATTTCGAATAGTTTGTGTGGTGTTTTCATCCCTTCCAGTGAGGCTTTGTTTCTTTTTCACTGAATTAGTAGATGTTCCATGGCTTATATTATTTTTTTGTTCTTAACATACTTGGGTGAATCTATAAATGTGTTCTTTGTTTTTATTTTGTGGTGCGTTAGATGTTTTGAAGTTGTTTGGGTGCTCATTGTTTGAGAATGGACTCCTAGTGAAGGAAATTGTTGTGTTTTTATGTGTGTCTTGATTTAATATTTCAAGTAAGTGGGTTTTAAGTGTGTTTGGAAGGTGTGAAATGCGCTTTACAGATTTTTTTGCATGTGTATGTGATGAAATTGTATTTTCTATTAGAAATGGTGTATTTTTATTTTTGGTTTTGTTTTGGTTATATTATAGAAGTGTTTAATCAATTTTTTATTGGGTGTGAATTTTATTTTTAAGGTGGAGAACATTTTTATGTGTTTGGAACATAATTTTTAATGTAAAGCGGTGATGTTTTGTGTTTGCAAATGGGTGCATTATTTTATAAAATTTTTTATGGGTTGTTTGTTAGGTATGAGTCATGTTTTAGAGTGAAGTCTTTTTTTATTTTTTTGAAATGATCTAATAAACAATTTCATGATTTATTGAATTATTTAGATGGTGCGAAAGTGGTATTTTGAAAGTGTTAAATATGAGTTTGTTTTTAAAGTAGTGTGTTAATCTAAAATAAGTCATGTTCTTGGTGTAAACCCTTTTTGCGTCACTTAGTGGTGTTTTAAGTCATAAAAATGGATTTTTGACATGTGGGTATTCTTATTATGTTGTGTAATTTGTTATTTTAACTGTACGAGTGGTGCGCTTTATGATTTGGTGTGTTGCGAGTTAACGTTTGTTTATAAGGAGGGGTTTTGAATAGGTTTTGGGTGTCTAAAACCGTGGGTATCTCTTGGAAAATTGTTTTATAAATTTTAATGTGGTTTATTAAACAGTAGTGAAGGTGCGAGTTATGTTTTGAAAGTAGGATGAGGTGGTTCTTTTGTGATGTTTGTTTGTTTGTATTTTTTTAACTCTGTGTTCATGTATTTTTTTATCTTTGTGATTACAGCGCGTTGGTGGGGTAACCTCGCTTTACCGCGATCATCGGTCTTTACGTGCTTGTGTGCCAGTGCGAGGCATGTCGCTCTGTCGTATTTTCACGTTCGATCTATGAGTCAAGTTAGGTTTCCATTTCACTACTTTTAAAATTTAAGTAACTTTATTTCTTTCTGTTTGGACCCTATATAAATACATATTTTATAAATATTATTATGAAACTTAATATTAATTCATATTTAGGCAAAGTTTTAATTCAATTCTTGTAGTGTGAAAATGGTGACCTTTTTTTATGATTGTGCACGATAATTTTTCAATTAAATATTTTATTAATTTTAATAAATGATAAGTAATATAAGATAATAAATTATAAAATGATTATTTGGTGTAAAAAGAGCTATTTATTTCATACACGACACTTGAAATATTTTCTTGATGAGTGGACACCCAGTAGTGAAATATTGCCCATTTGGCTTTTAAACATAATTCACATAATTTCAATTATAGTACTATTTTTAATGATAAATGATTTCTTCTGATGCTTGAACAAGAGTTTTGATTCATTTTAAATTGGTGATTGTGAAATATATTTAATGTCCATTTGGCACATTATGGAAAATGATGAAAATGTTTTGATAAAAACCATCCTAGGATAACTATCCATCCTTGGTTGCTACTGACTTCTTGGGAGGCCATGCTTAGAGGATCCTAGGTACTTGAGTAGTTCAAAGGAAAGGGGTTGTCCCATTTAGTGACTCAAGGTGTTGCATGTTGTGATTTATATATATATATATGTGATTGGATGCTCGGTTGGCATCGGTTGGTTCACCCCCTTCCCAAACATTTAAGACATGGGAATCTGGCATATTGAGAGAATATTCTAAGAATGATTGCTGCATTGGTAGGTTATGGTACTGACTAGTGGCCCATAGTAGGTGGATATATTGGGTTTATTACTATGGTATTTTACCTTGACCTTCCTGAGAAAGGATGGTCAAGCATATTGTGCATTTTTATTTCATCGTGTGTGACATGTCAATGAGGATGATTTATCATGTATTGGTGTCTTCTGGTTTATTCTTGATCTCTTAGGTTCACCCATGTCTGTTGGATTTCAATTACATCTAGTGATGTTTTGGTAAATGTATGTATTTTTACATTTCCCTTGTTGTGTACTTACTTTGTCCATTTTTTTACTCGGAAAGTGATAAATTGGTTTTGACTTGGTTTCTTATAATGGTTTTCAAATGAAATTATTTAATCCTATTTTTATAAATTTGAAAATGTAAACATCACTTTCCATTTGAAAATTCTAATGTCTCACTATAAAAATTAATTTGGTTTTTGAGAAATTAATAGGGGAAATGACTCGTAATTTTTTTTCATTAACATTTAGAAAACCCTAAATTAATAAATTGTAGTTCAAATTTGAAATGGTGTTTCTTTTTATTTTAACGGATGTTCATTGGGTATAGATATCGGGCTAGCCTACTGAGTTTTAATACTCACTCCTATGGCTCTTTTATGTTTTTAATGTTTGTGAAGGCTACATCTTGGGTGTGCTCGCCATGGGAGACGCTTGGGAGTTGAGTCGGAGAGTGAACCACGATGTCGCAGGGAGTTAGTCTGGACGTCGTGTTTGGTTAGTTTTATTTTTCTTTTGTTCCTGTTTGGTCATTTTGTTCGGTTTACATATTCTGCTATGCTCTTTAATATTCTGCTACATTATTTATTTATATTGGGAGAAATCATTTTTGCATCCTCTGTTGATGCCTTGGAAATTGTCGCCAGCCAGGGAGGATCGAGAATGCCTCTCGGGCCATGTCGTGGACCGGATCGGGTGACCGGTTCAGTGTCGGCCCGGGTTGGTTCGTGAAAAAATGGTATCAGAGGAACCCTTGTTATTTGGGGTGTTCAGTAGATTGAGATAAGGACTGTCAGGACTCAAGATGTCACGACCCGACCCAACGGGGCTCGAGCCGCGACTCCCCAATCCCGACTCCAATAGGCCAGGGGCTGGCGACTAGTGCCAAGTAGGCTATCACACACATGGGAGGCATTAGCCTAAGGTACCTGTACACACGCACCCACAAACACCTCCATGCAACAGTGCAGAGATATAGAAACTGAAAAGTAAAAGCATGCATACAATCTATCCCAAACCAGAGTGCAACAACAAAAGTACAAAGGGGAAAACAGGGCCCACCAAACAAAACTACAAAAACGCATCCAACCTGCTCTGAAGAAGTGGAACGCTGCCACAAACACCCGCCAGAAAGATCCCTCGGCACAGCTCCGGTAGACGCCCCGGTCAACTTGCTCACTATGCTCCACCTGCTCCGGGTCCTCCTGGGACTCTGTAAAAAGGCGTGTGGTCTACACAAGACACAAACATGTGCGGGAAAAGCCCATGCAGGGGTGAGTATAAACATACACAGTAGGCGCCCCAAAAACCCAAAACCCGAGGGATCAACTGAAAGGCAACAGCCCGCTCAACCCAGCCAGAGGGAACCCTGAAGAGAGAGAAACTCCATCTCATGACCATCCTCGGCTAAACGCAATAAGTCAGCTCAGCTCATCTTAGGTGTATGCCCATACATACACCTTGAACAATCCAGATATACTCATCTCACGCCACAAAGCCACAAGAGGTACCGACCGCATCACCAACAACTGCCCCCAACCAGGAGAGTACACCACACGAACATTGTCATACCAGATGACACTCATTCGACAGACACACTCCATCAGGTCCCAAACAAACATCTCAGACGCTCACCCGAGAGACCACGCTCGTCAGATAACATCACTGAGGAAACATCGCTGAAACACCATAACCACCAAACTCCTCGGATAGGAGATCGCCGCTAGGGTCTGCTAGAGGATACCAAGACCCACTCCGGTATACGTAGCTCACAGATAGGGGATCACTCCCAGGGTCCACTGGGGGATACCATGACCCGATCTGGCATACGTAGTACTCACAGATAGGGGATCACACCCAGGATCCGCTGGGGGATACCACAACCTGATATGGCGCTCGACAGAAGCTCAACACTCAGATAGAGGATCATCGTCCATATAAAGATGGTCACGATGATACCATAACCCTATGTGGTATAACTCGCGATGTAGGGGATCGAACCGACAATGCTGCAACCCTACCGAAACCACGCACTGAGTAGGGGATCGTATAACTAACGATACCGAAACCCTACCGACACCAAGCGCTGAGTAGGGGATCGTATAACCAATGATACTGCAACCCTACTATAAACATCATGCTGAGTAGGGGATCGTAAACCCGACGATGCCACAACCCTACTGAGCACGACCCACCGTGTAGGGGATCATATTTCCGTTGATGTCACAAACCCTACGGGGTTAACCTGCTAGATAGGAGATCGCCGCCCTTATGTAAGCGGTCATAGCGATACCAAGAACCCGATCTAGGGTAAAGATGCTAGAGGATCCACTCCGGGCCCACCAGAGGGATACCACAACCCTAACAGTTTAAACATCTCATCGAGAGGATCACAAACCCATACGAAGGTGGTGATACAACACGAACCCTCATAGGAAAGAACCAAGGGAGAACCCTCAACCACTGTTGGTCCAAACGTCGCTAACCCGAGCGACCCGCCACAACGCCACACTGCGCACCTCTTAGGCCAAAATCGAGGCCACTATCGCGTTCCACGCGGAAAAACACGCAGGATAGGCTATTTACTCGCCCGAAATGGAGCACCATTGAAAAAGGCAATATTCACCGTAGCTAGCTCGTGCGGGGTCCACACAACGATCGCGAAAACCATCGAGCGGATCACATCACGGCGATCCCCTCGGAAAAACAAGCGGAATCGACTACTCGCTCGTCCAAAACGGACACCCGGTGAAAAAGGTACTATTCACCGAAGGCCAGCTCGGGTGGGGCCCATGCCTGGATTCCGAAACTCATCGAATGGATCGCACCATTGCGATCCCCTCGGAAAAACACACAGGATCGACTATTCATCCGCCAAAATCGGACCCCTGGTGCAAAAGCTGCGTTTCTCCGCAAACGTCAAAACCCGGCCTCATGGGGCCCGCACCCCGTTCACAGACCCAACACCTGAAAACCATCTCAAATAGTCTGTCGTACCATCAGGGTCTCAACGCCACTGACGACACGTCAATCGGACGCTCCGGGTAGAAGTTACAACGGCCCGAAGTCGTAAAATAATAAAATAATATTATTTTATACAACGTTTATAGCTCCCGGGCTGCGATCCGAAACCTTTTAACCCTCGAATCCACACCGGAGGGTTCGCCTCGTCGTCAGGGTCGCGTCGCCGCAAACGGCACGCGAATCCGACTTTCGGATTGCAAAATCCGGGGGTTTAAAGACCCCCGTATAGTAAAAGAGGCCGGACCGGCCCCGACCGGCCGGTCCGGCTGGCCTGGACCGGCCGCCGCCGCCGCCTCGCCGGTGCCGCGCCAGCGGATCTTCCGCGGACCGCGGGGGGCACCCCGGAGGTCCGTTTTGAGATCCGGAGGCGTCTACATGACCCTCGGGACCCGATCTACACTGCTACGGCTCCAATTTGCAGAAAAACACAGAAAAAACGGGATCAGGGGGTAAAACTCAAATTCTCCTACCTCGCGGGCGAAACGCCAACATTCTGCCTCAGATCCGCGCTCCAGAGCTTCTGCTGCGCGCTCCTGGAACGTCCGCCGTCGAATTCCGAGTTCGTGGGCACTTCGTTTGCTCGATTCGGCGGAGCGGCGGTGAAGAACGGCAAAGAACGTCGAGAGGAACAATAGGGGGGGGGGGGGTGCTGATATTTATATCAGCCGCCCGCCGGCGCCAAACCCGCCTCGGACCCGACGCCTGATGCGAACAAAAGTAAGGTCACCCCTAGGGTCAATGCGTCGTTCTGAACGCAACGGCAGACTCAGATTTTCCATCCGAGACTCCGTTCAGAAGTTATTCAAGCCGACGCTCGCCCACTAACATCGCTATTTATTTACAAAAATGCCCCTGGTGGCGTTTCTCACCGCAGGCCCGCGCCTGCAAAGTTTACACCTCGCCTAGGGTAAACGGCACGTTCCGGACGCAACTGTGCCCTCAGATTCCAGTTCTGATCTACCGTTTAGGAGATATCACTCCCCCACCACGTGCATAGTATAAAAAGACTTAATATTTTTATAAAATTAATTTCAGGCACACCGGGCCTCAGAATCGCACGCCGTCTTCGCGCCAAGCTCTGGAATTATTCGTAAAAATATTACAACGTATGACATGACCAAAAACCCGAGTCACTACATCCTCCCCCCCTTAGGACTTTTCGTCCCCGAAAAGCCCTAAGTACAAGGAAATCAACCAGACTCTCAACTGGATCTCACACACCAGCGAGCTCACCAAAAACACGTCTCGGTGGGGTAAGGATCCCTCCTCCTCACGCATTCGAAGCATGTCGAACAACACCCACACATGGTCTTACCAACGCCCTGAACAAAACTCGAGAAAGCAATAAAAAAAGGGTACCACTAAACAGTGTCTATCAAACTACTGTAGTAAGTAGAAAAGACACAAGGCGTACCTCTATCCATCCGCGATGCCTCTCGGGCGACTGCCTCCAGGGCAAGCAGCTTTCCTCGCCCTCGACCACCAGCTCCCTGAGCTTGGCGTGGACCACCTGGGGGTGGGGGTGGTGGTAACTTGTACTGCCTACCACCGCCTCCCACTGCACCAGCTCCGCCGCCACGTCCGCCGCCCTGCAGACCTCCTTGCTCGAGAGGCTGCCTCTGCCAAGGAGGTCCATCGACCGACTCCCTCTCAGCAGCACGTCGGGTCGGACAATATCTAGCAAGATGTCCCCGACCATCGCAAGCGTAACACCGCCTCTCTTGCGGCTGACCAAAACTGGTCTTCGAGCCCTGAGCCACAGATCCTGAATCCTGGGGTCGCCTCCTGAAACGTCGACCACGTCCTGACCCCTGAGTCTATCGTCGGCTACCAGATGTCGATCCGGCTGACGAAGTCTCAGCTCTCACGTGCCCTACACTAACATGGGGGATCTGCTCAGCCAGAAAACTCTCCACCACCAACGCTCGCTCCAGAACTCCAGCATATGTGGGCAGACACAAGGAAGACACACCTGCTCGGATGTCCCTGTGTAAGCCCTGCTCGAAGGTCCGAGCCCTGAAGAACGGGTCTCGAACCATAACCAAGGAGTAGCGCGACAGGTCTGTACACCTCGTTGAGTACTCAGACACAGTCATGCTCTCCTGACGAAGCTGCAGAAGCTCCTGGATCCGCATTGAACTCAGCGTCACCGGGTAGAACTCCTCCCTGAAGAGCCGCTCAAACTCTGCCCACGTGAGCGTCTCCTCGTCATGGGACTGTGTCACCAAACTCCACCATCGCCCGGCAGAACCATGTAGAAGGCTCGCTGCTAGGACCACCATCTGGTCTGGAGGTGTCCTCACTAGGCGGAATACCCGGGTGACTGCCTCAAGCCAGTCATCAGCTGCCTGGGGGTCTGGATTACCCCGGAACCTCAGAGGTCGCTGCCACTGGAACTCGTGCAGCGCACTCAGCCTGCGCGCAACCTCATCCTGCACTGTCGACACAACCAGCTGCTCGACAGGTGGCGGCTCAATTGGCAGACCACCTGGAGGTGCAACCTCAGAACCTGCGCCCTGCTCCACAGCCTCTACACGGGGCGGGTCGTCAGCACAATCCTGCTTTGGAACCCTTGCTGGCTGTCGTTGTGGAGGCATCCTGAAAAACATTCAAGACGCAGGACAGTCAAAAAGTATATCTGGAGAGCTGACTCAAGAAGGACACGGAAAACCCAAAAACCCAGTCCTATATGATCCATGCACTGTTATGTCCCTGCAACCAGTGTACGAATGTCCCGATTTGAATGGCAGGTTATCAGAGTCCTGGTGTATTGATACGTCGGCCACCGCACCAACACTGGAGTCCCTGGCCTAAAATCCGAACTCGAAACACACTAACACTACCACTATGCAACCCAAACCAAACTCACAGCTAGACCAGCTACGTTCTGAGATCCCAAAGGTGGAACCTCCTCTGATACCACTCTGTCACGACCCGACCCAACGGGGCTCGAGCCGCGACTTCCCAAGCCCGCCTCCAATAGGCCAGGGGCTGGTGACTAGTGCCGAGTAGGCTATCACACACATGGGAGGCATTAGCCTAAGGTACCTGTACACACGCACCCACAAACACCTCCATGAAACAGTGCAGAGATATAGAAACTGAAAAGTAAAAGCCTGCATACAATCTATCCCAAACAAGAGTGAAAAAACAAAAGTACAAAGGGGAAAACAGGGCCCACCAAAGAAAACTACAAATACACATCCAACCTGCTCTGAAGAAGGGGAACGCTGCCACAAACACCCGCCGGAAAGATCCCTCGGCACAGCTCTGGTAGACACCCCGGTCAACTCGCTCAATATGCTCTGCCTGCTCCGGGTCCTCCTGGGACTCCGTCAAAAGGCCTGTGGTCTGCACAAGACACAAACATGTGCAGGAAATGCCCGTGCAGGGGTGAGTATAAACATACTCAGTAGGCGCCCCAAAAACCCAAAACCCGAGGGAGAAACTGAAAGGCAACAGCCCGCTCAAACCAGCCAGAGGGAACCCAGACGAGAGAGAAACTCTATCTCGTGACCATCCTCGGCTAAACACAACAAGTCAGCTTAGCTCATCTCAGGTGTATGCCCATACATACACCTTGAACAATCCAGATATACTCATCTCACGCCACAAATCCACAAGAGGTACCGACCTCATCACCAGCAACTGCCCCCAACCAGGAGAGTACACCACACGAACATTGTCATACCAGATGACAATCATCCGAGAGACACACTCCATCGGGACCCAAACAAACATCTCAGACGCTCACCCGAGAGACCACACTCGTCGGAAAACATCACTGAGGAAACATTGCTGAAACACCATAACCACCAAACTCCTTGGATAGGGGATCGCCGCTAGGGTCCGCTAGGGGATACCAAGACCAACTCCGGTATACGTAGCTCACAGATAGGGGATCACTCCCAGGGTCCGCTGGGGGATACCACGACCCAATCTGGCATACGTAGTGCTCACAGATAGGGGATCACACCCAGGATCTACTGGGGGATACCACAACCCAATCTGGTGCTCGACAGAAGCTCAACACTCAGATAGAGGATCATCGTCCATATAAATATGGTCACGACGATACCGGAACCCTATCTGGTATAACGCGCGATGTAGGGGATCGAACCGATGATGCCGTAACCCTACCGAAACCACGCGCTGAGTAGGGGATCATATAACCAACGATACCGCAACCCTACCGACACCAAGCGCTGAGTAGGGGATCGTATAACCAATGATACTGCAACCCTACTATAAACATCTTGCTGAGTAGGGGATCGTAAACCCGACGATGCCACAACCCTACTGAGCACGGCCCACCGCGTAGGGGATCATATTTCTGATGATGCCACAAACCCAACGGGGTTAACCTGCTAGATAGGGGATCACCGCCCGAAAATAAACGGTCACAACGATACCAAGAACCCGATCTAGGGTAAAGATGCTAGAGGATCCACTCCGGGCCCACCAGAGGGATACCACAACTCTAACAGTTTAAACATCCCATCGAGAGGATCACAAACCCATACGTCGGTTTTGATACCACAAGAACCCTCGTAGAAACGAACCAAGGGAGAACCCTCAACCACTGCTGGTCTAACCGTCGCTAACCCGAGCGACCCGCCACAACGCCACACTGTGCACCTCCTAGGCCAAAATCGAGGCCACCATCGCGTTCCACGCGGAAAAACACGCAGGATAGGCTGTTTACTCGCCCGAAATGGAGCACCGGTGAAAAAGGCACTATTCATCGCATCTAGCTCGTGCGGGGCCCACACAACGATTGCGAAAACCATCGAGCGAATCAAACCACGGCGATCCCCTCGGAAAAACAAGCGGAATCGACTACTCGCTCGTCCAAAACAGACACCTGGTGAAAAAGGTACTATTCACCAAAGTCCAGCTCGGGTGGGGTCCACGCCTGGATTCCGAAACTCATCAAATGGATCGCACCATTGCGATCCCCTCAGAAAAACACACAGGATCGACTATTCATCCGCCAAAATCGGACTCCTGGTGAAAAAGCTGTGTTTCTCCGCAAACGCCCAAACCCGGCCTGTGGGGCCCGCACCCTATTCACAGACCCAACACCTGAAAACCATTTCAAAAAGTCCATCGTACCATCAGCGTCACAACGCCACTGACGACACGTCAATCGGACGCTCCTAGTAGAAGTTATAACGGCTCGAAGTCGTAAAATAATAAAATAATATTATTTTATACGACGTTTCTAGCTCCCGGGCCGCGATCCCGAACCTTTTAACCATTTCACTCACACTGGAGGGTTCTCCTAGTCGCCAGGGTCGTGTCGCCGCAAATGGCGTGCGAATCCGACTCCCGGATTGCAAAATACGGGGGTTTAAAGACCCTCGTATAGTAAAAGAGGCCGGACCGGCCCCGACCGGCCGGCCTGGACCGGCCGGCGGCCCTCCGCCGCGGGCCACAGTGGGCCGCCGGGGGCACCCCGGTGGTCCGTTTTGCGATCCGGAGGCGTCTACACGACCCTTGGGACCCGATCTACACTGCTACAGCTTCAATTTGCAGAAAAATACAGCAAAACAGGATCAGGGGTTAAAACTCAAATCCGCCTACCTCGCGGGCGAAACGCCGACGTTCTGCCTCAGATCCGCGCTCCAGAGCTTCCGTTGCGCGCTCCTGGAACGTCCGCCATTGAATTCCGAGCTCGTGGGCGCTTCGTTTGCTCGATTCGGCGGAGCGGCGGCGAAGAACGGCGAAGAACGTCGAGAGGAACGATAAAGGGGGGGTGGGGCGCTAATATGTATATCAGCCGCCCGCCGGCGCCAAACCCGCCTCAGACCCGACGCCTGATGCGAAAAAAGTAAGGTCACCCCTAAGGTAAACGCGCCGTTCTGAACGCAACGGCAGACTCAGATTTTTCATCCGAGACTCTGTTCAGAAGTTATTTCAGCCGACGCTCGCCCACTAACTTCGCAACTTATTAACGAAAACGCCCCTGGTGGCGTTTCTCACCGCAGGCCCGCGCCTGCAAAGTTTACACCTCGCATAGGGTAAACGGAACGTTCCAGACGCAATTGTGCCCTCAAATTCTAGTTCTGAGCTACCGTTTAGGAGATATCACACCCCCTCCATGTGCATAGTATAAAAATACTTAATATTTTTATAAAATTAATTCCGGGCACACCGGGCCTCGGAATCTCACACCGTCTTCGCGCCTAGCTCTGGAATTATTCTTATAAATATTCCAAAGTCTGACAGGACCAAAAACTCGAGTCGCTACATAAGAGGAAGGTACGGGATGGAAATCATGAACCCTCGCACGTTACGAACCTCGGGTCACCAGGGGTTATCTGGGAATTGAGTTCTTTTCTAGTTCTGGTTTGTTTTGATTGAGGGGGGACAATAGAGGAACACTGATGTCACATCTTGATTTCACATGGAGTAGTGACACATGTGGAGTCTTAGTACACAGTTTAACTTCTTCCTAGTTGTTGACGCTTACTTGGGTCATGACCCACTACCATGTTGCTGGGTTAAGCCTGGCTACTATTCCATCTCTTCGGTGATTTGATGCAAGTTGTGTATTGTCTTGGTTCTTGTGGGTGTAAGTGATCTTTTGGGAATGAGAAAGGGTTTTTTGAAATTCTAACGTTTTCTTTTAAGTGTATTTAAATTTGTAAAAGGGATTTTCAAAACTGAAATCTCTTGGACTAATAAAATCTGGTGGTTCCTTGGAACCGGTAGAGATATGGTCTGTGTGAAACATCATGTACTCTTTATAGACGTTTTCACATGCAAGGGATTACATGAGAAGTGTATGTTGGTGCGTATGGATGAAAGTGGATGGAGACATGTGAAACGGTTCATAGGATTACTACGGTGTGCACTTAGAATTAAATGCATGACCTTGATATTCTAAAGTGGTTTTAATAAAGGGAAAATGAATTTTAAAAAATTTAATTTGGTTTGAGAAGTAATTTTGGTATTTGGGAAGTGACCTTGAATATAGGTGATTTTGAAATATAAAGTGAAAAAAAATTTGTTTTGTGATGGTATTTATTTGGTTTATGAGTTGGATGTTTTTGGATGAAAGCGCTTTAAATGATATTGCTTCGGCTTGATATTGGTATTGGATCTGTGTTTTATATTTTGTTCAGAACATGCCACCCAGAAAGGTCCATAGAGTTTCTGGTAAGACATGCCCCGTTTTTGGTCATTCTCAGAAATTGTATGTACTTAATAGTGACCAGGGTCTGTTAAAGGTATTTATTTTGTTTGGTGAAGTCGAGTGTGCTTTTAGGATATTGGGAACTCCTGAAGCTATCAGAGTGCGTGTTGTTTTGGGACTGTTTGGAGGGCCATCTCTGGACGTATGAGAGTTTCTCACCCCATCGACAATGTATGTTGGGATGACGTGGGATGCATTTAAATTTGTCTTCATCTGATGATTTATACCTGAAGTGGTGATGATGATGAAAAGGAATGAACTTATTCCCCTTCAACAAGGCCAACGAATGGTGAAGTAATATGTTGACCATTTCAAGGAACATGTGTCCTTTTCTCCGGAGGTAGCATCGCAGGGATTGATAAAGACTTCTCTCTTCATCAGGGGTCTTCGTCTAGATATCAAAGATCAGGTACTCCATTTGAAGGCCCATTGTTTCAAGAAACTAGTGGATGGGGCATTATTTGATGAGTGGGTCTTCGGAGTGTAGATTGTTATTAATCTAGAGTATCCAGTTGCTCGTCAAGGTTCCCCATCTGGCGAGCAGGGTGTACCAGAGGGACCTAATCCTAAAGAGTCCTCTGTAGTGGTTCTGAATTCTAGTTCGTCAGACTGTTCAGTGGTGTGCCACTAGTGCGGCTGGTTCGGACACGTGAAGATGTCATGTCGCATCCCCCCCCAAAGGCATGTCAAAGTTTTAGGTACCTTGGTCATTTAGAGAAATTCTGGAGGAAGCGTCACCCGATGAAGACGCTGTGACCGGAGAGATTCTAGTGCCTGACTGTGAGGTAGGAGATGCTTCAACCATCATAGCCCCAGCCATAGGTCTTGGGGTGAAGCTTGCGTGCATTCAGAAGTTTCCAAGGGTCGGTTCAGGTTTTGTGTTCTGTGTTGGTAGTGTAACATTTAAAATCTTTCAGTTCTTTTTTTTCCATTGTTAATGTTTTGATGTCGTGGAGAGTTTATTGTTTTGCCGTGGAGTTATAATAGACATGCTCTTGTGTAATCTAAACAGTTTTTTTGGCTGGTTAGGGCTTTTGGATTTGTGTGTTTTACTTAAGAGTGTTCTTGACCCTTGTATGGGTCGATCTTGGTTTAGAGGCGTTCGTTTGGAGATGTAAGTGCCTGCGCAGGAGTCAAGGCTTGTGGTTATTCTTGAGTTACAGCTTGGGTTATGTTCTACTCAGAGGTTTTTATCAAGTGTTTGGGCTTTCTTTGGTGTGAGTTGAGAGTTCCATGTTTCAGCGGAGGTGTTGTTTCGCTCGTGCTATAGAGGTTAGTCTAGATCCGTTAGGAGTTTTCGTGTCAATGCCCCCCTTCCTGGGGTGGTGTGTTTGGGTATTAAATTTCCACACTTGTAGAATTCTTGTAGTGGGGAGAACACTCTTGTGTTATCTAATTTTTTTATATTTTTCTTTCTTTCAGTTTCAACCAGGCATGATCTATTGTTTTATCTACTGTGCGGCTGGGTGAATTTTTGGGGGCAGAATGTGTCTTTGGTGGGGAGAATTGTCACACCATGACTTTTTTATTAATTTTTATTTGAGAATTAATTGGCTACGGGTCCTCTCTCCAAGGTCTGTTCTGGGTCTCAAATTAAATTTTTAGGTTATTTAATATCATTTACTGGGTTTCGGGCCCGTTCGCGGTCACCGTACGGTAGGCGGTAGTCGCCCAGTCAGCCCGGATGTCGCGCGATAGTCATAAGTTTAAAATAAATAAAATTTTATTCAAATAAGGTTTGTTTAGTATTTAAATCGTAATAATAATGATGCAATTGTGTAGATAATAATGTCGTTATTATTGAGAATTGATAGTGATATCTTTGTTAATTAAAAATATGGAGTTAATATAATTGTTAATAAATTGTTATTAATAATTTTATTATTATTATTATAATTGAATTATTATTATTGTTGAATTTATTATTTTGTTATATTATTATTAATTTTTTTATTATTATTAATAAATTGTTATTATTATTATTTGTATTATCCTTATTCTTATTATTTGTTGTACTATTATTATTTGTATTATCAGTATTATTTTTTTGTTGTTGTTATTATTATTGTAATAATAAGATTATTATAATAGAATAGAAAAAGGGGGGGTTAACCAAACATAAACCCCCCCCCCCCTCTGATGTCCACGAATCACCCGCTTTCCATGTTCGGTGCTACGGGTCGCCCCCTACCCCCTGCGTCTCAGTGCACCAGGACCCATTTGTCGGCCTCACCCCCTGTCTGCAAGCCACCTCGCCTCCCCTATTCGCACCACAGGCCTCACCCAGCCACACCTCTGACGAGCTACCTTGCCACGCCTCACCTTGCCACGAATCTCGGTCACCATCGCCCTCAACACTTAGTCAGGCCGAGCCCGGCCCTCCCGTCACCCCTCCTCCTCTCGCCCATAGGACCCCACCTCCTCGTTGTGCCTTCCTCCAGTGACGCACCTTACCACTGCACCTCCTCCTAGCGTCTCCCCCTCTCCCCCTCCTTTGCTCCGGCCACACCTACCTCACCTGTATACTAGTCTTCCATTGTTTATTTATTTATTTTTTTTTGTTTTAATACTTATATGGTTGCCTTCAATTTAGCCGGACCCTAAAATCCATGTTTGACGTGTGACTCTTTTTATTGGGATTTTAGGGATTTCGAATAATTTGTGGGGTGTTTTTGTAACACCCAAGATTTCTATAAGAAATATTTTTGTTTTTATGTTATATAAATCATCAAAAGAATCTTTCACTACACACAACACTAGCTTGTCTTGATTTACACACAATCAAGGCCTTCCTCGATATCTTGCATTGTACGAAATACTGAGTTTCACTAAACAACGATATGCTATTAAAATATTATTATAACTAGCTGTTATGAATAGTAATACCCAATTTTTGAAATTTTATAAATTTTAACTTTCAAAATGGACTTTATTTTTTGATTCGGAATATCGAAATTAGGATAGTGTGAAATTTTGGTATTTTTCTTAAAACTTTCAATTTATGATGAATAGTGAAAACACTTGGTTACTATTTAAAAACCGACTTTTAATTAAATAATTAATTATTTTATTTAATTTAATTTTAGGTCAAAATTGATACATAATACCTATATAAGTTCAAATTAATTCATTGGTGTCATTTTATAAAAAATTTAGATATATTAAAATTTTATTGAACATTTCCCCGTCTTTTACCCACCTGCTAGGAGAATTTGAAAATTTACATAAAACATAACTTTATCGCTTCTGTGAATGGAATTTAAAAAATCCAAGAGACACGATTGTTGTTAGTAAGTAAAATGTGGTTCAATGAGATGAAAATAATTTTTGGTGAATAGTACTTGTTTACTTTTTTTAGCACGGTTAAAAGAAAACAGGGTAATTAAGGGTAAAAATGATATTATTATTACCGTAACACATGTCCTAATTCTATTGGATAAGTTTAATTCGACCAAAAACAACCTTAGGAACAAAATATGACCATTTAGACCCACTTGGATTAGATTAGGACATTTATTATTATTTTTTTATTTAAAGAATAGTTAAAATAGTTAAAATCAATGTTTAATAACTAAAACATTTTTAATATAGGGTTATACAGAAGATAATTTCGACTATAATTATTAATTAGAAAGCCAAAATAATTCCTACATAATTTTATTTTATTTATAATTTTTAGACATTAAATAATTTAATTTTTTATGACACAATGATGATAGAGTAATTGTCTTATTAATGAAATATTGAAAAAATTGATGTTATAAATACCCAAATAAATGTAATTTGAGACTTTTTATGAATATCAATAATTTTCTAGGTTAATATAACATGTTAGTATTGATTTAAGTATATTATTTCTAACTAATAATTCTGTTATGATTTAAAAAAAATCAATTACCAAATAGTGTCAAAATTGACATAAAATAGTTTTTAAAACAAATATTATATTATTAATTGTTATTTTATTCCTAAAAATCTAACGTTCATCAAAATGACTTATATAATGTTATATATATTAATAATAAACAACTTGGGGTTCTTTTGGCATGTTATAGTATGTTTATTAACCTTATAGTTTAAGAAAACAAGAAGACACGGTAAAAGATAAATTATTTAACTTAATGTTAAATATAAATTATAAGGTTAAAATAATTAACTAAACTTGTCCAAATTCTATTGTATGAGAGTATTTAGACCCATCCCCACCATTTCTTCGAAATAAATCAATTTTGATCTATTAAAAACCGAATATGACTTTATAATAAAATAATATTTTTAGTTTTTCCAAAGGTGCCCCTCTCCTCCCTTATAAAAAGCCACCACCTCCCTCTCCTCCTCACACCACTTTGAGCTGTCATGCTCGGCCAAACCCTACCAAATTCTCTTCTCCACTTCCCTAGAAACATCCTAGAGGTCCTGCTATTCTTTAAAGTCCAATTTTAGTGCCCTAAGAGGAGGTCTCAAAGAGGCGCTTCAAAGAAGAGGTAATGTCCATTACCGATTCTTTCATCTTTATTTATTCTTCCAATTCTTCTTATTTAGTTTTTTCATTATAAAGTAATCAAATTAGTATCACTCATATAAGGATATGTTATTATAAGTATGAAACAACCCTAATTCACCTTCTATCCATCCTATGTAAAACGAAATCACCGCGCGTGCGTACGTACGGAATACCGTATCCACGCCGTGGTGTAATCTATTTTCCACCACCACCTTACATGGATGGTTATAATGGTGTAAATAATATCTATATATGATTATTCTAAAGTTATATTGATTCTTAAATAGTATAGATACACTCAAATTCAATTCCACGATAATGGGAATGATATCGTCACTCGTGCGTATGTACGGAATACCGTCTCCACGATGTGATGCGACTCATTCTACATGATCTTCATTTCATAATGATTATATAAAAAAATTTAATGAATGAATATGATATATATTAAATTAACAAGCTTCATTAAATTATTTATCTACATCCTATAAAGAGGAATAAGAATTTATTCGACAAAACATGCATAAGAACATAAAGCAAAAAACACCTGAATAACAAGTAGCAATGTAATACTACTAATAAGAAGCTAAGAATATGATTATATATGATATCATAACAATGAATATGATTCATTAATAAGTCAATGACATTATTTAAATAATTATACATAATTTTCGGACACTTACGAAGAAAATCTTACCTAATGTCAGGGAAAATCTCACAATCTCAATTTTTATCTGAGATTGTTTATGCTTTAGAATTTACTGAGGAATATTCATCATCCACATCCATTTTTCCTCAATATGTTATATTTCTATCCTTCTAAAATTGTTTAAGTCCAATTATACCCTTCGGTGAGTTTTTAGTAAAATATATTAAAGGAATATTTTGTCGTTTTTCGTACGAGGTACTTTTTGACTTTTCTGACATAAGTACAAGTAGAATGTTTTTTTAACTTATACGGAATGAATGGATTTTTAGAACATTATTTCCATGAAGCTTCCTTTACAAGTTTTCATGTTTATTTTTAATCAAATTATTTTAGTTTAAAATTATATGACATGTTAAGAAATGAAAAAAAATTAAGTAGAAAGGATATTTTCATCAAGAATGGAGTTCAAGTGTTTTATCAAAATTATTTTTAGTATAAGATAATATAGGGTTCTGTTTCTATCCCTATATTTAAATTGTTTTGATTATATTATGATGGAATTATTTTTATGATGTCCTTTTACCTTATATGGATTATGTTATTATGACATGATGTTTAGGAATCCCATTTTTATTACATGGGGTTATGCTATGATGTATGATTTATGATTCTGTGGAACACATAAGAATGGAATCATTATGAGATGGGTGGAACCTATATATCCCTCCAATGAATTGGGTAAAGATTTTATATCTAATGAGATTGACATGGCTGGAGGGGCAAGGTAAACTAGTTCAGTGATATAGGACTGAAACGAGGAGTGAACTCGGTTCAGAAATGGACTTTGTCTGCTAAGATAGTCTTGGCAATGAGTCCTGACTACTAAGAAATGATTCTCTATGATTATGTGTGTATGACAAAAAGTTTCATGTTTTAAGTTATGATTATTGGGATTACATTTCACTACTATGATTTATCCCATGTTTTGAAATTATGATTTCTTTTGAAGGTTAAGATTTCCAAAATGTTATGTTCTTATTAATATGATGTGATTGATATTTTTTTCCCCTTAATGATCATTTGAGATCACCCTTTTTAATGTTCTCTATCCCCAGGTCTGGAAGAAGGTTATTAAGTAGGATATGACAAAAGGGACTCTAGATATGATGAAATAAATGGGAGACAATATAGATGTTTTATGAACCAGTTGTATATGTTTCCCAGTTTCTAAAGACACTATACCTATACGGTCCTACCATGGTGTTGTTATATGTTGTAATAAGTGTGCTTAAATTTTGAAGTAATAACAATTTATGTAATGTATGGGTCGTTAGAGTTGGTATCCGAGGAAAGGTATAGTCAAACTTTGTAAACTATGATGTGAAAGCCTTAGTAAAAACCCTAAGTACATGTCTAAGCATAGGAAAAAATCTTAGTGTTTTAGAAATTCCATGAACAACCTATGATAAGACCTTAAGTGTGAAATTTTATAATTGATTATGTGGTTTTACATTTATAATTAGAGTTTCTCACACTATTATTCTTGGTTTTAGTCAATGGATGGAACCCGAAGGAACCGTGTTAATGCGGAATGCAAAGGGAAATGAAATGATTGTACCCCTGAGCAACCAGACATTATTGGAGATGGAATGAAAAATCTTGTAGCCATGCTCACACAGCTTTCTCAAGCTATGAATCATGCAGGACTTCCAAACGAGCAAAGGAAAGAGCAACATTCTGTTGAATCATTTATAAGGAAGCGTCCACCATTATTCAGTGGGTCTACTGATCCATTAGTTTCTAAACAATGGATCAATAATTCTGAAAAGATATTTTCAGTTCTTCAATGTTCTAAAAATGACAAAGTCATCTTAGCAGTGTATTGTTTGGAAGGTGATGTCGATCAATGGTGGAATCTTATCTAGAATACGAGGCAAAGTGATGAAATTAAGTCCATGGAATGGGAAGAGTTCAGGAACATAGTTTTCAATAAGTACTTCCCTCATATTCTTCGAACAAGGATGGAGAAGGAGTTTCTTGAACTAAAGCAAAAGGATGATGAATCGGTTGGTACCTACAAAGAAAATTTTACAGGACATGCAAGGTATGCTTCTGGGATTATTATCCAACCAGAGAGTAAGATTGATCAATTCTTTAGTGGCTTAAAACCAAGTATTCAAAGGGCGTTAGCCATAAGGGACTTCAATAGCTACGAGGAACTCGTTCGATGTGCTCTCAAGGTTGAGATGGTGATTGGAGTAACCCATCAGTCATATTCGTTTGACAAGAAGAGGAAAATGCAATTCAAAGGAAAATCTAAAGAGCACACTAAGAAGAAGATGAGTTTTCCCTTATGCTCAATGTGTGGAAGGAAACATGGAGGGAGTTTTCTTAAAGGGAAACGTAAATGTTTCAAATGTGGAAAAGAAATTCATTGGGCATTTGAATGCCGCAATGATGGGAAGAAGATGTCTAGTGATGAAAACAAAGAAAAGGCTACACATAGTGCACCTCCTACATTTCAATGTTACAAGTGCAAGGAGATGGGGAATTATGCCAATCAATGCCCTAATCCAAGGGTTGTTGAAGATGATCGACATCAACAAACTCTTAAGGCCAAAGATAAAAGAAAGCCACGTGAAATTTCTATCAGTGATGTGGAGTACGATAGAAATGTGGTGAATGGTACACTTACCATCCACTATAAAGTAGAAAATGTTTTATTTGATTCTTGATCCACCCACTCTTTTATTTAGGAAGAATTTTCTAAGGGTATCTCCATATTACCTCAATAATTATATATTGAGTTAGCTGTAACAAATCCTAATGCCACAACAGTCACATCAAAAGTTTGTAATTATTCTCCGATTGAAGTTTGTGGGAATGTACATCCTTCAAATATTGTGATCCTTCCTATAGTGGAATTTTATGTGATTCATGGCATGGATTGGCTTTCTTTATATGGATATCATATCAATTTACAAATAAGGGAAGTCACATTTCATATTCTAGATCAATCTATGATCATCTATCGATGCAAGGATGAACATAACCTTCCAGTGAAAATTTCTTCCATTTATGGGTCTTGATTCCACTAAATGATGGTTATTTTTCTCAAATGGTTGGAGAGAAACTCACAATTATGAATATTCCCATTGTTCGGGAGTTTGATGATGTCTATCCGGAGGAATTTCCGGGTCTTCCACCAAATCGTGAAGTTGAGTTTTCAATAGAACTTGTACCGGGTGCTTTTCCTATTTCAAGACACCTTATAGAATTACCCCAATTGAGTTGAAGGAATTGAAGAAGCAACTCCAAAAGAATCATGATAAGGGATTCATATGCCCTAGTTCATCACCTTGGGGAGAACCTGTTCTTTTTGTTAAGAAGAAAGATGGATCAATGAGACATTGCATTGATTATCGAGAACTTAACAAGATCACTATCAAGAACAAATATCCTCTCCCACACATTGCTGACTTATTTAACCAACTACGTGAAGCTCAATACTTTTTCAAGATTGATCTTCGTTCAGGGTATCATCAATTATGGGTCAAAAGGTAGGATATACCAAATAAGGATTTCTGTACAAGGTATGGACACTACAAATTTATAGTGATTCCATTTAGTCGTACCAATTCCCCGGCTATCTTCATGGATCTAATCAACAGATTTGTTAGGGACTATCTTGATCATTTCTGGTAGTCTTTATAGACGATATCCTTTTCTATTCAAAGAGCAAGGAAGAACATGAAGATCACTTGAGAAATGTATTGAAGACCCTGATAAAGGAGAAGCTTTATGCCAATTTTACCAAATGTGAATTTTAGCTTAAAAAAGTTTCAGTTTTGGGTCACATAATCTCAAAATAGAGGATATCTGTGGATCCAGCAAAAGCAGAGGTTATCGAAAGATGGTCGAGACCAACAACATTAACCGAGATCCAAAGTTTTCTTGGTTTGGCTGGATATTATCGAAGTTTAATGAATGATTATTCACGATTATCTAATCCACTCACCATGTTGAATCGAAAAGGAGTTATGTTTGTTTGGATGGAAGAATGTGAAGAGAATTTCAAGGAGTTGAAAACAAGGTTATCCAGTGCACCTGTACTCACACATCCATGTAGTGGAGAAAGGTTTGTGATCTAAAGTGATGCATCCAAGAAGGGGATGGGGTGTGTTTATATGCAAAATGATATGGTGATAGATTATTCCTCACGATAGTTGAAAATCCATGAGAAAAATTACCCAACTCATTATTTGGAGTTAGCTGCGGTAATATTTTCATTAATGATTTGCATGCATTATCTTTATGGTGAAAGGTGTGATATTTATACTGCTCATAAAATTATAAAGTATATTTTCACACAAAAGGATCTGAATATGCGCCAATGAATATTGTTGGAGCTGATTAAATATTATGACTGCACAATTCATTACCACCCCGAGAAAGCAAATAAGGTGGAAGATGCATTAAGTCGACAAGACCATGATAGCTTATCCATGATGAGGATCACAAAAATTCCAATATTTATGGATTAACAAAGGATAGATCTTGGAATTATAATGGAAGGGGATAAATCTTATCTTTCTCAAATGAATGATCAACCATCTATACATGTGAAGATTAAAGAGTCACAAAAAGAAGATGTGGAGTTACAAAAGATGGTGAGAAATGTTCCTGAATTCAACCTTGATTGTGATGGGATAATAAGGTTTAGGAATCAGGTTTGTGTTCCTCCCATCGCAAAATTAAAGAAGGAGATAATAGATGAGGCTCATAGTTCTTCATTATCTATTCATTCTGGATGAATGAAGATGTATAGAGACCTGAAAGAGTACTTCTGGTGGGATGACATGAAAAGGGATGTTGCTGAATATGTCTCTCGATGCTTGTTTTCTCATAAAGATAACGCTAAGAGACAGAAGTATGAGGGGATGTTACAACCATTACCCATACCAGAATGGAAATGGGAAAATACCACTATGGACTTTGTCACTAGACTTCCTAAAACATCCAAAGGCAATAATGCTATCGGGGTCATAGTTAATCGTCTTACAAAGTCTGCACACTTCATTGCTATTTGAGAGGATTTCTCTCTGGATTAGCTTCCCAGGATATATGTAATGGAAGTGGTAAGATTGCGTGGAGTACCACTTTCAATTATATCTGATCAGGATTCGAGGTTTACCTCAATGTTTTGGCGAAGTCTTCAGCATACTCTGGATACAGAGGTGAGTTTTAGCACTGCTTATCATCCTCAAACAGACGGTCATCTGAGAGAACAATTCAAACTCTAGAAAATATGTTAAGAGCTTGCTCTATGGATTTCAATGGTGGTTGGGATCAACATCTACCTTTGGTGGAATTTTCTTATAATAATAGTTTTCACTACAGTATTCATATTTCTCTTAATGAAGCTCTATATGAAATGAAATGCAGGACTCCATCTTGCTGGGATGAAGTTGGGGAATGAAAGCTATTAGGACCTGATCTTGTCGATGAAATGGCAAAAATGGTCAGATCTATTCAACAACACATAAGAGCAGCTCAGAGTTGACAAAAAAGTTATTCCGAAAACCGAAGAAAATAACTAGAGTTTGAAGTGTGTGATAATGTGTTCTTACGAATATCTCCTTGGAAGAGAGTAATGAGATTTGGAAAGAAGGCAAAGCTGAGCCCTAGGTATATCGGTTCTTTCGAAATACTGGATCGTGTTAGGAAGGTAGCTTACCAATTGGTGCTTCCACCGAATCTCTCTCAAGTTCACAATGTGTTCCATGTATCTCTCCTGAGAAAGTACATACCTGATCCTTCACATGTACTCAGCTCAGAAGTTGTACCGCTGGAGAAAGATCTTTCTTATGAAGAATAGCCGATAGATATTCTCGATCGTAGTGAAAAAGCCCTATGAAACAAGACCACTCGCTTGGTGAAAGATTAATTTAGGAACCACCAATTAGAAGAACCTACTTGGGAGCATGAGGATATGATAAGGCAGAGGTATCCTCACCTGTTAGTTGCAAAGTGACGAATTTTGAGGGAGAAATTAATTTTAAGGGGGGTAGAATGTAACACCCGATATTTCTATGAGAAATATATTTTTTTAATGTTATATACATCATCAAAGTAATCTTTCACTACACACGAAACCAGCTTTACTTTCTTTACACACAATCACTGCCTTCCTCGATAGCTTGCATTGTACGTAATACCGATTTTCACTAAACAACGATATGCTATTAAAATATTATTATAACTAGCTGTTATGAATAGTAATACCAAATTTTTGAAATTTTATAAATTTTATATTTCAAAATGGAGTTCATTTTTGGATTCGTAATATTAAAATTATCTTATGGTGAAATTTTGGTATTTTTTTGAAAACTTTCAATTTTTGATGAATAGTGAAAACACTGGGTTACTATTTGAAAATGGACTTTTTATTTAAATAATTATTTATTTTATTTTATTTTATTTCATTTTAGGTCAAAATTGATACATAATACCAATATAAGTTCAAATTAATTCATTGGAGTCATTTTATAACAATTTTATATATATAAAAATTTTATTGAACTTTTCACCGTCTTTTACCCACCTCCAAGGAGAATTTGCAAATTTACATAAAACATTATTTTACTGCTTCAGTGAATGGAATTTCAAAAATTCAAGAGACACGGTTGATTTAGTAAGTAATATGTGGTTCAATGAGATGAAAATTATTTTTGGTGAATAGTAACTTTTTACTTTATTTACCACAGTTAAAAGAAAATAGGGTAATTAAGGGTAAAAATGATATTATTATTACCCTAACACATGTACTAATTCTATTGGATAAGTGTAATTCGACCAAAATCAACCTTAGTAATAAAATATGACCATTTAGGACCACTTGTATAAGATTACGACATTTTTTTTAAAAATAGTTAAAATAGTTAAAATCAAAGTTTAATAACTAAAACATTTTTAATATAGGGTTATACATAAGATAATTTCGACTATAAATATTCATTAGAAATATAAGAAGATTTCCTACATAATGGTATTTTATTTATAATTTTTAGACATTAAATAATTTAATTTATTTATGACCCAATGACGATGCAGTAATTATCTTATAAATGAAATATTGGAATAATTGATCTTATAAATACCCAAATAAATGTAATTTAAGACTTTTTATGAATTCCACTAATTTTCGTGGTTAATTTGACATGTTAATATTTATTTAATTAACCTTTTTGGAACTAACCATTCTGTTATGATTTTAAAAAATAATCAATTACCAAATAGTGTCAAAATTGACATAAAATATGTTTTAAAACAAATATTATATTATTAGTTGTTATTTTATTCCTGAAAATCTAGGTTTCGAACAAATGACATAGATAAGTTAATATATATTAATAATAAACAACGTGGTGTTCTTTTGGCTTGTTATAGTAAGTTTCTTATCCTTATTGTGTAAGAAAACAAGAAGACATGGTAAAAGTTAAAATATTTAACTTAATGTTAAATCTAAATGATAAGGTTAAAATAATTTCCAAAACTTGTCCAAATTATCTTGTATGATATTATTTCGACCCATACCCACCTTATATTCGAAATAAATCATTATAGAGATATTAAAAACCAAATATGACTTTATAATAAAATAATATTTTTTGTTTTTCCAATGGTGCCCCTCTCCTCCCTTATAAAAGAGCACCTCCTCCCTCTCTTCCTCACACCACTTTGATCCATCAAGCTCAGAAAAACCCTAAAAAATTCTCTTCTCCAGTTCCTTATAAACATCCTAGAGGTCATGTTCTTCTACAAAGACCAATTTTAGTGCCCTAAGAGCAGGTCTCAAAGAGGCGCTTCAAAGAAGAGGTAATGTCTGTTACCGATTCTTTCAACTTTATTTATTCTTCCAATTATCTTATTTAGTTGTTTCATTAAGAAGTAATAACATTAGCATCACTCATATACTGATTTGTTATTATAAGTATGAAACAACCATAATTCACCTTCTATCCATCCTACGGAAACGAAATCACCACGTGTGCGTACGTACAGAATACCGTCTCCACGTCGTGGTGTAATCTATTTTCCACCAACACCTTACACGGATGGTTATAATGGTGTAAAGAATAACTATATATGATTATTTTAAAGTGATATTGATTCTTAAATAGTATAAATACACTCCAATACAATTCCACTATCTTGGGAACGATATCATCGCTCGTGCGTACGTACGGAATACCATCTCCTTGATGTGATGCGACACGTTCTACATGATATTCATTTCATAATGATTATATAAACAAATTGAATGAATTAATATGATATATATTACACTTATAATATTATGTAAATGATGTATCTATATCCTATAAAGAGGAATAAGAATTTATTCGACAAAACACACATAATAACATAAAGCAATAAACACCAGAATAACATGTAGCAATGAAATAATACTAATAAAAAAGCTAATAATATAACCATATATGATATCATAACAATGAATATGATTATTTAATAAGTCAATGACATTATTTAAAGAATTATACAGGAGGTTCAGACACTTACGAAGCAAATCGGACCTAAGGTAAGGGAAACTCTCGCAATCTCAATTTTTATCTGAGATTGTTTATACTTTAGAATGTTCTGGGGAATATTTATCATCCACATCCATGTTTCCTCAATATGTAATATTTATATCCTTATACAATTGTTTAAGTGCAATTTTAACCTTCAGTGAGTTTTTAGTAAATGATATGAAATGACTCTACTGTCGTTTTTCGTACGAGGTACTTTTTGACTTTTCCAACATAAGTATGAGAAGAATGTTTTTTTAACTTATATGACATGAATGGATTTTTAGAACATTATTTACATGAATATTACTTTACATGTTTTCATGTTTATTTTTAATCAACTTCTTTTAGTTTAAAATTCTATGACATGTTAAGAAAGAAACACTGTTTTTTTAGTATAAAGGATATTTTCCTCAAGAATGGAGTTCAAGTGTTTTATCAAAATTATTTTCCATCTAAGATAATATAGGGTTTTGTTTCTATACCTATTTTTAAATTATTTTGATTAGGTTATGATGTAATTATTTTTATGATATACTTTTATCTTATATGGATTATGTTATGATGGCATGATGTTTAAGAATCCCATTTTTATTACATGGGTTATGCTATGATGTATGATTTATGATTCTGTGGCACACATAAGAATTATATCATTATGATATGGGTGGGACCTATATCTCACACCAATTCATTGGGTAAAGATTTTATATCTCATGAGATAGACATGGCTGGAACAGAATGTTAAACTAGTTCAGTGATACAGGACTGACACGAGGAGTGAACTCGGTTCTGAAATGGACTTTGTCCGTTAAGATAGTCTTGGCAATGAGTCTTGACTACTAAGAAATGATTCTCTATGATTATGTGTGTATGACACAAAGTTTCATGTTTTATGTTATGATTATTGGGATGACATTTCACTACTATGATTTATCCCATGTTATGAAATTATGATTTCTTTTGCAGGTTATGATTTCCAAAATGTTATGTTCTTATGAATATGATGTGATTGATATTTCATTTGTTGGCCCTTACTAAGCATTTGAGATCACCCTTTTGTGTGTACTCTCTCCCCAGGTCTGGAAGAAGGTTGTTAAGTAGGATATGCCAAAAATGACTCTTGATATGATGAAATAAATGGGAGACAATGTAGATGCTTTATGAATCAGTTGTTTATGTTTCCCAGTTTCTAAAGACACAATACATATACGGTCCTACCTTGGTTTTGTTATATTTTGTAATAAGTGTGCTTAAATTTTGAATTAATAACAATGTATGTAAATTATAGGTCGTTAGAGTTTTCCTCCCTTCCGTTGAGGCTTCGTTGCTTTTGAACGCAATTGGTAGGTGTTCCGGGGCTTATTTTATTTGGTTTTTCTTAATATACATGGGTGAATCTATAAATGTGTTATTTGTTTTTATTTTGTTGTGCGTTAGATGTTTTGAAGTTGTTTGGGTGCTCATTAATTGAGAGTGGACTCCTAGTGAAGGAAATTGTTGTGTTTTATGTTTTCCGAGATGTAATATTTCAAATAAGTGGGTTTTAAGAGTGTTTGGAAGGTGTGAAATGCTCTTTACAAATGTTTTGGCGTGCGTGTGTGATGAACTTGTATTTTTTAATTAGAAATGGTGTGTCTTTCATTTTGGTTTTGTCTTGGTTATCTTATAGTAGTGTTTAATCAATTTTTTTTTGGGTGGGAATAATATTTTTAAGGTGGTGAACATGTTTAAGTGTTGGGAACATAATTTTAAATGGAAAGCGGCGATGTTTTGTGTGTTCCAACAGGTGTGTTATTTTATAAAATGTTTTATGGGTTAGTTGTTAGGTGTGAGTCATGTTTTGGTGTGAAGCCTTTTTGGCTTTTCTTGAAATGATCTAATAATCAATATAATTATTTATTCTATTTTTTAGATGGTGAAAAAGTGGTATTTTAAAAGTGTTGAATATTCGTTTGTTTTTAAAGTAGTGTGTTTATCTAAAATAATACATGTTCTTGGTGTAAACCGGTTTTGCATCACTTAATGGTGTTTTAAGTCATCAAAATGGATTTTTTACATGTTGGTATTCTTATTTAGTTGTGTAATTTGTTATTTTAACCGTGCGAGTGGTTGACTTTTTGATTTGGTGTGTTGAGAGTCCACGTTTGTTTATAAGGAGGGGTTTTGAATAGGTTTTGGGTGTCTAAACCCATGGGCTTCTCTTTGAAAATTGTTTTATTAATTTTAATGTGGTTTATTAAACAGTAGCAACAATGCGAGTTATGTTTTGAAAGTAGGTCAAGGTGGTTCCTTTGTGCTGTTTGTTCATTTAGATTGTTTTGAATCAGTGTTCTTGTGTTTTGTTTATCTTTGCAGTTGCATCGTGTTGGGGGGGTAACCCCGCGTTACCGAGATCATCGGTTTGGGTGTTCTTGTGCGCCTATGCGAGGCGTGTCACGCTGTTGCATTGCCGCGTTCGAGCTTCGAGTCGAGTTCGGTTCCCATTGAACTAATTTTAAAATTTGAGTTACATTATATCATGTTGTTTGTTCCATATATAAATACATATGTGCTAAATATTATTATGCAACTAAAGATTAATTCATTTATTATGCAATGTTATAACTCAATTCTTATAGAGTGAAAATGGTGTCATTTTGTTATAATTGCGCATGATAATTTTTTAAATATATATTTTATTAATTTTAATGAATGAGAAGTAATATTAGATAATAAAATTCAAAATGATAATTTGGTGTAAAAAGAGCCGTTTATTTTATACACGACACTTGAAATATTTTCTTGGCAAGCGGAAACCCAGTAGCGAATGAATGCCCATTTGGATTTTAAACATAATTCACGGAATTTCAATTATAGTATTGTTTTTAATGATAAATGATTTCTTCTGAAGCTTGAACAAGCATTTTGGTTCTTTTTATAGTGGTGATTGTGAAATATATTTAATTTTCATTTGGCCCATTATAAAAAACTATGAAAATGTTTTGATAAAAACCTTCCTAGGACACCTATCCTGCCATGGATGCAACTGACTGTTTGTGAGGCCATGCTTAGAGGATCATGGGTACTTGAGTAGTTTAAAGGCAAGGGGTTTTCCCATGAAGTGACTCGGGGTGATTCCTGTTGTGCATTATATATATATAACTGATTTGATGCTCGATTGGCATCGGTTGGCTCACCCCCTTTCCAAACACATGAGACATGGGAATCTGGAATATTGAGAGAATATTCAAAGAATTATTGATGCACTGGTAGGTTATGGTACTGACCAGTAGACTATAATAGGTGGATATATTGGGTTTATTACTATGTGATTTTCCCTCGACCTTCCTGAGAAAGGATGGTTGAGCATATTGGGTGTTTAGATTTTATCATGTGTGACATGTCAATGAGGATAATTTCCCATGTATTGATGTCATCTGGTTTATTCTTGATCTCCGAGGTTCACCCATGTCTACTGGATTTTAGTTACATGTAATGATGTTTTGGTACTTTTATGTATTTTTCCATTTCCCTTGTTGTGTACATACTTTGTGGATATTTTTCCTTAGAATGTGATAAATTGGTTTTGACATTGTAATAATAATGGTTTTCTAATGAAAGTATTTAATCCTCTTTATACAAATTTGAAAATATAAACATCACTTTTCCATTGAAAATTATAATGTATCACTAAAAGAACAACTTGGATTTTTGAGAAATGAATAGGGGCAATGACTCATAATTTGTTTTTTGGTTAACATGTAGAAAACCTTAATTTTATAAAATGTATTTCAAATTTGAAATGTTGTTTCTTTAATTTTGAAGGTAGTGAATTGGGAATAGATATAGAGCTAGACTACCGAGTTTTAATACTTATGCCTATAGTTCTTTTCTATTTTTAGTGTTTGAGCAGGCAACAACTTGAGTTCACTCGCCTTGGGCAACGCTTGGTCGTTGAGTCAGAGAGTAACCCGCGAGGTCGCACGGAGTTAGTCCGAACATCGTGTTTGGTTACTTTTATTTTTATTTTCATTATGTTTGGTTTTTTTGTTCAGTTTACTTATTCTGTGTTTCTATGTATTATTCTTCTTCTTTATTTATATATATTGGGAGAAATTGTTCCCATAGCCTTTGTTGATGCCCTGGCACTTGTCGCCAGCCCTGGAGGATCGAGAACACCTCTCAGGCCATGTCGCGGACCATCTCGGGTGACCGGTTCAGGGTCGACCCGGGTTGGTTCGCGACATCTAAAGTGAGTAACTTCAATTTTCTTTCATATACAATTTTCTGTTTCACAATATGAAATTTTTCTATATATGTTTCTAGTCATGGAACAAAGCAAGGTATTGTGTACCTTATAAATCTGTTGATATTCATGCTTTTCATGAGTGGTAAAGGTACTACCTTCTATGTCATGGATTTTATATCCTCCAGTAGTCATAACAAAATTATCAACCCCAGTATTGATAATGAAAGTCTTCATATGATCTCTCCAATATTCGTAATCATTTATATCAAAGATAGGTGGTCTAGTTGGATTGAGATTGTCTATGGAAGCAACATTGATTCCTTCAATATTAACAAAAAATCTTTTCACAAAAACATCTTAATATAATAAGCTTATAAACAAAAAAAATTTTACTAATCAAAAAAAATATAGAACAATGGTATCTCTAAGAAAAAATGAATCCAAACTATACGAGTCTGAAAAACTGATTTCGAGAAAGTTTGAATTCAGAAGATCAATTCCGAGAATTATCTTCTGAACATAATCGTGAGATTAATTCATGGGTCACCTCCTATGATACCAATTGTTTAGATGGTATGTGAGTATGATATACTCTATAATATGAAATGTTGGATCGAATATGTAAATATCAGATGTTCAAATACAGGAGGGGGTGAATTGTACATTTAAAAAATACCTAATGAAATTTTTCATCACCAATATTCACAACACCACTACGTTATAATTGTAAAAATACCTAAAATTCAAGGGAAATTTTTTTATTAATTTTATTTGGAATTTTACAAGAACGCAGTTTCTCACGGAACCTGATTCCGAGACCCGGTGTGCCTAAAATCATTTTCCAAAGTTTAGCTCGGGTACGTTTAGTGAATGAACGAGTAGGTTTTTCTAACATTTGAACCAGTGCTCGGAATCGAATTCTGAGGGCACCGATGGAATCGCAGCGCCGGTAATTGCTTAGAAACACCTTTTCCGAGGTTGTGTTTCCTCGAGTGTCATTTTTAAATTTTGGGGTTAAGTAAAGGAATAAAATAAAAATTGGACGCACAATTATTATTTTACTTTAAGTTGTCTATCCTAAGCTATGTGTTGGAAGTGGGACTCACAATATCATACCCACATGGTAGGATATTTGTGGGGAGGGGCCCACACGAGCCCCAATGATTCTTTCCTTCTTATGTAACGCACCCACAACCCCCCTTTTTTAATGAAGTCAACTCTTGTGTTTAATCTGGATATTAAATGCCTCATTAATTGGGTGGTTTTAAACTCCTCAATTAATTGATCGTTTCTTTTCTTTTTGAATTTCAAGCGTTGATTTGTGTGTAAATAAAACTAGACACCACTTATTTTATTTAGGGAGTCTTGTTCTATTGAGACGCTAGGGAGAATTCTCCAGGTTCTTGAAGTTCTTCCTCCTGGACGAAGAACACAAAGAACGCGAAGAACGTCGATCTCCAACGATGGTTACCAAGAACGCCGAATACTCAGAGATCGACGATGCGGTGCCAATGAATCCATTCTCCATGATGCGAAGATCCCCCTTCCGCGACGCCTACTTCCGCGATGCTTCTTCCGTGACGCTTCTTCCACGACGCATTCTCCACGACGCGACGATCCCCCTCCCGCGATGCCTTCTTCCGCTACGTGCAATTCCGTGATGAACCCTCGCTCGACAACGCTTGAGGTAGGGGTTTTGAATCATTTAAATAATTTTGATTTATACCCTCGTCTTATGTTTAAATTTTGTCAGAATCATTTTTTTAAACCGCTAAAGTGGTGGGTGCGGACCAACGAACAAGTCTGAACCCACCGTCTCTTCGTTCTTGGTGTGCGGATTGGCGGGCGACGATGAAGCAGGCCGAATGGGCATTGTGAGGTCCTCGCAGTGAAGGACGGGTCCGGGGAGGGCCGTTGGCGAAGACAGCAGGAAAATCCGACCAACGGAGCCCGTCCGGCGGTTCGCGGAGCACTCCGCTAGCAGCGGCAGGCCACTGGTCCCGCGACCGCGCGAGACCGAGGGAGGCGGGACACAGCGCTCGGCCGCGTGCGGTGGCAAGGGGCGGCCCCACGTGGGGATGCATTTTCATTCAAGGGGGACGACACCCCTTTTTGCATGGCCTCTTGGCCAGTGCCAGCACACCGGGACGAGCCGCCCGGCCGGACCCGGACATGGGTCGGGACGACCCGGTTCGGGCCGACCCAGGGGGTACTGGGCCGGGTCGGACTGGGCCCGAACCCCCCCTAATACTGGACTATTACGGTCTTTTTCCCATTACATGGGTTGCAGACCTTCGATCTATGCACCGTCAGCGGAGATGTGATCCTTGGATCGAGACGGTCGTTTCAGTATACTACACTCAAAGTTTTAGAGTACTTTGGGTTCGGCCGGGTTGGTTCGTACACGAAACCAACCGGGCCCTCGGAGTGGAAACACGTATAACTTGAGCTTCGGACGTCCGATTGATGTGTCGTCGACTTTGTTGGATTCCTATTGATGAGACAAAACTTTTTGCATGCTTCTCATGAGTTTTGGATGTAGTTGGATAATGGCCAGGTTAGATTGAACCAGAAATCCAACCAGACCCCTCGAACGGAAAAGCTGATAGCTTTCAGACCGGACGTCCGTTTGACGAACCATCAGCGGCGTTGGTGATCACGTTGATAAATGGTCACAACGAGCATGCCCTATGAGAGTTCGGGATACAGTCGAGATACGGCTGGGTTGGTTTACACACGAAACCAACCGGGCCCCTAGGACAAAAAGGTTAGTAACTCACAGACCAGGCGTCCAATTGACGCGCCATCTGTTGCGTTGAGACCCCTAAGATGAGGTGGTCCTTTGAGAGACTTCTTCGTGGAAATTACTGATACATGGAGTATCGACCGGTAGCTCGTGGATCGGACCCTCCCGGTGATGAGCTAGTAGAGTGCAGAGACCTAGTAGCTGGTTGAGACTTGACGACTACTGATCTATCGACTCAGTGCATTTCGGATAGCCCAGTGGGGAGCGCTTGTTTGTAGCGGCATACCCACGGCAGAGGAGCACTTGATAGTTGAGGCAAATCCGCAGTACTCAACAGAAGGAGTACCTTTTGAGGCTATGAGGGGGACCGCTTGGTTGTAGCAGCAGACCCACGGCGGAGGAGCGCTTGGTAGTAGCGGTAGACCAGCGGTACTCAACAGAAGGAGTACCACTTGAGGCTATGAGGGGGAGCTTTTGCTTACAGCGGCAGACCCACGGCGGAGGAGCGCTTGGTAGTAGTGGCAGACCCACGGTACTCAACAGAAGGAGTACCTCTGGATGCTATGAGGAGGAACTCTTGGTTATAGTCGCAGACCCACGGAGGAGGAGCGCTTGGTTATAGCGGTAGACCCGCGGTACTAAACAGAAGGAGTACCTCTGGAGCCTATGAGGGGGAGCGCTTGGTTGTAGCGGAAAAACCCATGGAGGGAAGCGCTTGGTTGTAGCGGCAGGCCCACTGTACTCAACAGAGGAGGAGTTCTCCAGCAGCCGTGGTTTTGACATCATGATGAAGTATACCTGTGTGAGCTGAGTCTTGATTTTCAATCCCTATCTTTGATAAGTTTGACTTGATATCCTATGTGGATTACATTATGCTTTCCTATGTGGATTTGGTTGGATTTTCCTGTGTGGACTGGGTTGTACTTGGGCTCGGATGTTGGAGCCGAACGAGAATTGATGACATAGGTATATGTATGGGCATATACCTAAGTGGTGTCGAATGTTACTTCATGATTGTATCTTACCTTGTGGATTATCCTTTGTGGATTCTAAGAGACCTTAGGGGGTCACGAGGTCCCTACTGAGTAGCTTATACTCACCCCTTCCCGAGCTATGCCCGCACTACGTTGTGTTGGTTACAGATGACGGACAACATTGATCATCGTTGAGACATGAGGAGCAGGTCGGTACATGGAGGTGGACCACTGGGCGGAGCGTACATGGAGCGGACGGCTGGATCTGAGGAGCTGTGGAGGATATCTGTACCCGCCCTTCAGATGGGACTTCTAGTGGACGACTCGACGTTGCGGCTTTACTTTTCAGTTGGTGTACTCTCTTTTTTAGTTGTACTTTACTTTCAGTTTGGGTTTGTATTCTGGCCCACATACTTTTCCGCACTTACTGTTGTACCCAGTTTTTACATAGTGTTTGCTTCTACTTTCTTGCTTTGTTGTGTTTGATAACATTACAAAGGCAATACCTTAACTTTTACCGTGAATTACTCCTTGGTGCTAGTCGCCAGCCCCTGGCCTATGGAAGGCGGGCCTGGGGTAGTCATGGAACGGGCCCTGAGGAAGGGTCGTGACACTAATAACTTGCATGATTCTGGAAAAGTGATTCTAGAATTGAAACATAACCATAGTTTACAAAAACTATGATTTTGCCGTAAAATGTACAGAATCCTATATAATCAGAGTACTAGTATAAGGAAGTATAAAAATATTATACTTTCCTCAACAACTAAAAGTACCGTTGAAAAAATAAAAAACTACAAGTAACAAGTAGTAACTCTGTTAACCCAAAGAGAAGGGTATCTAACAACCTTGGATAAAGGTCCCTTGATATATACCTTCGAGAAAGTCTGTCTTACCCACACCAGGGTAAGCCCTCGATACAAAGATTAGAGTTTGTATTGCTATCCATGTAAGCCCTCTACATCAAGGTAGTCGACACCTCTATCTTCCTATCCCCAGAAGACCTTGATTGTACACAGTAACAATCGGAGTCGCACAAAGAAAATATGCATGAAGAAAAGGTTGAAAAATTCATTCAAACTTTGTGCACGAATCCTAAGTGTTTATAATAACCTCTCTCTAGAAATCACTTCTGAATGTTATGAGCTTCAAAAATTCCAAATGTTATGTCCTGAGATCTTTCAAATGAGCTCCTGTTGATACGAACATCTCCAATGGTTGGCTCCCTCCTCCAACATCAATATTTTCCTTGAATTTTGGAGGGACCTGTACAAGTTACACTCAAACAAAGGTTAGTTGATAACTGAAAGAACGACATCGTTTTATAACAGAACATGTGTGAGCATAATTAATATGATATTCGGAATGTGAGTAAATATGAAAGTTCAGAGTCAATCCAAAAATTGAATTCGGAGTCTATAATAAAAGCGTATTCGGATTCTGTTTTCTTAGAATTCAAAACCGGAATTTTATAGAATTCTAGAGTCCGAATTTCAAGGAAATTTGGAATCTGAACATAAAATGTTTGGGGTCAGAGTTCATGGGAATTGAGAGTTAGAACTCATAAGAGTTCGGAGTCAGTATTCAGAGAACTCGATGTTAGAACTCAGAGGAGTTTGTAACCAAAAGTCATAATCATAATTCGGAGTCAGAAATCAGAGTAGTTCATAACCAGAATTCATAAGGAGAATTTGGAGTCAGAACTCAGAGAAGTTCATATCCAGAATTTGTATTCAGAAATCGTATTCAGAATTCAGAGTCAGAACTCTGAAGAGTTTGTATCAAGAATTCGTATTCAGAATACAGATTTAGAAATCTGAGAAGTTTGTATCTAGAATTCGTATTCAGAATTCAGAGTCAGAACTCTAAAGAGTTCATATCCAGAATATGTATTCAGAATTTGGAGTCAGAACTCAGAAGAGTTCGTAACCAAAATTCTGAGAATTCGTATCCTAAAACAGAACGCTTCATATCTAGGTAATTATCGGATTCCAAGGTTTTGGTTTCAATCCTATTTTTATACTTAGGAAAAATATGATATGAGTAATGAGAACATGGTAAGGATAAATTTCCTTGGGGAAGGAAATTTTTCCTTATAGAAGAAAAACACAGGGTAAAAGGAGTTTTTCCTTGAGATAAGGTGTTTTTGATTTTCAAAATAAGTAGGATTTGTAATGTAATAAGGAAACCTTAATGACTCAACAATCTCCCCCTTGAATGAAGGAATGGAAATTTCATATGGAAACTTTATTGAATCAACAGAATGAGGTCAGATGATCCCCTAAATGATGGGGGGTTTTTTCTCATAATACACTCCACTATATTAATTTTCCACTATAATAGATCTGGTTTCTCTCTTTCATAAAATCGAAAACTATTTATAACATGAGTCACTTGAGACATCACTATAAAAAAACTCTTATGATCTGATTTAAATAATAATAGAATGATGATTTTGAAGGATGTTTTCCCATGGTTTCCTACCAAGCACAGATGCCCTATTTCATCTGTTGAAAACCATTATAAACAGAAATATTTGAGATGATGAAGCACGGTAATCTTAAAATTTTATAACATTATAACCATAATGTAAAATCTATTAAGGTTAAATTATAAATATTACCCTAATTTTTAATGTAATCTGAACCTCCCCATGATACTATCTATATGGATTTACCTTAAAGATTACATAATCATCAGTTCAGTCACAAATTTAACATTATTTATAATTGGGGATAATTTTGGTTTTTTGCCTTTAGAGAATTAGAGAATAATTCATTCATAAAAACTCTAATATTATAAATAATAAACATAATCTCACTATAATTTTTATCACAAAACAAAAAAAGGTAATATGAAAAATGGTTTCTTTTAATGATTAATCATCTCAATATTTCAATTGATATCATTATTATCTCCAGACTCCATTAAATCCTTTGAATTAATTAAACCATGGGATGAGCATAAAATGATCAGTAAGGGATAAAAAAGGAAGAAAAATAGTTAGTCTTATGAAGAAATGTAAACCATGAATAATTTATCCTAATGTAATAATTTTCACCTTTGTGTTGTATTAAATACTTGTCATAAAAAACTTATTTTTTACCCTTTCGAAATAACATGATTACCATTTGAACCATATAATGCATATACAAAAACTAAAAAGAATATAGAAAAACTTTATACTTGAGTGGAATAAATATTTGGTTGACTTCTATACCTGTCACTCTTACAAAATGGAATAAGCATTCAGTCACCTTTCATAAAAAATGCATTAAAGCATACAAGATAACCTCTAGTCCTTGGTTTATCACGATACCACCCATATTTTCATAATGACATAATGTCACATCAAATTCCCTATTAACATTATATAATCATAACCCATAAATGATTTCAATTTTCAATATTTCACTCATAAAATTTCATTTGAAATCACAATATATAATTTGATGTTATTTAAATAATCTGTCCATTTCATAAAACAATTTTTAATGCCAATATAAACAAACAAAAATGAATAAGATATGTGATTTTCAATCATAAGTATAATTTGTTATAGAGGAATTTAAATATCAAAATAATGGTCACTATGGTAGATAAGTTGTTGTCACTATGTTTTATAAAAACATTTTTTTATTTTGTAAAGATTATAAATCACTCCATATATAATGATTACATTTTTAAAACCATTTATTACAATTTAATTTTAAGGGTTGTTTTTATAAACCTATTAAAATAATGTGGTGTGTAAAATAAAAATTTTCCTTAAAGAAATGAGATTGACACAAAGACACTTACCTCGAGTCTGTTACATCACATATATTCACTATCTTCTTGAATAATAAACAGAGTTCAATTATTTACATGATTGGGATCCTTTTTAATGTTTATGATTTTTTATATGACTTATTATTATGTTATTACAAGTATATAATTATTTATTTTCACATTGGTAATTATGATGATATTCGTTATATGAGTCCCAAATTTCATAGGTATGATGTCTATAGTCAAAATTAGTCATTAGTTAATCATATAAAGAATAATATTCATGAAAAAATAATCACTTTAGTATATACATTATACTTTTATATAAAAAAAATTGGATTGATATGAGAAAATTACAATGTCATAAACATGGAGACGCTGGATCATATCTACACATGAGTAAAGTTTTCCATTTTTCATTGATTATTATGAAAAGATGGTATGTATTATTTTATATTCCGAGAATTATCATAACATACATAATATCACATTAATAATTAAAATATTCTTATATATATATGTATGTATATATATATTATCCATGTGAATGGTGATTAAAAAACGAATAACATCTCTTTGTGGAGGTGATAGTTCAGATGTATCCACAAACAACATAATCATTTTTATTTTCATTTAATATAGGAACAAAAATGATATATAATTATCTTATAATGATATATAAGTCATTAGTATCCCAAAAACAATAATTCCATCTTTATATCTAGTTGTAATAGAAGCTTTTATATAATAAATTATATCGCTTTGTGGAGGCCATAGTTCACACATAAAAAAATGATTAATTATTCTTCCCATTTGATGGATGTGGAGACAAATTTAAGTGGAGATAAAAAAAATAATAACATCATGGAATATTGATGATAATATATTTATTATTTAATTAGGAATAAAGATTGTTTTAATGAAGATAATGAATAAATAAAATATAAAGGCATAAATAAAAATGATACATCTTTTTCAGATAATAAATTTTGAATAATACAATAACACCACTAAGGAGGGTGTTGAATATAAAATAAGGCCTCTAGAATGCGAGGAGGGATTATAGAATTAAATTTTGGTAGACAGTTGATGAACTAAAATTGTTTTTAATTCTGAAGAAATGAAAAGAATGGGATCCCTTTTATTGGAAAGAGAGGGGCACTGTTGGATTGATTGAAAATATTAAATTAATATAAATTAAATTCTATATAAATGAGTCCAAGGTGATATAATTCTCATATAAGAAGAATATGTGTAAAAATCATGTAATCCAATAACATTTGAGTTATTATTATTATTTTTTAATTATTATATTTTAGTTTTAACCATTATTAACTCGTACAATTTTATCGAATAATTTACACTTTGAGGGTTTATATGATTATAATAACATGACAAACGACCAATAAAAGAGTAATTTAGAAAATTAAATGACTTATCCAAACTATTTTTCAAATATAGAATTTTTATAAAATTTATAACATTTAATAAAATATTTTATATTTTAAAAAACCATTACTGTCAATTTTGAGATTATTTATTTATTTACATTTTAAATATATAATAACATGAATATATAGTAGAACCAAAACATTTTTCACATGAATAACGTGTAATAGTTATTTAAAATATTTTTGGATGATATAAATTATATCAAATTGTATTTTTTATAATATTTTAATATAATTTATTCGATTATCCAATTAATGAAGTAATTATTACATTATCATTGTCTCACCATTTAATTTAATTACTTATTTCCTAAAAATTATAAATTATTTATCATGATTTAAGTAATAATATTTTATTTCTAAATACTATTTATATCCCTATATATATTCATTGTATTTCCTTATATTTAAAATACCTTGCATGTTAAAAACAAAAGTGTAATAAAAATGACATTTAATTGATTATAATAACATAAATGAATTAATGTCATACAAGTAACACCAAGTGGCCCTAAAATCATCCCAATGATGTTTTTGTTTGGAAAAATCTCATCCAATTTAGTTATAAAATTTTTCTGGGTAATTTATTAATTTTAAAATATATGTTTTACCTTTATTTACCCGATTATCCCTTAATTAAGCTAATAATTTTTTTACTAATTTTGCTAATCATAATGCATGAAAATTAAAGGTACCTATTTAAATATTTTTTAGCTTAAAACTTTAAATATGGAATCAATTTTTTAAATTTTAAAACCCATAGTAGATATAAATTAATTAAAAATTAATCACATTGACAGAATAAGAAAACATGTTTTAAAGTATGAAACATTAAAATGTTCAAAATATTTTTATATCAATTTTCAATATAAAAATGATTTCAATGACCTACATTAGATTAAATGAAAAATCGTAAATATATTTATATTTTTATTAATATTAAATGGATATTCTCAAAATATAAATAATATATATGAAAAAGTTGTTTTGACTTTAAATGTTTCATTTTTTAGTATTCATTAAAATATGAAAATTATCAAAAAAAATAGAAAAATTAAGATATGTAAATTTTTGATGTCCCTATACAAATGAAAGAAGTTTATATTGTGAATTATAAAATATTAAATAATTAAAAAAATTATTTATCCTTGGTTCTCTATCTAAAGTAAGAAATATAGTTTTTTAGACAAATAATGTTTTTAACCATTAGAATTTATTTATCATATCTATTATTAATCATATTGTATCATTTAATTACCATATATTCAAACATGTGAAACATATTATTAAATTAATACTTAGTTTTCTACAACTATTACCAATTATATATAATTTATCTTCATTAAATCATGAGACCAATTTATATAGATTACTACAATTGATTACATATTTTATTTCCCATTCGATCCAATAAAAATATTGAATATGTCATTAGGAAATTATAGAAATAAAAACATTTTAGAATAAAACTACTAGAGGTAGATCAATATATGATATATTAATTCTAAATAGTCATTCATTACTTTGGTATAATTGCAGCTTCAGATTTAAATATCATGGAAACAATCCTTCTTAAAATATATTATCAAATCATGAAAATCCACAATTGACTTGAAAAATGATCAATTATAATTTTATGTGCCATCTGTTTCTCACCTAGATGTCACCTTGGTCTACGGTCCTGATAATAAATTATTGAAAAATAACTCCATAAATTATTATAGATCATTTCAATGAATTTACACTCTATTGAGTGTTATTCTGTGACAACTTTGGTAATGGTATCACAGTTTTATATATTTAGCAAAAGAAACCGATTGATTTTTTATTACTGGTCTCATTACTACACAATTTTTTATATAATTTATTATCCTATTTTATTTCTCTATACTGTATATCATAATACATATTATTATTATTAATGACCATGTGGTTTCATAACTATCACTACATCATCTATAGTTCCTCTATTGTCCACTCATAGTGAAATGAACATTGTTATGGTGTGATTCACTTTGTGTAAGATTAATTTAGAGGAGGAATCTGTGGTTAATCTCATTATTATAGAAAAATTAACAATATTTCACATAGAAATGACAATGTTAACCATATTGAGTCATAAAAATACAATTATTATTTAATATTAACATAATATTTCAATTTTATGTTCTCCACTATTCACATTTTAATTTCATTTTCATTGGAAAATCATCAAATAATTGTGAAAAAACATTATGGTGTAGACAATAAAATTATTGAATAAGTCATTTTTATAACAATAAAATATTATTTTTGTATTATTTGATCATTGAATTGCGATCACACATATAACAAGATAATCTTCATCATTGATAACTAATCATGTCCAATCCACCACTTATGCTTTTTTCTCATCTAATGTCTATTATTTCCTTCATTATCTATACTGATCATACAAATTTATCTGATGTTCTACTATATTACCTAATTTATAAAAAACATATTATTTCCTTCTATCATAATGTGTCAATATGTTATATTTCATTCTTTATACCAATTATTAGGAAAAATTCTCAAAATTACCTCATGTAAGTCATAACTACACACACACACACACATATATATATATATGACATATATTGTTGTGTCAAGTAGTGTTATCAAACATTACTGATCCTTGGAGAACTAAATATATTGGTTCATGCAACTACATATTCCGATTCGATATATTTTTTAGAATACTATCTAATTTAATAAAAATGTGATCATGGGACTGAGGAAAACATCACTGATAATAAATAAGGACCACAAGAATTTCCTTGTGTTATAAACTTCACCTCACTCATCATTTATCCTAGTTAAATTTAGTATATAATCATGGCATTTGATCTAAACAAAATTTTTTCTAAAATAGTTTTATGTACTTTTTCGTGAATATTATCAGTAAGTCAACCAATGAAACTAGAAGAATAGAACATATCCATTGATCTAAAAATATATGTTGAATCCTAGTCCCACAGAAAACCATTTTCCGATGATGGAATCAGCAGTACTCATTTTTCTGTACAAGATAATCTTTTAAAGAATATTAAAATAAAATTATGATGATATTTTTTTCTTGAACATCCCTCAAAATAAAACATGACATACACTATCAATCAATATAATTTATACCACATTTCTGAATTTTTTCTAATTCCTATGCGTTCCAATTCATCAAGACAAGATATAGTTATTAACTGTGGAAATAGAAATCCATCATCACATACAAAATGAGTCATGAATGAAAATCATCATCACAACATTATTTGAAATAAACAAGATTAATATCTTTACTATAATTAAAAATGGGGAGAAATAAATAAATAAAATCATTAAAACATCAAAAATATTAATAAAAAGTATATATACATATAAATTTAATTTTGTAACATATATATATATATATATATTTCACAATAAAATTATTAAAAAAAATTCATTCCGTTGTAATTAATTTTTGTGTAGGATAACAGAATATATGATTTATAATTATTATTGGTTGACATTAAAGTGGCCTAAAAAATACATTATACTATTGTCTCACAATATTCGTGAAGATATTTTGGTGGACTAATATTAGAATAAAAAAATTTATAATTAATTGGATGTAATAAATAATATTCATTCGTGTTTTCTTTGTAAATAATCATTAATAAATTATATTAAAATGATATAAATTTTTTCTATGAAAAATAATTAAATATATAATTTGTTATTACATCCATGTTATTTTGATGATATATAGCTTTAGATGAAAAAAAATTTTGTTTGTTTCATGATTTTGAATTTTATATAAATTTTTAACATATTAAAAATAGTTAATATAATTTTATTTTTTCTGTGTGGTATTATTTAACAATGAAGATATAGAATGTTAAATATGATATATTTAATGACTATTTAAATTTAAAATAAAATATCATAAGAATTACATTTCTATTTAATAGTATAAAGGATAGTATATTAATAGTGAATAATAGTAATTATTAATGTCAACATTGTTATTTAGATAATGATATCGAATTTTGGATAAAGTGGATATAGTTTTATAGTATTAATGAATGTTTGTATGTGGTATATTTGTTAAAATTGAATTAAAATTGATGATTTTTAAAAAAAAATTCATACTAATTATATTAAAATATTAATGAAACAGAATCATGAAATTAAATATAGATGAATTTTACTATAACCTGATTATGATTATTTAAAAGATTAATATGTCATTTTTTGGGATATAATAAAGTGTGATAAAATGATACATTATGATTAATATATTGAATCCCAACGGATTGACCCATTATTCTATGAGACTAATGGGGTAAATTATGTTTTCCTTCGACTAATTGTTTAAACATTCTATGGGGTTTTGAGATATTAGTATTAATATTAATGGTAATTTTGATATTAATATTATAATAAAATCATGATATAAATAAGAAAATAATATATATTGGATTATTATTTTGTATTAATGATCTAATGATATGAAAATTCATGGAGAGAGACACAGAAAAAATCTGGAATATTAAAAAGAATATTTTAAATTAGTATAATATATTTTTTTTAGTATATGATAATAAATTTACTCATCTATTCATCTATTTTATAGGTGTTTTAGTCTACAAATTGAATGATAACTATGAAAATGATGTAAATAAGTGCTATTATCATAACTTTCCCATCAACTTGAATATGTTAGAGATGACGATTTAACAGAATTCATCCTTCACAACATTCATACAATGTAGATTGGGGTGGGGGTTTATAAATTTATAAATTTATATTCACCCATTGTTTTAGATTATGAAATCATTATGACACATGATATTTAGACAGATTGTTATTCAATTTATTCTTTTTCCCTCATTCACTCTCACTACTTTTTGAAAGAGTTGGTTGATGATGCAATATATTTTTCTGTTTTCCCTTCATCATCTTTATGATTGAGGTTGAATTGATATTCAGCTCTATTTTTATACCATGAATTCCATGATTAATGAAAAATTGATATTAGCCGTAATTCTTTATTGTGATTTGAATAGTGATTTTTTTTCACCTCATAGTATAGTGCATCTACGATGAATATCTATTCATGGAATCATAATAATATATTGGAGATGATATTATTTACTCAGTATTAGATTTTTTATGTGAGTTTTATATAAATGAATTGTACATGAGTTCAAATATAATTTTATAGATGGGTATGGTGATTATAAATTTGGGCACAATATTGTTGACAATATCTACACTATGATGTTGAAGATTTGACATTGAAATTTTTTCTTGGAGTATCTCAAGAAATAAATTGTTTACTAGGTTCCATCATTATTCTAATACTTGTTCCAAACACATTAATTTTCATGGAATAATCATTTAAAATAAAAATTCAGAAATTCCCATAATTTTGAGTTATTGAAATCATTAGAAAAACAAAATCTAGAAAGAGAATATCATAATGGAAATGTATGTGGAAGATATATGTTGATAATTTTGTCCTTTATGACATGTTCAATAGTATATATAATGTATTTCTTGAATGTGGGAAATTATATAAATGTATATATATATATATATATTTAAATTATTAATTGGTATTGTTGAATGTGAGTGTGGATGATTAATATTCAACCATTTCATGCATTGTATCATGGAATGGTATGAAAAAAATCATAGACAGTAGAAGAAAACATTTAAATAATATAATGTAATATGAGTGGAATGAATCATAACATTGAGGTGAAAACAATTGAAATATGGTTTTTCAAAGTGGATATAAATGAACTACATCCATAGAAAAAAACATGACATAAAGAGACAGAAAGATGCAGATAAAACTAGGTGATGATCTACATACACCAATATAGTTCATATGTGGGGAAATGTATGATATATTACTTCCATCTCCAAGGATGAAAAAAATAAAATTTCAGGGGTATGATTTTTAATAGAAATCATACAAGGGGTTTTAATACATTATAAAAACTACTCCCCACACCTGTAACATAATATAACCACTGTTATCTTAGAAATTGTTTATTGAAGTGTTTTTATTCATTATCGAATTAAATAAAGCAATAAAATGATATTAAAAAATAGAAACAATACATTAATTTTTTAGGAGATTATGTTTTGAGTTAATAGTGAATGAAATTATTTTTAACTTAATATTTCATAGGAAATAAAAATAAGGAATTTTCGAAAAAAAATCATTAAATAAATTACACTGAATACAATATAGTGGAAAATAAATTTCATTGGACACAATATATTGATATAAATTTCATTGATATACAGTTCTCTACGGTATAAAAAATATTATGTAATGAATTCCATTACCTTTCAGACCGATAAAATTCATTCATTGGGATACATGTATGCAAATATACCATCTAATTAAAAATAGTTGATAAAAACTATACAATTAAAAGAAATATATAAAAATATAATATTCCAAATGTAATGTTAAATTTTTCATCCGTAACCATGGTAAATACTCTAATAATTTGTCCCCTCTATCATTTTATTGGGTCCTCATAGATCCTAGGTAGCCTCAATATTTTATTGGTGGTTTCTGTTATCTATCTTCTATGGTATTCTTTGATGTGAAAAATTAGAGAACCAAAAATAAATTGGAGGTTTCTATCACAATTTCATTCACAAGAATGAAAAAACATGAGTTTTATTAAGATAATGGGGTATGTATAATGATTAACAGTTGTATATAATTTTGGAATGATTTTATGATGACACTCGTTGTAACCCAAAATATGGAATGGGTTTTATTGTTCGAAAAATATGGTTCCATCATTATTTCAAACTAACACCAAAACTCATAAATTCATCACACAAGACCTCTTCTCAATATTCTATGGTCCTCTTTCATAATCATCTCATATAAAATGGGAAAGGGACTGACGATGAATTGATTTCTATATCCAGTCCAGGAAACAATAAAATGAAAAAATAATTTAGAAAATAAAATTAAATAATCATTGGACGAGAATAAATTTTTTCTTATGATACCACAAAAAATAAAATATTTTAAATTTGGGGAGAATGGGACTCTTTCATATTAAAGTACTATGATGAAATATCTTCAAGGGGTCAAAAATACCTTATTAATAATGGTTTAGAAAGACCATATTTGGAAGATTAAGAATCTTTGATTGAAATAAAAAAGATATTGATCATTTAAACAATTTTTAATATGTATAATGTTAGAAAAAATATTACATTGAGATTACTGAATCATATAAAATGATTCATATTTATTATTATAAGAAGGATCTAATAAGGAATAATATATTAAATCATGGTTAATGGTTTTTGAATTATGTTTAATGGCTGACGTATATACCTTTATGGTGTTCAGGGTTATTATATTATAGTATTTTATTTATGTTGTCATAAATTTAAAAAGGATCATAAGTTATTCTGTATATATAAACATTTTTAGGCTTCAATGGATTATATTGTAGGGTGATTAATGATATTTTCCTAAAGGATATTTATATTTTAAGAATATTATATTTTTACATGATAGATAACCTTCAGGGATGTGATTCTATGTAAACATTCTGGCTATAGTAGATACACATTTAGAAGAAAACATGTTTATAAAATTATTATTAAAAACTCATTATAATAGATTTTTAACATAAATTCTAAAACACATATTGTGTTAAAACAACATAAAATTCACTGAATGTAAATATATTATGATTTCAAAATGTTGAAGAAATAAATATAATAATATACGAATTCAAATTATTTTACATGTTTTAATTTCAAAAAAACATGAATTAGAAATGTTTAAACAAACCTAAATATTCTTCTTTCATGATGAGTAGATTATATAAGAAACTCCCTATAATATTTTTTTTTCATTTTCACGTATTTCTATGCATGGTAAATAAATTGAAACTCAAGTTACAAAGAATCCGATATATTCACTATTATTATGTTTTTACAAAAATGATAATGATAACCATTGGATTATTACCTAAAAAGAATAATTTTGGAAACTAAAAATATTTAAATACATTTTCCCTAAATTTTTATATGTAAATAGTGTATATTGAATTTTAATCTGAAACATTATACTAGAACGATTATTTTAAAAATGTGAAATGGAATTTTAAATTTTAATTTATAGAAGATACTTTAATTTTTTGAGTTGATTTATTAATGATTGTGATATTGAATAATGGTTTGAAAATAATACATAAAATGAAAATAGAAATTGTAAATATATAAAAACATGTAAAAATAAAAATTTATAGACCTTCTATTTCAACACATTGATAATTGGTTGAGGTGAAAAATTATATATAATCAAAACATAGAGAGTAAATTCATAAATTAGAACAATATGATATAAATTTAAAAAAATTGATACACTTATTTAATGGGTAAAAAATTATGTTAAAATACAAACTAATTGGATGAGTGGAATTAATCTTTCCACCATGATGGAAAATGTAATCCCTACCCTAATACCACAAATTATATTGATGGAAATATAATTATGTAGGTTATACTCAATGTGGAGAAAGAAAAATAGTTTTTCAGAAAGAATTCCATGGAAACATTTATGTCGTAAAAATAACAATACATTTTAATATACATCAATATATGTTAGAATATTGAATTTATGGGAATTAATTACTTATTGTGAAGAGTAAAAATCCAAAAAGGAAAACTGTTGCATAAAGGGAAAACATCAATATCTGACAAACCACAATATATGAACTAAAATCCAATTGAGTAATAATTATGGTTGTATTCATCTATCCATATATCTATATACATATGAATTATTCTCCTCATCATTATTTGATTATGATATTAAATCTTATCCATCGGTAACAAAAATTTAAAACCATCACTATCACAAAAAAAGAATTTCATCTGTAGTATAAAAACATGCGAGACACTTACACATCTCAAAATAATTTTACTATTCATTGTTTATAGATATTAAAATTATAATTACAGGTAAACTTATCAATTATAATGAGAAAAGTAAGAAAAGATGAAATGAACCAATCTAGAAGATTCATGAAATAAACTATAAAATTTCCAGTATAGTTGTGATAACAAGGAGATACATCACAAAATAAATGAAAACATGATTAGGAAATATAATTTTAGTACCATTTAAAATAAAATCCTAGATTTATTTGTTGATTAAAATAATCTAAATTTTAAAAAATAGAATTTCAATAAAATTAAAAGATTTTAGAAATTATAGTTGTAAACTCAATTGTCACATAAAAGTATTTGAATTACATTATATTATTATAATGGAATCTGTAGTGGATAAATGTTTTCTTGTATAATTATACTAGGGTAATTAATGAAATATAATATTGAATGTGTGTGGGGACAGAAAACTGTATATTTAATCAATTAGTTTCAATGGAATTAGTATGTAAATTAAATAATTCTACATATGATTTTCCCATGTGATTCAAATATGGAGCTAACCAAGATTGTTAAAAGAGGTTACTATGCTCAATCTATTATTAGTAATGATATACATATATGGTATTTTATGGAAATTTAAAAAAGTTATAAAAATTAATAAAAGATAAATGGATGTTATAAATCTGAAATAATATAAAATGAGAGGGTGAAAGAATACAAGTGGTCTTTGACATGTGAGGAATTTACAGAGTTACAAAAAATATGAAAATTTTAGAGTATGCTCCTATTATTTATTGTCATTACGAGGCTTAAGTGAGACATAGAGAGAAAAATTAATCGGTTATAATTAATATTTATTGGAATGGTAATCTTAAAATATTTTTTATGAAACATTAAAAATAAGAAAGAGAAAATCATAAAAACATGTTATTAAATTATTAAATAAACTATAAAATTTACAAATGCAATAAAATGGTATCAAACCTATGGAATCGACTCTGAAAAATTGTGAAATGGATAACCATGATTGGTGATGGTTAATCACCAAGTATTTCCACATGTTTTCTTTGTGAACATATATATAAATGACTGAATATGGAGTGAAATCTTCAACGATACACCCAAAAATGAATTGAGATGAATATGTATTGTGAACAAACTATAATGTTTCTCAATGAAAATGGAAAATATTCTAGGGGTAGAAATTGATATGGGAGGAAAATAATGAGATGGGAGGTGAAGGTGGAGGCTAAGACACATAGAAAGTGCTAGATAAAAAAATATAAATGAGCCAGATGAATCACACCGTGTTAGATTAGAAGGTGGAGGAGGATATTGAGGATAAAGAGGAAAATTATTGAGAGGTGGAGGTGAACATAGAGATTGAGGTGAAGTTTATGGTGGATACTAAGACAGAGGCAGAGACTGAGGTAGTAGAGGAGGCAGAATCTATACCCAAGATAGATGGAGAGACAAAGTTTGTTTATGAGACCATGATATAAGAGGAAGAAAATGCAGTGACCAATTTGGTGGTTGAGGCTAAGAGGAAGATATAATTTCCTATAAGGATATGGTGAGAGACATATTTTTTGGATATATAATCAGGGAGGAGATTAAATAGAAATTGTGAGGAGGTAGAATTGTATCCAGTTGCGATGAGGGAACATCATTGAAATCAATGTCATAACGTCTTGCGGATAGAGTTTTTCAACATTTAATATTTAGACTATTTATTGAATGTTGAGAATATTGTTCATATATATATAAAATATATTATATTAAGGCCATGTCATAATTTAGCTAAATTTTATTATAAGAAATTTACACGATTTATTTATGAGAATTGGTGATGTGATGTTATAAGTATTTTTCTATATATATTTATTAATCATACATGTTGACAATAGATACCGATGGGATTAAATTTATAATTATTCAGAACATACTCAACCAATAATTACATATTTTTATAATGTATTAAAATTTCTGAATTTCCCATGACCATTAAGATTTATTATTTTAGAGTTTAGAAAAACCATTAAAACACTTTGGTAAAACTACCACACAATGTCTATATATAAAACAAAAATGGATATTTCTATTAACACTCCAATTTTATTCTTTAAAAAAATTATATATTAAACTATATTTCTATTTTATTCATAAATATAATTTATAATAATTCCTTATCCAATTTTGTAATTTTATATTACATTCATAGATATAGGATGATAATAAAAAAAGTTTAGTAATGTATATAATGGAATAATAAATTGTTAATGGAAAAAATGAAAACCCATTAACTGTTTAATTATTTCACAATATTCTTTGATTTTATTACATAAATCATTCCCACACTGAGTATAAAAGTATTTTTCAAATAAAAACTTACAAAACATACTATGAATGTAAAATTTATTGATTGAATTAAAAAAACAATTATTCATAATCTATTAAAAAACATGACAGAAATAGATGGATCTCAAAGAAATTCATAAGAGAAACATACATGGACAACTCTCTCCATGACTCCTTTGAATAAATGGATTGACATCCAAATAATTAGAGATATATATCAGGTTCAATAATATTATCTGCTGTATTGGGACCACGCATCATATGAGTTACATCATGATCACTATTAAATATCTATATTGATCAAGTACCAAAACATGGGAGATTTATTTTATCATTATATTTATTCATATAGATCCCTCAAAATTATTTTTTTAACCCTTAAGAAAATAAAATTAAATTTTCACATAAATATAAAATATAAATATGAATTCAGATTAAAAACAAATTAAAATGAAAAAATCACAAAATATTTGGTGAAATAATTTATTTTTTAAATCATCAGCGAATCAAGTAATTATGTATTAAATAGAATAAAAATTCATGGATATAGGAAATTTACTTAATTTAATAAATAAATAATTAATGATTCATATTATACCTTCAATAAAAGTGTCTCATTTTTTAAATGATAAGAATTCTTACTTTTAATCACTATACAAAAAGTAAAATGTTGTTGAAAATTACCTCTTCTATTCAAGGAATTGAAACTAATAACATTATTGAATCATTTTTATTAACATGGACATAAATTGAAAATGATATAAACATTAATATATTTGAAATAATTTTTTAAAGATATATTAATGATCATAAATACGACATATCTTCATATATTCTTTATCTTTTGAATAAAATTATTATACTACTAATTTAGATTTTTAGGGAATTTTTCATGTTTGATCCATTATCAATATCTATTTGTCATACATCACTATGATAACCCCCTTAATCCATATAAAAATAAATTAAGGGAGATTCAAAATGACCCCCACCCCCCTCATGATTGTTACTGCTGGTAGGCCCCAGATTTTTAGTTAGCATAGAAGGTAGAAAATATCAAAAAAATGGGAGGAATTTCCAACTATAATATCACTATACTTATAGATAATATTAATCAACCACATGAAACACCATGAAATAATAAAAAATAAACCAAATCCATCCATAAACGTATACATAAATATAAAATTTATAGATAACAGTTCCTAAATGAAAATACATTAAAGAAAATAAAAAGTAGAGATAAAAAATCCTTCCAAAATTGGTTGATCTCATTCACTCCAGCACGATCCATTTATTCCCCATTGAAACATGAAAATAAATTTATATATGAAGATAGAAGACATATGTATAATCAATAGGAAAACCAAATATTTTGATTCACCTCTGAATGAATATTGGTAATTCAATAATGATAAATAGTTATAACCAACCACATATATGATAGTAAAATATTTATCCCAACATAACAATGGTTCTATCACAAAAGAAACACAACATATGTATGAAAACATAATAAAAATCATATCAATAAAGGGTAATATATGTCACTTTCCAATTTATTTTTCACATGAACTCCCCAATATAATATTTCAATGTGCTCACACATGATACGTATAAAATATACCACCTCCACTTATCCCTAACACATTACATGAGTCTTGGGGACACCTTGGTCACCACCCCACACCACATTCACATCTCATCTCTCCCAAAACTCTTGGGAAAACACATAACAACCATGTTCATAACTAGAGTCATAGGTTCTCTTGAACATGAATGATTTCAAATTTTTTCCCTCCTCCAAACATACTCAACACCAACAATAATCGACTCAGTAACACAGTCATATCACTTATCACAAGTTTTCAACATGGAAACCACCCCACAACCATGTCAAATTAAATTTCTCTAGAATACACATAGTACATAATATACTGCACTAAAATACCTATATCCCTCATTTTATATTTATAATAACTATCATAGAAGAGAGATAAATTAATAACGAGAATGTTTCCAACCATTTGTCCCCATCACCAGGATTGTTGGAAAAAACATCTCAATGTGAAAATATGGGTTTCAAAACATAGTGCCTCATGTTGGTGGGGTAGGTATGTAAAAAACATGCAATAAACATATATATACATTTATCCGAACAAAATCCAACCTGATTGGTACATAACAAAAAACTAGCCGACTAAGAATATCTCAACTTTTGTTGCTGCCTATAAATGTAAGATACCACATAATCAAAAGGCCAAATATTTCATTTCTATGAAAAATCATTGTCCACACCATTTATTTCATTATTGAGGATCAGCCACATTTTACCACATATCCCATCATTCATTTCATTATTAATAATTTACACCCAATTAACCAAACCATACCAAGACATTTTAGAATTTATTTACTAGTTGATCCATCACTACCATTGTATCTAGCAAAATGAATCCACGCTTTAAAATTTTCATCATCCCCAATGTACTATAACCACACTTCCTGTAAACTATTTCCAAAAAAACCAACACATAGAAACCCTAAAATCATATCCAAAAAAATCACTACCTTGCACAACCAATTGAATTTCCAAAAAGCATCACCTTGCTACCCCAATAGAATAACCAAAAAAATCACCATGCCACACAAATAGAACAACCAAACATACCATCACCCATCCACCACAAAATCCTAAAAAACCAACCATCATCTCACCACTCAAAAAAAATGGCCAAATAGACCGCACTTCACCAAACACTGTAACCCAACTACAAATCACCTTCCCATAGAATGAACACAATTCAAAACATATAAATTATAATTTTCATAATATATCATAAATTATTTAATCTCATTTCAATTTATTTTAGTGGATTTTTTTAGACTATTTAAAATCAAGGGAAAACTATTATATTAATAAAATATAAGTTCTTTTTAAATTTAAATTTTATTATGCTGTCCCAACAAGAATGTTTCCCACAACACATGCCTATGAAATGATAAAAATAAACCAAAAAAATGAATCATAGTGTGATATTACTAAAATAATATAATGATATCAAAGATTTAAAAATATTTGATTCATTTGTATTCCCCATTAATTTTAATTATCAAAATATTTATCTTTAATTAAGACATCATAATGATCCACAATAAATAAAACATATAAAACCAATATACCATGTTATGAAAAGTGATAAATGAAGGATTTCCTACCTCATAGATGATTTCTAATCACACTTCCCACAATGGGGCAGAGAAAAAATTTCCACAAACCAAAACTACTTCAAAAACCCATGGATCAACCTACACTACACTGCATCATGGGTTATCATGAATGTATCGTTAATGGGGACATAGACTAATATCTCACCATGGTAGTATATCCCCCAGAGAATAATTGATGAAAATGAATAATGATAATGAAATGGATCCCCATCGACCACTAATAAAATTCTCTATAACCATCGTATAATGGATATGAAAAGGGGGTTGAAAGATCCACTAAATTCTCCCAGGGTTCACCCCAAATGGATATAAAGTTGAAGGGAAAATGTTTTATAGTTGGATGAATAAAAGGATTTAATATGACGAGTCTTGACCCTTTCACATTATGTTACCCATTTCTGGTTGTAAAATCCTAGAGAATTACCCAAAACCAATGTCAGTTGAAATTATTGTCACTTAACAATCATATAATCACACATCATGAATTACATTCATGAAATGAATCCATCTCATGGAATACCCCTCTAGTACATATAAGTCATGAAACAGTTTGTCTATAGAAGCTATGAATAACTAATTTCGGTCATCTAATCCTTTCATGATGTGAATATCATACAATGACTCTAATTCCCCTCGAATACTCCTTAATCCTCTTATGAAAAAACCTCAAACTAAAAAACCAAAATGGTAATAGGAAAGGAAGGCATGGTCTGTTATATCAAATACCTTCCAAATGAATCTCATACTCATGAATCTGAAACCATAACTATATGGGAACTGGTCCAAATAATACCCTGGAGATACTTCTCAAGGATCTTATTACTCCCCAATGCTACCAATATCCATGAATTCCAAACAAAACACCACACACCATCTCAAAAAACCTCATCAATTAATTTCTAGATCTACACAACCATCTGAACAACATGATACCCAAAATGATAACCACTAATAATAACATACATCAGTACTATAATCATATGATTTTGGATGTTCCATCATCTATGTGATCACAAAATACAATTTGGGTGGGACTACATCACCCAAACATGTTTAATAATGTTACTGTATAATATATATCGATTAGTAACCTGGCCCTCCCCTATTCATTTTCCAAAACATTTATCACACATGATATATAAAAAATCCAGGAAAAAAACTCCTCAAATAAAATAACAACCTTTCAAACATCACATAATTTAATAAAAACACAATAAATGAAAAAAAAATTAAAATAGATCAATTTATTATGAAAACATATATGTTTTTCTCTCATTTGAAATCTCATTATGAAAATCAATACATCACAACACACGAACCAAAGTAATTGAATTCTATTTAGATCTTTCTCTTTCAGGTCATAGATCTCTAATGGCCACTCAAGGAATCTGATATAATCATCTATACCCAACACACCCCAGTCAATGAAATTGGATTCATCATGTTGAATCCAATGATAATGAGGGTTTTGGATAAATTCATGGATATTCTCTAACCATGGTTGAAAATCTATCTGATATCAATCCTCACTAAATTTCCATATCACCTAAAACATCCCAAAAAGCATGGAAGAATTCGGACAACCGTGTCAAACCACAACATCACACATAATATGGAAACCATCAAGAAAGCATGGTATCCAACCTCAAAATCAAGTTTGATCCCATTGTAGTCCTCATAAGATGTATTCCTTTATAGTTTTTGTTTTATACACTCCCAAACATACCAAGACATATTTATTGTTATCATCACTATAAAGGAACAAAGAACTACTATATCTAAACCCTCAATCCAACACAACCGAGAAGAAAATATCCTCTAATAAAATCCCTAATACAAGACCATGTTGGTGAATGACTAGTACCTATGACAATAAGAATAATCATCATGCGGAAAATATATCTCTTTCAATCCAAAAATGTCTAATATTCGCATTCGAAACATGCCATCATCCATTTGAAAGTAACACTATGTTCTCCTATACATATGAGTGTGGAAAGTAGTGTTGAGGAATTACTAAGTGTCCAACATATGATGTAATCACATCTAGACTAAAAATGTAAAAATTGAATCCCAATCCACAATAATCGACATTGAATCTCAGTAACTGAACCACCTCCCCCACTATCCTTTTAGCCAATGAATCCACAGTTCCATAATTGTTTATCACAAAAAAATGTGAAAATTTCATCAACTAATCCATAATCAACAAGGTAACATCACAAACACCCTATGTTCATGGAAACCATTTATTTATTTACATTGATATGTCATATCTATTGAAAATGGAATTATCTAAAGGTTGAAAAAACCCACATAGAACAAGTTTATTATCCTTTAACTTCTAGAATACCATACATTTCTCAACAAAATCTTCCACCACCCATTTCAACATAGGACACAAACACAACATCCTTGATACATGATAAATCTTGGACACTCTTTTGGGTATTGAAAATCATGGGATATGAAAATCACTATAGAAAACATAACACATAACTACTAAAAAAACAACATCTTATTAAATGACATCTAGATCAAATCTACCTCTAAAGATCTCTTCAAATCATCACCATGGACAACATGATCACATACACTTCTCCTCTGACGTTCCCCAATAATACTCACCTTCTTACTATGTTAGAAATTATTTAACCATCATTTAGTAGAAACAACCTCTACTACCACACAACCTTGCATCAACGTTCATGGTTTCCAACTCCTCAATTCCTCTTTAAGAATCTATACACTCATAAACAATATAATTCCACGAATTATTGCTCAATGCACTAGACAAAACATCCCCATTTCCTGAGGTTCATGATATCTCCAAATTTTAACCCTTATGAATCTCTATAGACCAATATTGGCACAAATTCATATCACACAAGTTGATGATATTCCTTAAACTCTTGTGATCTATGAAGAGCACAATAGCTCCATAATGAAGGAATTCCACCACAAATTCTCCTAATGAAACCCATTCTAGTTTCATAGAATGTGTGGTATAGATACAATCAGAGGGATGCGACATCCTAGACACTTAAGAGATCACATATATCTAATAAATCAAAACACACTCCAATCCCAAATAGAAACTATAACAAAACACCACAAATATCCCACCCCCTTAAAAAACAGAATCAATAGAGAACTGACCAATCTCCCCTTGAGTTAACAGATTACCACATGAAAATAATCAGTCTAATAAATAATAGTCCTTATTATTCAGTTATATTATAGTGGATTTAACTCAAGAGAAATATGGAACAAACATTTGGTTTTATCCTATTTGAAAAAGGAAAGTGTGAACCTATGCCACGTTCTTAAATATTGAACACGAAAAAACCTTCTTTTATTTCAATGAGTGTGTTATGAAACATTATAAGACACTACATGCTTGATGAAATGAACATATCATTTATAAAATATACACATTGTTATGGTTAAATAGTACTTGTGTAATTGAAAACCAAGAAATTTAGATCTATGGAGATCGAGATAGTCATAATCTGACATTGAGTATATAAATAATTCATCAATGAACACTTCTAAAAAAAATTTACAATTTCGTTAAAAAATATGTTCATGAAAAAAACTAACACAATACATGAGTTCATGACACTGAATGACATGACTACAAACATGATTTCCCCACCCCAACATCAAATTCTATGATTTATGATATCATCCTCCTTCCACCACAATAGTGGATATACATATATCCAATCAATAATAGAAAAACATTTCATCCCAATCAGATGGATGAAAATAATTATATTTCCTCTAATGGGTGTATTGATTCATGAACCATATGGAATGCATCCCCCATTTGTCCATACAAAACCAAATAATACCATATTCTCTCATAGAAGACAATAGTAGTTCTCCCCATGGAAACACACATGGCCAGATAATGCATGTCATCATCATATAATCCAAATACACCCTCTACTCACATAACTCCAAAGGTACAATCTAATAAGGATCCATCAAAATCGAGGAATATTTAGGCCTCAAGTGTATCCCATAATATAAATCTCATTAAGGGGATATCATCATAACCTTATTTTGAAAACAAATTAAGACCCCCCCATGAACCTAGATAACATACAATATTCTAGATTCTTCTGATTCGATAGAAAAATCATCCCTCAATGAAGGATGCAGATTAAAAAAAATGAAGACATGACAAACCCATTGTTAAAACATTCAAATGCTATGGTGATTTAGACCTACCTGTAAAACCAATGATCCCCAATGAAACATTTTGATTCCCCTTACTAGGTAAAACTCGTCATTGGGGAGTCTTCTCCAAAACCTCCAGCTTCTTCTAATCACCCAAAAAATGATAGAAATTTACCTGTAAAAACTACATATTGGATATAAGGACATGGTTACTCCTCATGATTTCTCACCCGAGGCTCCTCACATTGAAAATGATAAGGAAGAAATAAAAATGTTCCATGAAATAAATTTTTATTTCCAATAGTAACATACTCTTCTACTGATGATAAATAATATCCTACCACTTATCTCCGTCACATTTTTTTAATTAAACACTACCTTTAAATATGTACAGAATTCATCCTAGGAAACACCTCTCCCTTCTGATAATCCTAATATAGATTATTACCCTAACATTATTCCCCCTCATCTAACTATTTTCAAATGGAATCTATGAAACCATTAAGTCCTGAACCAAACTATAATTGATCTGGATCTCCACCATCCAACTCTCTCTCTCTCCATGTCCGAAACACTTCCCTCATACTTCCAGAAAATGATAACACTAAAATGTTCACAACACCCTCTTACAAGAATCAAATTACTGTACTAGATCAAGCCTATTACGAACAACCAAATCAGTATATTGAACCCAAACATCCAAATCCAAAAAAGGATGACATATAAGATACATAATGAAAAAAAACAATAATTTTCAATACATGGTATTATGGATTTTTATTTAGAGTCATTTTAAATAGATTTTTTAATTCTTGGCCTTAAAAAACAATTAAACTCAAACAATAATACAAGTCAATATTAGGAAATTACATCTCCAAGATCTCAACATGGAAAACATTTCCACATTAAGTGGTCTTTTAAATATCTCATATTATATCATTGGATTAATGGGTTACAAAAATTCCTTTACCTAGCTAGTCTACCGGGTCTATGTTGCATACAATGGTCATCTGGGCCTATTTAAATTCCAATTTATGAAATCCACAATGTTCATAAATCTAAAATCCATAAAATCTCTGATTATTCGCCTCTAAAACCAATATATCTCAACAACACACAACCATTGATTTTTAAGGGATAGTGATAGAGAACCCTAAATCACACCTCATGCAGGCCCCTGGTTGGTGACCCTCACCATTTTTATAAAAATCACATTAAATTGAATGCCCAACCATCTATAATTAAATATGATCATGAGATATTATGTATAACCCAAAAAATCAATGAAAGAATATAAAGTAATCTATAAACATTACAAAAATATTTATTAGATTGATCCAAACCGTAGTGGGATACTGGGTCTCATTAGTAGTTATTATGTATGAGGAGGAGCACATTGGTGATGTATTCTATATATGGGTCAGAGGAAGGAAGTTTTTGTTCCATTAGAAAAAATATAAAAATAATTCCCAAAGAGTTCCTTTTATAAACCATTAAGGAAGTGAACATGAGGATGTTCATTCTATTTAGTTGTATATTATGTATGTGAATGATTTTCAAATCATGTTCATGGGTATTTTTTGGTTTGACCCAGTTCTATTTCTACATTAGTTTTCTCATGAGAGAGGTCATGTAGAAGTACTCCATCGATCAATTCAATATATAGTTACTAGTTTTACATTAAAAAAATCATTAGGATCAAATGATGTTGGAGGTGATTGAAAGGATACACTAAAGAGGTGGTTCAATAAAAAAGGGTAATTAGTTGTATACTAGTATTTTTCTTTATTTAAAAGTAATTCAAGATTTAATAAATTAAATTACATATATTTCTGGCTAAATGACTGATAAGTATAATTTTTTTGTTCATTAGGAATAGGGATTAATTGCAACAACCTGAGATTTTATGATAAGTGTTCTTTTTAATTTATTTGATGTCATGTGTTTTATGCTACACCAAGATTATCTTGTGCTATAAGAATCACCGTATTAGCTTGAAGAATACGCAACACTAATCTTGGATCGTGTTAAACACAATTTTATGTTTGTTTGATAATAGTTATTCTACGCAACATTGAGTGTAAATATATATATATATATATATATATATTCAATGTATAAATGTAATATGGTTGGATTCTGTTATATGCAACAATAAAGGAGTCTTTCACTACACGCAACCCTGACTTGGCTTTCATTACATGCAATCGCGACTTTCCTCGATAGCATGTGGTGTACGCAATATCAGGTTTCAGTAAACCATGATATATGGTTATAATATTATTAAGAACTAGCCGTTATGAATATTATTTACTACATTTTGAATTTTATAACATTATTATTTCATCTTACACATTTTCTAGAACATGGTATGTGAACAAAATAAATTTTTCATGTAAAATAAGTATTTTTAAAAAAATGCAGTTTTTCCACCTTTTAATGGCGCACCCACATTAAATCTAGTTTTTGAAATGTTTATAAGTTCAATATGACAAAATAAAATTCTTATTTGGAATCAGGATATAAAAATTTACTTTGGATAAATTTTTGATATTTTTCTGATAACTATCATATTTTGATGAATAGTAAAAATATGCTAATTTTTAATTAAAAAAACATTTTTCATTGAGATAGTTTATATGGTAAAATTATAATATTTAATTATTTTAAAGCATAAATAGAATATATTTTTACCATTTAATATAAAATTTTTCAATAGCATTAAGTTCACATTGAATTCATAGGTAAAAACATTTCAATCTTTGGCAATGTTTTAACTTCTAAAACATGTTTTCATAACAACGAGATTAATTTTAAATTAATTAATGAATCTTATGTGTTTTGAATTTTGAAAAATGGATTCCATATTTGGAAGCAATGGGTACAAATTATGTTAATAGGCTATTTTTTATTTTTGGGCATTATGAATAGTAACTACGGTAAATTTTATTTAGTATAGTTAAAGGTAAATCGGGTAATTATGGGTAAATATAAGATTATAAAATTACCCTAACACCTTCTAAAATACTATTGGATGACTAAAAGTCTACCCATATCACCTAAGGGTCGGATTATATTCATTTAATGGACTTTTTTCTATGAAAATAATTTAATTATTATTAAAACCAAAGAAAGTGACAACATGTCACTTTCTAAAATCTTATAAGCACAATAATTTTAGTTTAGTGATAAATTTCATGAAACATCGGATATAAATAGTCTCCAGAAATCTAATAAAATTATCTATATCATATGAATTTATTTATAATTTTTAAGGATTACATAATTATCATTAATGGGGTCATAATAGTGATGTTGAAAATATTTTATTAAGAGAAATATCAAATAAATGGTTTTATGAATATTAAAATAAATATTATATGAACTATTTAATATGATCCACAAATTTTATAGACACATTGGACATGTTAGGAATCTATTAAATATTTTATTTATAATATATCCTCTCTGTATATTTTAGTTAAATTCAAATAAATGAATAGTTTCAAAATTGACACTATTGTTATTTTATAAAAATAACATATTATTAAATTGTTTAAAAATCAAAAAAATGTTTAAAAATTATAAATTGAAACTTATATAGTCTAAAATTTCATGAAGTATCCAATTATGGAAAATTAACAATACATGAGTGATTATTTATTACACTTTTAAATTTAGAATTTTGTTACCACAAATAAACTTAAATTGATTAAATAAGGATAAATCAAACTATTAAGGTTTAAAATAAGATAAAACCATGTCTAAATTGTATTTTTTGATGGTATTACAACCCTATCTCATCTAATATTTGAATTTAGTCATTATTAATGGTTTCTATGAGGGGTTTGAATTTATCTGAAACTAATATTTTTGAGGATTCCAAAGGTGCCCCTCTCCTCCCTTATAAAAGGACACCTCCTCCCTCTCTTCCTCACACCACTTTGAGCCTTAAAGCTTGGAAAAAACCTGACAAATTCTCTTCTTCGATTCTATAGAAACATAATATAGGTCATGGTCTTCTTCAAAGACCAATTTAATGCCCTAAGGGAATGTTTAAAGGAGGCACTTCTAGAAAGTGGTAATACCTTCTACCATTTTCTTCAAGTTCCATTCTTCTTCTACTCCATCTTCATTAGTTTATTCATTATGAATTAATAAAATCATTATCCCTAATATACTGATATATTATTATAAATATAAAAAAACCCTATTTCACCGTTTATCCATCCTATGAAATAATTAATCACCGCGCATGCGTACGTACGAAATACCATCTCCACACCATGGTGTAATCTACTTCTCCACCACCACCTTACTTAGATGGGTATAATTGTGTAATTAATAAATACATATGATTATTATAACATCATAATGATTGTATGATATTATATCATTCACTTAAATTATATTCAATAAATATGGGAACGATATCATCGCTTGTTCGTACGTACAGATTACCTTCTCCAAGACGCGATGAGATTCATTTTCCATGTTAACAATTCAAGAATAATTATAAAGTATATATAATAAGTAATCATGAAATATATGAAATAATAATTCTACTGGATTTATGTATATATATATTCCTGCCATATACTTAATTTCATTAAATTCAATAAGGAAACGAAAACAACGTTCATGCGTACATACGGCCTACCGTCTCCATGAATGGTGTATTTCTTTCCATTTATCGATCTATTATATATATGTATATTCTGAATATATATTATATATAAATCATGTTTTATATTCTGGAATTAAGTAATCATGATCTAAGTAATCATATGAATAATTACAAGTCAAAACACGAAAGACATATGAAAGGATTTTCCACAAAACGCTCTTTAACATGGAATTTACAAAAGAACGGGTAACATAAAGTCATAAGTGAACCATATATGATATCATAACAATGAATATGATTCTTTAATAAGTAAATGACATTATTTAAATCATTATATAGGAGGTTCGGATACATACGAAGCATCTCGGACATAAGGTAAGGGACAATTACTCCAATATCATTCTTATCAGAGATTGTTTATTCGTAAGTATTTACTGGGGTTATGTTTATTATCCACGTCCATATGTTCTAAAATTGTTTTCATAAAATTTTTATTTTACTTCCATGTATTATTAAATACATTTTTACCCTTTTATTACTTTTACAACATCATATGGAAGGAATCATTCTTTTGTTTACCATATGAGGAACTTTTTGACTTTTCCGACAAAAGTACGAGTAGAATGTATTTTTAACTGATACAACATGAATGGATTTTTAGGGTTTCATAACAAATTATTTTCATGAAGCTTACTCTACAATATTTCATAACCAGTTTCAACAAAATCCTTTTCTTTTAAAATTTCATGGAAATTTGTGAAAAGAAAATTATTTTGAATAAGAAAGGAAATTTTCCTCATTAATTTATTTCAAGTGTTTTATTAAAACCATTTTCCATCTAAGATGACATTATTTCATATGTATATTTTTCATGTATAATGTCTCTATGATTTATATGGTTTCACGTTTCTTATGATGAAATGATATCCATTTTTTTAAGTGGATTATGTTATGATGGGATGATATTTATGAAACCCATTGTATTCTTTGGGTAATGATGAATGGTTTATGTTTATGTTGTGTCACAAGTAAGAATGATTTCATTATGAGATGGGTGGGACCTATATCTCCCTCCAATGAATTGGGTAATGATTTATTTCTCATGAGATAGACATGGTTGGAAGGGTAAGTTAATCAGGTTCAGTGTTACAGGACTGAAACGAGGAGTGAACTCTGTTCAGAAAGGGACTTTGTCCACTAAGAAGGTCTTGGCAGCAATGCCTTGGCTACTATTGAAATCATAGCAAGTGATGAATGGTTGCCACAATTACATTTTTTATTTCCATGCTAGTTTATCATGATTAATGTGACTTTATGATCTATGCTTTATTTACTTCCATGATTTATGTCTTTGCTTAAGATTTTGATGTTTAGATTTTATGTTCATGTTTTTTCATTCAAATTTTTATGGATTATTTTATGTTCTCTATGCTTACCCTTACTAAGCATTTTAGCTCATCCTTTATATGTTTTCTTTTCCCCTGGATTTAAAGACAGTTTTTAGTTAAGAAAACAAAAGGGGAAGATCTTTATGGGAGATGTTGAAGATCTTTCACAAAGATTAGAAGATTACGTTCTGAGTTTCCAAAGACACTAAACTATTACGGTCCTTGAGTTTTGGTTTTTGTTATGTATTATGTATTCCAAAAAAGTAATGTATTGTCCATGTACGTCAAGCTTCGGGTCTCTACAGTTGGTATCAGAGGAAAGGTTTAGTTAACCGTTGGAAACTAGGATGCGAAAATGTTAGTAAGATCCCTAGATATATTTCTAAGGTATGTCTAGGGATGTCCCTAAGGATAAGTATATGTATAGGATATAGTCCTAGAACTACAGTAACGATCTTAGAATTTAACCTAAGATGTTAGATATTGAGGGTACTCCCCCTTTGCTATATTTTTTTCCCTAGCATGATTTTGGCCTCTCACACTATTCTTTTTGGGTTTTAGAAAATGGCTGGAAATAGGAAGATTCACGATAATGAAGGATAAGTCAGACAATGGAATGATATTCTTCATGAGAAACCAAATGAAACAGGATTTGGAAGTCCAAGCATCTTTATTATTCCTAATAAGAAATCTCATAATATTATCAATAATCTCAACTTTGGTATGTTTCCTGACTCATATAATAAGAGAACGATGGAGTTCAAGGAGAAATCTCAGAACAATGGTGAAAAGAATATGAATGTTTCTTTATGATCAATGTGTGGAAAGAAGCATGGTGGAGATTATCTTAAAGGGACTAGAAAATGTTTTAAGTTTGGAAAAGAAGGTCATCGAGAAGCTGAGTGTCGAAGTAATGGAAGAAGGGTTACTAATGATAAAGAAAAGACTGCAGAGAATGCACCACTAACACTTAAATGCTTCAAGTTCCATGAAATGGGGCAATATACTAATCAATTCCCTTATCCAAGGGTTAATGATGATCGACATGAGCAACCAATTAAGGAAAAGGACAAAGGGAAGTCACATGCGAGCACTATTGGTGATGTTGAATATTACAACGATGTGGTGGAATGATTAAGTGTTTCTATAATGGGATTCCAAAATAATGTTGTATATAGTATCGTGGTATATTGGAATATTTAAGTATTGGTCTATTCTAGTTTTCAATAATTATATGGTACCGGTAACCATGGAAAATGATTGAGATATTTTTGGAAAGAAGATGATATGTTCATAATGAAGAGATAAAGAGAAAATGAAATGTTTGACAATATTCATGAGCTCATGAATGATATAAGGGAATTGTTATATCATGGTTTGAGTATATAGAAATTTTGGGATTTTGGTCTTTGGAAATAGTTAACTTTTGATAGTATTCATGTTTTCACTAAGGTTTTATGGTAATTTATGTTTAAATAGAACACATGATTAAAGAATTCACATGTTTGGAATGTGACCAACAAGATATAATTTTTGATAAAATGATGTTATTCACATTCTTGTTATGTGACCATTCCAGTAATCATTTTCTGTACATTATGAGATTGGACAAATGTATTTTGGATAAGTCTAAAGATTGGAAAGGGTTATGTCAAACATCAGATAGTATTGTTTAAGGCTAATGCTTTTTTTCGATATTATTGCAGGAATGTTATTATAATGTAGTTTTAGAAAACGAGACAACCTACAAGACAGGCGACAACCCATCACGTCGGGCAAGGCTGTGGAAATCAAACTGACAGCCGAAGTGCGATAGGCATTTATCACCTACCACTTCCCTACAGGAAGTCCCTAGTTAGTGGAAAGTAGTTTAATTTTTTTAAGCAGTATGATAAATAAAATATAAGTCCATTTTTGGAACCATGTATAATTAATCTCACCATAAGATGGAGTTATAACTTTTTCTAAACTTTTGTTTGAAATAGATGGAATGACCCATCATTCAATCACATGATCTGCTAACACTTCCCGAATAAAAAATTCAACTTTATTTATTTAAGATATGATTTGGAAATTGTTCAATTCATGAAAAATAGTGAAATTGTACCAAAATCATGTAAATATTTCTTTTAATTCATCAAATTTAGGGAAATTATCTTGAAAACCAAAAATGTTTTCTTAGTGCTCTTATATTTGATGAATTAGATGGTACCTTAGATCATCACAAATCTATGGCTTTGTGATTATTGGATTTTTCATAGCCTTGTTCTCTACCACTCTCTATCAGAACACGATGGTTAGATTTCTCCTCCATATCCATTTTTTCACCTATGATCTCCTATGTGGAAAACTAGTGATGAGTTAATTTGGGTAACCGTTATGTTTCATACTTCAATTTTTAAAATAAAGTTTTAGCATTCCTTTTTACGATGTGGGTTTCTATGAATGAAATTCTCATGTAACAAACCATATATAACCCAGACGAATTTCGAGGGTGAAATTCATTTTAAAGGGGGTAGAATGGAACACCCAGAGATTTTATGATAAGTATTCTTTTAATTTATTTGATGTCATTTATTTTATGCTACACCAATATTATCTTGTTCTATACGCAACACAGTATTACCTTGCAGTATACGCAACAATAATCTTGGATCGTGTTAAACACAATTTTATGTTTGTTTGATAATAGTTATTCTACGCAACATTGAGTGTAAATATATATATATATATATATAGTCAACGTATAAATGAAATATAGTTGGATTCTGTTATACGCAACAACAAAGGAGTCTTTCACTACAAGCAACCCTGACTTGGCTTGCATTACACGCAATCGCAACTTTCCTCGCTAGCGTGTGTTGTACGCAATATCAGGTTTCACTAAACATTGATATATGGTTATAATATTATTACGAACTAGATGTTATGAATAGTATTAACTACATGTTTAATTTTATAACATTATTATTTCATTATACATATTTTCTAGAACATGGTATGTGAACAAAATAAATTTTTCGTGTAAAATAAGTATTTTTAAAAAAATGCAGTTTTGCCGCTTTTTAATGGATCAACCACAGTAAATCTAGTTTTTGACATGTTTATAAGATCAATTTGACAAAATAAAATTCTTCTTTGGATTCAGGATATAAAAATTTACTTTGGATAAATTTTTTATTTTTTTCTGATAACTTTCATATTTAGATGAATAGTAAAAATACGAAAATTTTTAATTAAAAACAACTTTTTTCATTAAGATAATTTATATTGTAAAATTATAATAATGATTGGTTTTAAAGTATAAATATAATATATTTCTACCATTTAATATAATATATGTCAGTAACATTAATTTTACATTGAATTTATAGGTAAAAACATTTCAATTATTGCCAATGTTTTAACTTCTAAAACCCATTTTCTTAACAATGGGTTTAATTTTAAATTAATTACTGTAAATTATGTGTTTTGAATTTTGAAAAATGGATCCATATTTGGAATCTTAGGGTCCAAATTATGTTAATATGATACTTTTTATTTTTGGGCATTGTGAATAGTAACTACGGTAAATTTTATTTACCATAGTTAAAGGTAAATCGGGTAATTAAGGGTAAATATAAGATTATAAAATTACCCTAACACTTCCCAAAATCCTATTTTATTACAAAAGGTCGACCCATATCACCTAAGGTTCGGATTAGATTCATTTAATGGACTTTTATCCATGAAAATAATTTAATTATTATTAAAACCAAAGAAAGTGACAACATGTCACTTTCTTAAATCTTATAAGTATAATAATTTTAGTTTAGTGATAAACTTCATGAAACATAATATATAAATAGTCACCAGAAATATAATAAAAATTCTACATCATATGAATTTATTTAGAATTTTTAGGGATTAAATAACTGTCATTAATGGTGACATAATAGTGATGTTGAAATTATTTTATTAAGAGAAATATCAAATAAATGGTTTTAAAAATATTAAAATAAATATTATATGAACTATTTAATGTGCTACATGAATTTTATAGAAAAATTGGACATGTTAGGAATATATTAAATATTTTATTTAGAATATATCCTCTGTTTATATTTTATTTAAATTCAATAAATGAATAGTGTCAAAATTGACACTATTGTAATTTTATAAAAATAACATATTAATAAATTGTTTAAAAATCACAAAAATGTTCAAAAATTATAAATTGAATTTTATATAGTCTAAAATGTAATAAAGTATCCAATTATGTAAAATTAACAACACATAAGGGATTATTTAAAACCATTTATAATTTATAATTTTATTACCACAAATAAACTTAAATAGATTATATAATGATAAATCAAAATAATATGGTTTAAAATAAGATCGAAACATGTAATAATTTTATTGTTTGATTATTTTACAACCCAATATCATCTAATATTAGAATTGAGTCATTTTTGGAGGTTTTTATTTGGGGTTTGAATTTATTTTAAACTAATATTTTTGAGGATTCCAAAGGTGCCCCTCTCCTCCCTTATAAAAGGGCACCTCCTCCCTCTCTTCCTCACAACACTTTGTGCCTTCAAGCTCCGCCAAACCCCACCAAATTATCTTCTCCAATTCCCTAGAAACATCCTAGAGGTCCTGGTCTTCTTCAAAGACCAATTTTAGTGCCCTAAGAGAAAGTTCAAAGGAGGCACTTCGAGAAAGAGGTAATACCTTCTACCATTTTCTTCACGTTTCATTGTTCTTCTACTCCCTCTTATTTAGTTGTTTCATTGTGATGTAATAAAATCAATATCCCTAATATAAATATATTTTATTATAAATATAAAACAACCCTATTTCACCTTTTACCCATCCAAAGGAAAAAGAAATTACAGCGCGTGCGTACGTACGGAATACTGTCTTCACGCCGTGGTGTAATCTGTTTTTCTACCACCACCTTACTTGGATGGGTATAATGGTGTAAAGAATAAATAAATATGATAATTAAAACATCATAAAAATTATAAGATATTAGATTATTCACTCCAATTCAATTCAATAAATATGGGAATGATATCATCGCTCGTGCGTACGTACGGATTACTGTCTCCGCGACGCGATGAGATTCATTTTCCATTTTAACAATTAAAGAACAATTATAATGTATATATAATAATTAATAATGAAATATATGACATAATAATGCTACTGTAACTATTTATATATATATTTATTTCATATACTTAATTCTATTCAATTCAATAAGGAAACAGAAACTGCGTTCATGCGTACGTACGGCCTACCGTCTCCATGAAGGGTGTATTTATTTCCATTTATCGATCTATTATATATATTTATATTCTGAATATATTTTATATATAAATAATGTTTTATATTTTGGAATTGATTAATCATGATCTAAGTAATCATATGAATAATTACAAGTCAAAACACAGAGGATATTTGAAACGATTTTACCCAAAACGCTCTTTAACATGGAATTTACAAAAGAATGGGTAATATAAAGTCATAAGTGAACCATATATGATATAATGAAAATTAATATGATTCCATAAAAAGTAAATGGCATTAATTAAATCATTATACAGGACGTTCGGATATATACAAATCATATCAGACATAAGGTAAGGGATAATTATTCCAATCTCATTCTTGTCTGAGATTGTTTATTTGTAAGTATTTACTGTGGTTATGTTTATTATCCATGTCCATATGTTCTCAAAATGTTTTAAAAAAATATTTATTTTCCTTCAATGTATGTTTAAAGACATTTTTACCCTTTTCTTACATTTACCACATCGCATGGAAGGAATCTGTCTTTTGTTTACCATACGAGGAACTTTTTGACTTTTTCGACAAAAGTACGAGAATAATGTTTTTTTACTGATACAGCATGAACGAATTTTTACGGTTTCATAAAAAATTATTTTCATGGAGCTTACTCTACAATATTTCATAACCAGTTTCAAAAAAAATCGATGTCCTTTAAAATTTCAGGGCATTTTGTGAATAGAAAATTATTTTGAATAAGAAAGGATATTTTCCTCAAGAATTTTTTTCAAGTGTTTTATCAAAACCATTTTCCATCTATAATGAAATTATTTCATATGTTTATGTTTCAAGTATAATGTCTATATGATATATATGGTTTCACTTTTCTTATGATGAAATGATATCCATTTTTTATATGGATTATGTTATGATAGGATGATGTTTATGAAACCCATTTTATTCATTGGGTAATGATGAATGGTTTATGTTTATGTTGTGGAACAAGTAAGAATGATTTCATTATAAGATGTGTGGGACCTATATCTCCCTCAAATTCATTGGTTAAAGATTTATATCTCACGATATAGACATGGCTGGAATGGTAAGTTAATCTGGTTCAGTGTTACAGGACTGAAACAAGGAGTGAACTCAATTCAGACAAGTACTTTGTCCACTAAGATGGTCTTAGCAGCAATGCCTTGGCTACTATAGAAATCATAACAAGTGCTGAATGGTTGCCATAATTACATGTTTTATTCCCATTCTAGTTTATTATGATTAATGTTCCTTTATGATCTATGCTTTATGTACTTCCATGATTTATTTCTTTGCTCAATATTTTGATGTTAAGATTTAATGTTCATGTTTTTTCATTCAAATGTTTATGGATTATTTTATGTTCTCTATGCTTACCCTTACTGAGCATTTGAGATCACCCTTTATATGTTTTCTTTTACCTAAGATTGAAAGAAAGTTTTTAGTTATGAAAACAAAAGTGGAAAATCATTATGGGAGATGTTGATGATTTTTCACCAAGATTAGAAGATTACGTTCTGAGTTTCCAAAGACACTAAACTATTACGACCCTTGAGTTATGGTTTCTGTTATGTATTAAGTATTCCACAAAAGAAATGTATTTTCCATGTATGTCAAGCTTCAGGTCTCTATAATAATATCATGAACATGGGATACATCATTATCATAGACAACAACCATAATAATATTTTAAAATTTCATAGATTTTAATACATTCTGGGAAAACCTATGAAAACAAAATAAAAAATTGTGTTATAATGACTAGTAGGGGAATTGATAGGGAATATGTCATTACATGTTTTCGTATAGTTATATCAATGGCTCATAAAAATATTAGTAATAATAAAATTAATAATTATATATTATATAACATGATAATAATAACATGAGAAATTTCGTAATAACTTAAAACACTATATAGAAAACATAATTTAAGGCCAAATGACCAAGATGTCAAGGTAGAAAAATTTCAATAAGATAATCAGGTTCACATACTATCCCAACATGACATATCATGATATTAAGTATTACCCAATTCTTAAGGAACTATATAATTATGGGCAAAACTATCACTATCATTTCATTATCAAGCTTATGTGTTCAACATAGTTCATACATCATGGATTAATTTTACAACCTTTTTTATTAAAATATCCATGATTTTCGAAGAAAATATTAAATTTCTATTTCAAATAGGTATATTTTTATGATTTTGGAAACCCTAGATAGAAAATGGTTATGGTACTCTCTAAATAACTGAATTGTCATGGAAATTTGCAGTGAAAATTTGGCAACATAAGGAAGTCACACAAAAATTCAAAAAAAATTGTCATGATTTAAATAGTTATATCACAATTTGGAATTGAATTTTATAGTAACAGGGATATAGAATAATTTATCCCATCATAAGGAAGTGTTGATAAATGAGATAACCTAAAAAAGATATATGAATGTAGATGAGAAAATAAAAAATATAGAACATGAATGTGTGATTCTAAATTCTTGGGAAATGCTTATTAAATGATTTTGGGAAACATGTGAAGACACTAGAGAGTGGAGGTAAGTGTGTGGATGTAATTCAAGGAGTTTTTGTTAAAGGAAATGGGATAATGTGTGGGTTTACATATAAAAAGTGTGGGATTTCGTTATTATTTAGGTTTCTAACTCTACGAATAAAAATAAGCAAACCATAATCCATACCATGAGTCATTCCCTTTGTTTCTAAAAAACGAGTTATAATAATTATTTTTGGAATCCACGGTATGACCCAAATTAAATAATAACCTTCCTATGTGGAGGTGAGTCATACCCATAAAGAAATTGTTTAAAACATAAAATATATTAACAATTTTGGATGATTCATAAGGTATTTATAAATTAACCAAATAAACAGAAAATATCAAATTTTAATGCTAAAACATATATTTGGTTGTGGTAAAAACATTATAGTATTTTTTATATCACTTTTGTTATTATCATGTCATAATAAATAATATTTATTTATAAGGTATTAAATTTTTAACTGAAAAATTGATTGTCTCAGTAAATTATGAAATATTCACAACTAGAAAAATTTGATGTTATGATTAAAAAAATAATATTCATTGTATCCTATTATTCTTCAAAATATGTTCATTTATAATTTTAAAATATTAGTATATAGTTATTGATAAATTATGGGTTTTTTGACTGTAATAGTTTTTAACCCTTATAAAATTACATATGAATTCATAATGATTATATGATAATTTATATTTAATAAACAATATTTGTTACGAAAATATTATTTATTTCAATAATACATTAATTTATCAAAATAAATTCTTTAATTAATCATTAATATTACAAAAAATACATTTTGTGTTTTACTATATCGAAATAAATATCACTGATAAAGTTACTATTATAGGAGTATAATGTATTAATTACTCTATAAAATATAATATATATACTCATTATTCTAGGTTCTTCATAAACATTCCATCAATAAACCATAAAGTACCACAAGGGTAATGAGTGTGAAGGAGATTCATTTATGTAGTGGTTCAAAATAAATAGTTTGGACCGTGATCTCTATGGGATTGAGTTTCTCCCATAAATTATTTTTCTCATTCTTATGTTTTTTGATCCCAAAATGGGATTCATTATGGAAAAATTTCTAGGGATGTTATCTCTTATGGAAGCTCTGATGAATGGACATCATAGGGTATGATCCTACTGGTTGAGGCTATGAGATCATTTATATATGTCAATTGGAATTTTTTGAAACCATATATTTATATTAACCAAGTGATTACCATTCACATTTTATATAATAAATGGTAACAATGCGTAATGGTATTTTAAATCCCATTTGATATGATAAAACAGAAGAATTTTATTTTCCATCTATAACCAATATACATAATAATACATTAAGTTAAATCAAAATTGTAACATTATTTATAATAGTATGATTAATTATAATATTCCCCCTTAATAAACCTCACCCTCATAATTTGAATTTTCCACACTAAAATAGATGAGAGTCAATGTTTTTCAGGACTTCCCCTGGTTCCCATGTCACTTCATAAAACATGTGGTTTCTCCACAACACTTTGATCAGTTTCATTGCATAATTTAATATAACACTGTCTATATAAGCTAAGATACTCACTAGAAGTTTCTCATATGAGAGATAATTATCCATTGGTACCACATATGTGGGGTCTAGTTTGTAATTTCTTTATAGGGATACATGGAATACATCATGTATTTGACATAGGTTAATTGGGAGTACAAGTCTATAAGACACCACTCCATTGCTATCAATGATCTCAATGGGAATGGTCTATCTTGGATTAATTCATCCCTTAATTAAAAAACTCATCACTTTATTCCATAGGGAAATGAGGTGGAATATCACGTCCCCAACATTAAACACTATATATTATCGAAAATTGTCATTGTAGCATTACTTTCATCTTTGGGAGTCCTAGACATCATATCGAATTGTCTTTAACTTTTTATCAATTTCATTGACCATTTCATGACCATAAATTTCTCATTCCCCAAAATAATCCCAACGTGCTAGTGTTCTGCACCTCTACCCATAAAGGGTTTTGTAGGATCTTTTTGGATGTTTATGTGTAAACTGTAGTTGTCTCAAAACATGACTAGAGAAATATATTGGTCCCATACTCCTTTGAAGTCCATAGAACATGATGTCAATATTTATTCCATTGTATGAATAGTCTGCATAGATTGGAAAACATATTGAAGCTAATAAGGTGTTTTAATGATCAACTCAGCTTTTAGGGGATGTTGGAATTTTTTAATGAACTTAGAGATAAATCTCGGATCCCAGTCAGATTGAATCAGAAGTAGTACTCAATTTAGTTTTACCGCCCCTCTAATGTATATCCAGAGAGGTTGATCCAGTGATAAATCTCCTTGAATTTCAATGAGGAGTACTGTCATTTTAAGAAGATCCACCATGACCAAAATATATTTAATTCCATGAGATGCATTTTAAAATATGATGACAAAGTTCATGGTGATCTTTTCTCATTTCGATGTTAGAATGGGTAATTGTTTCATCGTCCCCCTATATTTTTTCCATTATACCTTCACATTCTAGAATGAAAGAAATATATTATTTTATTATGTGATATCTTTCAGCATTTTTTCTAACCAATAGTATTCATGGAGATCTAGATACATAATTGTTCTTTTAGGATAGATAAAGAAGGATAATCATTCTGCATTACCCAAAAACTCAATATTTATCTTATTATTATATGGTACACATATTCTTGAACAAGATATTAGAACATCTTCCACATTAAAATTAAACTCATGGTAGTACTATTTTGATATAGTTTCCATTTTGTCTAAATTCCCACATTAACATTCTCACATCTCCTTTCCTCTCCAAAAAATATGATTAATAAATTGTTTTGAAATTATTAATGATGTTACTTTTATTGTGGTACCCATGTCTACCAATTCCAAATCTACTATGATTAGATCCCTCCCAATTGAAATCTATCATAAAATTAATGAGACCTTTCTACATACAAAATCAACCCCACTATTCACTTTCCCATGATTTTATTCAATTGAGTAGTCATATTCCTTGATCATATCATACCATTTTCATTGGCACATATTCAACTCTTTCTACGAGAATATGTATATGATGGTATTCTAACCCATATATATATATATATATATATATATAACATCTCTAAGAGAGATAATGGTTCGATATTTTTAATGTGGTGATCACTGAATCGAACTCTATATCTTTTCTTTGGTTGTTCTATCCGTTGACATTCATATACCTTTATGTATAGGATATGACGTTTTTTTGCATTAACACACATCACACTCATTTTTTTAAGCATCACTGATTTATATGAGAAGATCCCCACTTATTGATAGTATGATAATATGTACCATGATAATCCTTCTTTTTCAAAAACTTGAATCTCTCTTAATATTCATTAGTTTAAGAAACAATATGATATAGCATGGATAGTGGGGTTGAAAATCAATTGAAATATTTCACAAATCAATGATATTACACATCTAATACACGGATACTATATATATTTATCACATATGTTGGCCTCATCCATCTTCCAATTTCTACTTTTTTTGAAGGGTCCATAGATATATAATTTCATGTGATGATATTTCCCATGAAAGAGACATATTTCAACCAGAAACCAAATTTTATGTACATTGAATAAATCTAATAATTTCACAAGGCCTTTAACCATATTCTCATATGCTTATCAGGCTACCCCTTGGTGTTGAGTGGTTTTAGAATATCATATAATATGACAACAAAAATCGGTCAACGTAATTTCTAAAAACTCAGATATTCATTTAGATTATTTAATGATGGATCATTAGTGACTATGTATGGAATTACTATGAACTCATATTTCCCATATGTTGTACATAAATAAGGCTTGTTTACATCCTACTCCATCACCATAAATACATAATACCTTCATCGCAGATCCACCTCGGTGAATTATTGGGCTCCACACGGCTGATCGAACATGTCATCCATCCTTAGAAAAGGATACATTTAATTTAATGCGATATTATTAAGCTCAAAATAATCATTGAAAAAGAGAATTGACATATACTTCTTCTTTAAAATGAGTGCTGGTGCACCCCATAGTGAAGTGAATGGGCGTTTGAACCCCATTGTCTTGATTCTCTTGTAATTGATTCTTCATCTACTCAAGATCTACAACATCCATTAAATATAGAGTCTTAGATAATGTAAATTACCATGGTATAATGTTTATTTAATATTCAACTTCTCACATATGATGAAGACCAAGTGGTACCATGGGAATCATATCAACATATCCCCTTACAAAAACCATGTCCTTGAGGATGGTTCATTGCTTATACTAAATCATTTGATCTACTTACACATTATAGTAGGGAAATAATATCTATTATTAACATATTGGCTCTATATAGGGTCCATCCACATACTTAAGATTTTATATAATCAATGTTCGATTTTCAATATGGAGAGTAATTTCCCTTTCAAATAAATTAATGTCGGACCTATATATGGAAGTGAATCCATATCTAAAACTACATAATATTACACCAGAGGGATTATGAAAAGGATCACTAGTAAGATTAGACAAATGTTTTGATAGGAGATGAGTTATATAAATGGGATAAAATTATTTACCCATTTTCTCTTTTCCCTATCAACTCCTCTTTCAGTATTTTTGTAATTGTTTAAATAGTTAAAATATTATTTCGTGAAATGAATGAGTACATAGAAAAAATTTCAAAAAATGTGTCTGCTATTATTGAAGTAAAAACTATCGTACCTTTAAAAATTGTTTTGTATAGAACCACCATAGCAATTTAGATGGAAGAAGACCACCCATTCTACCTTGGATGTTTTAGGTGGACTCTAAAAACCCTTTCCTCAGTGTGCTGATTTGAAAAATAATTGGTTACATACAACTAAACCATTGACTAAGGTATTAATGTTTGACTATAGAAATCAATTACCCTATCAAATTAGATTGATTTTCCATTCAAAAATCCTTACCGAGGTCCCCTTCTTTCCCAAAATAAAATAATTTCTCCGCCACTCTTATTAAATTTACCAGGGGATTATTTCAAAACAATTACTAGTGGGATTTTAAAATTTCATGGATCTATTATATTTATCCATCGGACCACCCAAATTAAAACAAAATTTATGATTAATATTCAAAATAACCCATGTGATTAATATATCCTTATATCATGTTTGATGGGAAATTGGACACTTTTTTCTTACTATAAAATTCAAGGAAATTTATCTCTTTTTTAGATTCAATTTTAGACCAGCAGAGAAGTGACCAACAATTAATTTCGGGGAAACAATAAGGTAAGATGTGTATCATGCAAGTATAGTGATGTTTTCCTCACGCACCCACATAGATTAAATATTATTTTCAACGTTGTTAAGGAAATACAATTAAAATTTATGTTAGAGAGTGTGAGAAGAATATTTATTCGAAAAAGTTTCCTGGAATTCCTTCCACCAATAACCATAACCACTTCCATAGGAATTTTATTGTTGACCAATTTCCCCCACTAGTAAGATTATCCCTATATATGATAAACAACCAGTATAACTTTATATTGTTTGGGAAATTAAAGTATGGAGATTATTATTTCAATAAAGCTGATCCATTGTTCCACAATTGTTGGAACAGATGATCCACTGAATGTTTGAGGTATTTGACACATAAATCTATAAATTACAATATTTTAATTTTTAGAGAGATTTGGGTGTTCCTATAAATCCAATATTATATTTAGATCCTGAGTTAGCTGAAATATTATCATCACAAATTTTATGATTCCTTCCCTCATCTAATTGGGTATCACATTGGGGAAGTTATCACATTTTCAGTCACATTGATTAGTTTTTAGGTTCCTCCAATTTATTTCCATTATCTAGAATAAAATTATACCTATGGATGACTATTTCTAATCTATTAAACTTATAAATGGGAATTTAATGAAGTTATTTGGATAACATATATCTTAATTTTATTTATGTAACTTATGAATTTCTAGGATTCAATATATGTTATCGATGTTGTATTTTCTAAAATATTGTATTATGGTCATTTTTTGTTCCCTAAATAATGGTTCATAATGATATAATGAATTTTCTAAATAATATCCCACAAGAGTGAAAAATAGGTGAGTTGTAAGTCCCTTTTCATATAACAGGTTACACCGAGTCAGGCCTAACACACCATGTCAGAGTTTTGACCCCGAGATACATCTTTTCTTGAACCACACACACGTATAATATCCAAAAATGGATGTATTTTAATTTCAATCCACTTAATCTATAATTAAAAATTTTCAGGGATTCATTTTTATAAAATTTTATATCCCTAATGATTTAACTATTGTTTTCTAATCATATTCTCAAAAATAACAACGATTTTCTCTAACACTAACTATTAATACCATCCTCTATATTACACATTTTTTAACATGTTACTACATAAAAGTTAACAAAATAATATTCAAAATTCAGAGAATTATTGTGTCTTGGGGAATTTGGAACATTAAATAACATTTTTAACATGGGAGACAATAATATTACTTAAAACGTCCTTTATATGCTTATACAATTCAATGGAATTCAAAAATTCATAGGATAATATGGGGAACAACATAATAAATGGGTGATATAAAAAGACCAATATGTTAATTAACACTGAATAAGGGGAAATATATTAAACAATATATAATTCAATAAATCAAAAATATTATTAATCATAAACAAGAGTAATGATACCTGATATATCATGATAATAATAGCATTAGAAATGTGGTTACAAATTAAAAAACAATATCATAAACAAAAGTAAATGATAAAACTCCAAGATATCATGGTGGAAAATCTCACATAGTAGAATTAGGTTCATTATTTTTCTCAAGATGATGTATCAAGTGACTAAACATTACCCACATCCTTTGGTCACTATATAATTACACGTACACCCACCACATTCATTTCATTCTCATACTTATGTTATCCACATTTATCATACAAAAATTCAATCTCCATCATTTTTTATTACAAGATAAATGTGTGTGGAATATATAAATGAAATTACTATTTTAATGAGTTATATGTATATAAATTCTAATACCCTTGATAGTAAATTGGTATGGTATTCACTAAAAAATATTTTGGAATGGAAAATCATGTTGAAATTTCTCTTTCATAATGATGTCACATTAAAATTCATAAAATAGTATTCTGAGATAAAAAGGGTTATCTCATAATTTGGTCATAAATAGGAATGCGTGATGGATCTGTTATATTATATCACATCATAAGGTAACAAAGAAAAAAATAAGGTAAAAAAATATATTTGAATAAAGAGGAGAAATGAATAGATTCATTACATGAGTGTTGGATTCCAAATTCATTGGATGAGATTCTAGAGAACTTGGGGGTTCTTTGGGAGGACTCTGTATAGTGGAGGGAAGAGTATGTAATTGATATAATTATTATGAATAAAAATAAATTTGGATATTTTGATGGATTATAACAAAAGTGGGGGATTTTATTATTATATGGTGTTTGGAGTCTACATAATAAAACAACCAAAACCAGATATGATCCCGTGGTTTTGTTCAATGGTTTCTACCAAATGGGAATGAATATAATAATTTTATAAGTACATGGGAAAACATAATAAAATAACACCCTTTTCTATCTTTAGTTAGTCATACTCTTAATGAAATGGGTTTAAAACAAAAAAAAATATTCAAGGGTTTTGGGGATTCACAAGGGAATGAAAAAACTAATAAAATAAACAAAACTTAAAATTAATTTATGGTTAAAAAGTTATTTTGGTCTTTCATAACAATTATTGTATTTACTACCTCAATTTTGCATCATTGTGTTATCACAATACATGATGTTTATTTATATGTTATTTAATTTTCACTCAAAAATCCTTATGTGTTAGAAAATTATGAAAAATTTTCCATTAGATAATATCAAAATTATGATTCAAAAAATAAAAGTAATTTCATATAAATATTTTTTTTTAAATTGTAAATTTTCGATATTAAATTAGTAATATACTTTTAATGATAAATAATTTCATTTTTTACAAATATAGTTTTCAAAAAATTATAATAATTACATTTTTATTCATATAAAATATTTAATTGTTTATATTTTAAAAATATTATTTAATATTAAAAAAATATTTATATAAAAAAATTCCTTAATAGAATATGAATATTAACCAAAATACTAATTGTGTTTTATTATAATGAAATAAACATCATTAGTAAGCTAAAAATAATCGGTTTAAAATATATTCATTATTCTATAAAAAATAATGTACATACTCATAATTCTATGGTCTTGGTACAATTCCGCTTAATTCATCAGAAAAATCATTATGAGTAAGGTCTGTGAGGGTGGCATCTTAATGTGGTGGTATGGAATAAATGGTTTGGGTTGTAACCTAGATGATATTCAACTTGACCCCTAAACAATTTCACTCATAGTTAAGATATTGGATCTCATCATTTTCAAGCTCAAGGGAAAATCCCAATGATGATATCATGATTAGGAGCTCTGATAAATTGACTCCATAGGGTATGATCCTACTAGTTGAGGCCACCTATTTCTTTGTCTACTTCAGATGCATTTTTTAAACCCCTATATTTATATAAATCATTTCATCACGGTTTTATGGATATATTATTAATGTTAAATATACTTAATGCTCATTTACATCCAATTAGATAAAATACGAGAAAATAAGGACATGTTTTTCCTATGACCTTATTATATAGTATGCAATTTAATTGAATTAAAATATAAGTTTTATTTATAATAGTTCAGGTCATCATAATTAGGGTTTCTCAAGGAGTGACTTTGTAAGTACAAGGTCTCAAGCACCATGACCTCTTAGGTTACGAAAATTAGTGATTCTGTCGCAACATCTTACCTTATAGCCTTCTAGGGATGGTGGGGTTTATACTATTTATAGTGATATAAATGTGATGCCCCAGACAGTCTTGGTCCTTCCCTTTGCCAAAAACCGGGTCCTAATGGAGTGGCGTCTCGGTGAGACCGATCGACACAACAGATCGGTGAGACTGATCAGCGTCACCTGGCCTTGTCATGTTGTTTCCAGTAGAGCTCCCTTTTGCGCAAATAGGGTTTTAAACACTATTTTGACCTGTTTGAGCTTGTTTTAAAGACCCGTAACGTGCATAAGAGTTTTTATTAAATACTTAATCAATTCATGAGTCGTCTTAAACCACACGAACCCCTATTAATGACGAATGGAGCCGCGTGGTCAACCCACGACCCCCGTGCTTTACACGGTTACGCGTTCCCACCTCAACCGTCAGCGGATCTTATAAACTAAGGGTTAGCCATGGTTTATCCTTTCCTCGATCGTGGATCTTCACAAAAATCTTCAGGTGTATCGGGTGCACCGCATCGTTATCTGTAAAATTTATGCGCCTGACCTAAGCATCAATCATCTATCAACAAGTAGGGAATTTCTCCTTCGCCTCTCTCATTTGTGTATCATGCAGGGTGGGCGTGATTTTGTTTCTGTAGAACTGGTTGGACCGAAATTAATGAAGATAATGAACGAATTCTATAATGAAGGGGGGGGGGGGTGTTTGTTGATGTTGTCTTATATTTTGATGTTTTTTCTTCTATGAACATCTTGTTGAGTTGTGCCAGATAATGCCTCCTGAAAATCGAGGTCGTTGGTGGTCGTTGTTTGTGCACTAATGAACCCTACTGATGTTTTAAATGGCTTGTTTGTGGTTGTAATCTCCTGCTGCGAAAAGTGAACTGGTAAATCACGTATATCCGACTGAATATATTAAAAGCACCAGGATCAAACCTTCTGTGATAACTCCCAGTTAGAACACACAAAATTTGAATCATGGAGTGTGTTATGTCATTTAAATCTCAAAATACTGGCAAGGCCCTGCTTGTGTTGGTGGTGGTAGTTTGTTGTTTTCCTTTCGGGACGATTCCTAGAGATGTGGGAGGGGATGGGATCCCCTGTTATTTTATACTCTTGGTGGTTGTGTGAATTTGGGAATGGGATCCCCTGTTGGTATGGATTCAGTGGTTGTGAGTTTTATGATCAGGTGGATACTTGTTTATATCACGAATTGGGGTGGACTCCTCTGTTGTTGAGAACTGGGTGTGGAAGTTTTGGTTGATGTTTTACATTTTAGTTTCTTGGACTTATGACTCTGCCTACTAGTTGCCCAGTAGTTCTTAAACTTAAAAATTATTACTGAACATGAAACAAGATTGGGAAAAATGGGTTTTGATGGCGAATGTTGTGACTTGGGACTTCGATGTAGTGGTGTTGTGTTCTGTAGATTGGTTAGAAAAAACTAGACTTTGGGTGATTGCTTGTTACCTATATCTATACTTGTAGTTTTTTTTTCTTATTCGCGTCCCACCCAAGTTGAGCACTTAGTGCCGAACACCCCCATTTCATTGGGGAGGGTGTTTTTCCCCCACACTATTCATAGTGTCTAGTTATTAGCTCTTTTTCAGCTCCCTTTCCCGGATAGCCCAAGTATCTTTGGGCAGGCTGTGATGGCATGAGGTCCATTATTATTCCAAGATCCTTTGGGCGGGGTGGTGTGGTGGTTGGCCAGGTGTGTGCGGTAGGTGGTTTCCCAATTGTCTTCGGGATGAGGCCTAGTTGTCTTCGGGCGTGGAAGTGGATCCTTTAGCCCAGGTGTCTTCGGGCGTGGTGGTGGTTGTTCTGGCCTAGTTGTTTGCAGGCGGGGTTACATGTGACAGTTGTGGCCCATGTGTGTGCAGGAGGGATTCAGCAGTGGGACTGCGTGTGGTTGAGGCCCAGGTGTGTGCGGGCGGGATTTTGGCAGTGGGACTGTGTGTGGTTGTGGCCCAGGTGTATGCGGGCGGGTGTGGCTGTGGGACTGTGGTGAGAATGGTGGGATTGGTCCGATGCATAGGATGTCTCAATAACCAGTGGGAAAGTGGCGTGGGGTACTCAAACATCGATGTGCTCTTATTATATATATTACTTGACTTGTGTTATTTGGGGAGTGTGCCTTGGTGAGGCCTGTGGTGGATAGTTTTCCTTGTTAGGTGTTTGGTTTACTCTTTTTCTCACGAGACTTTAGTACGTTCCCCCACTTGTGCACGAGAGTCTTTGGTTTTCCCTACTGAGTGTACTTGTATGCTCACCCTATGTGTATAAAATTGCTTTCAGGTTTCCAGGAGGACATCGGGGATCACGCAGGACCTTACTAGCTCAGACCTTTGGAGCAATTTCAGTTGTAGTTTTTTTTTCCTCTTTGGTACTTACCTTGTAGTCACATTTTGTACTTGTGGCTTTACTTTTGGAACATGCATGTGGGAATGGTTTATTTTTTGGATTTTCTTTCACTTTACCTTGGTGTTTTTGAGTTTCATCATCTCATCTCTCGATCTTATAAAACAAAATGGGGTAATGCCTTCCATTTGTGAGAAATTTCTATACCCTTGGTGCTAGTCGCCACTCCGGGACCTATTGAAGGCGGGTCTCAGGGGCCATTATCTCTCCTTCAACGTAAAGAAGGAAGGGCCTGGCAATCTGCTGACCCTTCACTTTTTTTGGTGAAGGCGGGTCGTGACATAATGGTATCAAAGGATGATGGTTGAGAGATAGGATGGAGTCTGGAGTTAGGCACAGTGAGGATTGCATGGGATTTTAAGGCCACAGTGTTGGGTAACCTTGGCGCGTGAAGTAGGCCAGGGAAGACCGGCTATGACATGGGATTTTAGGGCCCCTCGTGATCCGATGCAAGGACTCTGGACCTACCGAACGACCAAGTGAGGGAACACTGATTGTAGGGTAGAGACCCTAGGAATGGAACAAAAATCATAATGAATTTTGATCTTGTGTTTCTGTGATGTCTTGGAAATTAAGAATAAATTAATTTTTAAGAATTTTTAAGAACGATATTCTGCACTACTTGGGCTTAGGAATTCCTTGTTTACCTTGCAGCTATGGCACCTGGAAGGCGACCACGTGTGGTACAGGCGATCAAGGCCCCAGAGACTACTTTGTCCAATCGGCAGAGAGCTGATCGAGAGTAAGAGGAAGACCAGTGGCAGAAGTTTCTTTGAGCCTTCCAGCGACAAGCCCTTGAGAAGTATGAGGGCAGAACCTCCGATATGAAGACAGAAGGCTGGCTAGAGTAGCTAGTTATAGCCTTCGACCTGATTCGGGCCCCGACCGAGTACTGGGTTCCTCTGGCCGTTAGCCAGATGCGGGGAGCGGCACGTCAGTGGTGGATGCTTTACCTGGGGAGAGGAGAGAGTATGAGGTGGCTTGGGTGGATTTCAAGAGGGAGTTCTGGGCGGAATTCCTCTCCTCGAAGATGAAGGAAAAAAAGAGGCAGGAACTACTCTCCCTCCAGTAGGGGAGTATTTCTGTGAGGGAGCTGGGGATCAAGTTCAAGGACCTCCTACGTTTTGATCCAGACCTCTTTCCCGACGAGGAGTCTCAGGCAAGACGTTTGGAGGAGGCACTCCGACCCTCCCTCCAGTATGTTGTTACCCCCTTTACCCTGCCGACGTACTTGGAGGTCCAGAAGAAGGCCGAAGTGGTGGAGAGGATGCATGCTCTAGGAGGAGTGTCACGAGAGGGGATCCAGCTGGGACCATCAAAGGGGAAGGTCGTCAGCACCAGGCCTCCAACGTCAGGACCCTCTAGGTTCCGACCCATAGGGAGCAGGCCGCAGCAGTTTCAGTTTTGATCCCCCGACCCTCGCCCTTTTCCTTCGGGCCCAGGACCGTGGTGCTTCATCTGTGGGAGCCCTGGGCATCTCCAGAGTCAGTGCCCCGACTGGGTGCAATACTGCAGTGGCAGTCCTCCCCAGCACCCGCCCCAGCCGCAGCTTCCAGCCAGACCTTTCCAGCAGTAGCAGCAGGGACAACGAACTCCCTCTCCTCTGAGGGCAGACGTAGGAGGTGGCCGATAGCCGAGGGGCAGGGGAGCATGGTGTGGACAGTTACACGCCACAGAGGCTGTAGTTCCAGCAGGTCCAGAGGTTTTTCGAGGTACGATCAGTCTATTTAGCACTCTTTCTTATACCTTGTTCGATACCGGAGCATTGCACTCCTTTGTTGCACCCATCCTAGCTCGTGCCTTGTGTTTAGATGCAAAGAGTACGTGGGATAGGGAAGCATAGATGTGTACCCAGGACCTGGAGTTGTTTTGAGTTTTGTTCCTTGTCGTACCTGTTGTGGTAAAACGTTTTGTCTTTTGGCTAGGAAATGTACTGGTTTTCTTCCTCTGCTTGTGTGTGAAAATCCCCGGCTATGGGGAAGGAGAAGACCCGACCCCTAATCAATATGCATTAAGGTGGATGCGATTAAACCCATGCGGTCGAGTCAGTGCCGCCCAAAGAGGATAATATCTTGACATGGGGGAGGAGACTCCTCAACCCACATGCCTTCGTAGTTTGGCATGGTATGTTTCTTGGTTCGTGATAGGAAGGTGTTCTTAATTAACGATGAGGTTCACTCTTGAGAGGTATCTTTCAGGGTGGTTGTTCGGACCCGCCCTTCCCTTCTGGGTTGTTTAAATTCTCGAGGATGAGAATAGTTTAAGAGGTATCTGATGTGATGACCCAAACTCTCATGGTCCTTCCCTTTTCCAAAATCCGGTTCCTAAAGGAGTGGCGTCTCGGTGAGACCGATCGGCATCACCCGACCTTGTCATGTTGTTTCCAGTAGCGCTCCCTTTTGTGCAAATAGGGTTTTAATCCCTATTTTGACCTGTTTGAGTGTGTTTTAAAGATCCGTAACATGCATAAGAGTTTTAATTAAATACTTAATCAATTCATGAGTCATCTTAAACCACCCGACCCCCCTTTTAATGACGAATGGAGCTGCGTGGTCAACCCATGACCCCCGCGCCTTACGCGATTACACGTTCTCACCTCAACCATCCGCAAATCTTATAAACTAAGGGTTAGCCGTGGTTTCTCCTTTCCTCGATCGTGGATTTTCACAAATAGCTTATGGTGCAACGGGCGCGCCGCATCGTTATCCGTAAAAGTTCCACGCTTGGCCTAAGCGTCAATCATCTATCAACAAGTAGGTAATATCTCTTTCTCCTCTCTCTTTTTTGTATCATGTGGGGTGGGCGTGCTTTTGTTTCTGTAGAACTGGTTGGACCAAACTTAATGAAGATAATGAACGAATTCTATAAAGAAAAGGGGGGGGGATGTGTTTATTGATTCTATCTTATATTTTGATGTTGTTTCTTCTATGACTATCTTGTTGAGTTTTGCTGGCTTTTGCCTCCCAAAAATCGAGGTTGTTGGTGGTCGTTGTTTGTGCACTAATGAACCCTGCTGATGTTTTAAATGGCTTGTTTGTGGTTGTAAACTCCTACTGTAAAAAGTGAACTGGTTAATCACGTATATCCATCTGAATAAGTTGAAATCACCAGGATCAAACCTTCTGTGATAACTCCCGGTTAGAACACATGGAATTTTAATCATGGAGTGTCTTAAGTCATTTAAATCTAAAAATACAGGCAAGGCCCTGCTTGAGTTGGTGGTGGTAGTTGGTTGTTTTCCTTTCGGGCCGATTGTTGGAGATGTGGGAGGGGATGGGATCCCCTTTTCTTTTATACTCTTTGTGGTTGTGTGAATTTGGAGATGGGATCCCCGTTGGTATGGATTCAGTGGTTGTTAGTTTTAAGATCTGGTGGATACTTGTTTATATCACGAATTGGGGTGGAATCCTCTGTTGTTGAGAACCGGGTGTGGACGTTTTGGTTGATGTTTGACTGTTTATTTTCCTGGACTTATGCCTATGCCTACTAGTTTCCCAGTAGTGCTTAAACATAAATATTATTACTGAACCTGAAACAATATTGGGACAAATGGGTTTTGTTGGCGAAAGTCATGACTTGGGACTTGGATGTAGTGGTGTTGTGTTCTGTAGGTTTGTTAGAAAAACCTTAACTTTGAGTGAGTTCTTATTACCTAAATCTATACTTGTAGTTTCATGTTTCTTATTCGCGCCCCACCCAAGTTGAGCACTTAGTGGTGAACACCCCCATTTCATGGGGGAGGGTGTTTTTCCCAACACTATTCATAGTGGCTGGTTATTAGCTCCTTTTCTGCTCCTTTTTCCGGATATCCCAAGTATCTTCGGGTAGGCTGTGATGGCCTGAAGTCCATTATTAGCCCAAGAACCTTTGGGTGGGGTGGTGTGGTGGTTGGCCAGGTGTGTGCGGCAGGTGGTTTCCCAAGTGTCTTCGGGATGAGGCCCAATTTTATTCGGGCGTGGCAGTGGATCCTTTAGCCCAAGTGTCTTCGGGAGTGGTGGTGGTTGTTCTGGCCTAGGTGTTTACAGGCGTGGTTACATGTGACAGTTGTGTTCCAGGTGTGTGCGGGCGGGATTCAGTAGTGGGACTGGGTGCGTTTGAGGCCCAGGTGATTGCGGGCAGGATTCGGCAGTGGGACTGCGTGTGGTTGTGTCCCAGGTGTGTGCGGGTGGGTGTGGCAGTGGGGCTGTGGTGAGAATGGCGGGATTGGTGTGATGCATAGGATGTCTCAATAACCAGTGGGAAAGTGGCGCGGGGTACCCAAACATCGATGTACTCTTATTATATATATTACTTGACTTGCGTTATTTGGGGAGTGTGCCTTGGTGAGGCCTGGGGTGGATAGTTTGCCTTGTTAGGTGTTTGGTTTAATCTTTTTCTCACGGGACTTTAGTATGTTCCCCCACTTGTGCACAAGAGTCTTTGGTTTTCCCAACTGAGTGTACTTGTATGCTCACCCTACGTATATAAAATTACTTTCAGGTTTCCAGGAGGACTTCTAGGATCACACAGGCCCTTACTAGCTCGGACCATTAGAGCAGTTACAGTTTTTGTTTTTCTTTTCCTCTTTGGTACTTACCTTGTAGTCACCCTTTGTACTTGTGGCTTTACTTTTGGAACATGCATGTGGGAATGGTTTATTTTTTGTCTTTGCTTTCCTTTTACCTTAGTGTTTTTGAGTTTCATCATCTCATCTCTCGATTTTATAAAGCAAAAAGGGGTAATGCCTTCCATTTGTGAGAAATTTCTATACCCTTGGTGCTAGTCGCCACTCTGGGAACTATTGAAGGCGGGTCTCGGGGGTCATTATCTCTCCTTCAACTTAAAGAAGGAAGGGCATGGCAATCTGCTAACCTTTCCTTTTTTTGGTGAAGGCGGGTAGTTACAATAAATATTGTGTTTTTTAATGCGGTGTTCTTGGACATCACCAGAATCAGTTCCTTGTCAGTCTTTGAGATCATTTTGGTGGTGATGGATTTGATCCTTTGATGCTTCAGGCTTAGTATCTAGTGAGACCATTTTAATTGTATGTAAGATGGCTTATGGTCTCTAGAGGGGATTTTTAAGTGATAAAGTCTAACCTCTTGATATTACTTGTGTTTATAGACATTATTATAATAATGGATATTGATGTACCTTTTAAAAAATAAGTACAGGGTTTGGGTGTGGATAGAATCAGTTGGTGGGGGAAACAACTCAATATGGGTAAGATAACATTATAGAAAATCTTAGTTTTTTGTATATGATTTTGTGTACCTTGTTTTTTCCAAACCTTCACACTCATTTATTTACCCTGTATTGTATGTTCTTTAGGAAATGATATAGAGGGGATTTCAATTCCCATATTGTTTACTATTAATAGTGGGAGGATAGACAATATTGGTCGATGTGTTCAATTGTTTTGTAGTGATGATGGGGCCACATTAGTCCCGTCTAATATTTTTAATCTATATATACAACTGTAAGATATAATTATAGGACACATTTAGTTCTATTTTGTGCATGATTTTAATCACATTATCTTGATAATAATCATGTTATAAGATGCGGATTCCTATAGTGTTGTTTTAGTTAGTGAGTGGGGTTGTAAGGTGGGAAATTGGAATATGTAACACATTATTTACTTTATAAGTACGTTTTCTATGGATTCAACAGATGCCGGGACACTGGTTACTCCAAAAGACATTTGGAGACATTGGATGTTTTTCCTAATGAGGTTGTTCTCTTTCCCCCTCGACATGATGTTGAGTTGGAGAGATAATTACAATCTAGTTCTTCTCATATTTCAATAGAACCTTATAAGATTACACCTTCTAAGTTGAAAAAGTTGAATATTGAGATAAATGATCTAATATATAAGGGATGTATTTATCCTTGTGTGTTATCATGTGGTGATCTAATTTTATTTATCCATGAAAGAGGTTGATAGTATTTGGTTCTATGTTTAGTAATAATGTTTAAATATTATTATGGTCCAAATAATTTACCCTCTTCCAAGGACTGTATAACCTTTATACTAGTTTGGAGGGGTGTTTCAATTCTCTAAGATCAGTCTACAGTTAGGATATCACCATTTTATGGTGAATTCGTGTGACCTCAAAATGAAAATATTTAGATAGTGGTATGGTAATATAGTGTTTTTGGTGTTGTCATTTGGTTTCTTAAACACTACACCTGTGTTCATTGGGATCTTGAACTCATGGTTCTTCGAAATCATGTACATGCTTGTAGTTGTGTTTATTAATAAAAATTGATTTACTGAATATAATAGGTGGATAATTTTGATCATCTTAGTGCTTTTTTGAAAGTATTTTGACTCAATTAACTCTATTTATTATTTTCAGTGATATTTTTTAGATGAGAGTGGTGAACTGCATAAGGCTTGTGGTGTCTCAATAGGGTGAGTCCGTAGACCCCATGAAAGTAGAGGTTGTTGATTATTAGGAAGCACCCAAAAACATATAAGAGGTAAATACATATAATGTTCATTCATTATATAATCACAGGTTTTGCAAAATTTCAGTTGATTTTTATCCCCTTGATAGTGTTAACTTGGAAGGACGATGGTTTTTGTTGACTAATCAATGTAATAAAATGTTCATCTTCTTGAAGGGGAAGATGGAAGTGCTTTAGTGATCTGAACTCCATAGGAGGGTAAAAGTTTGAGGAGTTTTATAATGATTAATATATGAAATTGGGATTAGTATTGATACATTATAGGTCCATAATCTCTTATAAATCATGGTAGTTTAATCCATATGAATGTAACTATGCCACATATGATTTTGTTCTACCAACATTAGTGTTTGTGCTGATATTTTTGAAGCATCAACTCATTAGGTAGCACATTGTTGAACTCATAGATCAGAAGGTCAAGAGTTAAGTATTATCTCATCAGGATATAAATCTTCTTCAAGGGAGGTGTGTGTAGTTTTAATTAGGATATTTTTAGAGATCTCTAACACCGAAAGAAAATGGAATTTTGTGGTTGACACTATGAGCATTAAGTAATCGATATATGATATTTGGGTTTCTAGTGGTTCATAGAGATTAATATAGGATTTAAAAAACTTTAACATAGATGAATTGGGGATCAATGGTAGAGTTTTATTTAAGATGATGATGCGTTATACACTTGGGAACCAGGTGGTGGGGTCTCAGTGAGGATAACGAATAGAAGGGGAGATGTGTGGTCGGGTTAGCCATTTCAATGTTATAAGGGATTGGTCAGAGGTTTATCTAAAAAATATGTTGTTTTTTCAGTTGTTTCTTGTTAAAATAGTTTTTTAAGATTGTTCAATTATATATTTTCATTGATCACATTTGGTGGTACCAAAAGGAGTATCTAAGATCAATAGTGGTATAGTGATGTAGTTTTGGGGGGCCCTGGATGAAATAGGAGATGGAAGAGTTTGTCGAGAAGTGTTTGGTTACACAGTATGTAATAGTGGAGAATCATTTTCTAGGATGTTTTTATTATAATTTCGGTGTTCATGATGTTAAAGTGGGTTATATATTGATGGATTTCATCACATTTTTTCCTAGAGATAAGGGATAGTTTGATTCAATTTTGGAAATCTTGGATTGGTTGAGGACATTGGCCTACTTCTTAGTGATCATATAGTTAAACCCATTGTATTCCTTTGAAAATAGTTATTTGGATGAGGTTTTTTTGTTTTATAGAGTTCCAAGGTACATTTTATCATATTAGGATTCTATTAAATCTTTTGTTCTAGGGGGATGAAAATGGGATTTTAGCACTTGGGTCAGCCTCATCACAAATTTATACTAATAGATAGAAGACTATAAGGAGCGGAACATCTAGATGAAGGAGGATAAGAAACGTGAATGAGTGTTATACTTATATGTATCATGTTCCCAACACATTCGCATGCAATAATTTTCTTATAATAACACCTATCACTCATCCATAAGCATGATCATATTTGATTATTTTTATGGGTGGCTGTCTCATAATCCATTATATTGGATGAAGGTTGGGGGTATGGTATTTCCGAGTCTCTATGTGGTATAGAGAACCAAAAACTACATCAAACTAGTTCATGAAAAAAATGAAATCATAAAATTAATAGATGAGATATTGTACTAATCAAAGGAGTAGTCCTTGTGAATTTGGTGTTGGGGACATTATGTTCTTGAAGGATTGATCTCAATGAGGCCGACATAGTTTTGGTTGTGGGAGTAATATTTTCACATGTTTATTATCTTCATTGAGGTATTTGGTTGAGTTGTAGTGGGAGAGTATTAGTGGTAATTTCCATTATTTCTATATGATTTCCTTACAATGTTCATCATCTTCACCCTTCACCATTATCCCTTTTATGACTCCAATGTTATTGAATAGGGAGTTAGGAATATCGAGGACAAAGTGACTTTTTAGGAGTAGTCGGTAGAGATCCATTATCTCAATGATATAGAATTTCATGGATGAAACATTATACTGGTACTTATGATATTTTTGAATGGTGTCTTGGAAGAGAGTATCTTGGAGTAAGATACAAAAATATCTGAACAATACTTGAAGTTATTGTGATGTTTTATTTTATCTATTATCGTTGTTATGTGATGTTAGTATATTATTATTCTGTGATATTTCTTATTTTCATGTTTTATTATGTGTTATGTTGTTCTAAAAACTAAAATAATGAAGAAAAGATCCCAATTAAGGACACATTATATTATGATTCAATTAAACGTGTGAAGGTGTAAAAATTCAACCAATAGAAGTTAGTATGTTGACATAGAGGCTAGAATTACCTGATTTCTATGTTTTGGATGTATTATATGTTGGGTTATAACCGTTGTTGGTTTGGGATGCATAAAGACTGAGATGGTTTTGTGGAATCAAGGTAAAATGTGATAAGGTATTTTTTAGATGTTTTATATGATTCATGGGTGTTTTGGTATGTTTTTTGGATGGTGGTATAATTTAAGAGTAACATGATCACTGAAATATAACTCTGAGGGTGGTTGTTTAAAACCCTTACAATCTGGGAGTGGTATTGCATTAATGGGGGACCAAATCATTTCTGATTTATCATATTTAATTTAATGTACCATCACATTCTATTAATGTTACTATTTTGGCTGTTGGAGGGTTTTTAGAGGAGGCATGTGGAGGATTAATGGTAGTGTGATGTGCTGTAGATATAATACAAGATAGTAAAAAATATGATTAGTTTACAAGATGTTAATTAGTGGTTCATGAAATGTGAAGCTGACAAGTTTTATTGAATGTGTATAACTGAGAGGAGATTTGAAAACTTCTTCTTTCTTCAATCCATTAGTTTATATGGATTGCTATTTGTGAATTGGGTTGAGTTATCCTTCTTATACAATGTGTTTCCTTCCATTCTTATTTGGATATCCACTTATATGGTGGGTTTTTAATTAGGGTTGTGATTTGGATAGCTTTTGTTAACCCTTTATGTGGTGTATACTAATCCTTGGGGTTTTCATGAATTTGTGTTTTTGGGTGTTTCTGACTCGTCTTCTAGTGCATAATAGTTTAAAAAGGCCTACATTAAGTTGCGAAGCCATCGTTTCTCACTTTTGGTATCACGTTGGAGGGTTTAATATTATTTATCAATGGGGTGGATTTTCTTATTAATTAAATATAATTAATTGGAAAAATAAAATTAATGCTGAAGGGGAAATATTTACATGTTTCAATAGGATTGATATTATTTTGATATTGTGAATGTATATGCTAAATGACCTACTGAAAATTTTCACCTATTATATAAATTTTCCTCTGATTCGGCATCAATGATGGGGACTATGGTTGTTGTGAAATCACCCTAATATGAATAATGGATAACCAATTATATTTGGATACATAAATGGCATAAAATGGATTTATTTCTTATTTCAAAAAAACAAAAAAATAAACTGAAATGTGATAATATTCCCATTGTAAAAAAAATGATATTTATTTTGAAGTGATGTGTGATCATGATGTAGAGTAGTGATTTTATGTCAATATGGGTATGTGATTTGATGGATGTTTAAACAATTTTTTTATGCTGGTGAAGTGATGGATGTTTTGCCCATTATTTTGAGACATTGATGTAATGGTTCGCCTTGCCTTTCTCTTGATGTAGTGAGGTGATGGTTTGATTGGTTTTGATTCTACGAAAGTGAGGTGATGGTTTTAATCCATGCATTGTTGTTGGTGAGATGATGGTTTTTTTGCCGTTATTGTTGGGAGGTGAGATGATGGATTGATGGGAATGATATGTTTCATTGGATTTAAGGTTATTTTGTGTTTGAATCATAGGTAGTGATATAATAATTATTTAACAATTATTGAAATATATGGGGTTTGATTGGATAATGGGATAGAAACAGATAAAAAAATAGTGAATTGGCCATGTGGTTAAATGTTGTTGATTTATAAGAATGAATTAAATGAGTTAGATAATGGAATAGAATAATAATTTGATAAGTGACTTATGTTTTGTGATGTTTTATTAATTTAACAGTGGTAGTGAAATTATAATTCTTATATGTTTTTTGTTGTTTTGTTGTGAAGTCATCGGTTGGGAAAGTGTGTGGATAATCTAAAAACCTTTCTTTTCCTTTTTATTTCTATATGAACCCCACCCACATCAATAATAATGTGTCTACCCCCATATTTTAACGAGGGGGTGTTATTTCCAATATCCAAAAGATATGGATTGATGATTGGTTACCCAATCTTCCCCCTTATCTCATCAATGTTTATAAATAAGCACTGAATTTCATGGATAAAGTAACGTTAATACACAAAGTGATATCCCAAGTGTCTTAAAGGAATAAATTATAAAATTGTGTTGTGGGGAATCCTGTAGTGGGGGTCTTGTAATGAATGATATGACATGAGGTATATTCCCTTCATGTTCATGATACCCAATGAATCATGTAATGGAGGTTTTTTGATGTGATGGCCAATTTTCGTCATGTGAGATGAAATGGGATATTGTTGTGAAGTAGTTTCAAGGTTTTCTATGGAAAAGATTTGATGGGACCATATTGATCCATTTTGGTATATGTTATTCAGATGATATTGATGTGTGATGATGTCTTCCATTGGGAGTGAGATACGAAAATGTATGAACAGTACCTGGAGTTATTGTGAGGCTTTATTTTCTATATTACTCTTGATATGTGATGACAGTATCGTATTATTCTATGATATTTCTTATTCTCATGTTTTATTACGTGTGATGATGTTCTCAAAATTGATGGGGGGGAGATCCCTATTCAATTACTCATTATATAATGATTCAATTAAACACCTAAAGGTGAAAAAATCCCACCAAGAGAATTTAGAATGTTGACATAGTGGATGGAATTACCTGATTTTTGTGTTTTTCGATGTATCATATGATGGTTATAACCATTTTTGGTTTGGGTTGAATAGAGGCTGAGATGATTTTAGGGAAACATTGTACTATGTAATAAGGTATTTTATGGATATTCCCTATGAGTCATGGGTGTTTTGGAATGTGTTTTGAGATGGGGGTAGAATTTAGGAGTAATGTGATCGTTGAAATGTATCTCTCAGGGTGGTTATTTAGAACACTTACAATCTAGGAGTTATATTACATTATAAGGGGACCAAATAATTTTTTATTTATCTTATGTAATTTCTTGTACCTTCAAGATTCATTAATGAATCTATTTTTCTTGCTTGAGGTCTTTCATAGGAGGCATGAGGAGGATCTGTGCTAGTTTGATGTGCTGTAGCGATAATACAAGATAGAAAAAATGTGATTATTTTACCAGATGTGAATCGGTGGTTCATAAAATGTAAAGCTATCCAGTTTCATTGAATGTATGTAACTGTGAAATATTTAACAACATTATCTTTATTCTATCCATTTGTTTATATGGATTCCCATTTGTGAATTGGGTTGAGTTATCCTTCCTTTCCTAAGTTTTTCTTCCATTATTATTATTATATCCACTTTTTTGGTGGGTTTTTAATTTGGTATGTGATTTGGGTATCTTGTTTTATACCCCTTGATGTTCTATAGTTTGATCCATGTTTTTTTCATGAATTTGTGGTTTTTGGGTTTTTCTGATTCATCTTCAAGTGCATAATTGTTTTTAAAATCCTCCTTTGAGTAGGGAATCCATTGTTTCTCACACTTTGTTTCACGTTGGAGTGGTTTAGTATTATTTATATACTGGGGATTGATTTTTTGATTAATAAAATATAATTAATTGGAAATATAAAATTTATGGTGAAAGGGAAATATGTACTTATTTTAATAGGATTGAAATTATTTTGATATTGTGATTGGACATGCTAAATGACCTGCTGAAAATTTTAACCTTTTAGAGATTTTTTCCTCGGACACGACATCTGTTATGGGGAATATACTTGTTGTGAAATCACCCTAAAATGGAAAATGGATAACCACTTATATTTTGACACATAAATGGAATGAAATGGATTTATTTTATGTTTCACAACAATGAAAAAATAAACTGAAATGTGAAACAATCCCCATTGTAAAATCTCTAAAACTATATATATTATGATGTGATTTGTGATCATGATGTAGAGTTTAGATTTTCAGACATGATGGTGTAGTTATATGATGGATTTTTAGAAAATTTTATAGGGAGGAGATGTGATGGTTTGTTTTCCCATTATTTTGATACATTGATGTAAAGGTTTATCTTACCTTTATTTTGAAGTATTGAGGTGATGATTTGATTTGTTTTGCATGTCGGAAAGGGGGGTGATGGTTTTTTTTCTTGCATTTTTTTGGTGAGATGATGGTTTTTTTGTCCGTTATTGTTGGAAGGTGAGATTATAGATTGATGGAAATGATGAGTTTCTTGGGATATATGTTTATTTTATGCTTGAATCATGGGTAGGGATATAATAATTATTTAACAATTATTTAAATCGATGGGGTTTGTTTAGATACTAGGATAGAAATAGAAAATTATAAAATAGATAAAGTGTCATTTGGTTAAATTTGGTTCATTCATAATAATGAAATGAATGAGATGGAAATGGAACAGGATAAAAATTTTATATGTGACCTCTGTTTTGTGATGTTTTATTCATTTAAAAGTGGTAGTGAAAGTATAATTCATATAATTTTTTTGTTGTTATGTTATGGACTCAATAGTTGGGAAAACATGTGGCTTATCTAAAAACTATTCTATTCCTATTGATTTCTATATGAACCCCACCCACATCAATAACTATGGATTGACTCCCATATTTTCACAATGGGATGTATTTTCCAATATCCAAATGTCATGGATTGATGATTTGTTACCTATTCTTTCCATTTGTATCATCATTGTGAGTAGATATGCACTGACATTGATGGAGAAAAAAATGTTAATAAACTAAGTGATATCCAAACTGTCTTCAAGAAATAAGTAATAATATTATGTTGTTGGAAAACATGTTGTGGGGGTCTTGTAATGAAAGAGAGGAAATGAGGTTGATTCCCTTCATGTTCATGATACCCTATAACTATAGTTATGGAAGTGGTTTTGATGTGATGAAAAATTTTCTTCCTATTAGATTAAATGGGACTATGTTGTCCTCTATTTTCCCAGTTTTCTATGGGAGATATTCAATGTGGCTGTGTTGTTCCATTTTTGTATAGGTTATTAATATGGTATTAATGTGTAATGATGTATTCCATTGGGAGTGAGATTTTAAAGTCAATCAAAATGTATTGTGGCATACTCTTTATCTTTATCCTTCTTCCTATGTTATTATAATTTTCTTCCATCATTTAGTGAATATTCATTGGTGAGGGTGGGATAGATAGTTGGCCAGGTTATGTATTTTGGGTTTTGATGTTTAGTCATGGGTGCATTAGTAATCATCCATCACATGTGAATATGAAATTTTTCATTTCTATTGTGTATACTTATATTATCAACCTACACATATGAAATTATATTAATGTTGCATTGAGGATTACATGGATATTTATCAAGAGTAATATATCATTACATTTTGGATATTTTTTTGTTTTATGTTGTAGCTTTTATTATGTTTTTTTCTTTTGGAAACATATATAAATATCAGTTTTTATGCATGAATTATGTGAGGTTTTTTGTTTAATTTTTACATTAGTTCATGGATTTTCCTACATATGTTTTTCTAATATCTAGATTATATATTATTATATCAAGTAATTTCATAGTTTATGATATTTGTTTAGCCCCAGTGCTAGTTTTGAAACTGGTGCGTACATGACAGGTAACTCCAGGGGGGTCATTTTCTATATCCCCTCATTACTGTGTCTAATACTATAGGTGTTTGTTTAAACAATTGTACTATTTTCCACTCACAATATAATTAATTTTATGTCCTAATAGTCACATATATTTTTTATAATATATACCTCCTCCATAAAATGCAGTAATGTCACATGATAATCTTCGACACCTTGGCCACCACCCCAAAAAATGGTCACATATCATATCCCCCCAAAAACCTAATTCATAACAAAACAACCACTTCCATTATTAGATTAGTACTATAACATGAATACGACAGTCATGAATCTAATTCCCTCCTCCTATCCTACATAAACCCCACCCTATACCACCCCATGACATAATCATTTCGAATTTTCCAAAATTACTTCTAGACCATCATATAGTGCATTAAGAGACCCCAATACATCCTAATATGTGCATATATAATCACATGGATTATAGAATCTGATTATGTCGGTATCCAATCTACCATACTCATCCCCTTGAAGTTATAAAAACTTCTTGTGTGAAAATAAGGGTGTCAGCACATTGTGATATCTATGGGCGGGGTGCATATTGTATTCAAATGCAATATACCAGAAATCACATATTGCCACAAACCATCTCAACCTATGGGTTGAAAAAAATACTAACCAACCCAAATCATCCCCACTTTTCTGTTACACCTTTAAATACATAATAACACAAAAATCATTCCACATATTTCATTTATAAAAAACCCAATTTCCTTACCATATGTTTCATTATTATGATGTAATAACATTTAACCACATAGTACATAGTTAATTTTTTCATTTAGTGTCCCTATACCATTACCCATGCCATCACAATACATTTTAAACAATGTTATGTAGTTTCTATGTCACTACCTGGGCATCAAGAAAAATAGAACCACACTATATAAGCATCTTATCTTTCCCATCATATGATTACCTCACTTCCCCAAAGGCATGGACCAAAAAACCATAACCTCATATCCCTAAAATCCCATCCAAACAATACACCATCTCATCGTCATAATATTGTTTTTATAAAAATCATAGACTCACTATTCAAAAAAACTATAACTTTTCCACCCAAAAAGGAAAAGTAAACAAACAACTAATTTGACACCACTAAAAAAGGACAACACAAACCATCAGCTTTCCACACCTTAAGAAAAGTAAAAAATACCAAACATCAACCACGAAACATAAAAAATACACATTATAACCCCCCCACATGACCACAAATCACAAAAACTCAAATACATTTTGACATATTTAACAAAGGGTATGTTATCAGAATTTAAATATTTTATGTTTTTTATCACAAAAATGCATAAATCCAATAGAATCCATTTTATTAAGCAATTAATACTGGTTATACAGTTTTTATTTTAGGTTAATGTCATGGAAATAAGGTTTAACATGACTCATGTAAATAAAATGTAATCAAACTATTTAAGGGAACTGATCTTTATCATGACATATATCATGTTTGATGAAAATATAACAGAATCATAGTAATATCAATATTAAAAAATAATTCCAATAATTCTCATTCAATATATATTTCAATAGTAGAATTAATTACCATTAATTAATATAGAAGAAAAATACCTCATAGATAAATATGATATAAACCCTCCGACATGATACAAGAATGTGAGAAACATGGGATTTCATATCTCAAAGAATCATTTCAATATCACTGCACACCGCATAATGATGATGAAATGTATGAAACCCCCAACTATAGTAAAACCACATGGACAAATAAAAATGCATCAATTGTTAAAAAAAATACATCCAAAGCAAAAAAAACTGAAACATAATCACTAGAGTTGACACATAGAGAATGATGGAATAAAACAGCCAGGAAGAAGAGAATGGCTTACCCAAAACAATAAAAAACCATCAGCTGGAAACAAACGAGCATGGAACGGTACATATGTCCAGAAGAACCACCATAATCATGTAGGGATCACCTAATAATGAGGGAGTAATGAGTAATACTAATTGAATAAAAATAAAATGAATAAAAGTATTCAAATTCTGGAATAACACCACATTCGTGTTATGTAACCCATTAATGATGTGAAATCCTTAGGAATTCCCTGATAACTAAGATCCACCAAAATTACTATAACCACATATTTTATATAATCACATGTCATGAATTAATTTCATCAAGTCAATATAAATCATATTTTACCCCTCATAAATATATAATCCATTAAACTAGATGGCTACAAAATTCATGAATCCCCAATTCACATCCTATAAACCATTCAGGATGTTAATATCCAAAAAAACATTGTTACACCTCCAAAAATCCTCAACCCACCTCTCATACACCTATAACTATTGAAACCATCAACGTAATGGGCCACAAAGTCATATTCAATTATAATGACCATGTTTTAATTAAATATATGATTCATTTTTATATAGTTTTTTCATGATTTTCTATTTATAATCCCAAAAAGCATCTATAGGATGATAGTGGAAAAAAGAATCATTATTTGATCATCTCAATATTCATAATCTAGAAATAATTATGATTTTTATAAATTCAAATCAATTTTATATCATGTTATCAAAGTAATATTTGGAAAAATAAACATGTTATATCAACATGATATTTCTCCACTCATAAACACTAGTGATAATTCCACATATCTAATGGATGGAATGGAATTAATGTAAATAATATAATACTTTAACATAATAAATATAACGTTTTTAATGACATAATTATTTTTTAATTCCATTTTAATGGAAATTCGTGTGATATAATGATGTAAAGAATCAAATTACATAGTGGATGAGGTAATCTACACATACATAGAAATGAAAATATAGTTTTCCAAAGGATTTATGTATAAGAAAATTTGAAATATATAATATTTGTAGATAGATAAATATGTAATGAATATAGAAAATATACCATAGATCCACCATTATAATAATTAATAAGATAAAGTGATTGAAAATAAATTTGTATCAATTCGTGAGGTGGTAGTCCTTATGTGCGCACAAACTATGGTTTTTTTCATTTTATTGAGAATTAAAATAGTAACTGTTGCCTTGAAAAACATATTAAAACAAGTATATATTAGAGAAACTATTATTATTATATTTCTTTGGGTTAAGATTATTTAAAAGTTAATGAAGAGGAATTAAACATAAAAATGTTTGATTATAACTTATATTATATCCTCTAATACCCATTTTGGACTACCCTTCAAATAATATATATTACTATTTTAATTATACTTTGATACCTAGAATGCAGTGAAGGGTTTTCATGATAGATAATTTTAGGTATTTTCCTAAAAATATTGCTCAGAATATTTAGGTAAGAGAATAGAGGATCTTCACTTTATGTGAGGGAGGTTCCACCATGGGAATGAAATTAAGTATTAAAGTTAAAAAATAAAATTAAATATTCATAAGGAACAAAATTAAAATATTTATAATCAAAGACACATATTAAATTAAATAATCACTTCTAATAAAAAATGGACATGTTTATGATATTTTTGTACAATTATATCTTAATTTTGTCTGTCGTTGACACTTTTGATAACTACTATGTTATTAATTTTGTTTACTCAATTAGAGTTGAGAAAGTTACAATTAATGTAAAAGTATCCCATAAGTTAAAAGATAATGTTCTTATAATCTACATAACAATGAAGTTAACAAAGAAATTTTTAAAAAAGATTATTATTTAAATGAAATATTATTTTATATAATATTCTATTAACTCCATTTCAAATACTATTAACATACAATAGCTTAAATAAAATCAAGATATTAGTGGGATTTTAATATAAATAGTTTATAAATCAATAATATGTTATATTTAACTAAATAATCATCGAAGAAAATAATTTATGTAACAAATATTACATTTATTGTTTTAAAAAAATTACATGATTTGTATAATAATTTAAATGACGTTATGCAATCATTGCATATGAATTTAAAGAAATTATTCCACTAATAAAAATTAAAATTAAACTAACATGATTGAAAAAATAATTGATCATTCATTACACCATTGTGAAATTTACATGACTGATTTTTATCCATATGAATAAGTATTATATATTTTCAAATAAAATGTGTGACATTTTGTTTTTAATCACTACTGAAAATCATTTAAATTTAATTATCAAAGGAACATAGAAATAAAATTCCATGTTTTTGAATTTTGAATGATTATTGTAACAAATTACTTAAAAACAATTTATAGGTATGTTTTTAGAGATTTTTAAGACATGTCTAATATTGATTTTCTTATTTTAACAATTTTATACTTACCAGAGTGTCTACATTTTTAGTAAGCATTCTAATCTTAATGAACCAAAATAAAAGTGGGGTATTTTTAAATTTTCAAATATATCATTACAAATAAGTATTAAATTTTATAGAATTATATTTATTTAAATATTTGAAATTAATATTCAATTAAATCCACAAAACATGATGAAAAATTTTTGTCAATAAAAAGAAATTTCGTAACACCCCAAGATTTCATAGTACCTTATTTATCAAAGTAATTCAATAACTTTCACAACACGCAACACCGAGTTCAAGCACCCCACGACTTACCGAACTATCTATTCAAAAGTGGTTATGAATAGTATTAACTAAATTTTGAAATTTATATAATCTTTATAATTTTGGAATCCATATTATGAGTTTGTTAGACATAATGTAAGAACTAAATCACTTTTTCAGATAAATGAAGTAATTTTCTAAAAATGAGCTTTTACCGCTTTTTAATGGTGATACCTTATTAAATATAATATTTAAAACTTTTATATATTCAATTTGACAAAATAAACTTCTTATTTAGAATAGGGACATTATAATTTATTTTCAATAAATTTTTGGTGTTTTTCTAATAACTTATATATTTGGGTGAATAGTGAAAAATACTATGTTTTAACAAAAAACAAATTTTGTAATCAAAATAATTTATAGTGTTAAGTTATACATTTTAATGGTTAGGAAGTATAAATAGATTATATTTTTACCATTTAATCAAATTCTTGTCATTTTAAGTAATTTTAATTTTAAATTGGACATAAACGAGTGTCCATTTTTTGATAGTCATTATTTCTTAAAAATACACCTTTTGGTTTTTATAATGGGAATTAATTTTAATTAAATAAATCAAACTTCTTTGTTTTAAATTTGGTAAAATGGACTTTATTTTTTAATTCATAATATCAAAATTATCTTAGGGTGAATTTTGGATATTTTTCTAAAAACATTCAATATTTGATGAATAATGAAAAACACTGAGTTATTGTATAAAACTGAATTTTTATTTAGATAATTATTTATAATATTTAAATTAATTTTTGGTTAAAATAGATACATAATACCAATATAATTTCAATGTAATTTATTGAAGTCATTTTATAATAATTTTAGATATATAAAAATTTTATTGACCTTTTCACCATCTTTTACCCACGTCATAGGAAGTTAGAAAATTCAAATAAAACATAATTTTAACACATCTATGAGTGGAATTTCAAAAATCTGAGAGACACAGTTGATATCAGAATGATAAATTTGGTTCAATAGAGTAAAAATAATTTTTGGTGAATAGTAACTTTTTACTTTTAACTGCCAAGGATAAATGTAAAAATGGTAATTAAGTGTAAAAATGATATTATTATTATCCTAACACATTTAATAATTCTATTGAATAAATTTCATTCACCATAAAAAATTTTATGATTAAAATATGATCCTTTCGGTCCACTTGGATTAGATTAGTACATTTATTATTATTTAACTCAAAGAAGAGAAAAAATAGTGAAAATCAAATTTTAATAACTAATTTTTTTTAATATAGGGTTATACAAAAGATAAATTAGACTATAAATATTCATTACAAAGATAAAACGATTTCCTATATAATGGTATTTTATTTATAATTTTTATAAATTAAATAATTAAATTTAGTTATTCTACAATGATGATGCAGTATTTACCATATTAATGAAAGATACAAACAATTGACATTATCTATATCCAAATAATTGTAATTTGACAGTTTTTATAAATTCCAAAACATTTATCAGTTATTAAGACATTTAGGGTTGGTTAGATCAATTTTTTTAGAATTAATCATTCTGTTATGATTTTAACCAAAAAAATACCAAATATTGTCAAAATTTACATAAAATAGTTTAAAAAATATATTATATTATGAATTGATATAAAAGTCTTAATAATATAAGGTTTTTCCAAAATACTTATATAATAATATATATGACATTAATGAACCAATTGGGGTTCTATTTTCATTTTATAGTAAGTTTATTAACCATATTATATAGAAATACAAAGAGACTGAATAAATGTCAAAGTATTTAACTAAGAGTTAAATCTAAAAGTTTAGGTTAATATGTTGACCAAAACATGTACAAAACGTATTTGTTGAGTGGTTTTATACCCATAACCACATTATCATTTAAATGATTCATTTTAGAGCCATTATAAACTAAAAATTAATTTATAATAAAATTATATTTTATGTTTTTCTTAAGCTACCCCAAACCCTCTTATAAAAAGGCACACCCCCTTCTCTCAAATTAACACCTCCAAAGCCATTTGTATCAGCCAAAAACTACCCAAATATCCTCCCAAATATCCTAACTTTATACTAGATTCCTTCCTTATGTCAGAAAGTCATCATAAGGATCTCTTTTGATCAAATAAAAAGGTAGAACCCAAAGAAGAGGTAATTATTTCACCACCCTCTTTCAAGTTCTCTTATTCATCCACTTACTCTTTCTTTGTCGTTTCAATTAAAAAATTATAAATCAAGTATATTATATATATTTTTATGTTATTATAATGTTTTCACAACTATATTCATTATTCTATCCTTCTTATGAATGATAATACCACCATGCGTGTGTAAGTACGACTTACCGTCTCCACGCCATGGTGTAATTTGTTATTCAACACTATGTTATTTTGATTGATATAATTCTGAGTAATATGTATATAAATAATGAAAATAACATGCTAATGTCTCTATAAAATTTATATACCATCCAATTCCCTATCTTTACAGAAATTATATTTTCCCTCATCCGTACGTACGGATTACCGTCTCCACAACGCGATGAGATTAATTTCCACGTTCACCATTCATTGGCGATTAAAAAAATATTACTAATAAGTATGTATTATATGACATTATAATTCTACTATATATATATATATGTACATACATATATCTTATTCACTAATTTATGTTCAATATATTATGAAAATTAAAACAGTGTTTATGCGTACATACGGACTACCGTCTCCATAATCTGTGTTTTTCATTTCATATATGTCTATTATACATATTTATATTCTAAATATATATGATATATAAACCATTTTTTATATTTTGTATGTCTTTAAATCTTGATATAGGTTATACAATCAAGAGTAACAAGTTAAAACACATATGATATAGAGAGCGATTATTACCCGAAATGTTAATTTAACATGGAAATTATTATTAAATGGGTAGTATAAAGTCATAAATGAATCATGAATGATATCATAAATATTATTATGGTTATAATATAATTTAATAACATACTACGATATTTATACATGAGGTTAAACATACCCTTTACTAGAGGAAAGTTCAAGGTAATGGTCAATTCTTCAATCTCATTATTATCCGAGATTGATTATGTGTAAGTATTTACTGGGACATTTTTATCATCCATGTCCATTTTTCAAAAAAATGATTAACAAATAAATATTTTAAGGATTTTTGAAAGGTAATATTTATCTAGATCATAATTTTAAATGTTTTAATGATTTATCTTTCTAAATCTTTTAAATTAATGTCCATGTTTTCTATATGATTTTAAGGATTTATTTATATGGACATGAAAGTTTTTAACTGGTAATTTTTTTCAAAAGTTTCAATGTGGTATGGGACACTTTTTTCAAAAATCACTTTTAAATTATTTCCTTTATAAATTTTCCACTTTTAAATTATTTTACAAAAAGGTTGTTTCTCTCAAATTGTTTTACTCTTCATTTTCAACTATGTTAGCATCCTTAACTGGATATTATTTTTTATTGAGGTTGATTTATTATAAAACAGTCTTCCATATTGTATTGAATGAGTTATGAAATGTTTGACTATGGATGTTCTATTTTTATACCATTCATGCTTTATGGTGAATGTATTGACATTTCGTATGCTGCTTTCAATACGAATGTTTATGTTATGTTTCAACTTTTTTATATGAGGAATATAGTGGGCTTAGTAAGTGACCGATTGACCCGCTGTAGATCTTCGATGCATCGATAGGTCTCATGAGACAAAGTACAGTCTTTGAAAAATTCCATGACTATGTGGTAATGATGTACAACGTTAGGCGTTCCCTCATTATTAAATTAGTTATTACATGTGATTATTCGACTAGTAGAATATCCATGTGCATGTTTATATGATAATTCTTTATTTACATTTTCTATATTATGTTCAAGTTTATGTTTAAAAAGTGTGTTATTTTTATCACACATATTTCTTTAAAGGTTTATAGCTTCCTCTAAATTATTTACCCTTACTGGGCATCTGATCTCACCCCTTTCATATGATTTATTTTACAATTATTCCAAGAAATGTATTATGATTGATATGTACGGTTAACCAAATGGGAATAATGGAATTATCAATGAACTATATATGTTGTGTTTTATTTTTGAAATTGTAATTTAATGTTAATGTAGGTAATATATTTTTCACGACTGCTAAACTGATCGGTCCGCCATGACTTTATTCCTTCTAATCATGTCAATGTATAAAAATAATGCACTGACTCTAGGTTACCGGGGTTGGGGCATCACATATATAATTTATGAAAAATTATAATTTCATAATTATAAAAAATGCTGATTTAACAAAAATTATTTTAATATATTAAATATAAATTATGTAATAAAATATTAAATCCATGTTAATGAAAAAATCAGACATTGAAAATAATTTAATAGGAAATTGATCATTATTTAAAATTGAGTTTTTTCAGTATTCAATGAAAAAATAAATATTATTAGAAAAAATACAATAAAATCACTTGAAGATATTATTGTTATAATAATTTATAAAACTATATCCCTTTTATCAAGTAATATATTTAAATTTTTTATAAATTGATTATAAATTTACCTCAAAAAAATAATTTTTTTATAAAAACATATATTTGAACTATAAATAAAATTAATAAAAAATGATTGCATGTTTATTATTTATTAATGAATACATTTTCAATATATAAAACCATTATAACAATATATAATTATTTATTGATTCATATTCATGAATCTTATTTAGTGTATAGGTCATACTGAATGCATGAAAATATTTATAAATTTATACTATATCGTCGATCACATAATTTTTAGTGTTCCATGTTACGAATTAAATTGATAATATTTTTTTTATTAGAAAATGATTTTGGGGTTTTATATTATCACTAATTTTTTCAACTATACTGAGTTATATATTTCAATTATATATGAAAACTTGTGTGTTTTACAATATTATGTTAAAAACAATATATTATTTTTTGGAGTTGGATATGGATAACTTATGGTATATCAATTATCATGAATTTTTTAGTATAGAGCCAACATTTATCTAATATGTATCTAAGATAATTTTTTTCAATATGTGTCATTATTTTATTGAGATTCTATTAATTACTCATCCTTTTTTAGATATGTATATATATATATACAAGTTGTATCATATTTTTGTTTATTTTTTTATATTATTCTGGATGATGTTACATGGTTAGAGGTGGCATGTCACATTTTAATATATTTTTTTCCATTATTTAGAAGAATCATTAACATTATATTCTACTACTTCTCCAATTAGTGATGATTTTGTGGAGTTATCTTATATATATTATATATATGGTATATTTTTTATCAATGTATTTTACTTATTTTTGGGATTAAAGACCATTTTGAATTGAATTATAATTCTTCAAATGAATTTTATCAAAAAATTTATAATAAAATATTCATAATACTAGACTTTGAGATCCATATAGTTTTCAGTTTATTTTTTATCCTTAATAATATTGTTTCTTTACTATTAAGGCCTCTGTATAAAAAAATTACAGTAAATGATGGGATGATGAATCATGTATATTCCTATCATGAAATTTTGGAAATATTCTATTAATTTTACTAAATATTTGGATTATATGGATAAAAAATATTTTTAAATGGTCTATATATCCAAATAATATGTTATGTGCTAAATTTTGAGTTGTTTCCATGGGTACAATGGATTTTATTTACCAATATTTGTATGATCCAATATATGAAAATATTTTTGAGGAAAAATGAGATTGTTACAAAAGATACTATATTTTGGAATAGTGTAGAATATATATTTATAGAAAAAACCCATAGGCATATATAGTAGTTATACTTAGTGGCATTTAATATCTCTTATAAAAAAATAATGAAATCCCTGTATTTCACCTATACTTCAATCATATCTTTATTATGAGTGTATTGGAACATTTAAATCATTAATAAATATTATTTTATAATTCTAGATATTTTTTTATGTAATGTGTTGGAATAATTTTGTTATACAAATTTATGTGATCGATTTGGTCAATAATCAAATTTGGGAGTTTTTACGATCACATTAGTGAATAGAAATCACACTAATATATTATTTTTATATATTAATCATATGTTTTTGAATTAATTTGGATTATTATCTTATATTTGAATAAGACATGGTTAAAAAACAATTGGAATCTATTCTGGGGATTTAAGTAGTATATTTTTTCGAATAACAAAATGAGGGGACTATACATGAGATGTATGGAAATGAATCCAATTACCTATAACTATATATTGATATTTTATTATATATATACTTATAATATACCAAAATAATAACATAATGTTTATAAATTAGAATGTTTTCTATTTTGATAATAATCTTATATTCACATTTCTTTTTTGGGATATATAATCATCATTATTAAATATTGATAATTTTACCTCTATGTAAAATGGTTTATCTACTTCATATTTGATCATATGAGTACTAATAATGTATTGTAAGTTCTATTCAATGGTAAACATTTGTTGGAAATTAATATTATAACTCTTTGATGGATTATTTTTCAACAATGTGAGGATGAATAAAATTAACATTTCTATAGTTTTCATGAACTAATGACTAAACAAAGTCAGTTGTATTTAATATTTAAATAGATTTATAACCGATAAAATTGATGTTAAATCCTAATCAATTAATAGTTACAATGATGAATATATGAAACTGTGGTTTGGTGTTTCTTTTATTAGAATGCTAATGGTTCTAATATAACTTTCTTGACTAATAAGACCGTTAATATACAACGATATAATGAAAAATATTTTTTGAGTAACTGAAATATTTTTTTGAAAAATATTTAGTATTAGATGATGGTATACTCTATTATACGAATGAAAATATAGGTAATATGATATTATTTAATTTATTTTTACAATTACACATTAAGGTCATAAATATTTTTGATGATTTCATTATTATCCATAATGATTTACATTGAAATTAGTAATTCTTCATGTGGTATAATATTAAATTAATGAAACAACCATGGTTAATATCTATGATTATTTATTATACATCATGACCAATATTTTAATTATTCACATCCTTTTTTCATTAAAATATTCTAAATTTGAAATATATACGCTTTAACGTAGTAATCAATTTTATTTGGTTTAAATGCAATGGTCTGACATATATTTTTTAAGGGTATAACTATCACAGATAAGCTACAAATATAATGTGAATTATTTAATTATTTTAATTTCATTATAAATAATGATATAACATTAGTATGATATTTTTTATTATTTTTTAGAATATAATATAAGAAAATATTTTTTTGGAATTGTTAGGTTGAACTAGAACTTTTTTCAATGGGTTGAGAAATTTTGGTTTTTTCATTCTCGTTTCATTGAATTTTTTCAATCATTATGTTTTGTTTTAAATTAGGAAGAAATTCTATATAATCAGGTGTGTATTAAAAAAATTGATATCCCTAAAATTAGTTATTAGGGATGTAACCAACATTTCTAATTATGAATGAACTAATATATAAATATATAAATGGTTGTGTTGAGAATGTATCATACTTTTGGTTGGGATTGGTTTTTACTGTTGATATTCTACTCTTTAATAGTAGTGTTTATGTTGTTCGAACATTGTAATTATTAATTTATGGGGAAATAGATTTTATATTTTTTTGTATAGTTTTATAACCATCCATTTTTTCTCATTATAGTATTGTATATTATTGTTTTACAAGTATACATTATAGAAACATGATGTTTCACTTCTAATGTGTCGGATGGTCAGTTTTTTTCATTGGAATCATTATGTTGAATTGGATAGTTGGAATGCAAATTTTGAAATTATTTGTATGGTTGTTGATGATTTTCTGATGGACATCATTAAGGTACCATGATTTTTCCAAGATTCCCATTTATTGGTTGTAAAACATTTGTATGTTGACTTCTTCTAAGGATGATTGGTTTAAAGGATTTTAGTTGTCGATTAAGATACATATAGTTTAGTTTATATTCATTTATATATTTAAAAAATGTATCTATAATGTGATGGTATTGGATATATTATGAGAATAAATTTTCTCTTCCTCTAATATTATAACCTTTCTCAGGGTCTTTGATATTTTTTGATAAAATTTTAATTATATGATCACTTTAACGTGGTTTTTTTGAACACCATTCAATGATCTGAATAAAAATATTATTTTTTCCATTTAAGATGTTTAATCTATGGAGATGTATATTAACTACAACTTTTCAACAACATTTAAATGGTGGAACATGAAAATCATAAAGAATGGATTGAATATTTTATTTCTCTATTTTAAAACACATACATGTATAATAATTTTTGAATTTGGACATTATATTTTTATAATATTTTAGTGAGATAATATGATTCTTTTTTTGAAAATATTTAAAATTTAAGAAGTTGATAAGGGAAAATAATAATAATAATATATATTTATGTACAAGTTATTGATAAAAAATAAAATGAAACCAATAATTAAAAAATAGATGTAAGTATTGAAAATTATTTATATGATATATTTTATATTAATTATTATTTTCTTAAATAAAGTTTTATATTTGGTTTAAAAGATTTTTTTAATTAATATTTATATCATGAAAAATAAATATAATTATTGTTTTAATCCATTTCCCTAAAGGATTTTCAAGCCACCATGGATAATTTTTTAATCAAATGAACCATGAAAATGAATATCACGAAATATATTGATATATATGACTTGGTTTTTGAGAATAATATTTGTACAATAATGATAAATTTAATAATTTTTTACATTTCAAAATAATATATATTTAAAAAATTTATAAAAAAATATGTTAAATTTTGGATATTAATGGTAGGAGGTGTGTATCTAAAAAAAGACAATGTTCCTCATCATTCACTAGAAAAGGGAAAATTTATAAAAACTAAAAAATATTTTTTTAGAATCCATTAACAATATAAATTTATGAAAAATTATTTATAAATTAAATTTTAAATAATATGAATTTTAATGTTGTAATATTTTTATAGAATGCGAGTTTTAAAGATTATTAGGCCACAAAAATTTAAATAATGAATTATTTTCATTACAATTCTGTAAAACCATAGTTCTATTGGTTGGTGAACCAAAATACATGAAAGTTGTTTTTAAATCCAACAAGATTATATTTTTTTGTTGGAAACATACAATATTGTAGTCTTCAATATGGTTATTACAATATCATGTAGAAATACTATAGTATAAGTCACTAAAAATGAAGGGTGGAGAACATTACCATGAGAATTGTTCTAAGGATCATGTTCCATCTATTTAAGGTCGTAGTACTAGTTTAAATGATGTAGAGAACTATTTTTTTGATTTTGTTTATTAGTAGAACAAATAAAGGTGGTCCAGACATTGGGGTTGGTGTACTTATTTAATTATTAGGGTGTCTCATTGTAATTTTGTATTTTTGTACCCCAGATAAATACATTGATCATGTAAAATTATTTAAAATTTTCTATAATTTTAATAAAAGTAAATTATTTCAGGACAATAACCATTTTCTGATAAATAAATATTCCACATTACATGTATTTCACATAAGAAACATTAATGAAATTTTGACATACAAATGGTTTTACTTGAAAGAAATTTTTGGAAGTTTCAATAATTGTACTCTAATATTATTTTTTTAATGAGAATTTTAAATAAAATCCATCTAGTAATGAATCTAAATTATGTAAATGAATTTTCTTCTATATAAATTATTGAAATATAATTTATTGTTAATTAATTATTAATTAATAATAATAGTGAAATTATTATAACATTAATAATAATTCTAATTATTAATAAAGTTATAAAATCAAAAAATGAAGTATAATGATATTTAGTTGATTATCATTTAGTATCACATGATTAGTTATATTGTTCCTATTAAATTAGAACTGATGTTAATCAATTATTTTTTCAAATTTAAAAATCATGAAAAAAATTAATCTGAATGGAACCAAAGATGGGAATTCATGGTATGTTTTGGATGATTATAGAAATAAATATAGCGGTAAAATAAAAATTGATATGATTTTTAAGACTATAATAGATTGTACATTAGTGGGTTAACATTTCTAGTTAATGTAGATTATTTTTGAAACTATTTGAATGAGTTATTTTTTCTTCCCTTTTGGTTTCATAGCATTTATTTTTATTTATAATGGTCCTTGGGGACTAGTTGTATGTCCTTCAAAACGAATCCTCATATATTGTCCAATTATAGACGAGTGAAAAAATTCGAGGGATAATGACCATGTCTAGTTGGTATATGTGGGTCTGTAAATTTTTTCATTTAATTACACAACCAAATACTTGTTTTACATATTTGACATATATGTACATATTTTTGAAATTGAAATATTTATTAAATTTTTTAGGATTTAAATAACAGTTAGTATTTTCATTATTAAATTTGAAAAATGAATTTAACAATTTTAAATTAAATTATTTAATTGTAATATACTAGTGTTTAACTGGTTAAAATATTTATAGAAACCTGATCATCATTATTATAATGATAATATTGGTTATCCGCATGAACTCTAACATCTTCTCTGAAGATAAATGCAATTTACTTCTAAAAAAATAATGCCAAGAATCATCAACTTTGATTTTTATATTCTCATAATTTTTTTTATGTTAAATTTATTGTTCGTCCACTTTTCCATTCAATTATAATATTATAATCTCTATTATAATATTCTAAAAAACAAGTTAGGTTTATTCAATAGTATTTTTTTATTTCATCCCATAATCCTGCATCATCTACATATTTTTCATTTCAATCAATAACAAACCTAACATATGATCTATAATTAGTTGTTTCAAAAAAATTCCCTCAATACAAAAATTATAATATGTTTCATGTCTTAAAATAAATCATTTCAACCCTAAACTGGTCACCTATTTCAGCCCAAAAAAAGTCACGAGAGGTGTTTCCGATCATCCTATGCCGGAAACTAGTGTCAAAAATCATATTAAACTCATTTGGAAACAATTTACCCCATAAAAAGTTATAATTATAAAATACTAAAACAAAATAATAAATGATTTTAGAATTATAGACAAAATCTATCAAAATGTGCATCCATTTGTACTCATGGTTCACCATTATACATTAAACTGACGACGCTCCGTGGATACCATAATGAAAATGGAAGCAACATAAATATATAATAAAGGATTGAGCTATAATATTGAGTATTAAAACATAGTTGTCATGCCTGAATAAACTATACCATATTCCATACCATTAAATGAATCCCAAGTAAAGTTATTTGAAAATAAGATATATAGATATTATAGATTTCCATTAATTCAACAAAGTATCAATCATCCATTTATAAGTAAAAATATTTTGAGCTACATATTTTATACAGTGTCTAGTAAAAGAAACAATCGATTTGGTAGGTCAGATCAAAATATTATGGAGAATATAAATTATTTTTATTATTTTATAGATGAAATAAAATTAATCAAACGATCATTTTAAAGATGTATCATGAAAACTAGAATAAAATAGTTCACACAGTATGAGAAATCACAATGTAACTAGTGTTAGAGGCGTCCTTGGATCCTCTTTCTCCTGGTGATCCAAACATCTCCAACATAAAACAATCCTATTAGGTCCACAAATATCTATTTAATGTATATTTAGTTAGTGTTTTTATGATATCCCACTAGAGAGACTGGTCCTCAACCCTACCAATTCTCCAGTAAATGGTGACCTAGTTTTCTTATATAGTTACCCTAAATTCAATTATTCCATGACTAGTGGACTTGAGTTATTATCAAACAATCATATAAATACATTCCATATTTGTAACCCAAAATCTATCAGGTACCTTACCAAGATATCCCTCCATATGTGGGACCCCTTTCTAAGCCACATAATTAATGATCAAACATTTTTTCCAAATACATATCCAAAATCAGACATCTATCATATACTTTAAATTTTATATTCTCTAGAAATTCATAGGAGTGGTTTTCCTTAAAATAAAATAATAAAAAGCACCAAATGTGCCTCAATATTTCAAAATAAACACATTAGTATTTTGAAACAATCCACTGGGAATTAATAATTTTCGTGATATAATTCATTCAGAAAGAAATTGGACGCTTAAAATACCCTTAATTTCAAAATATGATTTGAATCATGCTTTACTAGGAAGGGTCCGAATAAAAAGCTTAGGTAAAAATATATAGAATAATAGGTGAGTGATCTCCAAGAGCTAAAAATAATGTTCATATCATATAAACATTATGTAATAATGAAAACAAATTTTTTTTAAAAAATTAAATTTTGAAAATCAAATTAAATAGTAAGGCATAAAGAACATACCTTAATGTATGTTGACTTTTGATGGTGACCACTCCAATTTTCCCTTTTCCACTTACATGAATATTAACCATTATATACATACACACACACACACACACACATATATATATATAAGGATAGCTAGCCCAAAAGTATATATGCGTTTGGCCATGCATATGTACAATGGGGTCCATATATATATATATATATACTATAGTTTACCCCTTGAAACATGCATAACATTTCATTTCAAATATATATATATATATATATATAAGCATAACTAACCCTAGTATATATTCCCATAATTCCATTATTGAATATATATATATAAAGGGGGTATTTTATACATGTATATGTCTACCGATGTATACCCATGTATGTTTCCAGTTACAAAGGTAGCTCAAATCCACAACAAAGAGGAGTGTAGTGCTCTAGAAATATTTAATAATCCCAATAATAACAAAATACCTAATTAAAATTCATCCAAATAAATGTACCAACGAATCATTACCTGAAACCAATACAAAACTCAATATATTAAATTACCATAGAAATAAATGTCCAAAATAAACCCTCAGGAACACTAATAACCAAAAATATATATAATAGAAATACCAAAAAACGTATCTAGGGTTTGGCCAACACAAGAACCCCACATGGGGGTAATAATAGAATTATTAAAAGGGGAGTAGGAAAATGAAGAATGAAAGGAAATTCACTTAATATGATTACCCCACAAATCAATGAAATAAAATGTGACTAATGGGAGTATGAGAAGCGAGGTTGGGCATGCTTGAGCGAGCCCCTAGGGGGATGGGTCGAAAGATAAGGGAGAGTGACAATGGAACACCCCTTTTATTGGTTTAATAATAGTCGCTACAATAATCATATAAATAATAATAAATATAATAATAAACATAACAATAGAAATATTTTTATTATCATTATTAATAAAACATATTATTATATTTTATTTATTTATACATATTTTTTATTATATATATAAATATAATTTATTTCAATACTTGACATGCTTCACAATCCTCCAAAACAAGGGCCTCCCACGCGGCCACCTCTATCGGGGGTCCCATGGCTCCTAGTGGATATATCACTATCATGCACCTGACCATGTGGCTCAGAGAAAACAAATATCTAAGATTCAAGGTTTTCAAAAACCTGGTGAATAGTTTCATGAAACCGTGTGCAACATGTGTGCTTAGAAATAATACACACAAAAAATTATATTTGAAAAAACATTATAGGCCTGAAACCTAATAATGTGATAACATATAATTAAATTGTTAAATAAAATGTATATGTTAGGGTTTGGTTTGACAATTATCCCCACTATGACAATTTCTTCCCCATAAATTCCCAATGATTCAGTGGTCACGACATTATAGGAAATCACAATGCGACACGAGTTGATAATCTCAAAACATGATGTTTAAGAGCAAATCATCCCAAATTCTCTCAATAATATGACTCAAAAATAATACTAGGGATGTTATCTCCATTTAAATGAACCCATACCATTGAATATAAGAAATTATACCCAAGAACCCATCACTCCTAAAAAATATTCAGTGAAAAAATTCAAATCCCAAAACACAACCTCTAAATGAAACACCCAGAACCATTATTGAGAAATCATCATGGCTTATTTGGGATCTCTAAAAGCATTTATTACGTTCCACACTAATCAAGACAAAAATTTATAATGATCGGGGTTCGGAGGAGAAGAAAAACTAATTATCTCATAATGAACACCTTGAAGATGGATTTAACCACATGTAAATGCGATGTTGGTATCCCTAAAAGTATATAACCTTAGTAAAAAATGTATTCATCATTCCAATACTACTTACAAAAAGATTATTTATGACACAATAAATACTTCCATTAGTAACCACATGACTTAGAATTCATTCCCAATAAATACATGTGGTGAAACAATAATTTCTAGGAATGGGTAAAATTATAAAAGGCTCCACTAAAATAACCCATATCCTAAATGAGGAAATAAAAGTGAATTATCCTAATTTAATTAAGCCTCTAAAAAACCTCAAATATATGAATTAAGATAACACTTGTGTGTCATTTTGTCGTCCCAATACACACTCATCCCAGTCCAGGGAAATCCAGGAGACCGTAAATTGTTGGTCACTCCCACATTTAAAAACCAACTTTCATAATGGAATAAACCAAATAACAATTTATAATTCCCTAAGATAGAATATATATAAAGAGGTTCAATCCAAAACCAGAATGACTCCAAAATAAGGAAAACCATAGATTAGTTCAAATTCATAAAGAATAACTCCAAAAATCCTAGGAAAATAAGGACACATGTTTTTCCATACAATATGATTCAATAAAATGACACAGTAATGGAAACCATTAATAGTTACCAGTCTATTATCAAAGAAATCAAGTTGGCTGCTTATTCGCCACATATGCAAGCTCCGTCAGTTTCTAAAAATCATGACATTTATACATAATTCTTGTTCCCTGTTCTCTTGATTCATCTTCTAAACCATAGTATGATGTTGATGAACTATAACTAAAACATCCAATTTCAATATCACAACTTACATATCCCCACGTAAGGATACTCAATAAGCCACACTGTATTAAAAATAATATTCTAAGCCATCCCCAAATGATTTATGCTTATGTTTTTTTCCTCCACATGATTGTCTGTGTCAAACCATTAAAACATTAATGTCGTCCAATTTAATCAAACTATTCGACATAAATAATTAAATTAGAGTCTTGTCAGAGACTTTAGTGGGGAGGCACATAGAAAAATTAATCGTAATTTCATCAAAGGCTCCAACCTCTTATAGTTTTATAGGCACAATCCAATAAATGATGACCAACCCCAATTTCGAAAACTGACCATCTCATAGACTACCAATAAAGGCACTACCGAGACCATCCAACAACTATTCACTAGAACCGTTGTAGGGTATACTCGAATGACAAGAAATTATAAAACCAAATCTAATTGAATCAGTAAATGAAACTTAATATCTAATTAAAAAATCAACAAATGAACTAAAACCCCAACTGAAAACACTTACAACACGTCCAAACCAAAAAATTCACAAGAAAACTACAACTTAAAGAAATAAAACACCACTGAAACCGTTCAAATATTTTAAATCCACCCATTATTTTTTTAAACTAATTTTTGAAAATTTAAAATCCATAAGAGGTCAGGAACCCACCAATGGTATTTTCAGAATCCTCATAAATATAAATAATTATGATATCTTCAGAACCAATAAACAATTTCTAATAACCAACTATCCAAATTCCATATATGTAAATATATATCTGTGACCATTCATTGAAATACAAAGGGTGAATTCAAAATAATTTTCCATTCCAAAAACAAAATACTCGACCAAAATTATAATTCATGACCAATTAGAATCCACCAATTCTCATCAGGAAAATCAATTCTAAATTCCAAATTTTCAAGAAACATCCATTTCATATTTAAAAAATCCTTCCAAAACCCCGTGTAAAATTTCACATAGATATGTTATTTAAAAACAATCAAATTTCTAAAACAGACTCTTCCATTTTCAAAGAATATTATATTTTCTTTTTTGGAATCAAAATTTAATAAACCAATTAAAATTTTAGAACCCAAGGGAAACACCAAAAAACAAACCAAACCCACTAACAAGAACAATTAGATGCAGAAAAATACTCAATCAAAATTTCAAAATCTCAATAGAAAAATCACTATACATTGATCAGCTACATGCTTTGGCCAGATGTGCAACAACTAGGTGAGCACATTAGAGGTTATCAGAGGTAGTTTCATGGCCTATGTATGGACTTTAAGATAACACAAAAAAACCTTGTATCCCTGAAATCCCTCAGAAAGTCAATTCTTATTTATCTTGTTCCATAAATCATCCCACCAAATCTCACATCCAATCACACACATGCATAAAATGACCAAAAAGGATAAAACCATCCATTATACAAACATTGATTTAGAGGTACAGCCTTGAATAATGACCAATGAAATTCAATAATCCTTTTGAATAAGTGGTGTTCATTCCCATTCCAGAAAATAACCACATGAATTCAAAAAAATTACTTGATCCAAACTTCAATAAATTCAAAAATATCAAGGGAAACCCTCTTTTATAATATTTTTTCATGAACTAACTCAGGTAGTCTTCAAACTAGTAAGCCAAACCATTCTACAGCAAGGCTCAAGAGGTGTTCTCGATTCTATCTAAATAGAAATTATTTTTGGGTATCATACACAAACTAATTGGAAATAATACATCCTTGAAAAAACACAAAAAAATAATATAATAAGGTAAAAAAACCTTAAGTTGAATGACATATAAAAATTTCCAAGCATAGATAGATGTGGCCTTAGAAGTCACAATAATCAACTACAATGACAACACTGAATGGATATGTGACAAAGATGGAAGAAAAATATGAAGCTAAAAACAAATATATAGTTATAGGTTTGATGGTTAAAACATTTTATTCATTCCTTAATAAACTATTCTATATTCCTGACCTAAAAAATAACAATTCATTCATGTTTAAAATATGATTTATAGAATATATGGTTTCCCATTATTTCAGAAAAAGAATTATAATGCTTACATTTTTTGGTAAATCTATTTTCATTAAATTTTTATAATAGTTTACAATACATGATAAAATAGATGTGCATTTTTGAATATTAATAATAGTGTAAATAGACATAATTGTTATTATTTTAGTCAATGAAAGGAATTAAACAAAAAAATTAAAAAAGTACCATGAAAACTCGAATCAAACAACGACTAAACTATGGAAAATCTCAAATTTAATAGGGTAAGAGGCTACCTAAGATCCTTGTATTATCAGGGATCCATGTATCTCTTAGATTAAATTGTCTTCATCTAGAATATAGTCTACATCACAAGAGTTTTTTATGATTTATAGGTAATCCATCTAAGTAGATTGATTCTCTTCCCTACCGACTCACCCAGAATACATGACCTTGTCCACCTACCTATATACAAAAAAGTTACAATGTTCTAAGCTCATATGGTTTAGCGTTGTTATCATTATATATTATACATATATATCATATTCTTTACACAAAACCCATACACTATATTCTTCACAATATCAATCAAGAATTGAATCCCCCTTCCAGGTCTCTTAAACCAAGAACAAACCTTTTAACCAAACATGTATCATAAATCACACATAAAGAACAGACATCCCATTTTTACTTCACTTGGAATACATTAACAATGGACTTACTTTCAACAAAAAAATACAATGATCCAAATGGGCCAAATCATTATAAAATGAACATGTTAATTTATTGGTGAATGCCTATAGGAATTAATAAATTTTTTCATGAAATCCATTTATGATGCAATATGACATATAAATTTCAATTAATTTGAAATAAATACTAGAATAATGGTTATATATGGAGGACCTGCATTGGAATATTATGTAATAATTTATAGGACAAGTGAAGATCGTGTTCCAATATTCAAAACATATTTCCATAGCATGTAGAAATTTTGTAGTATTGAAAACATATTTTAAAAAAAATAAAGAAATTATTGAATTCTTATTATAGGGTTAGTATTAGATATTCAATCTCAATACATGTTTTTTTTGGGCGATGTCCACTAAAATACCCTATTTTTCACTTATACACATATTGTCTTTTATATAAATATATAGCCATGTAGCACAAGTTTTGATATTTCTATGGCCATGAATATGTTCAAGGGAATCCTCTTACATATGATTACACCATTATATGACCCTTAAAAATTAAAAACACTTGTATTTTTCATATATATATTTATATATGCGAGTATACACAAATATATATATATATATATATATATATATTGATACTTCCATTAGTGAAAATATATGAAGGGGGAACTACATTATGTATATTTCTACCTATGAGTACATATTTAAGTTGCATTTTATATTGGTGGCTTGAAACCACCTCCACATTGTCCAATGTACTCTATAAAAATATATGAGGGATAACAATTATAAAATCCCTACATAAAATTGATTGATTTTTAAGGAATAGAAGAACATTTTCCCGAAACTAATGTAATGCTTGTTACTTTCAATATCTGTTGAATCAATTTTTGTCAATCAAACCCCAAAAAACATATGAACCAAAAAATTAACACATTAAATATCGAAAAATAGGGATATGGTTATGCTGAAACATTTTCACCACACGTGAGAGGAAAAGGTCCTGAAAAAAACAAGAGGATGATGAAGAAGGAGGGGAAAACTAGCAAATGATGATTTCACTGTGAAGATGTTGATGAAATGTAGTCATGGTAGAGTAAAAGGGGGTGAAGGAGCCCCCTTGTGGCAATTGTTTTTGAAATGTGATGGTGAGGGAGGAGACCCCCTTTAAAGGGTATAATAATTATAATTATAATAATTAATATATTTATAATAATAATAATAATAACCAATAGAAATCATTTTTATTGTTATCATTATTAATTAAATATTTAATTTTAATACATTTAATTATCTTTTTATTGTTATTATATACATATATATTCAATAACATTAAGGCCACATTATTTGTCAACACAGACTTCCAGATCATGCACCTAATGTGTGGTCAGCTCTTTGTGGGGCCGCACAACTCATGTGGGATGGTTCAAGGTTGTGTGCCTGACCATACAACCTAGAAGGTTCAACTTTTTGGCACCATTATTTTTTCTATGATGACACATGGTTTCCCCTAACCATGTTCCTAAAATTATCATATGAAACAATCTCTAAAACTTAAATTTTAAATACTATATCGTACCATAATTCTGGAACTAGACTTCATATAAATAAATTATATAATAAAATTAATAAACCAGGGTTAGTGTGTAAAATATTATAATCTTATGTAATAAAATTTTAAATATTTTCAATTTAAATATTTATATAGATATTAACATAGTGATATTTTTTTATCATATTGATCTTATAAAACCACAACCAAATGTTATTCTATAAAAAATAAATAAATAATTGTTAATGACATCATACGTAACTGTTGGAATATAATTTTATAAATCCCCCAGAATTTTAATAAGTAAATATTATTCATTAATAATGAAATTATTGATTCATTATCATTATAGTAACATGATTACTCATATAAATAATCAAACAAAATTTAATTTATTATAACACCATGTATCATAAAATTGTGAAAATGATATTTTATGGAATCGAACTAATTTAATTATATGTATTTATTCCAAAACAAATGAGTTAACATTATTTTAAAACTATATAATGTTATCTTCCTCGCCCTTGTATATAAGGATCCACCATGGTGAAAACGAATCTAGTGAAAATAGTTACTTTCTTATATAAAATAAATTATATAAAATTTATGTCATCGTAGAGAAATTTTTTGAATTCCATATCACATTATGATATATTATAATGAATGATTTTTTATGAAATAATATTATATATGTTCATACAACTAAGTATATTATTATATATTTTTAATGTTTTAATTTGATATAATATATTTTTCATTATAATGATATATTTTCACCATTGTGGTGTTAACTAAATAATAATTTCCCTTCATGGGGACAATTAAATAATTCAACCAACAATGTAGATGTAACATAAAATGTATTTCTATTTGACCTATATATAATTGAATCATCATTTAATCCATTTATGAATTAGTGTTAAAATAATATAATATAACAAAATTCTCGAACAACACATTAATTTCAATTTCCTTAAATACAAATTCTAATTCATGAGGAAGTATGAATTTATTTCAAACTGGTCATGTTTGATTAAACTATGAGAATGAAATTGCATTTGGACTATGTAATCATATTTTTAAAACATTTGAATTATCTCTTTTTCAAACTATTGATGATCCTAACTTTATTATATTTTTATAATAAAAAATGGAGGTTGAGGATCATGGTTTATGGATTGGAATTGAGAGTAAAATAATGAGTTTTAAATTGAATTGATTTTTCAGAAACAAACCCAAAAAAACCCTATTTAAGGTACCCGATTTGGAAATGGTCATCTCCTGAATGGTATTTTTGATCCCCATTGAATGAAATAATGTTTTTATTAATCAATAATATAAATTTAAAAAAAATTATTGAATTATTAAATACAAATAAACCAAAAACCGGATTCAATATTTTAATATTTATGAGACCATCCTTACAATGGATGTCCATGCATAATATAAATAAGTATTTCAAAAATAAGGGACACTATAAAAGGTAAATATCATATAAATAACAATAAATCCTTACAATTTATATAACATAAATTGTATGTGTCCTGGAAAAAAAGAAAATTGATAATCTTCCCATTTCCTATGGTTTCATATGATAATTTAACTTTAACCCACACTATTATTGGTTTTGAGAAGTTATTTAATAAGAAATTGATCAAAAGGAACATAGAACTTAACATTAAATGTATACCCAGTATACAGACGCCAAGTGGTCTATGTAAGGTATCAAAATACATCCTAGTTGGATGTTAGTAACAAAAATATCTATGTGATTCTTTTTATATTCAATTACATTAATTCTATATTTGATTTATTTTTATAAAACTAAAAAATTTATAAAATAATATGTATTACTACGAACATAATTGAAACTTATCATCCAAATATTATAACCATGATTTTATTTTAAGATAAAATCAATGTGATGCACTACAAAACATCACTTTTTGGATTCGGGGCTAACAAACCTTCTCTAAAAATAGCATCTGATAGAAATAAATAAGGGCCAATATTTATCATACATAATTAAAAAACTATAAAAATTAAATCTCATAGAAAACACACAATCTCATGAACCAAAGGATTATTTTTTAGTAATAGTTAGATATGGATCATATATTATAGAATATGTGATCATTTCCCTACATTAAATCCATACTAGACCTCCTTCTTGATACCACGCTGGCTGAAAATATCATTCTATCCTTGGTATTGAAAAAGGATAACCTCTAATTAATGATTTGGGGAAGCATGAATAATATTTCACTAAAGGTATGACCATAATTAGTTGATAAAACATTTACAAGATGTAAAATTCATATTAATAACAATATATAACTATAATAATTCACTATAGGTAATGACATAAGGATATGAAATCACAAAATAAAAAACATTAATCCTCGAAAAGGATTATAGAATCATGATACATTAATCATGATCTATGAAGCATAATGATAGTCATGTAATAAAGAAAAATGTATTAAAATATTAAAAAAACATAACATTGTGAACACAGATAACTACATCAGGTCCATACATTATTATTTGAACCTTGAAAATATGAATCATGTTCACCATTAGACTTGTGATCCAATCTATTCTATAATGGGTTCATGTTCAATCATAAGAACCGATCTTATTTGTAACACCCGAGACTTTTATGAGAAATATTTTGTTTTTATGTTATATAAATCATCAAATAAATATTTCACTACACACAACACTAGCTTGGCTTTCTTTACACACAATTTCGACCTTCCTCGATAGCTTGCATCGTACGCAAAAACGAGTTTCACTAAACTACGATATGCTATTAAAATATTATTAAAACTAGACGTTATGAATAGTAATACCCACTTTATGAAATTTTTTAAATTTTAAATTTCAAAATTTACTTCATTTTTGGATTCGGAATATCGAAATTAGCCTAGGGTGAAATTTTGGTATTTTTCTAGAAACTTTCAATTTTTGATAAATAGTGAAAACACGAGGTTACTATTTTAAAACTGACTTTTTATTTAAATAATTATTTATTTTATTTAAATTTATTTTAGGTAAATATTGATACATAATACCTATATATGTTCAATGTAATTCATTGCAGTAATTTTATAATTATTTTAGATATATAAAAAATTTGTTGAACTTTTCACCTTCTTTTACCCACCTCTTAGGAGAATTTGCAAATTTACATAAAACATAATTTTACCACTTATGAGAGTGGAATTCAAAAATTCCGAGAGACACGGTTGATGTCAGTAAGTAAAATGTGGTTCAATGAGATGAAAATCATTTTTGGTGAATAGTAACTTTTTACTTTTATTTACCACGGTTAAAAGTAAATAGGGCAATTAAGAGTAAAAATGATATTATTATTACCCTAAAACATGTCCTAATTCTTGTGGATAAGTTTAATTCGACCAAAAAAAACATTAGGGATAAAATAGGACCATTTAGGCCCACTTGGACTAGATTAGGACATTTATTATTAATTTATTTAAAGAAGGGTTAAAATAGTTAAAATCAAAGTTTAATAAGTAAATAATTTTTAATATAGGGTTATAAATAATATAAATTAGACTATAAATATTCATTAGAAATATAAAAATATTTCCCACATAATTATATTTTATTTGTAATTTTTAAACATTAAATAATTTAATTTATTTATGACACAATGATGATGCAGTAATTATCTTATTAATGAAATATTGACATAAGTGATGTTATAAATACCCAAATAAATGTAATTTGAGACTTTTTATGAATTAAAATAATTTTCTATGTTAATATGACATGTTCATATTGATTTAATTCACTTTTTTCGAACTAATCTTTCTGTTATGATTTAAAAAAAAATCAATTACTAAATAGTGTCAAAATTGACATAAAATAGTTTTGAAAAAAAAAATATTATATTATTAATTGTTATTTTATTCCTATAAATTTTAGGTTCGCCCAAATGACTTATATAAGGTTATATATATTAATAATAAACAAATTGGGGTTCGTTTGGCTTGTTAAAGTAAGTTTATTAACCTTATAGTGTAAGAACAGGAAAAGACACAGTAAAAGTAAAATTATTTAAGTTAAAGTTAAATCTAAATGATAAGGTTACAATAGGAACCTAAACATGTCTAAATTCTATTGTATGAGAAGATTTAGACCCATCCCTACCTTATATTTGAAATAAATCAAATTGGAGCAATTAAAAACCGAATATGACTTTATAAAAAGAATATTTATAGTTTTTCCAAAGGTGCCCCTCTCCTACCCTATAAAAGGGAATTTCCTCCCTCTCTTCCTCACACCACATTGTGCCTTCAAGCTCGGCCAAACGCTGCCATTTTATCCTCTCCACTTCCCTAGAAACATCCTAGAGGTCTTGGTCTTCTTCAAAGTCCAATTTTAGTGCCCTAAAAGGAGGTCTCAAAGAAGCGCTTCAAAGAATAGGTAATGTCCGTTACCGATTCTTTCAACTTTATTTCTTATTCCACTTATTCTTCATTAGTTGTTTCATTATGAATTAAAAACATAAGTATCACTCATATTCAGATATGTTATTATAAGTATGAAAGAACCCTATTTCACCATCTATCCATCCTATAGAAAACGAAATCACCGCCCGTGCGTACGTACGGAATACCGTCTCTACACTGTGGTGTAATCTATTTTCCACCACCACCTTACTTGGATGGGTATAATGGTGTAAAATATATATATATATAATTATTTTAAAGTGATATTTATTCTGAAATAGTATACATAAACTCCAATACAATTCCACGATCATGGGAACGATATCATCACTCGTGCGTACGTACGGAATACCGTCTCCACGATGTGATGCAACTCGTTCAACATGATTTTCATTTCTTAATTATGAAATAAATGAATTGAGTGAATAAATATGATATATATTACACTAATACCATTCTGTAAATGAGGTATCTATAACCTAAAAAGAAGAATAAGAATTTATTCAACAAAATACACAAAATATCAAAAAGTAACAAACACCCGAATACCAAATAGAAATGAAATATTACTAATAATAAGCTAAGAATATGACCATATATGATATCATGACAATGAGTATGATTCTGGAATGAGTCAATGGCATTATTTAAGTCATTATATAGGAGGTTTGGACACTTACGAAGCAAATCGGACCTAAGGTAAGGGAAAATCTCACAATCTCAATTTTTATCCAAAATTGTTTCTACTTCAGAATTTACTGGGGAGTATTTTATCATCCACATCCATGTTTCCTCAATATTTAATATTATTTACATCCACCTACAATTTTTTAAATCCAATTTTACCCTTCGGTGACATTTAAGTAAAAGATATAAAAGGAATATTTTGTCATTTTTCGTACAAGGTACTTTTTGACTTTTCTGACAAAAGTATGACAAGAATGTTTTTTTAACTTATACGACATGAATGGATTTTTAATACATTATTTACAAGAAGAATCCTTTACATGTTTTCATGTTTAATTTTAATCAACTTCTTTATGTTTAGAATTGTATGACATATTAAGAAATGAAATGTGTTTTTGAAGTAGAAAGGATATTTTAATCAAGAATGGAGTTCAAGTGTTTTATCAAAATTATTTTACATATAAGATAATAAAGGGTTATGTTTATATCCCTATTATTACATTGATTTGATTATGTTGTGATGGAATTATTTTTATCTTATATGAATTCTTTTATGATGTCACGATGTTTAAGAATCCCATTTTTATTACATCGGTTATGCTATGATGTATGGTTTATGATTTTATGGAACACATTAGAATGGTATCATTATGAGATGGGTGGGACCTATGTCTCCCTCCTATGCATTGGGTATACATTTTATATCTCATGATATAGACATGGATGGAATGGCAGCTTAAACCAGTTTAGTGAAACAGGACTGAAATGAGGAATGAACTATGTTCAGAAATGGACTTTGTTGACTAAGATAGTCTTAGGAATGAGTCTTGGCTAATAAGAAATGATTCCATATGATTATGTGTGTATGACACAAATCTTCATGTTTTATGTTATGATTATTGTGATTACATTTGACTGCCATGATTTATCCCATGTTATGGAATTATGATCTCTTTTGCAGGGTATGATTTCCAAAATGTTATGTTCTTATGAATATAATGTGATTGATATTTCTTTTGTTTACCCTTACTGAGCATTTGAGCTCACCCTTTTGTATGTTTTCTTTCCCCAGGTCAGGAAGAAGGTTATTATGTAAGATATGCCAAAAGGGAAAATAGATATGATGAAATAAATGGGAGGCAATGTAGATGCTTTATGAACCAGTTCTTTATATTTCCCAGTTTCTAAAGACATTATACCTATACGGTCCTATCATGGTTTTGTTATATGTTGTAATAAGTATGCTTCAGTTTTGAAGTAATAACCATGTATGTAAGTTATGGGTCGTTATAGTTGGTATCAGAGGGAGGTTATAGTAAACCTTTGGAAACTAGGATGTGAAATCCTTAGTAAGAATCATAAGGATAAGTCTAAGCATAGAACACAATCTTAGTTTTTTAGAAATGGCCATGAATAACCTAGGATAAGACCTTAGGTGTGAAATTTTATTCTTGATTATGTGGATTTCCTATTATAATTATTTTTTCTCACACTATTCTTCTTGGTTTTAGACAATGGCTGGAACCTGAAGGAACCGTGTTAATGCGGAATGTGACGGGAAATGCAATGATTGTCCCCCTAAGCAACCAAACGATATGGGAGATGGAATGAAAAATCTTATAACCATGATCACACAACTTTATCAATCTATGAATCATACAGGACTTCCAAACGAGCAAAAGATAGAGCATCATTCTGTTGAATCCTTTATGAGCCAGCGTCCAACTTCATTCATCGGGTCTACTGAACCATTAGTTTCTGAACAATGGATTAGTACTACGGAAAAGATATTTTCAGTTCTTCAATGTTCTGAATAGGATAAATTAATCTTAGAAGTGTATCATTTGGAAGGTGATACTGATCAATGGTGGAATCTTATCATGAATATGAGGCAAAGAGATGAAATTGAGTCCATGGGATGGGACGAGTTCAAGAACATATTTTTCAATAAGTACATCCCTCGTATTCTCCGAACAAAGATAGAGAAGGAGTTTCTTGAATTAAAGAAAAAGGATGATGAATCTGTTGGTACCTATGAAGAAAATTTTACAAGACCTGCAAGGTACGCTTCTGGTATTATTATCCAAACTGAGAGTAAGATCGATCAAATATTTAGTACCTTAAAACCAAGTCTTCGAAGGGTGTTAGCCATAAGGGACTACGATAGATACAAGGAAATCATTCGATGTGCTCTCAATGTTGAGATGTAAATAAGAGTAACCCATCAGTCATATGGGTTTTATAAGAAGAGGAAAATGGAATTCAAAGTAAAATATAAAGATCACACTGAAAAGAAGATGAGTTTTCTGTTATGCTCAAAGTGTGGAAAGAAACATGGAGGGAGTTGTCTTAAAGGGACAAGTAAATGTTTCAAATGTGGAAAGGAAGGTCATCGGGCATATGAATGCCACAATGATAGGAAGAATATGTCTAGTGATGTGAACAATGAAAAGGCTACACATAGTGAACCTCGTACAATTCAATGTTACAAGTGAAATGAAATGGGGAATTATGCCAATCAATGCCCTAATCCAAGGGTTTTTTATGATGATCGACGTCAACCAACTCTTAAGGCTAAAGAAAAAGGAAAGTCACAAGAAATTTCTATCAGTGATGTGGAGTACGATAACGAAGTGGTGAAAGGTACACTTACCATCCACTGTAAAGTAGAAAAGGTTTTATTTGATTCTGGATCCACCCAATCCTTTTTTTCTGAATAATTTTCTAAGGGTATCACCGTATTTCCTCAACAATTATATTTTGAGTTAGTTGTGAAACCCCCTAATGGCACAATAGTCGCATCAAAAGTTTATAATTCTTCTACGATTGAAGTTTGTGGGAAAGTGCTTCCTACAAATCTTGGGATACCTCCTATAGTGGAATTTTATGTGATTCTTGGCACGGATTGGCTTTCTTTATATGGAGCTCATATCAATTTCCAGAGAAGGGAATTCACATTTCATATTCTAGATCAATCTATGATCGTCTATCGATGCAAGGATAAACATAACCTTCCAGTGGAAATTTCTTCCATCTTATGGGTCTTGATTCCACTAAATAAAGGTTATTTATCTCAAATGGTTGGTGAGAAACTCATGATTAAGAATATGCCCATTGTGAAGGAGTTTGACGATGCGTTTCCGGAATAATTGCTGGGTCTTCCACCAAATCGTGAAGTTGAGAATTTAATAGAACTCGTACCGGGTTCTTTGCCTATTTCGAAGACATCTTATAGAATGTCCCCAATTGAGTTGCAGGAATTGAAGAAGAAACTCAAAGAGAATCTGGATAAGGGGTTCATACGCCCTAGTGCGTCACCTTGGGGAGCACCTGTTCTGTTTGTTAAGAAGAAATATGGATCAATGATACTCTGCATTGATTATCGAGAACTTAACAAGATCACTATCAAGAACAAATATCCTCTCCCACGCATTGATGACCAATTTGACTAACTACGTGGAGCTCAATACTTTTCCAATATTGATCTCAGTTCAGGGTATCATCAATTAAGGGTCAAAAGAGGGGATATACCAAAGCCGACTTTCCGTACAAGGTATATACACTATGAATTTATAGTGATGCAATTTGGTCTTACTAATTCCCATGCTATCTTCATGGATCTAATGAATAGAGACTTTAGAGACTATCTTGAACAGTTTGTGGAAGTCTTTATATACGATATTCTTTTCTATTCAAAGGGCAAGGAAGAACATGAAGATCACTTGAAAATATATTAATGACCCTGAGAAAGGAGAAAATTTATGCCAAATTTACCACGTGTGAATTTTGGCTTCAAAAAGTTTCATTTTTGGGTCACGTTATCTCAAAAGAGGGGATATCTGTGGATCCCGCAAAAACAGAGGTTATCGAAATATGGTCGAGGCCAATAACAGTAACTGAGATCCAAAGTTTTCTTGGTTTGGCGGGATATTATCGATGTTTTGTTAAAGATTTCTCACGATTATCTAATCCACTCACCAAGTTGAATCGAAAAGGAGTTAAGTTTGTTTGGACGGAGGAATGTGAAGAGAATTTCAAGTTATTGAAAAGAAGGTTATCCAGTGCACCTGTGCTCACACTGCCTTGTAGTGGAGAATGGTTTGTGATCTATAGTGATGCATCCAAGAAGGGATTGGGGTGTGTTCTTATGCATAATGATATGGTGATAGCTTATGTCTCACGATAGTTGAAAATACATGAGAAAAATTACCCAACTCATGATTTGGAGTTTTCTACGGTAATCTTTGCATTAAAGATTTGGAGGCATTATCTTTATGGAAAAAGGTGAGACATTTATTCTGATCATAAATGTTTAAAGTATATTTTCACACAAAAGGAGATGAATATGAGCCATAGAAGATGGTCGGAGATGATTAAGGATTACGACTACTCAATTCATTACCACTCTGGGAATGAAAACAAGGTCGCAGATGCATTAAGTCGACAAGACCATGCCAGTTTATCCATGATGAGGATCAAAAAAGATCCAATATTTATGGATTTACAAAGGATGGATCTTTTAATTTTAGTGAAAGGGGAAAAATTGTATCTTTCTCAAATGAATGTTCAACCATCTATACATGTTAAGATTATAGAGGCACAGAAAGAAGATGTGGAGTTACAAAAGAAGGTGATAAATGTTCCTGAATTCAACCTTGATTGTGATGGGATAATAAAGCTTAGGAATCGGGTTTGTGTTCCTCCCATCCCCGAATTAAAGAAGGAGCAGCTGGATGAGGCTCATAGTTCTTCATTCTCTATTCATCCTAGAAGCACGAAGATGTATAGGGACCTGAAAGAGTACATCTAGTGGGATGGCATGAAAAGAGATGTTCATGAATATGTCACTCGATGCTTGGTTTGTCAGCAAGTTAAACCTGAGAGATAGAAGTCTAAGGGGATGTTACAACCATTACCCATACCCAAATGGAAATGGGAAAACATCACTATAGACTTTTTCATAGGACTTCCTAAAACATCCAAAGGCAATAATGTTATCTGGGTCATAGTTGATCGTCTTACAAAGTCTTCACACTTCATTTCTATTAGAGAGGATTTCTCTCTGGATCAGCTTACCAGGATATATTTAAAGGAAGTGGTAAGATTTCATGGAGTACCACTTTCTATTATATCTGACCGGGATCTGAGTTTTACATCAATCTTCTGGCGAATTCATCAGTATACTCTAGATATAGAGTTGAGTTTCAGCAATGCTTATCATCCTTAGAAAGATGGTCAGTCTGAGAGGACATTTCAAAATCTAGAAGATATGTTGAGAGCTTTATCTATGGATTTCAAAGGTGGTTGGGATCAAAACCTACCATTGGTGGAATTTTCTTATATTAATAGCTTTCACTCCAGTATTCAGATGGCTCCTTATGAAGCTCTCTATGGAAAGAAATACAGGACTCCAACTTGATGGAATGAAGTTGGGGAAAGAAAGCGATTAGGACTTGATCTTGTTGATGAGATGGAAAAATAGGTCTGACCTATTAAACAACACATAAGAGAATCTCAGAGTCGACAAAAATTTTATACCGACAACCGAAGAAAAGAATTAGTGTTTTAAGTGGGTGATAAAGTGTTCTTATGAATATCTCCTTGGAAGAGAGTAATGAGATTTAGAAAGAAGGTAAAGTTGAGCCCTAGGTATATTGGTCCTTTCGAAATACTGGATCGTGTTGGGAAGGTAGCTTACCGATTGGCACTTCCACTGAATCTCTCTCAAGTTCACGATGTGTTCCATGTATATCTCATGAGAATGTACATACCTGATCGTTCACATGTACTCAGCTCAGAAGTTGTGCCGCTGGAACAAGATCGTTCTTATGAAGAACAGCTGATAGAGATTCTCGATCATAGTGAAAAATTCCTACGGAACAAGACCACTCGCTTGGTGAACATTTTATGGAGGAACCACCAATTAGATGAAGCTACATGGAAGCTTGAGGATATGATGGGGGAGAGTTATCCTCATCTTTTTTTTACAAAGTGACGAATTTTGAGGATGAAATTCTTTTTAAGGGGGGTAGAATGTAACACCCAAGACTTTTATGTGAAATATTTTGTTTTTATATTATATAAATCATCAAAGGAATCTTTCGCTACACACAACACTATCTTGGCTTACTTTACATGCAATCTCGACCTTTCTCGATAGCTTGCGTCGTACACAATACCGAGTTTCACTAAACAACGATATGATATTAAATATTATTAAAACTAGCCGTTATGAATAGTAATACCTACTTTTTGAAATTTTGTAAATTTTATTTTTCAAAATGGACTTCATTTTTGGATTCGGAATATCGAAATTAGCCTAGGGTGAATTTTTTTTATTTTTCTGGAAACTTTCAATTTTTGATGAATAGTGAAAACACTAGGTTACTATTTAAAAACCGACTTTTTATTTAAATAATTATTTATTTTATTCAAATTTATTTTAGGTCAAAATTGATACATAATACCTATATAAGTTAAATGTAATTCATTGGAGTAATTTTATAATAATTTTAGATATATAAAAAATTTATTGAACTTCTCACTGTCTTTTACCACCTCCTAGGAGAATTTGCAAATTTACATAAAACAAAATTTTACCGCTTCTGTGAGTGGAATTTCAAAAATCCAAGAGACATGGTTGATGTCAGTAAGTAAAATGTGGTTCAATGAGATGAAAATAATTTTTTGGTGAATAGTAACTTTTTACTTTTATTTACCACAGATAAAAGTAAATAATGTAATTAATAGTAAAAATGATATTATTATTACGCTAACACATGTCCAAATTCTATTGGATAAGTTTAATTGGACCAAAAACAACCTTAGGAATAAAATATGACCATTTAGGCCCACTTGGATTAGATTAGGACATTAATTATTAATTTATTTAAAGAAGGGTTAAAATAGTTAAAATCAAAGATTAATAAGTAAATAATTTTTAATATAGGGTTATACATAAGATAAATTTGACTATAAATATTCATTAGAAATATAAAACGATTTCATACATGATGATATTTTATTTGTAATTTTTAGACTTTAAATAATTAAATTTATTTATGACACAATGGTGATGCAGTAATAATCTTATTAATGAAATATTGACATAATTGACGTTATAAATACCCAAATAAATTTAATTTCAGACTTTTTATGAATTCCAATAATTTTCTATGTTAATATGACATGTTAGTATTGATTTAATTCACTTTTATCGAACTAATATTTCTGTTATGATTTTCACAAAAAATAAAGTCAACTACTATATAGTGTCAAAATTGACATAAAATAGTTTTTAAAACAAATATTATATTATTAATTGTTATTTTTTTCCTAAAAATCTAAGGTTCGTCCAAATTACTTAGATAAGGTTATATATATTAATAATAAACAACTTGGGGATCGTTTGGATTGTTATAGTATGTTTATTAACCTTATAGTGTAAGAACACAAAAAGACACGGTAAAGATTTTATATCTCATGAGATAGACATGGCTGGAACGGCAGGTTAAACCGGTTCAGTGAAACAGGACAGAAACGAGGAATGAACTCGGTTCAGAAATGGGCTTTGTCCACTAAGATAGTCTTGGCAATGAGTCTTGAGTAATAAGAAATGGTTTTCTATGATTATGGGTGTATTCCACAAAGCTTTATGTTTTAAGTTATGATTATTGTGATTACATTTCCCTGCCATGATTTATCCCATGTTATGAAATTATGATATCTTTTTCAGGGTATGATTTCCAAAATGTTATGTTCTTATGAATATGATGTGATTGATATTTCTTTTGTTTACCCTTTCTGAGCATTTCATCTCACCCTTTTGTATGTTTTCTTTCCCCAGGTCAGGAAGAAGGTTATTAAGGAAGATATGCCAAAATGGACTATAGATATGATGAAATAAATGGGAGGAAATGTAGATTCTTTATGAACAAGTTGTTTATGTTTCCCAGTTTCTAAAGAAACTATACTTATATGGTCCTTTCATGGTTTTGTTATATGTTGTAATAAGTATTCTTCAATTTTGAAGTAATAACCGTGTATGTAAAGTATGGGTCATTATATTATTTACATCATGTTTATGAAAAATCAGGTGAATCTATTTAACCCATATTGAGTTGACACTCAATATTATGAGAGAAACAAATTTTCAATGGGTTTATGAAATATCAAGTGAACCAATATGTGTTTATCATCTTTAAGATCATTATTGTTCACGTATCTAATGTGTATTAGATTCATGCTCTATCGTTTTCCCTAGATATATCGTATTGGGAACATTATCTCTTTTATTATCTCATGAGTTATAAACCCATAACCTATTTAGTGGAGGGTGATATAGTTCCCACCCATCATCAAATATACATTTGTATTCCAGAAAATATTAATAATTTAATATATCATAAAAATAAATGAAATGAAAAGAGGTGTAGTTCGAAAAATCAAACACAACCCATCGAATAATAAAATGGGTTTATAAAATTTCTAAAATATATAATCAAAATTGGCCTCATCAATTTAAAGGAATGACACAAAAAATTCAATCTCACTATAAAATTATTCAAAAATAGGAAGTGGATTCAATAAAAAAATATTTTTATCATAATTATTAGTTATAAAATTAAAAATAGTCTGGATTCCATAAAATATTTTTTGGAAAATGATTTTAATAAATTTCATGATGGAATATAATATAGATAATAATCAATAAAAATGTCTGATATTGCGATTCTAAAAACAATGAAAACATTTAATTTAAAAAAAATTTGATTGATAAATATATAATAGTAATCAAAAGGAATTTTTGTGTGTGTGATAAATCATTTGATTATGAAAGGATGGGAAAAAATAATATTTTAAAAGTTATTTTTATAAACCCTATATCATAAAATAGTAATAAGAATTCATTTTAGAAAAAGGATAATGTAATTTGTATGGTCATATGATATGATAAAAGAAAGGTATGATGATATTATAATATAATCAAAGAAAAAAATAGATCTGTCATGTGATTTAATATAAAATATTGTGTGAATAAATCTTAAAAATGGAATTTTTTTCAAATATAAACCCTAATGGTAATTGTAATATATGAAAATATGTAACATATAGTAAGTTACCATGAAATGGGGATTAATTATAATGAAATGAGTGAAATTAATTAGTCATTGAAGAAATAGGATAGTTTGTGAGAAATATAAAATAATATATGTAATTTAATGTCAATCATTTCTCATGTAATTTGAAATAGTGAAAAGGAACACTAAGATTATGTATTAAACGATTCTGTGTATGTTTCTAGAAACACTTTTCTTTGGATGTTCCCCATTTGTAAAAAACAATATGGATCCGGATATTGATCACCTAAAAATAAAATGGATTATATAAAATTGGTATAGTTATGATGAGATATAATTGTTAAGTTTTATTAGAGTTAAATATTTTGAATATATGGTGAAATGTGGTGGAATAATTATCCATATGTATGTGATGAAAATTAATGATTGTAAAATAAAAATTAATTTACTAATTATGGAATAATATTATTCAATGTTTAATGTGTCAAATATAGGTAAATTTAATTTTGTTGCAATATCTGTTCATGAAAACTTCTACCACTCTTTTTCTATAGTTTTTAATCGTTTTCATGTATTATAGAACATTCATTTCACATTTGAATATTTTCGTCTTTACCACGATAAATATTTCTCACCCAAGTAATATATATATTATTTAAATTATAATGTACCCCCTATAAAACATTAATATTAACCTAGATATAATATCTATAGAATCAAATCAATTTTTTAAATGATTAAATTAACATATAAATTAAAACATTAAATAAATAGAAAATTTATTTGTTGAAAAATATTGTCTTCACCATTAGGTGTTCGTAATCATATATAAAATTTTCTTCCAAATAAATGACTGATATTATTTTTCTTTATATATCTATAAATATAATAAATTTTGTTATATGGAATAGTTTAATTTGATTAATTATTAAGAAAATTAAACCACAGTAATAATATAATTCAATGAATATATATTATTTCTTATCATTAAGGTGATTAACAATAATAATTGTAGGCATACTTTTATGATTAAACATGATATTTATAAATTACAAATCATAACATCTTTATCTAAAATATTATATATATTTTTGGAATTAATTTATACTATTGATTGAATATAATTTGGGGAATATAGTTTTTAGAGAAAAATATTACATATGTGTTCAAAAAATAAGATAATGCTTTTATAAAATTTTCATTTTATTTTTTATTATTTTAATTGAAACAATAAATATTATAATTGGACCTATAATTTTTTAAAAAATAATTCATTATTGTATATTTTAGTGTCTTAATTGTGATGGTATTAATAAATTGAGTATATCTTTTAATAATTATCTAAAAATTAATTATTTTCATAATATCTCAAGGAACCCTCATAAGATAATTTTGATATTATGAATTAAAAAAATTATTAATAAATAATCTAAAATGTTTTAAATTTATCTTTTAAATGAAAATAAAATATATATTAACCAAATATTTTTATTCAAAAAAATACATTTTAGAACATCAAATATTTCTAATTCTGTTTTTATGATATCAAACTGATTAAAATAATTTTAATTACAAGATTATATTTTATTATTACAACATAAAACAATATTAATGTTTTTTTGGTTGACTTTTTTAGTTTGGTGTTTCATGTTAATTATTATATTGATCCAGTGTTTATTTAAAACAAATTTGTGTATAGTAATGTCATAAGTAATTATGACGCCTCCCAAATAAATTGTTTCCTATAAAATATATTATACATTATAAGTAAGAATTTATATTGGTATATAAATGATAAATATGGAGTGGAACTAATTAAAAATGTTTTAACATACTTACTCTCTTAGGATTGACTAAAAATCTATTTTTCATGGATATTATTATTAAGAACATTATAGATACATGCATTCAATAATGCATTATTCATTATCATATTCAATTCCAAACAAGAAATCCAAAATTATTATGATAATATTCAATAAAATTAAATTAATTGTCCTTTTTTGTAAATATAATTCATAAAATGATGGATTCGATAAAGAAATTGTCATTAATCCTATAAAACATTAATTTTATATGTTAAAAATTTTCAAAAACCTATAACTACTTATGTTTGTCATATGTTATTCATGACCGTTTTTTTAAGATTATATAAACTACTGGGTTTTATATTATATCATCAAATTCAATGGAAATTATTTTTAATTGTTTGAAATTAGAATATGGTTATCCAATGAATAACACTATTAATTTTATAGAAAATAATGTTGTAATTTGTTGAATTAGTATACATTGGTTGTATATTTATTTAATAATCAAAAAATATTTTTTTATTGTTATTTCCCAAAGGATTAATTGTTTCAAAATGGTAACCATTTTAATTTTTCCAAACATATATGAGTACCGAAGAAACATTACAATCTCTACTCTCCTAAAAGATAATTACGTTTTCTTTTACATTGAAATATCATTATGTTTTTTTGTTTGATATCTTATCCTAAAAACCTAACTACATAAAATAGTGATGAAAATAAAGTAAAATTATCCTAATAAATAACTGATCATTTCATTGATACCAATTATGGTTTCATATATCAACTCTCCTAGATCTGGTAAAAAATAATTATTCTTTATCTACTATATTTGATACAATTTTAGATTAATTTATGTTTTAATGAAATTATATCCATTTCTTAAACATTTTGTATCATAATAAACACAAAATTAAATTAATAAAATATTAGGTTTATTTAAAGGAATGTTACCTGGGAATCTATTGGATAAAATGTGAATATTTCCCCAAAATAAAACTACAATAAAACCCAATTTCAACTAATCATAGGTTTTAATTATAATTATTAACATGGGTACAAAAATATAAGTAATGTGTCATGTCAATGTGTCATTTATGGTAATAATCAACAAACTTTTATCAAATTATTGATAATAATAAAATTAAAAAACATCAAAAATGTGGTCATAACTTGTTAATAAGAACATTGATTAATAATTGTTTTATATATTTAATTATAAAAATAAATATTATATTAAATGAAAATACTTGAACCATGTAAATATTATACAATATAATAAGACATTAATGATGATAATGGACGATAATCACGTGATGATAATGATGAAATATGGCATATGTTTATTCATAGGGAACAACAACATTGTGAATGTAGATAACCACATCAGGTTTATTATTAATCTTTTAATCATAGAAAATATAAATTTATTTAACATTTAATCTTCTTAACCACACTAACACATATTGCGTTCATGCTCAATCTTATGAACCTAGCTACTCTACATCAGAATCACATTAAATATTGTGATTCTTACTAACACTCATCCAGTCTATGCTCTATCCAATATACATTGATAATCTCCATTAGATTAAAATTAATTTTTTTAATCCTAGTTATCTTAAAATGTTTTCATCATCAATAATGTGAATATTGTTTATATGCATTGAGTTCATGCTCATTATTGAAAAACTAGTTCTCCTGAATCACTTTCACATTTTGTGTCATTATATCATGAGAAATTAAACATAACTAATGTGTTAGAGTTTTATATAAGACCCCACCTATTAAAATACAAATATATATACCATAAAATACAAATCATTTAAATAATCATTAAAACCATTTTGTGGAAATTTTCTTTCATTTATCACATCACACAGAACAAATGGAAGGAATTTTTTGGTTAAAAACATTTATAGATGGTATCATAAAATTTTTTACGCATGAATGTGAATTATTGATACTAGAAATTAAATCACCCAAAAAGTATACATGAAAAGAATATTTATAATTTGATTGATGAAAAATAGTTTCCATGGATATAAATACATTATAGATAGAAATGATAATTTTAACAAAACACTAAATGATTTTAATAATTTTAGAATAAGAAGATATAAGACATTTGAGTAAGACATATTCAAAAATGTGAAAGAAAAATTATGAAATATTGTTACTTTTACAATTAAACATATAAAATATATCCTTATAAATAAATAATGTTTTATAAAATGAAATTTTTAGAGTATGATAAAATATTTGATTATTAATATATGTAAAAACATTTTAATATTTTAAAAAACCTATCAATACCACATTGTAAAAACAATAATAAAATATCCATTTTCAAATGTGGGGAAAGTAAATGTAAAGGTCACATGATATTGCATCTAATTGGGTCATGAAATAAAAAATAAAATATACATGCAATAAAAAATATTGATGTCGTAGAATAATATCTTATTTAGAGATAATAGGAATTATTCATAACATCATCATAATTTTTTATAAAATAAATTAATTAATGTAATTCCCAAAAACAAATATAAAAGGATTCATAATATTATCATCAAACATAAGATAACCATTATTTAAATCCATAATCAAGAAAGGATACACTAGGTCGGAATAAAATATTTTTTCTATAGAATTATTTTTTAAGGAAATGGTAATGTATTAACTAAAAGAATATATAGAGTGTAATAAGTAAATGTAAATTCATATACCATTAAATGTATGATATACATTATACATTAATTAAAAAGAATATTTAAAGAAACATATAAAATAAAAATTGTGTGAAATATCAAAAATTTCTTACGGAATTGACCATAGTGAAAATTAACCATATCCTTTAGTCTGAATAAATTAAAAATATGAACCAAACAACATATTCCTTTTTTTTCTCCCTTGATTTCAAACATAATGCTTACTAAATTGATCTCCTTGAAATATTGGGTCACCGTGAAATTAAAAAATGGTTGAGGATATATTATAGATGATTATAGTATAATAATTCTTCAAAATGGGTGGAGGATGGAGGTGAAGGGTATCTACATTTTAAATTAAAGAAAATGACAGTTTCTCCAATACCCAATAATTTTTATATCATGTAATGAAACAATTTGTGGCTATATAAATTAGAAATATGATATATTTTGATTTTAAGTGAGATATGGTAAATTAATTTCCTAACAATCACATTTTTAATCATTTTTTAGTAATTTACAACTATATTTTTACCTTTTACCATTAATATCATTATTATTTGATTATTTTTAGCCAAATAATTGATATTTACTAAAAATGTTTTTTTACCAAATAAATTTTTTATAATATTATCCCCAATTTATTGTCCATGAAATATAATGAAATTTATAAAGAATAAAAATATATCTTCTCATTTGAATGATTTAATATATCTGAAAAATAATTTTTTGAAACAAAATCTATTTATCATTATGTGTTATTTATCTTATATGAAATTAACTAACTATTTATTAATTGATAACCTATTTTTATATATTTTTATGAACCATTAAACAGTAATTATGTAGTTTAGCTTAATTTAATAAATTATAAAAAATCCCATTATTTAATATAATATTTCACTAATAAATTTTTTTTACCATTATAAAATTCATTATCATTAACATAAAAAATATTTTTTTGATAATTTATTTTGATCATATAATAAAAATGTTAAATTATATACTAAAAGAGAAATATAATTTATTTCTACATGAAATGAAAACTAATATTAAATAAAAAATTACTCTAAAATATTACATTTGATAACATATCATTGAAAAAAGGTTTTATAAAATCAGAAATCAATTTAAAATGATTTATTTTATTTTATTAACATATCATTTGTATAAAAAACATTTCATAAAATTTCAATTCATTCTAGAATCATATAAATTTATAAGAATTGAATATATTAGAAAACATGTATTTTTCCAACAATCGCTTAAAAATAATCAATTTTTGAAAAATATATAAAAATTCATATAATATATTTTTGATATTTAGAATTAAATAACGATGTTAATTATACAAATATAATGGCGAAAAACATAAAACATTACATCAGATGAAAAAAATTTAATATAATCGAAATTTAATTAAGAACATTATTTTAGAAGTTTTTGTTTTTCCAAAAAATCAAAATACATAGAAACTATATATATTGAGTTGTATATCCTTTGAATTATATATGAGTATCATATAGAGTCATTGTCTTAAGTACCTACAATATTTTGATTTCAACCTTTCTTATACCCCTGGAAATATGTAATTTGTTTCTAATTCCTTGATTAGGATCCACCAAACATCGGATGTGAACTATCCATCCAAAATGGAAAATAGGGTTGTTCGATTTTCACAGTCACATTTGTAAGTACTAGAGTGTGAGTTAGCAGTTGTTTTGGAGAGTGTACATTTTCCCTACTCACATTATTGAATGATTCTTTGGGAACACCATTGTAGTGATGAATTCCATCGAATTATGAACTATATTTATGGTGTGGAGATTATTATTGTTTGTTATATTTCATCGGAGAGTATACTATGTTTTAATAACTTGTTTCTTATAAATTTTCCTATGATAGAGGATATGTTTGAGAATTTCCATAATTCCCAATTGGAGGTGGACATGATTACAAAAAATATGTTATATGATATGTGGCTATTATTTTTATTGATATTTATGTATATATCATCAAAAAAAAGTTATATCATTGTTATTTCTTCCAAAATTTCATATCTGATTACCATAGACCATTGGGTTAGCTTCATCCACATCCAGCTATGACATGTATGTGGTAGGATATTTCTATGCGATTTTTCTTTGAGTTGTCTTGCAATTATAATTGGATGAATGTGATATGTCTTTTGAAAGATTCGATAATCATATCACCTGACATTATAACCATACGAGATACAAAAAATGTTTAGGACTTGGGAAATTTCTGCATGAAATACATTTTTTATTGCATTATCTTGCCCCTATTTGATCCTTTTATAAGTATACTCATTTCACTACTCACTTATGGAGTGGCATCTAGAAAGACATGAGATCCAATGCTAGTTTGATAAAAAAATAACATCCATAGATAAAATGGAGAAACATATAAATCTGTATAGAATTTTTGAGGATATTCTAAATACACAGGTTCTTGACATTGGTGAAACCTTGGATTTCCATTTAGGGATTATAGTGTTTTACTAAGGAAATAGTTTCCAATAAACTATTTGAATGTATACATATGATTTATTTTATAGAATAAATTGTTGACATACATTGTGTTTGTCATAGATTAGTGAAATATCCATGGATGGAATTATTTTATGTAGTATGAATATGATGATGTCTCATATGATTCTACAGATATTGGGGACAACATAGAGAGGGTGTAAATACAAATATTTTCATTGTCAATTACCATTCCCATTTTTAGTTGGAAACCAGGTTCTTTAGTGTCTCACCTTAACCGATTCACTGATTTCATTTGAAATAGTTAAATATTGAACCATATTTTTATGTCCATATGACATAGTGGAGTGAGTGAGGAAGGTTAAATACCATTTGAAACATCAACCACATTTGACCCCAACCCTAGACATGTTTAACGTATCACATCATTGAATGTTCCATTATGTCCTTTATCCTATTCATTGTTTGGATGATCATGATGATGAACCTAAATTTTCTATCACTTAAAATATAATCATGATTTATAATTCATAAATTAAGGTTATTCCCAGAAAATACAATACCATCAGAATGGTTTTTATGGTATAATGGTTATAATTCGCCTGATACATGGCACTTTTTTTGGAAATAATGAGAGTGTAATGAACTCATCACTTTGATATTGATACTTATTATAATACATTATGGGAACATAATGTGTTTATAGTGTGTAGGTTGCTTCATCATATTACCTTTTTAGGGATTTCATATTCCTTTTATGGACCTCAATCATTTGTATGATTGTTTTTTTGGAATTTATAGATTTTAGATGATAATGGTTCAAATTAGTATACTAAAGTTATTTGTTTATATGTTGAGTAAGATGAAATTTTTCAGTTTTATGCATAAAATGGATTTTTACCCTCTTCGGGTCATATTCACACAGTGAATGTAATTCACAACATAAACCCATCACTACATAGATTCGAAGAATCAATTTTAGGACATGAATAATATTCAATCTATAAATTATTTTTACCACATTAAGTTTCTTTGGTCATAAAATTTAAAATGATGACTTTTATTTTATATAAATACACCCTTTCGGATATTCACACTCTAAATCTTAGAATTGCATTTTGAAGTACTCATACTAACTAGTTCTTATGTGCAATATCCAGAAACAACTTGTTCTGTCATATAATATCTTCCCTCAAACACCTAGGGATACCCCATTAGATTTTTGGGTGATTCCTTCCATTCCATATGTCTCAATTTTAAGTTCAATTACCAATTAGTTACCTTATTATGGTTTTATTAGTCTACTCCTTCTCAATTCATTACATTGTGAGTTTGCTTTTTTATGTTATCAGGAAGGCCTCATGATGATATTGGATTGGTTCTATTATTAAGTCTAGAAGTAGGGGGATTACACATCGTTGAACCTATTTAAATGTTGTGATTGTTGGTTTTACGACTATTATAAGAAGTTAGACTATGTGTATGAATTTTACACGGCTTGAAGAGGAGTTTCACTACATGAAATATTATGGGGAAATAAGAATAAAATAAAATAAAGAGGCAGTGTTTTTAGTGAAAACCGACTCCCATGTATTACTTGACGTGAATGGGTGTTACACATTGTGTAATACACCAATCATGTGTAGTTTTAACAATTTATTTTGGCTGAAACATTATTAATTCATACATAATTTTGGTTTTTCTTAACATTCTAGAAGAACCCAAGGCATCTCGTGGAGTCCAAATATCTCTACCTCACTCTCCATGATCGATTAATCATCGTGGTTGTTCATTTAAATTCTATAGGTGATCTATGGTGAGATTTCACATATTTCACATCCATTTCTAATTTTCATTCACTATTATTAGATTTCATGGTATGGTTGGCTTGAGTTAGTTTTTAGAACAGCATATTGATAATATCCATGTGTGTAATAAGATGATTCATGATTCTAGCAGTGCAGTTGTCACTTCTGTTCATTATTCTTCTCTCATGTGGTGCACCTATGAGTTAAAAAGCATCATTGAGAAAGAATTTACATTGTTTATCTTAGATTGTTCGTTATGTGTGGGGGTTTAAATTATTCACCTACGGAGCTGGTTGTTAAAATCTAATCAATTATAGGAATCAGTTAAATGGAATTTTAAGGCGTGGAGGTATTCATTTTTTCATGATTTTATAGTTTTTATATTATAAATGAGGAATTGTGATTATACAGGCCTGATGACCCATAGTAAATGATAGTATTTGGTGGCTCTATTTTCACTAGTTACCTATGTTATGTTTTCTACTATAGTTTTCGTTAATCTGGTATTTCCCTAAATGAAAATTTTTATATCATGTAAATTTGGAAAAAATAGATGCCTCGTGATCTAGTTTTTGTAATAATTCCCTTGAATAATGAAGTGTAATTAAAAATTTATCCCATTTACTAAATATGATTATGTGTTACACTATTGTCTGCGAGAGATTTTAGGAATAGTTATGGCCACATGTGTAGGACAGTTGAATGTAAAGTGGATATGATGCATGTGTGGGGATGTTCTAGGTTTTGTTGTGGTGCGGTTGTGGGCACAGTTGTGTGTTGTGGAATGGATTGGGATGTGTAATTTAATATAATATTTAGTGATTTATTAATTGTGAAATATATGAGAAGTTTTTAATGGATGGGATAAAATCAGGATGTGTGTTTATGTGTTACTATGTTGCTTATTGTGAATTCTTCTTGGAAGTTTTCCAAATAGTAGTGAAATAAATGAATAAATAATTAGTTAATAAAATTTGGAAATAGATTCTGTTTATTTGGTTAAACAAACGGATTAATTAGTTGTGAATAATTAATGGTAATGTTTAAATATTTTGGTTTTAAATTGAATGGATTTTGTGGATTGATGTGTGGTGTTCTGCATTTATAGGTTGCATTAATGTTAGAAGTGTTGTGAGATTGTTGTTTGTTTGAGAACCAGTCAATTCGGATTGAGTGCATGTTATCATATTTGTAAATAACTATATATCTTTTGTGATTTCTATAAACACTCCACCCTAGTTTATCACTACATTTTGAACTCCCCCATCATCACGGAGGATGGATTCTTTTCAAAACAGCTCGGTGGGAAGATGGATGGATGACCACCTACTCATTCCTTCTTCCTCTTCTAAGTGGTGAGCTCAAAAATCATTTGGCATGTTATGTTTTCCATGGCCCTGGTGTGTGTGGGCGAGTTTTCCATTCCCCGATAACATCAAGATGAGATGAGTGTTTCTCTCCCAAGCATCATCAGGATATAAGGAGTTTTGATTTCCAGGCTGTCTTTAGGATGGGATGTGATGCGATATGGAACGGAGGAGTCTTTGGGTAGAATTTGATGTGGTATGTGGCCTAGGTGTCTGAGGGTAGGATACGATGTAGTATGTGGAATAGGGGTCTATGTGTAGGATGTATTGTCATATGTGGCACAACTGTCTATAGGAAAGATGCAATGTGATTTGTGGGGCCTAGTTGTCTGTGGGAATAGTGGGATGTGGTACTTTTAGAATTGGTGGGAGAGTAAGGATGTTATCTATGAGGAAATAGCTTCTAATCAGTGGGAAGTGGTGTGGGGTACCCTATCATCTATGGCTATTATATTACATTATATGACATGTGTTATTTGGTGAGGATGCCTTTGTGAGGATGGGATAGATAGTATACATGTTTTGTGGTCTTTGGATCAATTGTTTTCTCATTAGAGCATCAGTATGGTTCCATCAAAAGTTAATGAAATACTTTGGTTTTCTTATATAGTATACATGTATGCTCACCGAACGTATATAAAACATATTTCAGGTTTCTTGGAAGATTATGTGGATTGTGTTTGGCATTACTAGTTTGGTCTTTGGGATAGTTTTTGAGACACTTATTTATCTTTCTTTTTTGTTCATTTCTTTTGAGAGTATTGTTATGTATTAGTTCTATTTTACACATGCATGTGGGATAAATTTTGGTTTTCATTTATATTTTCTTGGAGTTATTTTGTGGATTATCCATTATATCTCCTGATCTTGTTTAAAAATGATTATTTCCTTCCATATTGTGTGATCTGTATACTCTTTCTATTAGTATCCAACCCAGGGCTCATTAGACGTGGGACTCATAGGTTTATGATAACCCTTTCATCATTTTCCACCCATGAAGGTTATATCTTGAGGGACGATGTACTGATAGAATAATATCATGTTTTTATAGTTGATAGATATGATAGAGTTTTTAGTTCTGCATAGTGAGGATTTCATTAGTTGGTAGGGAAACTTTGTCAGGTGATATTGTTGTGTGAAAAAGTCAAGGGATGACTAGCTAGAACATGTGATTTTAGGGCCCCAATTATCCGATTCAAGGACTTTAATACTACATAATGACTCGGTGACGGTACACCATTTACAGGGTAGAGACCTTTGAGAGGTTCGTTAATCATAATGAATTGATTTCTTGTTCAAATTGGGTTTTTTAGGAAATATAAAATTAAAAATTTGAATAAAATGATTTAAATAAGTTAAAATGAATTATAAATTACCAACTACTTGGACATTGGAAATCCTTGTTTTCCATTTCATTAATATCTCCTGGGCATCGTCGGCATGTGGCTTCGACTGTATAGGTACAATATGATGATCAAGTTAATCAATGGAGGGTTGATTTAGTTGAGATGGATGACCAGTGGAAGATTAAGCCTGTGCTTTCGTGTAAATAAATGTAGTATAGTATGAGGGATGTGTTTCATACATTGAGGCATAGTGCTTGATCAAAGTGATTTGGATCACCTTTAGTTTGATCCAGTCCCTGAAAATGTACATGGTTCCTTTAATGGTCACTCATTTGTGATGATTCGTGCAGCTATAGTGGACGTTGTATCTACGGGAGAGGAATGAAGCATCAATTTTTTGGGTCATCATTGAGAAGGAATTTAGAGTAGAGTTCCTTTCATAGACCATGAATGTTAAGAGGAGGCATGATATACTCTCCCTTAAGAATTAGAAAAATTTAGTATGGGAACACTAGATGACATTCGAGGATCATCTTATTTTTTTCCCATATCTCTTTCCAAATGAGGTGTCTTGAATTAGATGTCACATAGAGGTTCTCCATTCTATGAACTGGTATTTTAATATAACCTTTACAATTAAAAGGATTATTTTTTCACATTAAAATTTTGATTTGATTGAGTTTATTCACTCATGAAGAGGTTTACTGTGAGATGGGAGCCAACCGAGTTCTTCTAGAGGGAGGGTTGTATGCAGTAGTTCTTAGGTGCTAGTACATTCAAGGTTTCGACGGCTATGGAGCCGACCATAGTAGTTTTCTATCTGGACTTCTATTTACATTGGTTCTTGTTACATTTCTGTGTTATTGGGTAAAGATGTTTCTTTGGTGCAGTTCCTGATCATCTTCATTGAATTTTATTAACGGCTCCCCAGGCTCTGTTTGGTGGGGGTGGACAGGCCCATCCTGAGCCTCATCTTCAGTTATCAGTGAAAAAATTTCAATAGCAGGGACAACAGTCTGTTGGTGTTCTTTGATGAGATAGAGTATGTAGAGGCAGACCTCTGGATGCCTCACATGCTATAGGACAGGGACCTAAATGTGGACATGAAGGAGTACTTCATTAGAGATTTAGGGAAAATGGTCATAGTATATTTCACAAAGTGGGGGCAACGGTTCTAGTGGGTTCTGATATCGTTAGCGGTAAAATAAATCTGTTTAGTACACTTGTTTATTCCATTTTTGAATCAGGATATTCACACATCATTTTTTACCTGCTCTATCACATGCTATTAGACTAGATTTAGAGAGGCTAATCATGAACATGGTGTTGAGTACACCTGTTATAGGCTAGACTAGCTTGTTTGATGTGTGCCTGGGGGTATACTCATGATGGAGCCACATCAGTCCCATCAGGATCTGTTCTTGCTACAGATTCAACTATATGATGTCATCCTCAACATCAAATTGTTGTATTCTGTACATGTCTTTATTGAATACTTCAGGAGGAGAGTTATTGTTTCAGATGTTGATGGCTAGAGTGTGGTGTCTGTTGGTGAACGAGGTTGGCAGGTGGGAATTACACATGTGGATCCCCGTCTCCATTTTATGGATGAGCTATCTGTAGAATAATTGGATACTAAAATGGTAGAGGCTACTAAATTCATTGGGGTTTTCCTAGATGTTTTAACCAAGGATGTTGTGAGAATACCCTCTATACGTGATGATGAGTTTTGGATATACATACATCTCGATGTTTTTTTGAGTTCAATGGATCCCTTTCTAATGGATCCTTCTGAGTTGTGGGATTTGAGGATATATATATATGATATTATGATTAAGGTATTTATCATGCCCAGTGGTCCACCGTTGGGTGTTTTAGTGTTGTTTGCAAAGAAGGTGAATGGTAGTCTTGGATTTTACATAGACTACTAACGGTTGAGTCATGTGACTGCCAAAAACTATTACCCTCTTCCTGGGATATTCAATTTTTCCAGTTGAGAGGGGTGAGTCAGTTTTCAATTATCATTTTATGGTATAGATTTCCCCAGTTGATAGGGATAGATGGTGATATCATGAAGACTCCTTTCATGTGATGATATGGGTACTTTGAGTTCGTGGTCAGGTTTTTTGATGTTATGAATGAACCAACCATATTCATGGGGATTATGAACTTAGTCATTCATTTTCTAATGGAATGGTACTTCATTCTTTTTATATATTATATATTATATGCTCAATGTAAATAAAAAATCAAACTATGTATCTCAGAACTATCTTGCATGTTTTCCGATACCACCAGCTCTGTGTAATGTTTTTCAAGTGTATGTTATGTAAATGAGATGTTTTTTATTGGGAGATGTGGTCATTCAGTCGGGGTAGAAGATGACCCATCAAATATCATTGTGTTTGTTTCTTATGTGGCACCCAAGGACATACCAGGGGTACGCAATTTCATTCGCCATGAAATCTATTATCAGTGGTTCGTAAACGATTTCTCTCATGTTGCAGCACCAATTAATTCTATAACTATGAAGGACAAATATTTTTTGTGAAGTGTGTGGTGTTAGGTAGAGTTCATATATCTAATGGGGATGTTGTTTAGTGCTCCAGTGATCCAGTTTCTAGATGAAATGGTAATGTCTATAGTGTTTTGGGATATTTTTCATAAGGGTTTGGAATGTGTATTGTTGTAGTAGTGAGAACTGATCTCTTATTGGTTGATAAAATTATGTCCCAAGAACATTATTATCACACCCAAAGTATGGTGATCATAGTTGTTGTCTTTGTGTTGATGTTGTGGTGGAATTACCTAATTTGGGAGCACTTGTGGACATTATGGATGATTTTTGATTGAGGTATATCATTTCATAGTGAGATCTAAAGATTCAATACTGATGGTGGATGGTGCTTCATTTTGAAAATGTTATTGAAATCTCTTATACCTCATGAATGGGATATTTCATTGCAGGTGCTTTGATAAAGAAGTCGAAAAAGGAGGTTTATTGGGATTCTGTCGATTCATGGATGGTTATGGAGGATATGGTAGCCTTTCACATATATGAATGAGTTAAATGTGATAGAGGATACTTTTTTCAGATTACTCTGGGGTCTTATTTGATTCTTAAATGGGTTAATATGAACAAGAACACTTAATGGAAGAGTTTTCGGATGATCGTTTTATCGATGATGATGCACCAGAGGGGAGGATAGAAGTTGGATAGAAAACTGTTCTTCGTCCATATGTGTATCAAAGAATGAATGAGAATGTTTAGATCAACAGTGATAGAATGAAAGAAGCGAATGAATGGAAAAATTCATATGCTGACCATATTATGGGGCCTTAGATTTCGAGGATGGGGTCCATGTTTTCATGAATTCTACCCCTTGAAATGTGGAGTAGAGGTTTTCCAGAGGGAGTATGCCTTCTCCCATGTTCTTTGGACACTAGAGGTGTTGGAAAGAGCTGGAGAGGTGAAATATTTTTTGGTGTTTCCATCATGGCTGTAAAGGACCCAAAATATCATCCATGACTCACATCTTGATTAGTATTTACACAATGACTCCCATATCATTGAGTGGAGAGATTTGGATATCAGGGATGATACAACTTTTTCTGTGACACTAGTGGTGATCCAGGATTATCAAGAGTAGGTGTTTCATGGATAAACCATTTTTGTGATTTCTTTATTGTGGTAGAAAGGTATCTAGATGGATCATACATGGGTGTTATAGATTCATATACTTGACCATTACTTAGATTTGTCTTTCAGTTTTCGCTCGTTTTGTTATATTTTACATTGTAATGATTGAACCTTATTTTATATGAGATTATTTTTACCCTTGGTAGTGTTATGTGTGGTGCACTATATGATAATATCCTGACATGTGAAAATTGGAATACCTAAATAATAATTAATACGCATTAATTTTGATGTAATTATACCCATGCGGACGAGTTAGTTACACATAAATAGGATAGTATCATGAAATAGATGAAGAAGTTCCCTTTTTAGATGATTGGATTGTGTGGTTGTTGTTCTTGAGTGGTGTGTTTCGTGGTTATTTTTGGTGACATGATAAGATCTTGTTATTGATTCCATTGGAGGTTTTCGTGGATTTGTGTGTTTCCACTCTAGTATTGAAACAGCATAGGATGTTTTATCATTGAACATTATTGTGTTTGGTTGATAGCGGTGATTTAACTATAGAAAGTTTCTTGAGAAGTATATTGTGGGGTGGTTATTTAGTCCCTTATTTTCGGTAGGATTATTTTTGGATTCTTGAGGATGAGAATCATTTGAGAGATATATACTATCATGAATTTTTCTTTCTAGGTCTATTATCATTCATGTTTGGTCCTTGGATGTCTTCTAAGGATGCTAAAAAAACAGTTTGGAAGGTTTAGATGATAATGGCTTCAAGAAGGGTGATTAAACATCATGTTACCTGATAACATATCGTGATATATGGTTTCATAGATTTTCTAGGATATTTCATAGATTTTATGTATTTTAAATGGAATGAAGAAGATTTTCGTGGTGTCAAATATTTAGGGGTTATGAAAATAAAATAAAAATACATGGTGACCAATTTTTCAGTCAAACCAAAGCCCAAGATTTATTGATGTGAAAGGGTATTACATGTCTTGAAATTCCATGATCATTTTTATTTTTTAATATTCATGTTAGACAAAAATTTATTCATTCATACATGGTTTTTTCCCTCTATTAAAGATAAAACTTAGGATACACGAGAAGTCGTTTGGGACCTACTCCTCCCTCTCTGATCTATTAATTATTATGGAGGTTCGTTGTCAATCCATAATCAATATATGGTGAGGTGAACCATCATTCACATCTTTGTCTCTATTTCATTCATCAAGATGAACATCCGTGTTACAGGTTGTCATGAGTTAGATTTTGGGGCAGCATTTTGACAATCTTCTATTAATGAATAGGTTGATATGTGTTTCTATAATTGCAGTTATCAGTTGTGGGAATTATTTTTTCCATACAGTGCACAAATGAGTTGATAAGATTCTTAGAGGTTGGATTTTCTTTGATCCTCTTTAATTGTGCATCATGTTAGAGGGGTTTTCTTTTTTTCCACAATAGATCATGCATCTTCCATGATAATCAAAGATATAAATCAATTAAATGAAATTGAACATCATATGGGGATTCATTTTTCCTTCATTTTTAGTTTTGTTGTTATGATTATGATATTGTGATTATACGAGCTTCATGCCCCATAAAAAATGATTTCCATTGGTAGATTTTCTAGGGGTTTTTACATCTTTTTTTTCATCTATAGCTGTGGTTATTGTGGTATTAACCTAAAATAAAATTGGATTATTACGTAAATATGAATAATGAATGGATTCCCCAGGACATGGTTTTTGTGATAATTACAGTAAATAATGAAGAGGAGTTAAAAAGGTTTCAAGATTTCTTAATCTATAAAAGTGTTAAGTTGTGGTCTTTGGTGGTATGTGTGGAAAAGTTTTTGATGCTTGCATGAGAAAATATGAATTTCAATTTTATATAATTTGTGGTTGGGGTTGTTTTGTGTTGTGTTGTGGCGAGGTTGTGTGAAAGGTTGTGGGTGGATGAAGGGATCAATTTGGGTAATGAAATCACAAGTTGACAAACTGATTGATTGTGGAATTAATGAGAAGTGTTGCATTTTTGGGATGAAATGAGTTATGAGATGATGTGATTCATTGTTTCTTTTTGTGTGAAGTGATTGATATATTCCCATATAGTAGTGTAATAAAGGGATAAATAATTGGTTTATAATGTTTGAGAATGGATTGGGTTTTTTTGTTTAATATAATAAATAAATGAGTTTTATGTAAATGAATTGTATTGTTTAATTATATTGGTTTTTAGTTGAATGGAGCTTGAAGCATGATGTGTGGTGTTAATAATATAGTGGTAGTAGAAATGTTGGTAGTTTTTTGAGTTGTTTTTATTTTTCTGAACCCATAAGTTCAAATTGAGGGATTGGTATCATATATTTATATAATTTTATTTTCCTTGGGATTTCTATTAACACCTGAACCTTGTTAAGAACTGTATTCAGAACACACCCATCATCATGGGGGAGGGTGTCTTTCTGAAACATCTCTATAAGAGGTTCGATAGCTGACCACACACTCTACCCTACTCCTTCTTCAAGGCAGTTATAGCCCATGATTCAATTGGTATGTTGTGGTTTGTGAGGACCATGTGTGTGGGGGCATGTATTTCTTTCCCAAGTGTCTTTGGTATGAGATGAGTTGTGATCTCTTAGGTATCCTCTATATGAGTTGAGTTTTTCTTTCCCTTGTGTCCTCTTGAAGGGATGTGATGTCTTATGTGGCCCAACTATCTATGGGTTGGAAGTGATGTGCTATGTGGCCCAGGTGTCTACAAGAAAGATGTGATTATGTGTGTGGCCTAGGTGTCTAAGGTTCAAATGTGATGTGGTACGTGGCCTAGGTGTTTTTAGTTGGGGTGTGATGTTGTTTATGGGGGGTAGGTTTCTGTGGGTAGGTTTTGACGTGGTACTTTTGGATGATGTTGGAGCCCGAGGAAATATTATATTAGTAAAAAGAGGCTAATTAGTGGGAAATATTTTGGTGCACCCTATCATCAATGTTCAATATATTTTGTTACATGACTTTAATTTTTTGGTGAGTTTCCCTTAATGAGGTATGCATGGATTGTATATCAGTTAAGTGTTGTTCAGTTCTTCTTATTTCTCATGGGAGCATTAGTATGTTTCACCGACATGTTCACGAGATACTTTGGTTTTCCTACTGAGTATACCTTTATGCCCGCCAAATGTATATAAAACATAATTCATGTTCCTTGGAGAATTACATCGATCATTATGCGAATTACTAAATCTGGATTTTGGACAATTGATGAGTCCCTACTCTATCTTTCTTTTTGATAATTTATTTTGGAGACATTTGTTTTTGTATCAGTTCTATTTTAAACATTCATGTGGGATGAAATTTTGTTTATTTTATATTATGAATTGATATTATTTTGTGGTTGTCCCATATTATCTCTTAATCATATTTCAACAAAAAGGGAAATGCATTCCATGTTTTGTGAGATATATACCTTTGTTGCTAATCGTCATCCTGTGGCCTACTAGAGGCATGAATTGGGTGAATTATCTCACATTCTTCATTTGCAACCCCGAAGGGGTATCATTGGAGGGAGGGGGTTGTGAAATTGGTAATCTCCATTTCTATGCTAGCCATAATTAATATCTATATGGTGTTATTTTTTCAGATTAAATTTGAGATTGGTTATAGTGATTTGTGATCTATGGTTTTATTGATGATTTATTTCTTCTATATTATTCATTGAAATTTCCCATTATGAGTGATGATTTGATCCCTGATAATAAGTAGTTGTTTATATATTATTATTCCCTAAAAATTATACCATAATTTTTATTATTTAATTTAAATTAGTCACATTATGGTATTAAAACGATGATTTTACATGATTGATGATTTGTTTTGGAAAGTTAATGAAAATTGTGAAGAACCTAAAATTTAATTATAATTAATTTTTTTGGTATATTTATGAAATTTGTTTATTTATTTTGAATTCTATTTGAAGAAATTATTTAATGTTTAATTTTGAAAAATACAGCTAAAATTGACAAAATATATTAAAATTCATAACATGATGGAAAACAATTATTTCATTGTTAAATGATAATTGATTGTTGAAAACTAAAATTGGTAAATTTTATTATGAATATATTTTGGAATGTTTAATTTGTCCCATAATTGATTGGTTGATTGATTGATTGGTCTGCATATGAACTGTAGTTGTTATAGGGTAATTTTTACCAGCATGTCAGGATCTAACCCGACAATATTGGTTTGAGTATAACACTACTAACATATTCGTAATGATTGATGGTTTTTATGAAATATATTTGAGTCCATACAACCATAGATGAGGGATTTATATACATGTTAATCTTACATAACCGATTAATTAGTTTAAGGATCATTTTACACAAAAAATTACCACGTTTCTTATTACATGTTAGTATAAGATATCCAGTTGGATGATTATATTCCATTATTTATTGACCTATTTTATTCATGACAACTACTTTATATATATATTATCTCTATAATCATTATTTTAATTATATTTTTTAATAAATTCCATTTTATTTTACTAGGAATGATTTTTAATATGTAAATGTCATGCGAGGACTATTTTATTTATATTGAATGAATAATTTTTTTAATTGATATAAAATTGTTAATGGGGATATATAGACACCCTACATGGATCCTATGTTCATTCCCTAAAATTTAATTAAGTTATTATTTGATTATCTTATTCCATGTCCAGAATGAGTAAAATAAATTATCAGTTTTACTGGATTTTCATGATCATTGGGACCCTATGGGATAGAGGTGACCAGTGGATATGTGATTCTGTAGATAAATTAGTTATTTATGATATTTTTCATTCTTTAATTTTTGTTATTTTGATGATATACAATTGGGTATTATTACATCTATTTTTCTTGTACATTCTCTTTTTGGAGTATTAAAAAATTCTTAATTTTATATTTTTTCTTAGTTTTTTAGAAAAAAGTCATGTATTTATGATTATTTAATGATTCAATATGCTACTCAATAATTCTTGAGGATTGATAATTCACCTAAGGAAATGTCAGGGAAGACATATATATCATAATACCAGGGTATACCAATCTATATCAAGACATTACAGATGTGTTGGTCAAGACAATATGAATATAGAATTTAAAATACATTATTTTATAAAGGTAAATTTTTACAATTTTAAATGATATAAATATTAATACATATAATAAAACATATATTGAATACCATTCTAAACACTACAATTGGAATGTAAACTATTCTAAAAGTTATTATAATCTTAATGTATTCCTCATCTTAGTCTCCCATGATAATTATATCAATAATTATATTGGTAAAACGAATAAAAAGATTAATAATTAAGAAATATAGATTTTTATGAAAATATTATATAATATGATTTATAGAAGTTTATATAGTTTTATATGTGAATAATTCAGAATAGTAAGTCCTTTATACAGTTACGGGGTATATATATATTATTATTGGGATTAAATAAACCCAATTAATATACTTATGTTATTGTAATAATAATCTAATCCTGATACAAAATTGACTATTTTTTATAAATAATATATTTTATTTTTAAAAATACATTATTAATATTCATTAAATAATTAATAAATGTTATTAATTTAATATATAACAATTCATTCAAATATAAATAGATTTTATTCCAAAAATTAGTATTTAATTTATAGTATTTTATATTTTTAAAGGGTTTATTTTCTATATATTGAAATTGAATATAATAAAATGAACTCTAGATTTGAATTAGTATTCAATATTAAGTAACAATCTATATACTATTTTTTTTAAAAATAAATAATATAGTTAAAAACATATATAATGTAAAATTTTGTAAGAAATGTTAAATATAAAATGATGTGTATTTTAAATAATTTTATTAAATTCCAATTCTCCTGAAAAACATCTATTTCTATTGATGATAATTTTATTATTTGTATAAATATTACCTCAAATAAACCACATTAATTACTGCTACAGATGTGATGGTAAGACTATATTTCCTTAAACTCATCTTTCCATAGAAAGTCCCTTGATTTTCATATTTAAAAGAGACCTCCAACTATGAATTCAAAACCAACAATTTTTATAAACACTATCTAATTTAATTTATTACCATGTAATGTTTCCATTGAATTTTGTAGCATTTGGTATTAATAAGGAATCTCAAATCCTAAAAAATTCAACTAAAATATAATCATTATAACAATTAATAAAATTTATATTTGAGGTAGAAATTAATATATGATAAGTCATTCCTTAATCGAAGTTTATTAGATTATTTCCCCACATATTGTTCTAAGATATTATCTTTTGTTTATATACTATGTTATGAGATTATATTATTTTTTCCAATAGAATTTTTAGGATATACATTTATTGATTCTATTTTATAATTTATTAAACCAACATACCTATTTAATTTAATTATTGTATCAGTTTCTCCCATAATGTTAATTTTACTTATTTTACTAAATAAAGATATAAATTTTTTGGGAATTAAAATATAATCCATTTAAAAACAGTTCTTTGTTCATTTATAATCATTTTTTACAACATGGAGTCTTTTTTAATATCTACTAATTTATTCACACTCCACCAAGAATCTAATTTATATAGAATGGTTATCGGGATCTTATTCTAGAAAATATATTTTTCTACTATATTCATGTCTATTAACTTCTTTTTATAGAATTCTATATTGAATATTTTATATAATGAATAATGTTTTCAACACCCTTTGTTTTTTATTTTCTTTATGAAAATTTTATTAATTTTATATTTTTAATATGTAATTAAAATTCTAAAGACATTATTTCTAAATTTCCGTAAAAATTCTATATTCATAATCAAAATATTTATTTTATATTTATTAATTTCTGTTCTGTTTTAATCATTAATCACTAAAATATTAGTGTATTATGAAAATAACCTTATTTCTATATCTTTTTAAAATTTAATTTTAATTATTTATCATTATTTCAGATATTTTTAATAACTAATTTTTATATTTTATAAATATATTATAATTTTTTATGTTTTATAATAGAAAGTTCATCAATATTTCTTATGTTGAGAGTTTATTCTTAGACATCGCTAGTCATTATATCATTTTTAAAATTTTTATAATGGTTATATATTTTTTTATTATCCACTTTCTTGTTTATCATTTGTTTCATGTAAATGGAATCATTATTACATAATTGGTCCACTAATAGAGTTATATTTGTTTAACCTCAACCATCCAGACATCGAAAATTTATTATAATAAATTTCAATATTAATGACATTGTGATTACCATATAAATTATTATTATAATTGAAGGTTTTTGTTAATGATATTCATAATGTTTGATATACAGTGGAAGACTATTGATATGATTTTATGTCACATTTTTCAAAATTGTAAGAACATATATGTTAGTCACCAATTATTAATATATGTATTGATATATATTTAATTATTTTAAGATATATTATGAAATCTATTCTCATGTTTATTTAATATATTAAGTGATTAGTAGAGCCTATAATATCAGTATGTTTACTAGTATTCCATATGAAAAAACAAGACAGGTAAATGGTTTACCCCTACATCTAATAAGTGATGTTTAAACCAAAGATGTTGATAATATTTTTTGATATCTATAAATATTAATTCACATTAGAATTAATTTGATGAAACCTAAGATAGGTAGGTGATGGAATATATGTGTAGTTCACATTCATATCAATTGAGATAGTTAATATTGGGCTCTATTATCAGGTTTTATTCTAATGTAATTGTAGGAAATCTGTTATATTGATTGTTTATTAATTCATTATTAATTATTCAATGTTCATGATTCCATGATATTTTATTAATTAATATATATTTGAAATCCCCATTTCCAATTTATTCTAATCCATAATGAAATATATATGTGGGTATTTATCAAGTTTGGTATCAAATGAATATATTTTTTTATAGATTAAATTCATTTTATATTGTGAAATAAAAAAATATTTGTCAAATATATAAAAAATAAACCCTTGGGTCTCTGGAGTTTTATTTAATCTTCTGTTTCTACATATTCTTTTTTAAAATTATGTAAAATACACATGTCTTCTCAGTTAGTTTGATAGTCACAAAAATGTATATATATTTTTCACGAGATCCGTTAGTGTCCATCATATGCTCTACAGATGGTATCAAAATACAATTTAAATAATTTAATCGATTAATCTATGAATAATAATATTTTAATTGCTACATAATTTTTTAAAATGAAAGTTTCATTGGATATAGTACTATATAGTTTGTTTTAAAAAAAATAGTTTCCATGATGTCATATATTTTATAAAATTCCCATTATATTTTGTAAATACAAAATTAATTCATTGAATGGAAAAAGAATTATTCATGTAGTCATTGAATGTGACCGAAAAAATTCCGATTAACAACCAAATAAAATGGGTTCATCTATATATCATATCAGGAACATGATTATTTACTTATTATTGGCCCCAAAAAATCATTGAAAATACTAAAATTCATCATACACATTGAAAGGAGTGTCTCGCTCTTTTGTCCCACATATAACGATGACCAATATATTTTATTAAATCATTAGGTGTATGGTTTTTTATATTAAAAAATGTTTAAAATGAGATTTATTTTCTTCATAGAGTAATATTATGATCATTTTTTATATTTTCATTTTGTGATGCGAATTTGAGTTTTATATTGAAACATGTCCTTAGATATTTTATTTTGACTTATCAGTTGATATATTTAATTGTGGGATGATAAAATCATTAATTAAGAACTCTTATTAGTTTTAAAATTTTTGTAATATTAATCCATATCAATTTATTCGTTCATTATTTTCTTGAACCAAATGAAATATTATTAATGTATTGGTGATTTCTATATAGATAATATATATAAAGAAAACATCCACAAACAATGCGAATAATTGACTCATTTTTCAAAAAATCATTTTATGAAATTTATAATTATATATTTTGGATTAGATATTAAGGTAATTTTTCCATCACTATTAAATACAAAAATATTTCATTGAAAAGTGTATTGTTATACTCAGTATCATTCTTTCCAAAAACACACAACTATTTAGATATTTTAATCTGTCTTATAAGTCAATATATTCACAATTATCATATTGACAAATTATTGTCTATACTCACCATTTAAACCCTTTGATTTTTTTGAAATCAAGGCTTCTAGAAAAAAATGAGCCATAGTCATATAAAAAGAAATATATAGTCCCATTAATCAATAAATTATCATAGAAAATTTTCTTTTTTCTAAATAATCATTGATATAAAAATAAAAAATTTCTTACCTAAGATATAAACTGATCAACGAAAAATTATTTCAAAAAAACATTACATAATAACTCTAAAAATAAATAAAACATAAAGGAATCATATGAATAATGAAAATCACTTTAATAAATTTTCACTAATTTATAGAATTCAGAGGTATTAGGTAACATATATATTTTATTAAACATTAGAACAATGGTTTACCTTGGGAAATCACAACCATAACCTAAAAACCAATTAAAAGAGTAGATAAATTGTTTGAGTAAAATGCCAATAAATTTTCCAATATATATTTAAATCTCTCTTAAAAATGGAATAAACTACATAATTAATTTCAATAATCATTTATAATAAAACTATCTTGTTAAATTTATCAAATTACCCAATGCATTGGATAAATATATTGTTACAACCCCTCATTCTGCGCTATATTGGGCCCCATAGAATTCATAAGATATATCATACTCACCAAACATTACAAATAATATTTAGTAATTTTAAAATAAATATACATCATGAAATATTCATTTAAAATGAATATTTTTATAATTATATACTTTTATAACAATAAGTTACACATTTTCAATTGTTGATATAGTGTTATTTAATTAAATCAAATAATTAAAAATTAATTAGACACGAACAAAGGGAAGTAGGGTATTTATTGAGGAAACCATGAAATAAGGTAACAGATTCCACACACAATATGACATGTATGGTGGTGGGAATGACTATTGATGAATTGATATTTTTAATGGAACATTCTTTATGATTTTTTTTCACAACAATTCATATAATATACATAAAAGAGTCCTTTTTAAAACCATTGAATAAAAGTCAAAAGATAAATATATATTCATAAATAGATAGATTATCTAAATATAATTACATAAAAAATTAATAATATTAATAATATGTACATAGAATAAAATAATTTACAATATAAATAAATAAACCAACTAAAATAGGCTTTTAATGGAAGGTACACCTAAACATTTTTCCCACTAATTCTATACCTTATATTCATCATGTATTGTAACGCCCCGACCCCAGCTACCCAGAGTCGGTGCATTAATTACATAACATTGGCATGATCACAAGAAAGATCAAATCTCGAAAGACCGATTAGTTTAGTAGCCTTGGAAACACTAGATATATTCATAAGTTTTACATTACATCATAAAATGAAAAACTAATACAAAAACATAATGTTTCCACAATCCACACTATTAACCCCTCATAAAATCCCTGCAGGTCATTCATAACTTACTTCTTCACATCCTGGGAAAAATAAAACATAAAAAAAAGGGGTGAGCTCAAATGCCCAGTAAGGATAACAATAAAGTGGAAACTTTCATAAATAAGAATAAACATTTAAGGCAATGTATAACTAAAACAAAAGCCTTTTAAATACGAACTTTCAACATGGTATGGCATAAATAAAATGAAATAATGCCATTTACTTATTCACATGGATATTCTACTAAATGAATAATCACATGCAAAAATCAATAACCACTTTCATAATGTTGGAATGCATAATGCCAGACTATCATAACCACATAGCCAAGGCCTCGTGCCAAGACTACAAATAAGATATTGTCAAGGCCTTGTGCCAAGACACTAGTTTGTCTCATGAGACCTACCGATGCATCGAGGAGCTATAGTGGGCTCCACCCGTCACTTATTAAGTCCAATGCATTCCCATATGAAAAGGTTTAAACATAACATAAACATTCGTATTAAAACTAGCATACGAAATGTCAATACTTTCACAATAAACTATGAATGGTATAAAAATAGCACATCCACAGTCAAACATATCACAAAACCTTCAATACAATATAGAAGTTTTGTATCATAATAAATCAACTTCAAATAATCTTAAAATCCATCAAAGGATGTTGACATAGATGAAATCAAAATTCTTTTTAAAGAAATATCTCCTTTTATTTTGAAATCATTTAAGATCCATATAAAATAAAACATTTTCTTTGAAAATATTCTTATAAGCTTGTAAGGAAAGTTTTGAAGATTTTATAACGGCGTAAAATAACCGCACCCGCCGTATAAGTTAAAAAAAACATTCTTACCTCAATTCTGTCGAAAAGGTTAAAAAGGACCTCTTTTTGAAAACGACGGAAAGATTCCTTTATAAACCTCTTATAAAAAGTCAAAAAAAAGGGTATAAATGACTTTAACCCATATTCTTGTAAATAGTAAAAATGTTTTGAAATACATTTTTAAGAAACATGGATGTGGATGATAAAGAGATCCCAGTAGATTATTACATATAAACAACCTCAGATAATGAAGAGATTGTGAAATAACCCTTACCTTGTACTTTTCCTTGGTTGGGGTAGGTTAACCTCCTGTATAATGGTGAAATAATTGTTATTAAATTATACAAGAATCATATATATTAATATGATATCATATATGATCTTTTAACATTGATTTATTAATAATATCTTAGAATTATCATCGTTTCGGGTGTTAACTTACTCATTTTCTTTTATATGTTTTGTTAAATAAGCCATGTTTGTTGTATCTTATTCATATCCAGAATGATATCAAGTCCATAAACATCATTTTTAAATCATAAAATGATAATTATACTTGAATGGATACGATGGAGAATGCATCTCATCGCGTTCGTGGAGACGGTAGTCCGTACGTACGCACGAGCGACAATATCATTCTTTTGATATTAAAATAATATATAAATGAATGGTATATCATATATACAGAATCATTAACATGTTATATTTATTATTTACATGAGTTACACATCATTATTATACCCATCCAAATAATATTATATTGAATAACAATTACACCACGACGTGGAGACGGTAAGCCGTACGTACGCACGTATGGTGACATGTTATTCAAAGGGTGGATAGAATACTGAATATGGTTGTACCATACTTATAATAACATCACAGTATATGTGAGATACTGGAGTTATTATTTTAGAATGGTAAGAACAAAGGAAGAAGAAGTGGAAGAAGAAATGAACTTAGAAAAGGGTGGTGAAATCATTACCTCTTCTTCGGGTTCTTCCTTTTGATTTGATCAAAAGGGCTCCTTAGGTTGGCTTTCTGATCAAACTAAGGCCTCTAGGTTGTAGTGAGGGATGTTGGGAGAGTATTCGGGCAGAGTTTGGCCGAACCAAAAGGCTTTGATGGTGTGAAGAAATGAGAAGGATGAGTGCCCTTTTTATAAGAGGGGTGAGGGGCACCTTTGGAAAAGCTAGAAATATTAATTTATAATAAATTCATATTCGGTTTCTAATGGCTCCAAAGCTTATTATTAAAAGGTTAAGGTGGGGATAGGTCGAAAACCACTCAACCAATAGAATTTAGACAGGTTTGGGTACTTATATTAACCTTATCTTTAAGTATTAACTCTAAGTTAATTAGTTTCACTTTTACAATGTCTCTTTGTATTTTTATATAATATGGTTAATAAACTTACTATATACATCCAAGAGACCCCCAAGTTGTCCATTAATGATTAAAATATCATAATATAAGTCTCTTGGCCGAACCTTAGATTTTTAGGAATTTAATATCAATTAATAATATAATATTTGTTTTAAGAACTCTTTTATGTCAATTTTGACACTATTCAATAGTTGATTTTTGTGAAACTCATAACAGATTGATTACTTCGAAAAAAGTCCATTATATCAATCCTAATATATCATATTATCCTATAAAATTAGTTTAATTAATTAAAAGTTTCATATTATATTTATTTGGGTATTTATAATATCAATTATTTTAATTTTTCACTATTTTAGTAATTACTGCATCATCATTGTGTCATAAATAAAATAAATTATTTAATGTCTAAAAATTATAAATAAAATATCATTATGTAGGAAATCTTTTTAGCTTTCTAATGAATATTTATAATCTAAAATCCAACATATATAACCCTATGTAAAAATTGTTGTTCTAAAAGATATATGCTTGTGTCATTTTTGTATTCATTTTAACTAAATTAAAATAAAGTGTCATTATCACTTACAAGTGGATCCATGGGGTCCCAAAATTGACACAAAGATGCCCATGGTCGACCATCTATCAACCAATAGGTTTAAGACACGTTTTTAGGGTAATTTAGTATTATTATAATATTATTTTTTTAACCCTTATTTACCGGATTTACCCTTAACCATGGTAAATAAAATATTTACCGCAGTAATTATTCAAAATGTCTAAAATTAAAAGTTACCTATTTACACAATTTGAACATCCTGATTCCAAATATGGAATCCATTTTCCTAAATTCAAAACACAGAAGTGGTAGAAATTAATTTAAAATTAATTCCCGCTGTCAAAACAAAAAGCGTGTTTTTAAGAGATAATAACTATCAAAAGATTGACAGTTGTTTATGTTCGGTTTAATTGTAAAATTATGTACAATGACCAACATTATATTAAATGGTAAAAATATATTCTAAATATACTTTAAAACTACTAAAATTCATAATTTATCACTATTAATTATTTTGATTAAAAAAGTTGTTTTTAATTAAAATTTAGTAATTTTCACTATTCATCAAAATATGAAGGTTATCTGAAAAGTACCAAAATTTCACCTTAGGCTAAATTCGATATTCCGAATCCAAAAATGAAGTCCATTTTCAAATATAAAATATATCTAATTTCAAAAATTATGTATTACTATTCACAACGGCTAGTTTAATTAGTTGTGGTGTGTGTTAGAACTCGAGGTTGCGTACAACACACGCTATCGCATTATTCAAAGGGAAACGTACCGTAGAAGCTTGGGGTGTTACATTCTCCCCTCCTTCAAATAATTGCGTCCTCGCAATTTCTAGGGTATTACTGCATAAAAAGACTCGGGTGGTTCTTCATCATAAGTTCCTCGGGTTCCCACGTTGCCTCTTCCATCTTATGATTCCTCCACAAAACTTTTACCAGACGCGTCGTCCGGTTTCTCAGCACTTGTTCTCTCGTATCAAGAATCTTGATGGGCTCTTCGCAATAAGACAGATCGGGTTCCAGTTCTAAATCTTCATAGGTGAGTACATGCATTGGGTCAGGCATGTATTTCCTCAACAGAGATACGTGGAACACATCGTGAACTTTGGAGAGACTTGGCGGCATTGCCAATCGGTAAGCTACAGCCCCAATTCGTTCTAGAATTTCGAAAGGTCCGATGTACCTGGGACTCAATTTACCTTTCTGACCAAAACGTATGACTCCCTTCCACGGAGATACCTTCAGGAAAACATGATCACCGACTTGAAATTCCAAATCCTTCCTTCGATTATCGGCATAGCTCTTCTGCCTACTTTGAGCTGCTTTAATGTGATTTTGGATTACCTTCACCTTTTCCACCGTTTCCTCCACCAGTTCTGGGCCTACAAGTTTTCTTTCACCAACGTCATCCCAACAGGTTGGTGTACGACATCTCTTTCTGTATAACGCTTCATATGGTGCCATCTCAATACTCGAATGGAAGCTATTGTTATAGGAAAATTCTACTAGTGGTAAATATTGATCCCACATACCCTGAAAATCAAGTGAGCAAGATCTCAACATGTCTTCTAAGGTCTGAATAGTCCGTTCTGATTGTCCGTCTGTCTGAGGGTGGTAAGCAGTGCTCAAATGAAGTTCAGTATCCAGGGATTTCTGAAGACTTTTCCAAAATCTTGAAGTAAAACGGGGATCACGATCAGAAACAATCGATAGGGGTACTCCATGAAGTCTCACAACTTCATTAATGTATAGTCTTGCTAGACGTTCCAGGGGTCGATCTTCTCTTATAGAAAGAAAATGTGCTGACTTGGTAAGACGATCAACAATAACCCATATTGCATCGTTCCTTCTAGGAGTCTTTGGTAGCCCCATGACAAAGTCCATTGTAATATTGTCCCATTTCCACTCCGGTATGGGAAGAGGTTGCATGACTCCTCCAGGCTGTTGCCTTCCAGCTTTCACTTGTTGACAAACCATACATCTTGACACAAAATCAGCAATCTCCCTCTTCATGTTGTCCCACCAAAAATGTTCCTTCAAATCTCTATACATTTTGGTGCTCCCAGGGTGTATAGAGAAATTGGAACTATGAGCATCATCCAGCAATTCCCTTTTTAGATCAGGTATATTGGGAACACAAAGTCTCTTCCCGAATTTCAAAATTCCACCTTCATACGCAAAGTCTCTCAATCTCCCATCATTCACAGCTTTAATCTTCTTTTGGAATTCTTCATCATCAGTCTGAGAACTCTTAATCCTTTCTAGTAAAGATGGTTTGGCAACCATTTGAAAAAGCATTGATGTTTCACCTTCCCTGGTTATTCCCATGTCCATCTTCACTAGCTCCATGAAAATTGGATCCCTTTCAATTCTCATATTGTTCAAAACTCCATGGTCTTTTCTACTCAAAGCATCTGCCACTTTGTTTGCCTTCCCTGGGTGGTAGTGTATCGTACAATCATAATCCTTGAGTAATTCAAGCCATCTCCTTTGCCTCATGTTGAGTTCTTTTTGTGAGAAAATATACTTCAAACTCTTGTGATCAGTATAAATCTCACATTTTTCACCATAGAGGTAGTGCCTCCATATTTTCAAAGAAAAGATCACTGCTGCTAACTCGAGATCATGAGTAGGATAGTTTTGTTCATGAATTTTCAACTGTCGTGATGCATAGGCAATAACTCTATCATTCTGCATAAGGACACAGCCAAGTTCTTTCTTTGATGCATCACTATAAATAACGAACCCATCATTCCCCGATGGTAGAGTCAATATAGGAGCATTGACTAATCTTCTCTTCAGTTCTTCGAAACATTCTTCACACTCTTTTGTCCAAACAAATTTAACCCCTTTACGTGTGAGCTTCGTTAATGGGTTAGCCAATCGGGCAAAATTCTTGACGAAACGTCGATAATAACCTGCCAAACCAATAAAACTACGTACCTCAGTTATACTCGTAGGTGCTGGCCATTCTTGGATTGCCTTGGTCTTAGAAGGATCAACAGAGATTCCATCTTTAGAGACAATATGGCCAAGAAAAGAAATCTCCTGAAGCCAGAATTCACACTTGCTAAACTTTCCATATAATTCATGCCTCCTCAGAGTCTTCAAGATAATGTGCAAGTGATTTTCATGATCTTTGTAGGTTTTGGAGTATACCAAGATATCATCAATAAATACCACCACAAATTCATCGAGATACTCCTTGAAAACTCTATTCATCAGATCCTTGAATACAGAGGGTGCATTAGTCAATCCAAACGGCATTACAGTAAACTCGTAATGCCCATACCTGGTTCGAAATGCTGTTTTCGGAATGTCTTCCTTCTTTACACACAACTGATGGTATCCAGATCGAAGGTCAATCTTTGAAAAGTCTTGAGCTCCATGCAGTTGGTCAAATAAATCATCAATACGAGGTAGGGGATACTTGTTCTTTTTCGTTATAGCATTGATCTCCCTGTAGTCGATACATAACCTCATAGATCCATCTTTCTTTTTAACAAAAAGAACAGGGGCTCCCCATGGAGAAACACCAGGGCGAATAAATCCCTTATTACTCAATTCCTCTAGTTGTTTCTTTAGTTCGACTAACTCTACAGTGGCCATTCTATAAGGGGTCTTCGATATAGGCCTTGATCCAGGAATCAAATCAATGGAAAACTCAACTTCTCGTTCTGGAGGATGTCCAGGTAAATCTTCCGGAAATACATCTACAAATACTTTCACAACAGGTACATCCTCTATTTGAACATTCCTTTCCTCACCGATAGTTACTTCATTCTCTTCCTCCCCAATAATTGAATTAAGTTGAGCTACTGGGGGTGGGTCTAAATAAGAATTAGGTGGTGACGATTCTGCTCTAAAAATAAGTTGTTCCTTATCATTATCATCAAGAATCGTAACCTCTTTCTTCTTACAATAAATCTTCGCATCATAGTCCGAAAGCCAGTCCATACCGAGGATTATATCAAACTCAATCATTGGTATGACGATGAGGTCAGCAGATAAAGAAAATTTATGTGCTCTAATGGGGACTGATTCACAAAACTTTGTTGCAACGATACTTCCCTTAGGAGTTTTAACCGACAACTCCCTTATTAAATCAAATTGGAAATATCTAATTTTCTTAGCAAACTGGGAAGATATGAAACAATGCGATGATCCAGAATCAAATAATGCATTTGCTAAACTTGAGGAAACCATTAAATTACCTGCCACCACGTCTTTCGGAGCTTCTACCTCAGCAGTAGTGATAGCATAAGCCTGGCCTTGATCCCTTGGCCTTTTCTGAGGTAAGTTCTCTTGACGCTTAGGACATGCATTTGCATAATTCCCCATCTCCCTGCAATTGTAGCACTGAACGTTGGTAGCTTCCTTCTTCCCTTTGCAATCATGAGCTTGGTGGCCTTTTTCACCACACTTGTAACAGACTCCCATTCCCTTCAGGCAAGCACCGTGGTGTTTCTTCCCGCACTTACCACAAGATGGATATTCAACCTTTCCCTTCTTCCCCTTATTTCCATTCCCAGATTGATCAGCATGTCTCTTCTTCTCTTGCTTTGCTTTAAAGTCATAAGACTTAGAGAATTCCTTTTCGGTCTTGATAGCACATGAGACAATGTCTTCGTACGATGAAAAGGATTGTGAGACTAATGCTCGACGGAGAAATGGTTTTAACCCATCAAAGAAACGATCAATCTTACTTCTTGGGTTGCGAATATAATCACCAGCGTACCTCGCTAACCTTGTAAAGTTAGCCTCATACTTTGTGACATTCTCATCCTCCTTTTGTCTCAGACTCAGAAATTGTCTTTCCATATCTGCTCAATGTTCGCGAGGAATGTATTTTTCTAAAAACAGATCTTTGAACTCCCTCCATTCCATGTTTGATACTTCATCATCTTCCTTCATGTTTTGAATCAATGACCACCATTGATCAGAATCTCCAGTGAGGCGGTAAACTGCCATGGTAACTTTTTCCCTTTCACTACTCCCCAAAGCCTGAAATATTTTCTCTAGGGAAAATATCCATTGCTCAGCTACTAAGGGATTTGTACTCCCATTGAACGTTGGTGGTTTTTGTCTCATTAATCGATCTAACATTGATCCTCCACGCTGCGGATCAGGGTGCTCCATACGGGTAAGGTTATTATTCATAACCTGAGTAAGTTGTCCCAGTACGGTGATTAGCTGATCAGCACCAGTTGCATCACCAGCCCCACTATAATTATCTTGAGCAGGAGGGCAATCCCTACATGGAGTGCGTGCATTGATACGGTTTCCATTTCTTCCACTAGGCGCCATTTCTAAAAAATGGCATAAACTAGATCAGTTTATGCATCAAAATACATAATCCCATACTTATAAAACACTAAACATAAATTGAACTATCTATGGATATAATCCATAATCATAAATATGTTTTCTTTGAGGAAGTATATACTCATAAACCCTTCATAATGATTTGTAAAGAAAGTGAGAGTTATCCTAAGCATATCCCCCGGGAGTGTCGTAACCAAGAGTGCAGCAAGGCCCGTTGTCGTGCACCAGTTCCCGTTCGAGTCTAGCTCAAAGCGGTGTTTTCGGGTTTTACCCCTAGGTACATCTGTGCCAGAGCCGCCTCTACCTGCTCGTATCCAGACAGGGATGTATTGCTCGGAAAACTCACAAAGTCTCTACAATACCAAAATTCTAGGAAGTTCTTCTATACTAATCCTCAAAGTTCATCTTAGGTCTATGTGCTCTAATCAGAGTTTATCTAAATCTAGCTTCCAAGGTTTGTACTAAACTTCCTCTGATACCAACTGTAACGCCCCGACCCCAGCTACCCAGAGTCGGTGCATTAATTACATAACATTGGCATGATCACATGAAAGATCAAATCTCGAAAGACCGATTGGTTTAGTAGCCTTGAAACACTAGATATATTCATAAGTTTTACATTACATCATAAAATGAAAAACTAATACAACAACATAATGTTTCCACAATCCACACTATTAACCCCTCATAAAATCCCTGCAGGTCATTCATAACTTACTTCTTCACATCCTGGGAAAAATAAAACATAAAAAAAAGGGGTGAGCTCAAATGCCCAGTAAGGATAACAATAAAGTGGAAACTTTCATAAATAAGAATAAACATTTAAGGCAATGTATAACTAAAACAAAAGCCTTTTAAATACAAACTTTCAACATGGTATGGCATAAATAAAATGAAATAATGCCATTTACTTATTCACATGGATATTCTACTAAATGAATAATCACATGCAAAAATCAATAACCACTTTCATAATGTTGGAATGCATAATGCCAGACTATCATAACCACATAGCCAAGGCCTCGTGCCAAGACTACAAATAAGATTTTGTTAAGGCCTTGTGCCAAGACACTAGTTTGTCTCATGAGACCTACCGATGCATCGAGGAGCTATAGCGGGCTCCACCCGTCACTTATTAAGTCCAATGCATTCCCATATGAAAAGGTTTAAACATAACATAAACATTCGTATTAAAACTAGCATACGAAATGTCAATACTTTCACAATAAACTATGAATGGTATAAAAATAGCACATCCACAGTCAAACATATCACAAAACCTTCAATACAATATAGATGTTTTGTATCATAATAAATCAACTTCAAATAATCTTAAAATCCATCAAAGGATGTTGACATAGATGAAATCAAAATTCTTTTTAAAGAAATATCTCCTTTTATTTTGAAATCATTTAAGATCCATATAAAATAAAACATTTTCTTTGAAAATATTCTTATAAGCTTGTAAGGAAAGCTTTGAAGATTTTATAACGGCGTAAAATAACCGCACCCGCCGTATAAGTTAAAAAAAACATTCTTACCTCAATTCTGTCGAAAAGGTTAAAAAGGACCTTGTTTTGAAAACGACGGAAAGATTCCTTTATAAACCTCTTATAAAAAGTCAAAAAAAAGGGTATAAATGACTTTAACCCATATTCTTGTAAATAGTAAATATGTTTTGAAATACATTTTTAAGAAACATGGATATGGATGATAAAGAGATCCCAGTAGATTATTACATATAAACAACCTCGGATAATGAAGAGATTGTGAAATAACCCTTACCTTGTACTTTTCCTTGGTTGGGGTAGGTTTACCTCCTGTATAATGGTGAAATAATTGTTATTAAATTATACAAGAATCATATATATTAATATGATATCATATATGATCTTTTAACATTGATTTATTAATAATATCTTAGAATTATCATCGTTTCGGGTGTTAACTTACTCATTTTCTTTTATATGTTTTGTTACATAAGCCATGTTTGTTGTATCTTATTCATATCCAGAATGATATAAAGTCCTTAAACATCATTTTTAAATCATAAAATGATAATTATACTTGAATGGATACGATGGAGAATGCATCTCATCGCGTTCGTGGAGACGGTAGTCCGTACGTACGCACGAGCGACAATATCATTCTTTTGATATTAAAATAATATATAAATGAATGGTATATCATATATACAGAATCATTAACATGTTATATTTATTATTTACATGAGTTACACATCATTATTATACCCATCCAAATAATATTATATTGAATAACAATTACACCACGACGTGGAGACGGTAAGCCGTACGTACGCACGTATGGTGACATGTTATTCAAAGGGTGGATAGAATACTGAATATGGTTGTACCATACTTATAATAACATCAAAGTATATGTGAGATACTGGGGTTATTATTTTAGAATGGTAAGAACAAAGGAAGAAGAAGTGGAAGAAGAAATGAACTTAGAAAAGGGTGGTGAAATCATTACCTCTTCTTCGGGTTCTTCCTTTTGATTTGATCAAAAGGGCTCCTTAGGTTGGCTTTATGATCAAACTAAGGCCTCTAGGTTGTAGTGAGGGATGTTGGGAGAGTATTTGGGCAGAGTTTGGCCGAACAAAAAGGCTTTGAAGGTGTGAAGAAATGAGAAGGAGGAGTGCCCTTTTTATAAGAGGGGTGAGGGGCACCTTTGGAAAAGCTAGAAATATTAATTTATAATAAATTCATATTCGGTTTCTAATGGCTCCAAAGCTTATTATTCAAAGGTTAAGGTGGGGATAGGTCTAAAACCACTCAACCAATAGAATTTATACAGGTTTGGGTACTTATATTAACCTTATCTTTAAGTATTAACTCTAAGTTAATTAGTTTCACTTTTACAATGTCTCTTTGTATTTTTATATAATATGGTTAATAAACTTACTATATACATCCAAGAGACCCCCAAGTGGTCCATTAATGATTAAACTATCATAATATAAGTCTCTTGGCCGAACCTTAGATTTTTAGGAATTTAATATCAATTAATAATATAATATTTGTTTTAAGAACTCTTTTATGTCAATTTTGACACTATTCAATAGTTGATTTTTGTGAAACTCATAACAGATTGATTACTTCGAAAAAAGTCCATTAAATCAATCCTAATATATCATGTTAGCCTAGAAAATTAGTTTAATTCATTAAAAGTTTCATATTATATTTATTTGGGTATTTATAATATCAATTATTTTATTTTTTCACTATTTTAGTAATTACTGCATCATCATTGTGTCATAAATAAAATACATTATTTAATGTCTAAAAATTATAAATAAAATATCATTATGTAGTAAATCTTTTTATATTTCTAATGAATATTTATAATCTAAAATCCAACATATATAACCCTATGTAAAAATTGTTGTTCTAAAAGATATATGCTTGTGTCATTTTTGTATTCATTTTAACTAAATTAAAATAAAGTGTCATTATCACTTACAAGTGGATCCATGGGGTCCCAAAATTGACACAAAGACGCCAATGGTCGACCATCTATCAACCAATAGGGTTAAGACACGTTTTTAGGGTAATTTAGTATTATTATAATATTATTTGTTTAACCCTTATTTACCGGATTTACCCTTAACCATGGTAAATAAAATATTTACCGCAGTAATTATTCAAAATGTCTAAAAATAAAAGTTACCTATTTACACAATTTGAACATCCTGATTCCAAATATGGAATCCATTTTCCTAAATTCAAAACACATAAGTGGCAGAAATTAATTTAAAATTAATTCCCGCTGTCAAAACAAAAAGCGTGTTTTTAAGAGATAATAACTATCAAAAGATTGACACTTGTTTATGTTCGGTTTAATTGTAAAATTATGTCCAATGACCAACATTATATTAAATGGTAAAAATAAATTCTAAATATACTTTAAAACTACTAAAATTCATAATTTATCACTATTAATTATTTTGATTAAAAAAGTTGTTTTTAATTAAAATTTAGTAATTTTCACTATTCATTAAAATATGAAAGTTATCCGAAAAGTACCAAAATTTCACCTTAGGCTAAATTCGATATTCCGAATCCAAAAATGAAGTCCATTTTCAAATATAAAATATATATAATTTCAAAAATTAGGTATTACTATTCACAACGGCTAGTTTAATTAGTTGTGGTGTGTGTTAGAACTCGAGGTTGCGTACAACACACGCTATCGCATTATTCAAAGGGAAACGTACCGTAGAAGCTTGGGGTGTTACATGTATAATAAAAATTTATCAATTATCATATTTCTCAATATCATATTCTTGGTGAATACCATATTATTATGAAATTTATTTCATCTATTTTAGGGACTTGTTTTATGACTAAATCGGTAATGTCCACATCTGTAATTTTTATAAATCAATAAAATTTTTAGATGAAGTAATTAAAAATGATTATGAAAAGTTAATTATGTTACAATCCTGAATATTGTAATTCAAACATACACATGTGTAACATTAAATTTTTTTAATTATTATTAGGAAAATAATTCTAGTATCCCTTTATATAACCCTAATTATGATTATATACTAAATATAGTATTTTATATTTAAAAAAAAATATAAATATTATCAATCATATGTGGTGACAAAAAATAAATAAAAGCACTTTATAAAGGTTGTAATCAATGCACATGTATGAAAAAACTATCATTTTTCCAATATAGAGAAAGGTATGATAATGTTTGTTATATTTTCATTCCATAAGGATAATAAGTTCCTGAATAATATATATATATGTTACATTTTTTGGACTTTTCATGAGATGAATTGATGAATAATCAATTACGTTGGTTTATGAGGCAATTGTTCATCATATACGCGAATGATGTTCCAATTTCAAATTTATGGTATGGGATATGGATATAAGATACTAAATTAACATAATAAACTATATTTATATGGGTAATACTAATTTACATTTTTCATAATCTTAGAATAAGGGTTTATATAGGTAGAAAAAAGAAAAAATATTAAAACACACTATTATGAACTATGAATCATCTTTAGACAACATCATTTGATTTATACCTAATGTCTTCCCAGATCGGTTTTCCATTTTAACCATGGCCTTTGGGAAATGGGGAGTTATATAATGATGGCATTGGGTTTGGTATTGATCAAACCAAAAGGATAATGATGTGTTGTGGAAAAGGGCTGAATTTAATTTTTTTATGTTAGGAGATAATAGAAATAGAATTTTTAAAAATAATCAAATATTTTAATGTCTTACTGAAGAAAAAAAATCTAATAATTGGACAATTTACAATATGGGGATGATATAATGTATAAATATTAATATAAATAATTATTTATATAAATTTATATCTCATATTAACCATTATCACTATTGTATAACCCCTAGTTGATTATTTTTTAACATTATCATTGGTAGAATATTTTTTATTATTTTACTATACATTATAAAATAATAATAATTCGAAATTATTACCATTTATAAATTTTTTAAAAAAAATACGCAATCCATATTATCATTTTAAACACATTAAATTTGGTAAACATAATTTTAAATTAAATCTATAAAACATGATGAAAAACTATTTGTTGAATAAAAAAATTCATCTTTAATAACAAAAATGTTTTTATATAAAATTAAACTGAAATATTAAAATCAAAAATTTATTATATAGTTTTTAATAAAAATACATAATTATATTTTAAATATAATAAAATAACATTGTTTTACTTTATGAATATATGAAAATAAAGATAATTGTTTATTAAAATATATATTTTCACTATTCATTGAAAAATCAATGCTTTCATAAATTTCAAAACATTCATTTAAAGATTTTTTTATTTTATTTATTAAAAAAATTCATTTTTTAAAATTAATTATCCATTATTTGAAATTAATAATATTAAATAAAACTATAATGTGCACGAAAACCTGATTTGGTAAAAAATAATGATTTCTGTCACGACACGTCCTTAGGGACCGTGCCATGACTACCCCAAACCCGCCTTCCATAGGCCAGGGGCTGGAGACTAGCACCAAAGGCGTAAATCCCGATAGAAGGGATGTAATTGCCATTATATAAGAAAACAAAAACAACAGAGTACGCAAGATGAAGTAAACACTATGTAAAGTGAGTACAAAAGTAAGTGCTAGAAAGTAAATGGGCCAGTATACAATCTGAACTGAAAGTGCAGTACAATGGAGAAAAGTAATGTACAACAGCTGGAAAGTAAAGCAGCAACCACCAAGACGTCCTTCGGACACCCCACCTGAATGGTGGGTACATATGATCTCCTCAGCTCCTCAAATATGTCCGTATGCTCAGTGTATTTCCCGCCTGTTAGTCCTCCTCCGGAATCCTTCCCACAACACAAGCCTCAACTACGATCAGCGATGTCCGTCGTCTAGAACCAACACAATGTAGTGCGCGCATAACCCGTGTAGGGGTGAGTATACGATACTCAGTAGGGACCCCGAGACCCCTGAAGGCCTCCCAGAATCCACAAAGGATATACCACAAAGGAAAGACACAAACACGAAGTATCAACCGAATCTACTTAGGTATATTCCCATACATATACCAAAGTCATCAATTCCAGTTCTAATCCAACTCACGAGCCCAAGTACAACCCAGTCCACATAGGAAAGCATAACTCAATTAAGACGGGAAAACACAACCCAATCCACACAGGAAGGAAATTCAATCACATCGATGATAATGATTGAAAGTCAAGACTCTGCTCACAAAGGTATACTACTAACATAGAAGGGTGGAGATGATTATATGTAGCCTCTAAATCATCTCCTATGCCGAACCCACGTAGGATCCAAGTATAGAAGTCATCACTGCCAAACCCACGTAGGATCCAAGTACAGTAACCATGTATGTCGAACCCATGTAAGATCCAAGTACAGTCGTCATCACTGTCGAACCCATGGAGGATACAGGAATAGTCGTCCTAGCTGCCGAACCCACATAGGATCCAAGTACAGTCGTCGTCTTCGTCGTCACAGTCGCAGCCAGCTCTAGGGTTCTCACATACAGCACACTCAATTCTGTGAGGGTCTGCTTCATGAGCCAAGGGGTTCGATACATCAACTGTCACAAAGTCCAGATTTGATTAATAACATTGTTACGTCTCGTCAATAGGAACTCAACACGATAGAGGACACGTCAATCAGACGCCCAGTCTAAGAGTTATTAGCTTTTCCGTCCTAGGGGAACAATTGGTTTTTAAGCTAAACCAACCCTACTGTACTCCAGATACGTCCAAACCTCAAATGTAGTAAGCCAAAATAACCGTCTCACTAAGAGGAATTCAACTTAATTGACGGCACGTCATTCGTACATCCGGTCGTTAAGATATAAGTGTTTCCGCTCCAAGGGCCAGGATGATTTCGGGATCGATCCAACCCCGATATACCCAAAATTCTCTGAAAACTCAAGTGTAATATAAAAAAACGACCTTATCAATCCATGGATCCCTACGAAACTGACAGTGCATCAATCGAAGGTCTGTAGCTCAAGATATGGGCATTTGAACAAACCTGGTCTGAAAATAGGGGGTTGGGCTATGTCCGACCCGGCCTAATACCCCCTGGGTCGGCCCAATTGGGAGTGGCCCGGACTGGCTGGTGTGGTCCGTCCCGGCCCGTGCGGCCTGCGGCCCGACATGGAAGCCGGCCGCGGCTCGACGCCAGCTGTGCGGGGTGAAAAAGGGGGGGCACCGCCCCTGTTTGCGGAAACGACAGACCCTGTGGGATTCGCCCTAGGAGCCGGTCGGGGGGTCATGACACCCCGGTTTCTTCGAACGGCCAACCTTTATGACTGGGTGGCTGTGTAACCATGGGACCTACTCGGGTCCTTCGCTTAGGTGGTGCTGGCGGCCGGCATAGCCGGGCACCCCTCGGAATTCTGTCACGGCCTTAGGCCGCGTCTCTTGTTCGACCGGAGCGGTGTGACGGTGTCACTCCCCACCATCGCGGCCCACCCTGGCTGCTTCCCCTTGAATCTCTGGCGCATCACGATAGTGTCGCGCCCGTCCGCCACCACCGGCTCTTGGCCGCTGCCTCCTTTGGCCCCACCGTCATGGCGCAACAGTGCCCCGCACCACCATCATGGCCCGCTCCGGCCGCGGTCCTCTTCGTCCCCGTGCGGTGCAATGGTGTCGTGCCTCCTTCACCACAATCATCAATGACGATCAACAAGAAAAAAGGGGAGGATAAATCGGTCATGTTTGTTCAGTCCGATCTCCTCTTATTACGATGATAACATTCAGCCAAAGTATACGAGATACTCAATGACAAAACAAAGAACAATTTTAATTCATTAAAATTGAACTTAACCCCTACCTCGAAGGAAGTTCACGATTCTGAAGCACCACAGATGATGATGTCATTTCCGTCGTCATCAGTGTCTCCTACCTTGTTGCAGAGGATGAAGAGGATGGAGAAACCGAGCCCCTGAGTCGACGTTTTTCGTTAGAGATTCGGCGTTCTTCATTGAAGAAGAAGTTCATCAAAAATAACTACAGTGTTCTCCTCCAATTCTCAACACAACAATCCAACCCCCAAATAAAATAAGGCTCCCCTTATTTTATTAAAACATGCCATGCATTCAAATTACAAAATTTAAACACTTAATTCAATTAATTGATATAGTGTGTTCTGGCATGAATTAATGTGGGAGAGTGGGGAGTTACCCAATTAAATACAAGGGGTTTAATGGGGGTTTAAGGGGTTTAAGGGAATGTGAAGGGTTGGGGATCGTGCGGGCCCCACCTCACATTTATCCTATCATGGGTTGTTAGGATGTAAGTGGGGCCCACCCTAACACCCCCATGAAGGATTAAACCACCATATAATTATAAATAAAATTGTACACAATTTTATTCACTTTTTATTTAATCCTCATTTTTTAACAACTCCTCCAATGAAAACGCATAATTAGTAATGGTCCTCTTAAGCAATTACCAGCTCCGCAGTTCCATCGGTGCCTTTAGATTTCAATTCCGAGCACCGGTTCAAAAGATAGAAAACCCCACTCATTCATTCACAGAACATACCCATGCTAAACTAAGAAAATTGATTCTAGGCACACCAGACCTCGGAATCAGGTGCCGTTAGAAACATCGTACCCGTAAAATCCCAATGAATCTAAAAAAATTCCTTGAAATTTATGGTTCTTTACATTACTTCCACCTTAGGGCTTTACGTCCCTGTAAAGCTAGATCATAAACTAGGGAAAGAAATGAGTGTACTATGCAAGCATCTGAGCCTCCCGCTCCTATGTGCTCTCCTGGAGGTTCCCGTGCTGCCACCTGATGCGCACTAGATGAATCAGCCATTCACATAGTACCTTATCCTATCGATCCTAGATCTCCACTGGGACCTCTGCAATTGTCACCCTGTCATCGATGTCCATCTCCCCTTGATCAATGATATGCGTCGGGTCGTGCATGTATCTCCTCAGCTGAGATGCGTGAAAGATGTCATGCACCCGGTTCAACTAAGGTGGAAGAGCCAGGAAATAAGCCACCGCACTTATCCTGTTGAGAACTTGGAATGGTCCGATGAAGCACAGAGATATTTTTCCGCCCCAACCAAATCTCCGTAATCCACGTCGATGTGAGACATTTAAGAAAACATGGTCGCCATCCTCAAAATCTAGTGGTCTCCACCTCCTATTAGCATTGGACTTTTGTCGGCTCTGTGCTGTCCTCATCTACTCCAAGATGATCTGTACCTTCTCTGTCGTAGCCTGGACCATCTCTGGTCCTACGAGTGCTGACTCCCCAGGGTCTGTCTATCATAGAGTTGATCTTCATGGTCGGCCATACAATTCCTCATATGGTTCCATCCCGATGGTGGAGTGGTATCTATTGTTGTACGCAAACTCCACCAAGGGTAGGTGATACTCTCATCTATGACCAAAGTCAAGGACACATGCACGGAGCATGTCCTCGAGTGTCTGAATAGTCCTCTCTGTTTGTCCATCTGTATGAGGATGAAAGGAGATGCACAGGCTTAGATGCATCCCAAATGCCTCCGAAAACCCCTTCCAAAGCCAGGATGTAAAGAAAGCGTCTTGATCGGAGATGATAGACGATTTTACAAAATTATGTCGTACAATCTCCTGAATGTAAAGGCCTCCCAAGCTCTCCACTGAGCCCTTCTCTCTAATATGTAAGAAGTGGGCCTACATGGTGAGTCGTTCGACAATCACCAAGATGGAGTCGTGTCTACTGGATGTATGTGGAAGTACCGTTAAGAAATCCATAGATATCTCGTCCCACTTCCACTCCGGGACCTCTAAGTGTTGTACGAAGACTGTTAGTACCGGGTGCTCCGCCTTCATCTACTGGCAGGTGAGGCATTGTGAAATGAACTCTTCCACAACCTTCTTCATACCCGGCCACAAGTGATGTTATCTGAGATCCTGGTACATCTTCGCTACTCCTGGATGTACCGCCAATGAGGAAGTGTGAAACTCTCTCAGCAACTCCTCCTATAATAAAACCAGTACCATGGTACGTCCACTGAAAAGGATGATGTGCTCTCCTCCTATAGAAAAACCATCAGGTGCATGTCCTGTGGATATGTTCACATCGCATCTCGTAGTCAACATCCCCACGCTGTGCCTCCCTGACTCGCTGAAGTTGTCGAGGAGTGAATGTGAGAGACTGTAGAAAGGATGCCCCATCTCTATCCACAAAGGATATCTGCAAAGCTGCTAACTGCTCTGTCGCCTCTCCAAGTAGATGAATGCCCGACCTCCTACTGAGAGCATCAGCTAATACATTACCATTCCCAGGAGTATAGATTATCTCAAAGTCATAGTTCTGGAGTAACTCGAGCCATTACCGCTATCTCAGGTTCAGGTCCTTCAGCGAGAAGATGTACCTAAGACTCTAGTAGTCTGAGTAGATTGTAAAGTGCTCGCCCATCAGATAGTGCTGCCACATATTCTAGGTGAAGACTAATGCTGCTAACTCCAGGTAATGGGTAGCATAGTTCTGCTCGTGCTGCCTCAACTGTCATGATCCATAGGTGATCACTACCCGCTCCTGCATCAGGACAGACCTGATTCCGGTCCCTGATGCATCGCAGTTAACTACTTACCCTACGCCCTCCTCCGGTAGCCTCAAGCTGGGTGCACTAGTCAATCTCTATCTTTACTCTTGGAAGCTCTGCTGACATCTATCTGACCACACGAAGGGTTTCCCCTTCTTCGTCAAAGCTGAATGTGGTGCTGCAACTATAGAGAAGTCTGGAAAAAATTTAAGATAGTACCCAGCCAGACCTAGGAAACTCCACACCTCTGTCACGCTCTTGGGTGGCTCCCAAGCTAGTACTGCCTTGATCTTCGTAGGATCCACCGCAACTCCCGCCTCAGAGATGACGTGCCCCATGAAGTGGACCTCTCAAATCCAGAACAGACACTTCGAGAGCTTACCATAAAGTTGGTCCTCTCGGTGTTTGTTGAGTAGCACCCGCAAGTGGTAGGTGTGCTCCTCCTCAGTATTCGAGTAAATCAGTATGTCTTCAATGAAGACTACGACAAATCGATCGAGGTAAGGCTGGATGATCTTGTTCATGTGACACATAAACACTGCTGGAGCGTTGGTCACACCGAAATGAATAACCAAGAACTCATAGTGGCCATACTGACACCTGAAGGTCGTCTTCTGCACATCATCATCTCGAACACTGAGCTGGTGATAACCTAACCTGAGGTCTATCTTTGAGAACCATCATGCTCCCTTGAGTTGATCGATGATATCATTTATCCTCAAAAGTGGATTCTTGTTCATCACGGTCACCTGGTTCAGAAAACGGTAGTCGACATACAGTCTCAATCTCCCATCCACCTTCTTGGTGAACAAAATCGTGGAAGCCCAGAGTGAAACACTGGTTCATATGAATCTCTTGCCTTGCAAGACCTCCAACTGTACCTGTAGCTCTCGAAGCTCAGCGGGAGCCATCCGTTATGATGGAGTAGATATTGGGGCTGTCCAAGGGTACAAGTCAATATAGAAGTCTACCTCTCTACATGGAGGTAGATCTGAAACATCGTCAGGAAAATGTCTGCATAATGATCCACCATAATAGGAAAACTCAGACTCTGCACGTCAACTGATCCGAGGATGAGACTATCCAAATTAGGTGTGATCGGTTTCCCTCTCCTCTGTGTGAGTCCGTACTCTGGTGCAAAGGCTCCCTTCTTTCCGGTAAAGCTGAACCTGCTCCCATTTCGGCAGACACACTGCATCTTTCCCCTTATATAGTCTATCTAAGAATGCACCATAGATAACCAATCCATGACCATGATGACATCGTAAGGCCTCAACGCCTCTACAAGAAGATCCCATCTGAAGCTCTCGCCTCCTAGATTAAGCTGACACTACCGGAACCAGTGCATGATCGTCGATTATTCTCCCCATGAAGTCTCTAGCCATAAGGATCGAGCCAACGACTCCGTTAAAATCTCCGAGCTCCGAACAAGGGCAGAGGCAATGAAATAATGGCTCGCACATGTGTCTATAAGAACTATGGTAAGGTTGGAGTAGACACATATAGTACCTTGAATCATCTCAGGTGCATCGTGGTCATAAGCCTCCACTGCCTGAAGTTGTACCTACCTCTGTCCGCTAGCTCCCTGTGGTCGGTGTGGACCTCCTGGTGGTGGTGGTTGAACCTCAAAGTGTCGTCCACCACCTGCTGCTCGAGTGGCTCCTCTACCTCATCCGACTTCTCCCTGCGGACCACCACGATCGAACCTCTGCCTCTGCCTGGGTGGTCCCTCAACTGTATGCTTCTCCTCTGCATGGTAGTTCAGGCAGTCACGAGACATGTGGCCCTGCCTGCCGCATGCATAACACTATCTTCCTCTCATATTACTAGCTCTGCTGTGTGTGCCCCACACCTCTGAACCAGTATCATGTGGTCTCCCACATGATGGTCTGGTATTCTTGTACTTCTACGACATCTGTCTACTACTGGCTGTAGAAGACTCCTCTACGTGTTTCCCTGCGGTAGGTCTCACTACTTATGTTGGCTCAGCAGGAAAGAACTCCAAAAGAAGGGCTCTCTCCAGTACTCCTACCTGTGTCGGAATGCTGAAGGAGATCATTGAAGCCCTGATCTTATGCCTCAGTCCCTGCTCGAAGGTCCGGGCCCAGAATAATGGGTCTCGTACCATGTCCGTGGAGTAGCGTGAGAGATCAGTAAATCTCGCTGAGTACTAGGCCGCTGTCATGATTCTGTACCGTAGTTGTAGTAACTCCTGGATGCACACCGCATGGAGGGTGGCTGGAATGAATTTTGAGTGAAAGAAGCTCTCTAAGTCCTTCCAAAGTAGAGATTCCTTATCATGTACCTGAATCATCAGGCTGCACCATCTACTTGTTTCGGCGTACAGGAGACTCGTTTCAAGGATCACCATGAGGTCAGCCGGTGTCCCTACTAATCTGAAGACTCAGACGATAGCCTCCAGCCAATCCTTGGCTGCCTGAGGGTATGTCTCTCTGTGGAACCTGGGAAGCCTATGACAATAAAACTTGAGCAGTGCACTCAGGCGACGCGCATTCTCAACTACTGGGGCTGGTGGCATCAGTGGCTCGGCGGGTAGAGGTACTGCCGGTGCCTCTGCTGTAATGGGGCCATCACCGAGGCCTCGTCGCTTGGTATTCTGCCATCTCTCACAAAGATCAGAACCCTAGCTGGTAGCCGTCGTGGGGCCATCCTGAAAAGAAATAGTTATTACATAGTTAATACCTTATACATTGTGAACTGACACAAAGTAATCACAATGATGTCTTTTAAAACACACATGCAATCAATGTTTTCGTGCACTGAGTCAGAAATCAGAAGTCAGGGTCCAAGTGTATGGGTACGTCGGCCACCGCACCAACACTAGACTCCTTGGACTAATAACCACACTCAATACTCTAAACATTATTGCTTCAAATGAATGAAATTATAAGAGTCCTGAGTTCTGCGGTATAACTGACTCCTCTGATACCAATTTTTCACGACCCATCCTCGGGGACAATTCCGTGACTACCCCAAGCCCGCCTTCCGTAGTCCAGGGGCTGGAGACTAGAACCAAAGGCGTAAATCCCAATAGAAGGAAAGGAATTACCTTTATATAAGAAAACAAAAACAATAGAGTACACAAACTGCAGTAAACACTAAGTAAACTGAGTACAAAATTAAGTGTTGAAAAGTAAATGGGCTTGTATAGAAACCCAACTGAATGTATATTACAACTGAGAAAAGTAAAGTACAACAGCTGGAAGGTAATGCAGAAACCACCGAGACGTCCTCCGGACACCCCACCTGAAGGGTGGGTATATATGGTCTCCTCAGCTCCTCGAATCTGTCTGTCCGCTCCATGTATGTCCCACCTGTTAGTCCTCCTCCGGAAACCGTCCCGCACCACAAGCCTCAACTACGATTAGTGTTGTCTGTCGTCTGTAACCACCACAACGTAGTGCGGGCATAGCCCGTGTAGGGGTGAGTATACAATACTCAGTAGGGACCCCTAGACCCCCGAAGGCCTCCCAAAATCCACAAATGATACACCACAAAGGAAGGATACAAACACAAAATTACCAACCAAATATACTTAGGTATATTCCCATACATATACCGAAGTAATCAATTTCATTTTGCTCTAACTCACAATCCCAAGTACAACCCAGTCCACACAGGAAAGCATAAACCAATCCACATAGGAAAACAGAACCCAATCCACACAGGAAGGAAAGTCAATCACATCAATAATATTTATTGAAAGTCAAGACACAACTCAGATAGGTATGCTACTCATGAAGAGGAGTGGAGATGATTAGATGTAGCCTGTAAATCATCTCCTCTGTCGAACCCACGTATGATCCAAGTACAGAAGTCATCGTGGCGGAACCCACGTAGGATCCAAGTACAGTAATCATCGCTGCCGAACCCATGTAGGATCCATGTATAGTCGTCGTCACTGCCGAACCCACGGAGGATCCAAGTATAATCATCCTTTCTGCCGAACCCACGTAGGATCCATGTACAGTCGTTGTCATCGTCACAGTCACAGCCAACTCTTGGGTTCCTGCACACAGCACGCTCGATTCTGAGAGGGTCCTCTCCACGAGCCAAGTGGGTCGATATATCAAATGTCACAAATTCCAGAGTTAATGTATCACAGAGATCTGTCTCGTCAATAGGAACTCAATGCGACAGATGACGCATCAATCGGATGCCTGGTCTGAGAGTTATTGGCATTTCCGTCCTAGGGGCCCGATTGGTTTTTAAGCTAAGCCAAACCGACCGTAATCCAGCTATGTCCAAACCTCGAGTAGAGTAAGACCAAAGAACCATCTCACTAAGAGGAATTCAACGTAATTGAAGGCACGCCATTCGAACGTCCGCTCGTTAAGTTATAAGTGTTTCTACTCCAAGGGCCCGGTTAGATTCGTGTTTGAACCAACCTGGATATACCCAATCTTCGCCGAAACCTCAGATGTAATATACTGAAATGACCGCCTGAAACCAAGGATCCCTAAACAACTGACGGTGCATCGATCAGAGGTCAGTAGCATAAGATATGAGTGTTTGAATGAACCTAGCCCCAAAATAGGGGGTCTGGGCCTGGTCTGACCCGGCCCAATACCCCTTTGGTCTGCCTGAACCGGGTCGACCCGATCCTGGTCCGTTTCTGGCCATATTGGGCACGGCTCGGCCCGGTCAGAGGCCCGGCCTGGCTGGCTTGGCTAGCCCAGCCCGTGCGTCCTGTAGCCCGGCTTGGAAGCTGGTCGCGGCTCGGCGCTGGCAGAGCGTGGCACAAAATGGGGGGGCACTGCCCCCTGTTTGAGGAATCAAAAGACCGTGTGGGGTTTTCCCTAGGAGCTGGTCGAGGGGTTACAACCCCCCGGTTTCTTTGAATGGACGACCTTAATGGCCGACCAGCTATGTAACCAGGGGACCCCCTTGGATCCCATCTTTTAGTGGCGCTGGCGCACGACACAACCGGTCGCCCCTCGGATGTCTGCCGCATCCTTAGGTCACGGCTCAGGTTCGACCGGCGTGGCGCGACAACCCCGTGCCCCACCGCCCCAGCCACGATCCCTTGAAGCTCCAGCGCGGCGCGACGGCGCTGCGCCCCCTCGTCGCGGCCCGCTCCTAGCCGCAGCCTCTTTTGGCCTCACCGGTGCGGTGCGACAGCGTGGCACACCCCCGCCGCGGCCCGCTTAGGCCACGTTCCTCTTCATCCCAACACGGTGCAACGGAACTGCGCTGCCTTCGCCACAATCATCAATGAAGAACAATAAGAAAAAAGGGCAGGAGATATCAGTTGTGTTTGTGCGGTCGGATCTCCTCCCATTATGATGATAACATTCAGCCAAAATATTCGAGATACTCAACGAAAAAAAGCACAATTTTAATTCATTAAAATTTATCTTAACCCCTACGTCGAAGGAAGTTAGCGGTTTTCAAGCTTTGCAGATGATCGCGTCATTTCCGTCGTCGTCAGTGTCTCCTCACTTGTGGCAGAGGAAGAAGAGGATGGAGAAACCGAGCCGCCGAGTTGACGTTCTTCGTCATAGAGTTGGCATTATTCATTGAAGAAGAAGTTCTTAAAAATGAACTAGAGCTCTCTCCTCCAATTCTCAACACAACAAGTCAACCCCCAAATAAAATAAGGCTCCTCTTATTTTATTAAAACATGCCATGTATTCAAATTAGAAAATTTAAACACTTAATTCCATTAATTGATTCATTGTGTGTTGTCATGAATTAATGTGGGAGAGTGGGGAGTTACCCAATTAAATACAAGGGGTTTAATGGTGGGTTTTATGGGTTTAAGGAATGTGAAGGGTTGGGGCTCATGTGGGCCCCACCTTACATTTATCCTCACATGGGTAGTTAGGATGTTAGTGGGTCCCACCATAACTCCCCCATGTAAGATAAAACCACTATAGAATTATAAATAAAATTGTACACATTTTTATTCACTTTTTATTTAATAAACATTGTTTAAAAACTCCTCCAAATAAAACACATCTTCGGTAAAGGTCATATTAAGTAATTACTGGTGTTGCAGTTCCATCGGTGCATTCAGATTTCAATTCCAAGCACTGGTTCAAAAGATAAAAACCCCCGCTCATTCGTACACTGAACGTACCTGAGATAAACTATAGAAATTGATTCTAGGAACACTGAACCTCAGAATCAGGTGTAGTTAGAAACTGCGTACTCGTAAAATCCCAAAGAATTTAAAAAAAAATTCCCTGAAATTTAGGGGTCTTTACAATTTCCCATTTTGGTTAAAAAAATTAATTATTGTTATTATAATGAATATAGTTCTATGAATTCATATAAATTAATTTTTATTTTGAATGAATCAATTATAATGTTTTCAATAATTATGATGCTACATTCACTCCTCTTTTGTTTATTTAAGTCGTACACTTTTATTAATTTCTTATAATATTTGTGATATTTTTTCCATTAAATCGTTTTATGGTTCCCATGATCCATATTACATCATATTGTGTTTATAAAAAACAAAAAACTAGTAAATAAATTTATCATAGTTATCCTAATTAGGATAAATACCCTATTGGTGGGGGTGAATCAGGGCATGATAAATTTGAAAAACATCCTCTTCAGACCTTATTTCATCATTAAAACAAAACAATCATCACTCTTCCCCTTAATGATGTTTATGAACATAATTGAAATCATACATTAGACATGGAATTTTTTACTTGGCTTACCCTCACTGGGCTACATCCATGGAGCATACAATGACAATGTTCTGATTGTACCTAATTCACTCAGGCTCACTACCTATAATGATGTTTGGGGTAGATCACTTCTATATTAAGGCTCACTGCCAATACAATGTTTAGGGTCAACTCACTACTTTCAAAGAGGACACACTCTATGTCTCTTTATATGTCTCACTACAAGGAGAATGTATCACCATATTCCTCTTCTTTTACTCACTATTCTAGGGAGGATCCAAACCCATTATATGTACATGTATATTGCTTCATTATTTCCAATGAATGAATCCAAAACTGGGGGTAGATTCTCTATATATTCTCATTCTGAGTTGGTCCATCACTTTATGAATATAGATGGGTGCAACACTTCCACTTTCCAAATAACTAGTAAAAAATCATAATTAATGTAGACGCAAAAATTACATCTTATTTGGCAAGATCATCATGTGATGCCATCTCTTCCTTTCACATCATTGAATGTATCAGTGAATAAACTCCTTCTGTGAGTATTTTCAAATGGTGAAGATCCTCTGTCTTCTTTCTATCCTCCGGAATTTAGATATGGTAATGGAACTATTCATAGGTCTGTGTAAGCCTGAATTTTCATGTTCATTATTCTAGTATGATTCTACTATTTGAGACCCTAGTGCATAACCACTTGTGTGATATCCTAGTGTGAAACCCTAGAAAATTTCATGAGTCCCAACACTATGAAAGTCCCCGGGAATGAACTCCAGACATGTTTACCGAACCTCTTGTTCCTTAAATGAAACACTAATGCCCTGCATGAACCCCTAGCGCCATCGTGTGAACCCCTGGATCCTTCCACCATCCCTTTCCACATAGCAAGAACCTGTGGTGCCTTGTGTGATCCCCTGGAACCATTGCATGAGTCCCACTCTATATAAGTCTCTTCCATAATTCTTCTATTGTGAATAAAATTTCATTATTCATAGTTCATTATTTGTGAAATACCTTATTCAGATATATGAAATACTCACACTATGCCAATCAAATGTACTCCTTCACTACAAAACACAATCGCAATATCTCACTGTGAGCCTCTTATATCGATGAGCATTAGATCAATCTCTTAAGCAATTCCTTTGCAATATTTTTGGATGGGACTGGTGGTATTTTTATTTGATTTTCCACTACGCTTTTTCCAAAAATATAGACAATAGTCCACCTCATGGGAATGATGGTCTCAACAAGATCTGGGTGTGTGATCTTCTAATTCTTTGTGTGAGATCTGTGCAGGAGTCCTCTTTCAACATTTATGTTTTTTTTGAGTCCTTAGTCAGCATTTGATATTATTCATTAAATGACTCTCTGGTTGACTTTCACACATTTCACAGGTCCTTAGTTGGAATTATCTATTTTCCCAACTCCTCGTACCACATTTGTATTGTTCTTTGTGTGATTACATAGTCAAATTCACGCATTGTGTGAGTCCTCATTCTGCACTCGTGCTTTGTGTGATTCTTTGACCAGCCTTTCCACACATATGTTATCAGTTTTATACAAAACATTATGTGTAACCTTGGTGATAGATAGATATATTTTCCATGACATGATTTCACACTCTCCATAGGTCCCTTATTGTTCATGCGAGGCATGAAGAAAAAATATAGTAAATATACTAGAAATTACTTATCCCAACACTCTTTATATATAAAATTTGAAAGATATCAAAATGGTTATAAAAAATAGAGGAGGAAAGAGGTTTCCGTGGTTACTAATTGACATATGATGTGCCTAGTGAGTCACTTGTGACATGTCTTTTGAATCTCGTGAAAGCCCTCCATATGGTCATCATTAAGACTCAACGAACCCTCATTCAACATTCTCTCTCAAGTTCTAGTCCTATTAGTTTTTTCACAATATCTTGTTATGAGCGTTAGATACATTCATGAGTACTGTGAAACCCCCCTCATAAATCTCCAAAAACATTCTTGAGTGTTTCACACGACCTCTCTATGAGATCCAAAGAAAAACATCTACATTGGGTAAGATCACAACATGAGACACAAATTAAATCACACACAATCATTTCATTTTAAATTTTTTTGTCTATAATGAATTTCATGACACATAATGATTCCCAATGATAACTATGAGTGTTGTGCATGATCAATTTTAATGATCAATTCATCACTCACACTTCTCCTTAGACTGAAGATCTGTCAAGTGTAATCTTACAATTTTCAAAGTTGTTATCTTCCAACGATTTCTGTGACTCACCACAAGTTACAAATACATCTATGATTCACAAGCTAACTATTTAGTCATTCATTAAAAACCATCCATTTAAATATCCTCAATCCTTGTAAACAAAAAAAATAAACTGAAAATAACCATCACATGGGATTTTAGGATAATAACCTCTTCTTTTGGATTGTTACCAACACTTCACATTTTGATACCACGTTAATGATTTTTCCATCATCCTTTAAAAATTAAGATATGAAAATTATGATATAGATAAATGATTTACTCAAAAAATAATCTATGACCACATGATCTATGATTGTCCTAGGAAACAGTAGTATAATGATATTTTCATCATTAAAATACTTCATTTCAATCCAAATCCCCTCTTGTTTTTTCATCTTGAAACCAATCTTCTTCATTCATCTCAAACCTGAACTATCATGATATATAATCTTTGATTGATCATCTCTATCATTGTCATATTTAAATCTCCCCTACCTCAATTCTCTACCTTTTATCTTCTATTATATGTTGATTAACACCTTTCGTCCCTTTATTATAACAATTTCTCCACCTTTTTCAACGAACGCAAATTTTAGTTCATTTAGGTATTTAATATGGAAAATAAAACATATCCACATTTTAGGAAAAAATAAATCTTTCCTTGTGGAGAGGGGGTCAATGAAATCACTTTTAAGGTTTGGGGAGATGAATAGAATCTAAGAGCTAGTCAATTCAATTCAGACACTTCCTTGGGTAAGGCATTTGTTATAATGTTTAGAGGTTGTAGTTATGTAGGAACATAATATATTTTTACAATCCCTTTCTCACACTTCTACAGTTCTCATTTAAATTTAATCTTCTTGCTAACATGATTTGGAAATTCACAACCTTGAAATATATAATGAACCTCACAAAATTGATTTTATATCATATGTTGTACCAACCCAATCAGAATCTATATATCCCAATAATTATTAATGATTTATTTCAATATATAGAAAACTAAAATTCATTGTTCCTTTGATATAAAGAATTATTCTTTTCACCGAAATCATGTATGCTTCCAGGGGATTACATTGATAGAATTATCTATCACTTCTAGAAAAGGAATATCTAGTCAATTTTCTATTATGTGAAAAATTCCTCAAATGATCTTCATATATTCTAGGAACCTACCCACTTTTCCTTCATCATCTCATGAAAGATTCACTCAGGTATACACTGGTGTCCTCATATACTTGTAATTATATATTCTATATCTTCTAAAAAATTAATTTGAATATTTAGATTGAGAAATTAATGTTCCATTATTTCATTCTGTCACCTGTAAACTAGAGAATAAAAATAATTTCACCAATCATTGACATTTCAAATTCACTATTCTCGTATTTGACAAACTTTTTACAAGAGATTCATTGGATCCACAAAATATTATATCATCGACATATACATGCACCATCATACATTGATTATTGTAATTGTTGACATATATAATGTAATAATCTCCACCATGCTGAAAACCAAGAGTCATAAAAAATGATCTAGTCATGAATACGATTATCTTGCATTCTGTTTCATCCCATAATGATTCATTCATAGAACAAAAAATTTATTCTCATATTTTTTAATAGGAATATCATCTGGATTCTCAATATAAACTTCTTATTCTTGAATTTAATTGTGAAATTTGAAATTGATATTCATCTAGAAAACATTAAACATTCATTGCACGTCTATGTCCAATAATAATTTGATTGATTATAGATTTTAAACTGGTGAAAATGATTCATCAACATGGATGCCTTATATCTGTATGTACACCTTTTATTCTAATAAGTCTTTGTTTAGAATTTCCAATCCATATACATTCAACATTGCACGAGAGACCAATTTGGTACCAATGATATTCTAATGTGTTGGTCTTCAAACAATATCCCATGTTAAATTATTCTAATTTTTGTTAAGATCTTCATTTTAATCTTGGTCCTTGTTTTAAACTCCACTAGCGCCCTAAAAACTTTTATGCTCTACCTATGATAATAATGATTCTTTATGTAGACTTTTCATCCTATATGTCCGCACCATCACAGTCTGATCACTGATTATTTTGTATTTATTAAATTCATATATTATATTTAAAATTGTCAAAACAACTAGTATGTGTTTATCCATCACATTATCTGAAACTTCTTCTGAGTTGGCCTCTAGAACTGGAACATCCACTAATCATATTGTCTCTTCATTATTTTACTCCTGAGACTGATCATGTATTTGCAGAATATTATTCTCATTCTATACTATAGTAACATCATTGATTTCTAATAACATTACCAAATTATTATTGATTAATTTATAATATTTTATTTTCATTTACTAGCCAGAAAATATCCCTACATATCCATGTAATCCAACTTCATGCGTCTTTCATTATTTTTTTAAAAAATGAAATCTTCTATAGACTTGAAATTACTTCAATTTTGGATTTATTCCATACTATATCTCAAATATAATATTCTATTATTTTGGATTTTATAAATATCTTTTTGATGTGTATACTATTTTTATCCCTACTTCATTCCAAAACTTCTCTGGATGGTCTTCCAGAATAAGTATTATTATATCCATGTTTCCGAAAATTCAATGTCTTCTCTCAGAAACTGCATTCTTCTTTTGATGTCTTACTATTGATAAATGATTCTTTATCCAAAATTTCTCAACATAATCCTTCACTAGGATATTTTCACACTATGTTCCATTATCCATTCGAATCTTCTTTATTTTTTGACCAAGAATCTTTCCAAAATCACTTCGATACATAATTTTTGAACTGATCACATCATATTTTGTTGTGATGATTGAAACCAATACCATTATTCAAAAATAATCAATGAAGAGAACATAATATATCCTCCAATCATTATCTCTTGGTGAAATAAGTCTACATAATTCATTGTGCACCTACTCCATATCATTCTTTATCATTGCACTTATTCCTGATATGTATTTCGAATGATCATCCCATCCTAAAACACATCAAATGTTTGAGTATGATGACATGATAACCTAGGAATTTCTCAATTAGATTAATATATCGGTATAAATAAGAATGAAATTTGAATTATGTGACCAAGGTGTTTATGACAGAACTTGTTTTCTGATTCCTTGGACAGAATACAATATCTTCTTATCCACACACAAGGTATAGAATGCCTTTCATATGTTTTCCATGAAAAACCAATGAACTAAATTTTTAACAAATTACACTTAATTTATTAGAAAGGATTATGTAATATCTTTAGTCTCGTAGTTTACTTCCACATTGAAATTTTTGACTTCGTCAATAAATAATTAAGGCATCCCAAATATCAGGTTTCTTCCCTCCAAACGTGGATGTTCATAATACGATATTCTTAAAGCAATCATCATTACCGAATCCTACGATGTAGTCCTTGTCGTACTCAATTCCGGTCACGAAATCCTTATTTCCTGTAATATAAGAAGTTAAACAGCTATCAATGATACATATTCGAGTGTGATTCAATGCTTTAAAAGGAATATCTCCCACCACTATTGTTTATTTATCTTTTTTATCCATGTTTTGACATCATAAATAGTATCAATTGGTGATATTGATATTATTTAAGTCATCATAGACCATATTCATCTTATAGATTTATAAATTTATTTGTCATTTCTATTTATTTTTATGATACATTTAGTTTCTTCTTATGATAAAATTCAGTTTGGATTGGCAGATTTCTTTAAATGGTTGATGAGAAATATCTTTCAATGTGTCTGAATACACCACACCTAAAAAATTAAGATAAAATGAAGACCTAGAATATTGAGATATATATGTCTTCATTGATTGATTTTGTTCCCTTAACTACCTTTTTTCATTACAGAATTCATTTTGGTAGTGTCCCATTTTCCCACAACTAAAACATCTTATGCAGGATGCATTCAGGTGCTGTAATAATTCAATGCTAGTTTGTAACACCCCAAGATTTTACGAGAATTATTATTTTTAATTTATTTAATGTCTTGTGTTGTATGCTACACCAAGATTATATTCACTATACGCAACATCGTATTAGCTTGCAGTATACGCAGCACTATTCATGGATCCTGTTACACGAAATTTCATGTTCGTTTAATAGAAGTTATTCTACGCAACATTGAGTGTGTATATATATATATTCAATATATAAATGAAATAAATCTGGGTTCAATTATACACAAAAATAAAGGAATCATTCAATACACGCAACCCTGACTTGGCTTGCTTTACACGCTATCGCGACCTTCCACGATAGCGTGTGTTGTACACAATACCTAGTTTCACTAAACAATGATATGTTATTAAAATATTTTATAAACTATATTTTATGAATATTAATACCCCATTTTTGAAATTTTATAATTTTTATCTTTCAAAATGAACTTGATTTTTGGATTCGAAATATCGAAATTAGCCTAGGGTGAAATTTTGGTATTTTTCTGAAAACTTTCAATTTTTGATGAATACTGAAAACAATGAGTTATTGGTTAAAAATAATATTTTTTAAATAATAATTTTTTTATTTAAATTTATTTTATTTCTAAATAGATAAATAATACATATATAAGTTAAATTTAATTAATTGGACTCATTTTATAATAATTTTAGATATATAAAAATTTTATTGAACTTTTCACTGTCTTTTACCCACCTCCTAGGAGAATTTTCAATTGTACATGAAACATACTTTTACCACCTATATGAGTTTAATTTATAAAATACGAGAGAAATAGTTAATATAAAGAAGTAAAATGTGGTTCAATAAGATAAAAATAATTTTTGGCAAATAGTAACTTTTTACTTTTATTTACAAAGATTAAAAGTAAATAGTGTAATTAACGATAAAAATGAAATTATTATTACACTAACACATGTCCTAATTCTGTTGGATAAGTGTAATTCAAAAAAAACCTTAGGAATAAAATATTACCCTTTATGTCTACTTGGATTCTATTAGGACACTTATTATTATTTTATTTAAAGAAGAGTTAAATGAGTGAAAATCAAAGTTTACTTACTAAAATTTTTTTAATATAGGTCTATACATAAGAAACATTGTACTATTAATATTTATTAAAAATATAAAAGTATTTCATACATAATGGTATTTTATTTATAATTTTTAGACATTTAATAATTTAATTTAGTTAGGACACAATGATGATACAAAATTGCCTTATTGTGAAATAATAACATAATTGATATTATAAATAATCAAATAAATTTTATTTGAAGATTTTCATAAATTAAACTAATTTTATAGGTTAATATGACATGTTAGTATTTTTTTAATTAACTTTTTTTGAACTAATCACGTTTTTCTGATTTAAAAAAAAATTAATTACCAAATAGTGTCAAAATTGACATAAAGTTGTTTTTAAAACAAATATTATATTATTAATTTTTATTTTATTTATAAAAATCTAATATTAGGTAAAATGAATTATCTAAGGTTATATATATTAATAAAGAACCACTTGAGGTTCGTTTAGATTGTTATTTTATGTTTATTTACCATATATTGTAAGAAAACAAGAAGACACAGTAAAAGTTAAATTATTTAACATAGAGTTAAATCTAAATGATAAGTATATAATAGTAACCTAAAAATGTCTAAAACCTATTGGTTGAGAGGATTTAGACCTATAACCACTTTAACTTCTAAATAAATCAATTTTGAGCTATTATAAACCAAATATGACTTTATTTTAAAACAATATTTTATATTTTTCCTAAGGTCCCCCTCTCCTCCCTTATAAAAGGGCACCTCATACCTATTCTCTTTACTCAATTTTGAGCTTTCAAGCTTGGAAAAACCATTCCAATTTCTCTTTTAAACTTCCCTAGAAACATTATAGAGGTTTTGGTCTTTTAAAAAGACCAACTCTATTGCCTTAAGAGGAAGCTTAAAAGAGGTGCGTTGAAGAAGATGTAATCTCTTCTACCGATTCTTTCAACTACTCATTCTTCTTCAACTTCTTCTTATTTAGTTGTTTCATTATAAAGTAATAAAATCAGTATCAATAATATACTAATATTATTTTATAAATATGAAATAAACTCATTTTACCTTATATCCATCCTACGGAAAATGAAATCACCGTGCATGCGTACATACAGAATTCTGTTTCCACGCCGTGGTGAAATCTATTTTTCCACCACCACCTTACTTCGATGTGAATAATGGTGTAAAGAATAACTATATACGGTTATTATAACATCATACTGATTCTGAGATATTATATCATCCACTCTAATTCTATTCAATTATTATGGGAACGATATCATTGCTCGTGCATAGGTACGGATTACCGTCTACACGACCCGGTGAGATTAATTCTCCATGTTAATCATTCAAGAATGATTATAAAGTATAAATAATGAATAATAATAATAAAAATTGACATAATGAAGCTACATTATTTTTGTATATATATATATACGTCATCTACTTACTTCCATTCAAGTCAATTAAGAAAGGAAAACAGTGTTCATGCGTACGTACGGCCTACCGTCTCTATGAACGGTGTATTTCATTCATTCATCTATCTATTATATATATATAATGAATATATATGATTTATAAACCATGATTTACATTCAGGAAGTATGTAAATCATGATATGAGTAATAACAATATCAGGAACAACAAGCCCAAACACGTACTATAAGGCCCCAGCCTTAAACCTTACATAATCATGAGTTATCACAAGATTACACGTTGAGGATCTTTTCAGGTTTAGAGTTTTAGAGAATTAGATCTTAAATCATGCATTACAACCCACATTTAAACAAAGTTGTTACAATAAAAGATAGTATTCTTATTCCCATCAACGGAAACATATTGAAAATAAAATGTGGATTCTTTCTTGACACTTCCTTGACACTATCATCTTATCATGTACCTTTCCCGTGACCTGTGAAAAAAATTTCAAAAACTTGGGATGAGCATAAAAAGCTCAGTAAGGGATATAAAATATATATGGAAAGAAAACATGGGTACATAAATACATAATAATGAAATCATACTTTACCCATCAAACATAACCACTTCAACATACCTCATCAAATCATGAATAAATCATAGGAATCATAAGACATAAAGGTAACTTGAGGCATTCATAACATTCTTACGTAGGGAGTAACCCTCTTGGTTACGTTTGGAATACCCATCACAGTATATTCCCTAAATCTCTTCTGAGAAACCTTAACTTTTCACTCCTTCGTGTTACCCAATTCATTGGAGAGCTATATCGGGCTCACCCTCCCTTAGTTTATCATATAACCACCCGTCTTCATAATAATTCCCAAGAACCTCAACATAATCGTATCACATAAAACATGCATAAAGGAAACATAACATTTCCACCATTCAATCACAAGATATCAATACAACACATTGATATAAAAAAATTATGAAAAACATTCTCAATACCAAAATAAAAGAAAATTAAAACATGGTATTTATTTTTTTCTTTTAAAAAGAAGGTATGGCTTGTAGAGGAAACCGAAATAAAAATAACGGTCACGGCGGTGGAGAAGTCGTTGTCGTCGCATACGTACGACAAAAACATTCCCTTTTGACGTTTAGTAAACACTTCGTATAAAAAATATTCCTTTTGAATAAGCGTAAAAGTCAAAGGGGTTTATACACCGTATAAAAGAATGTTGTGTATAAAACAAAATATGCCTCAATGAAAGGAGATTGAGACGAAGTCCCATACCTCGTATCCGACTTGACCCGATCGTTCTTTAATCTCCTGAATAATAAACTTGAGTTAATCTCTTCTTGCTGAAGAACATTTTTTCAATTTCATTATTCCTTTTATACCATGTTATGAACATCATGTAATCATTTAAGTTATTAATGTTCATTTTGTCGGTATTTGGTTCTTAAGTCAAAAATAGACTTCTTACACTTACATGTTGTTAATTTGGTCAAAGGTTCATTATATCCAGAATGATATTAATGATTTGGATAAAATATATATCATATATATTCATCATATACATGTATTTATAATATTACATCACATTTAGAGGAAAGAAATGAAATGCACCGTTCATGGAGACGGTAAGCCGTACGTACGCATGAACGCTACTTCCATTTCTATTTCGTATTTTCTGGAATGGAATCATAATTATATAAGAGTATATTATAATTCCAGTATAATAACATATATAATATCATTAACTTTATCCTTTACACATCCCACATATGGTATTAACGAATGAAATCACTTTCAGTGGGCAGTAGTCCGCACTTCCTAAAATGAAGATATCGTGTTTACCCATAATGGAAACAATAATGGTATGCCATAAATGAAAAATACAGAAGCTTAAGGAAAGAATAAAAATATTATATATCATATATAAAAATAGTGACATCATAATGTCCACCTTTGAAGGTGTTAAATGAGTATTGAACAATCATCGTTTCGGGAGACAGAATTTCACCATCCACGGAAACCGTATGTTCTTTAACCATTTGATGTAGTTGTGTGAGAGTGTAGCTCGAATAAATCTTATAAAAACATCCTAGTATATTTACGATACTGGTGTTGTTACAAAATAAGTAAATAAAAAGAGTTTAGGGGGTTGGAGAAGCAAAATAAAACAATTGAACATGAGAGAATGAATTACCATTAAAAGTGTAACTCCTTTTGAATTGAGCCTAAAGGCTTCCTTTGAAAGGATTATGCCCAAAGGGAATCCTCTAGGATGAGGAGAGGGATGTGTAGAGAGTAAATGGGCAGTGGATGGCCGAGAAAAAGTCTTGAGGAGTGTGTGAAATGAGGTAGAGGTGGGGGCCTTTTATAAGCGGAGAGGAGGGGTACTTTTCGAAATCATGAAACTATTATTTTATTTTCAAAAGTGTTTCGAATTTCTAAGGTCCCACATTGATATTTTTCGAAGATAAGATTATAAGGCTTCTAAATATTCCCATACAATAGTTTTTGGACAAGTCTAGGTCTTAGATTTTATATTATCATTTCATTTTATTTAAACTGTTCATTAATGAGGTCATCGTTGCATTATCATGATGTCATAATTAAATTAATTTATTTAATGTCTAAAAATTATAAAAAAAATATCCTGATGTATGAAATCTTTTTATATTTCCAAATAGTATTTATAGAAAAAATTATAATTAGTTTAACCCCGTCTAAAAATTGTTTTAGTAAAACAATTTATGTTAGTGTCATTTTCTCCTTTATTTAAAAAAAAGCATTAAAGTCATTATCTCACCCAAAAGGCTACATAGGGTCCCCTAAATCGACCCATGGGTTGTCTTGGTCGGCCAAGAATCATCCAATAGGGGTAGGACAAGTGTAATAGAGTTTTCATATTGTTATAATATCATTTTTACCTTAAATTACACTAATTACCTCTAATCGCGATTAAGGAAAAAAAGTTACTATTCGCCAAAAAAATTATTTTCATTCCATTGAACCACATTTTACATACTAATGACAACCATGTTTGACGTATTTTCAAAATTCAATACACAATAGTGGTAAAATTTCATTTAAACGGAAAATCAGTTTTTATAAGTACCACTTAGTGGTTTCACTATTCATCAAAAATTGAAGTTTTTCCGAAAATTACCAAAAATTCACCCTAATCTATATATGATATTCCGAATTAAAAAATGGTGTTTATATTACCTAATTAAAATAATATATGTAGAATTAATTAATTTAATAATTAACTCCCGCTGTCAAAACAAATAGCATGTTTTTAAGAAACAATATATATCAAAAGATTGATATTTGTTTATGTCGAATTTCAAAGTGAAATTAATTCCAAAGTCCACCATTGAGTCAAATGGTAAAAATATTTTATGGTTTCACTTTAAAAAAAATTCAAAAGATAATCTAATCATATAAATAAATTAGATTAAAAGAGGTTTTGAATTAAAATACAACATTTTTCACTTATTCATAAAAAATAAACTTTATCTGAAGAATAACAAAAACATACACAAAGTAAATTTTGATGTCCCAATTATAAAGAAGGATTATATTTGGACCAAAAGAATGTATAAGAGTGACCAAAACTATATTTAAATAGGGTTCTCCATCAAAAGGCGATAAATGAACCTTTTAGTGAATATTAATGTATTTATGTATAAAATTGAATTCCTTTCTTATTTTAAACCTTTATCATTTATTGGATAAATGTACAAACATATATATTCGTATTTTATTTATTTCTATTCATTCCTGCCAGTACAACGGCTACGTGTTAACTACCATATGAAATTATATTATTAGCGTGTAAGTTAAGATTTCAAAGAAAGTCATTGTTGCGTATCGGGCACGCTATCGTACATAGAAACCCCTTAAAAATAAAATAAATATTTAATTAAAAAATATTAATAAATATGAATATGTCTTATTCTTTATTTACCTAGGATGTTATATCCTTCCCCCCTTTTGGTAATTGCGTCCTCGCAATTTTATTCACTTATCGAATAAGTGGGGGTATTTATCCCTCATAGCATTTTCAGATTCCCATGTTGCCTCTTCAGCCATATGGTTTTTCCATAAAACATTTACCTGATGAATCAAATTATTTCGCAATACCTGCTCCCTGTGGTCAAGAATCTGAACCGGTTGTTCCTCGTAAGATAGATTCTCTTCCAGCTGAACTACCTCTGGACTCAAAACATTAGATGGATTTGGCATATACTTTCTCAACATCGAAACATGAAAAACATTGTGTACCTGAGATAAACTCGAAGGTAAAGCCACTCAGTATGCAACTGATCCAACTCTCTCCAGAATTTCATATGGTCCAATGAACCTTGGACTTAGCTTTCCTTTCTTACCAAATCTCATCACACTTTTCCAAGGAGAATCCTTGAGAAAAACATGATCACCTACCTCGAAAGATAGATCCTTCCTCCGGTTATCCGCATAACTATTCTGCCTGCTCTGAGCTGTTCTCGTGTTCTTCTGAATCAACGGAACTTTTTCTGCCATCTCTTCTACCAATTCTGGTCCCATCATCTTCGTTTCCCCTACTTCATCCCAAAAAGCTGGAGTTCGACATCGTTTTCCATATAATGCCTCAAATGGAGCCATCTGTATACTGGAATGAAAACTGTTGTTATAAAAAAATTCAACCAAAGAAAGATGTTGGTCCCAACTTCCCTGATAATCCATCGAACATGCATGTAGCATATCCTCCAAAGACTTAATTGTTCGTTCTGACTGCCCATCTGATTGAGGATGAAAAGATGTAATAAAATTTAATTCATTACCCAATGACTTCTGAAGGCCTTTCCAAAAGTTAGAAGTGAACCTGGGATCACGATTAGATACAATGGAGAGGGGAACTCCATGTAACCTGACTATCTCTTTATGATACAAACGGTAATGTCGATCTGGAGAGAATGTATCTCAAATAGGAAGGAAATAAGCAGATTTTATCAAGCGATCAACAATAACCCAGATTGCATTATTACCTTGAGATGTCTTTGGTAATCCCACAACAAATGTCATGGATATATTCTCCCATTTCCACTCTGGCACTGGTAAAGGCTGAAGCATCCCTTTCGGTAACTGCCGCTCTGCTTTAACCTGTTGACAAGTCAAACACTTCATAGTAAAATCAGCAATATCTCCTTTCATTCCATCCCACCAATAATACTCTCAAAGATCTATGTACATTTTATTACTTCCAGGATGAACTGATAATGGAGAACTATGAGCTTCACATAACAATTGTTCCTTCAACTGTGAATCACAAGTTAGACACAATCTCTTCCCAAATCTCAAAACACAACCATTATCAATGTTGAATTCAGGCAACATACCTTTCTGAACCAGCTCTACCTTTTTCTGCAACTCACTGTCTTGCTTCTGTTCTTGCTTGATTCTGTTTGATAGAGATGATCTCACTGATACCTGAAACAAAACAGAAGAACTTCTTGCACCAACAACTTCTATTCCAAAGTTCCTCAAATCCTTAACCAAAGGATCACGTTCCAAACGCAACATTGCTAATGAAGCATTAATTTTTCAACTCAAAGCATTAGCCACTTTATTTTCTTTTCTCGGATGGTAGTGAATAGTACAATCATAATCATTGATTAATTCTAGCCATATCCTCTGTCTCATGTTTAACTCTTTCTGAGTGAATATATACTTTAAACTTTTGTGATCAGTATATATTTCACACTTTACTCCATACAAATGATGCCTCCAAATTTTTAAAGCGAAAAAAACAGAAGCTAATTCCAAATCATGTGTAGGGTAATTTACCTCATGAGTTTTCAACTGTCGTGAAGCATAAGCAATTACCTGATCATTCTGCATTAGGACGCAACCAATTCCTTTCAATGAAGCATCGCTGTAGATGACAAACTCACCCTTTCTATAAGGTAGTGCCAATACTGGAGCATTCACCAATCTTCTTTTAAGTTCCTGAAAACAATAATCACATTCTTTTGTCAAAATAAACTTAACACCCTTCCAAGTTAGCTTAGATATTGGACCAGATAACCGTGAAAAATTTCTAACAAACCTTAGGTAATATCCTGCCAAACCAAGGAAGCTACGAATCTCTGTTACATTTGTGGGTCTTGTCCATTCTTTAACAACCTTTGTTTTTATAGGATCAACGGTTATCCCATTGTGACCAAGGAAATAAGTTTGTTGCAACCAAAACTGACACTTGCTGAATTTCCCATACAATTTCTTTTCTTTTATGGTTTGCAAGATAACCCTTAAATGTCTTTCATGCTCCTCTTTACTTTTAGAAAACACCAAAATATCATCAATGAAAACCACCACAAACTTATCCAAGAACTCATGGAAAATTCTATTCCTTAAGTCCATGAATACAGAAGGTGCATTGGTTAGCCCAAAAGGCATAACTACAAATTCATAATGGCCATATCTAGTACGAAAAGCAGTATTCGGATAAAATTTGGATCATACTTTGCCAATCGACTTAACCTTTTTTCATAGGTAGCCACTGAGTCTTCCTCTTGCCTCAATTCCAAGAATTGTTTTTTCAATCCTAAGTCGAACAACATTAGGAAAATACTTCTCAAGAAAAATACCTTTTAATTCATCCTAGTCGAGGGCATCAATCTCATCAGTGTCCTTAAAATATTTTTAACCATCAACCACCACTGATCTGCTTCACCCTCCAAACAGTAAATAGCAAGACTAACCTTTTGATTGTCTGAACACCCCATGACATCGAAAATATTTTCTAGTGCTTTAATCCACCCTTCAGCTAACACATGGTCAGATGATCCTCTGAATGATGGGAGATGTTGCCTCATGAAATGTTCCACCGCTGACATATTCCTTTGCGGTTGATCTGGCTGATCTCGTGCATGGATACCACCACCATTTATCGCTTGAGTCAACTGTGCCATTACTGCAACAAACTGTTCTGTTCCAATTCCGACCATCTCAGGATGCTGGTTCGGAAGGTTATTTCCTTATGTATGCCTTCCTAGCACTGCTTCCATGTTTCCTCTATGGAAAACCATTCTGAACAAACATGTCTTAGATGAATCAACATGGTAATCTTTAAAAGCTATATCATTTCAATTTGACCAAAAAAAACTTTTGGATAATAATTTCATAGAATTCTAACTCCTAAAGTTATCTAAACCGACCTTTGATACCAACTATAAGGCCCCAGCCTTAAACCTTACATAATCTTGAGTTATCACAAGATTACACGTTGAGGATCTTTTCAGGTTTAGATTTTTAGAGAATTACATCTTAAAACATGCATTACAACCCACATTTAAACAAAGTGGTTACAATAAAAGATAGTATTCTTTTTCCCATCAACGGAAACATATTAAAAATAAAACATGGATTCTTTCTTGAAACTTCCTTGACACTATCATCTTATCATGTACCTTTCCCGTGACCTGTGAAAAACATTTCAAAAACTTGGAATGAGCATAAAATGCTCAGTAAGGGATATAAAATATATATGGAAAGGAAACATGGGTACATATATACATAAGAATGAAATCATACTTTACCCATAAAACATAATCACTTCAACATACCTCATCAAATCATGAATAAATCATAGAAATCATAAGACATAAAGGTAACTTGAGGAATTCATAACATTCTTACGTAGGGAGTAACCCTCTTGGTTACGTTTGGAATACCCATCACAGTACATTCCCTAAATCTATTTGGAGAAACCTTAACGTTTCACTCCTTCGCGTTACCCAATCCATTGGAGAGCTATATCGGGCTCACCCGCCCTTAGTTTATCACGGAACCACCCATCTTCATAATAATTCCCAAGAACCTCAACATAATCGTATTACATAAAACATGCATAAAGGAAACATAACATTTCCACCTTTCAATCACAAGATATCAATACAACACATTGATATAAAACATTATGAAAACCATTTTCAATACCAAAATAAAAGAAAATTAATACATGGTATTTATTTTTTTCTTTTAAAAAGAAGGTATGGCTTGTAGAGGAAGCTGAAACTCAAATAACGGTCACATCGGCGGAGAAGTCGTTATCACCGCATAAATACGACAAAAACATTCCCTTTTGTCGTTTAGTAAACGTTTCGTATAAAAAATATTCCTTTTGAATAAGGGTAAAAGTCAAAGGGGTTTATACACCGTATAAAAGAAGGTTGTGTATAAAACAAAATATGCCTCAACAAAAGGAGATTGAGACGAAGTCCCATACCTCGTATCCGACTTGACCCGACCGTTCTTTAATCTCCTGAATAATAAACATGAGTTAATCTCTACTTGCTTAAGAACCTTTTTTCAAGTTCATTATTCCTTTTATACCATGTTATGAACATCATGTAATCATTTAAGTTAATAATGTTCATTTTGTCGGTATTTGGTTCTTACGTCAAAAATAGACTACTTACACTTACATGTTGTTAATTTGGTCAAAGGTTCGTTATATCCAGAATGATATTAATGATTTTTATAACATATATATCATATATATTCATCATATACATGTATTTATAATATTACATCACATTTAGAGGTAAGAAATGAAATGCTCTGTTCATGGAGACGGTAAGCCGTACGTACGCATGAACGCTACTTCCAATTCTATTTCGTATTTTCTGGAATGGAATCATAATGATATAAGAGTATATTATAATTCCAGTATAATAACATATATAATATCATTAACTTTATCCTTTACACATCCCACATATGGTATTAACGAATAAAATCACTTTCAGGGGGCGGTAGTCCGCACTTCCTAAAATAAAGATATCGTGTTTACCCATCATGGAAACAATAATGGTATGACATAAATGAAAAATACAGAAGCTTAAGGAAAGAATAAACATATTATATAACTTATATAAAAATAGTGACATCATAATGGCCACCTTTGAAGGTGTTAATTGAGTATTGATCAATCATCGTTTCGGGAGGCAGAATTTCGCCATCCACGAAAACCGTATGTTCTTTAACCATTTGATGTAGTTGTGTGAGAGTGTAGCTCAAATAAATCTTATAACAACATCCTAGTATATTGAAGATACTGTTGTTGTTACAAAATAAGTAAATAAAAAGAGTTTAGGGGGTTGGAGAAGAAAAATAAAACAAATGAACATGAGAGAATGAATTACCTTTAAAAGTGTAACTCCTTTTGATTTGAGCCTAAAGGCTTCCTTTGAAAGGATTATGCCCAAAGGGAATCCTCTAGGATTAGGAGAGGGATGTGGAGAGAGTGAATGGGCAGGGGATGGCCGAGAAAAAGGCTTGAGGACTGTGTGAAATGAGGTAGAGGTGGGGGCCTTTTATAAGAGGAGAGGAGGGGCACTTTTGGAAATCATGAAACTATTATTTTATTTTCAAAGGTGTTTAGAATTTATAAGGTCACACATTGATATATTTCGAAGATAATATGATAATTCTTCTAAATATTCCAATCCAATAGTTTTTGGACAAGTGTAGGTCTTTGATTTTATATTATCGTTTCATTTTATTTAAACTGTTCATTAATGAGGTCATCGTTGCATCATCATGATGTCATAATTAAATTAATTTATTTAATATCTAAAAATTATAACAAAAATATAATGATGTAAGAAATATTTTTATCTTTACAAAGAGTATTTATAGACAAAAATATGATTAATATAACCCCTTATAAAAATTTTTTTAGTAAAACAATTTATGTTAGTGTCATTTTCTCCTTTATTTAAAAAAAAATCATTAAAGTCATTATCTCACCCAAAAGGCTCCATAGGGTCCCATAAATCGACCCATGGGTTGTCGTGGTCGGCCATGACTCATCCAATAGGGTTAGGACAAGTGTCATGCTGTTTTCATATTTTTATAATATCATTTTTACCTTAAATTACACTAATTACCTCTAATCGCGATTAATGAAAAAAAGTTACTATTCACCAAAAAAATTATTTTCATCCCATTGAACCACATTTTACATACTAATGACAAACATGTATGTCGTATTTTCAAAATTCATTAAACATTAGTGGTAAAATTTCATTTAAACGGAAAATCAGTTTTTATAAGCACCACTTAGTGGTTTCACTATTCATCAAAAATTGATGTTTTTCAGAAAATTACCCAAAATTCAACCTAAGCTATATTTGATATTCCAAATTCAAAAATGATTTTTATATTACCCAATTCAAATAATATAAGTAGAATTAATTAATTTAATAATTAACTCCCGATGTCAAAACAAATAGCGTGTTTTTAAGAAACAATATATATCGAAAGATTGATATTTGTTTATGTCGAATTTCAAAGTGAAATTAATTTCAAAGTCCACCATTGAATAAAATGGTAAAAATATTTTATGGTTCCACTTTAAAACCAATTCAAAAGATTATATAATCATATAAATAAATTATATTAAAAGTGGTTTTGAATTAAAATACAACATTTTCCACTTATTCATAAAAAATGAACTTTATTGGAAGAATAACAAAAACATACACAAAGTAAATTTTGATGTCCCAATTATAAAGAAGGATTTAATTTGGTCCAAAAAAATGTATAAGAGTGACCAAACTATATTTAAAGAGGGTTCGCTATCAAAAGGCGATAAATGAACCTTTAAGTGAATATTAATGTATTTCTGTATATAATTGAATTCCATTCTTATTTTAAGACTTTATCTTTTATTGGATAAATGTACAAACATATATATTCGTATTTTAGTTATTTCAATTCATTCCTGCCAGTACAACGGCTACGTGTTAACTACCATTTGAAATTATATTGTTTGCGTGTAACGTAAGATTTCAAAGAAACTCATTGTTGCGTATCGGGCACGCTATCGTACATAGAAACCCCTTAAAAATAAAATTAATATTTAATTAAAAAATATTAATAAATATGAATATGTCTTATTCTTTATTTACCTGGGATGATACACGTACGATAAATAAAATTATTTTCCCCAAAACGCTGCTTTAACATGGAATTTTCAAAAGAACGGGTAATATAAAGTCGTAAGTGAACCATATATGATATCATAACAAAAAATATGGTTCTATAATAAGAAAATGACATTATTTAAATCATTATACAGTAGTTTCAGATACGTATGAAGAATATCAGACCTAAGGTAAGGGATAATTATTCCAATCTCATTCTTATCCGAGATTATTTATTCGTAAGTATTTACTTGGGTTTTATTTTTCATCCATTTCCATATAAATGTTTTTCATAGAGTGTTTGATATTATTCAATGTATGTTTAAATTCATGTTTACCCTTCTCTGATTTTTACTTTGTGTTATGTAAGGAATATTTCTTTTGATTACCATACGTGGTACTTTTTGACTATTCTGTTAAAAGTATGAGGAGAAAGTTTTTTTAACTTATACGGCATGAACATATTTTTATGGTTTTATAACCCCTTATTTTCATGAAGTTTACTCTAAAATATTTCATGTTTATTTTCAATAAAAACCGTTCCTTTTAAAATTGCATGGCATTTTGAGAAATGAAAATGATTTTTAAGAAGAAGGGATATTTTTCTCAAGAGTTATTTTCAAGTGTTTTATTAAAACCATTTTCAATATAAGATGATATTATTTCATATGTGTATGTTTCAAGTATAATGTCTCTATGATTTAGAAGGTTTCACTTTTCTTATGATGAAATGATTTCTATTTGTTTTATATGGATTATGTTATGATGGGATGATGTTTATGAAAGCTATTTTATTCATTGGGTTATGATGAATGATTTATGTTTATGTTGTGGCACACGTAATAATGATTTCAATATGAGATGTGTGGGACCTATATATCCCTCAAAATCATTGGGTAATGATTTATATCTCATTATATAGACATGGCTTGAATGTTATGTTAATCCAGTTCAGTGATACAGGACTGGAATGAGGAGTGAACTCGATTCAGAAAGGGACTTTGTCCACTAGGATTCCCATGGAAGTAATACCATGGATACTATAGAAATAATATCATGTTCTTAATGGTTTTCCACAATTACATGATTTATTTCCATGCTATTTTATCATGATTGATGTTCCATTATGATCTATGCCTTATGTTCTGCCATGTTTTATGTCATTGCTCAAGATTTTGATGTTTAAACATTATGTTCGTTTTTTATGTTCAAATGTATATTGTTTGTTTTATTCTCTCCATTCATACCCTTACTAAGCATTTTAGATCACCCTTTATATGTTTTATTTTCCCCAAGATATAAATAAATGTTTTAGGTAATAAAACAAAAGGGTAAGATCTTTATGGGAGATGTTGAAGATCTTTCACCATGATTAGAAGACTATGTTACAAGTTTCCAAAGACAATAAATTATTACGGTCCTTTTCTGTTGGTATTTGTAATGTATTATTTATTCCGCAAAAGTAATGTAATGTCCATGTACATCAAGATTTGGGTCTCTACATTTGGTATCAGAGTAAAGGTTTAGTTAACCTTTGGATACTAGGATGCAAAAACTTTAGTGAGATCCCCTGAGATGTTTCTATGGTATGTCTAGGGATGTCCTTAAGGATAAATATAAGTATAGGTTATAGTGTAAGAATTACGGTAATTATATTAGAAATAAACCTATGATGTTAGATATTGAGGGTACAACCCCTTTATTATGTCGTTTTCTTGTCATGATTTTTCCTCTCACACTATTCTTTTTTGCGTTTTAGACGATGGCTGGAACCCGATGGAACCGTGTTGATCAATGTAATGGATGATGCAATGATTTTCCTCCTGAAAAAACCAAATTTATGGGATGTGGTGTGCAAAATCTTATTTCTATTATTACACAAGCTATGAATCATTCTGGACTTCCAAATGAGTAGATAAGGGAACAATATTCTATTGAGTCCTTCATGAGGCAACGTCCACCTTTTTCAATGGGTCTTCTGATCCACTTGTTGCTGAACAATGGATCAGTACCATTGAAAAGATATTTTCCATACATCGCTGTTCAGAACATGAAAAAAGTCATTTCAGATGATTGCCTTTTAGAAGTTGAAGCAGACTAGTGGTGGACTCTAATTAAGAATACAAGGCCCAAGATGAAATTGAATCCATGGAATGGAATGAGTTCAAGATTTTTTTAATAATTAATTCCCTTGTATTCTTCGAACAAAGATGGAGAAGGAGTTCCTCAAGCTTAAGAAAAACGATGATGAATCTATTGGTATATACGAAGAGAATTTTACATGGCTTGCAAGGTATGCATTTGGATATATCATCCAACCTGAAAGTAAAGTTGATCGATTATTCAGTGGCTTTAAACCAAGTCTTCAAAGGGAATTAGCTATAAGTGACTTCAGTACCTATGAAAAAATTGTGCATTGTGCAATCAAGGTAGAACCTGGGGTTTTTGTTACATATCTATCTCATTGTTTTGACAAGAAGCAAAAGATGAAGTTCAAGGAAAAATCTCAGAACAATGGTGAAAATAATGTGATTGTTTCTTTATGCTCAAAGTGTGGAATGAAGCATGGTGGAGATAGTCTAAAAGGTACTAGAAAATGATTCAAGTGTGAAAAAGAAGGTCATCGAGTAGTTGAGTGTCGATGTAATGGGAAAAGGTAGCTAATGATGAGAATAGAGAAAATACTATAGAAAATGCACCACCAACACTTCAATTCTTCAAGTGAATGGAAATGGGGCATTATGCTAACCAATTATCTAATCCAAGGTTTAATGATGATCTACCTCAACAACATCATAAGGTAAAGGAAAACGGGAATTCATATTCGATCTCTATTGGAAATGTTGAGTATGAAAAAGATGTAGTGGAATGATTATGTGTTTATGTAACGGGATTCCGAAATAATGTTGTTGAATCTCATTTATAGTATTGTGGAATATTGGAATATCTATGTATTGGTCTATTGTGGTTTTCAATAATTTTATGCTATCGGTAACCCTGAAAAGTGATTGAAATATTTTTTTAAAGTAGATTATATGGGCATTATTAAGGGAAAAGTAGAAAATTAAATTTTTGATAGTATTCATGAGCTAATGACTGATATAAGGACAATGTGATATCATGGTTTGAGTATATAGAAATATCGGATGTTGGTATGTGGAAAGAGTTAAATTTTGATAGCATTCATGATTTCACTAAGGTTCAATGGGTATTCATTTTTCAAGAGAATACATGATTAAGGTATTCACATGTTTGGAATGTGACCAACATGATATATCATATGATATATGGGGGATAAATGATGGTATTCATGTGCTTGTTATGTGACCTTTCAAGTAATCATTTTTTTATACTATGAGCTTGTACTGAAGTATTTCGGATAAGCCTAAAGATTGGAATGAATTATGTTTGACATAAGATAATATTGTTTAAGGCTAGAACTTTTTTCGATATTATTGCAGGAATGTTATAATAATGTAGTTTTAGAAAAAGGGACAAACTGCAGGACGAGCGACAACCTGTCACGTCAGTCATGGCTGTTGGAATCGATCCCTCAACGGAAGTGTGATAGGACTTTATTTCCTACCATTGGGCAACAGGAAGTCCCTAGTTAGTAGAAACTAGTTTTATTTTAATAAGCTGTATGATAGATGAAGTATAAGTCCATTTTTGGAATCATATACGATTAACCTCACTATAGATGGACTTATATATATTTGATATCTTTTTCTAACATTTTGTTTGAGATAGATGGAATTACCCATCATTCTATCTCATGTTATGCTAACACTTCACAGAAGACATATTCATCTTAATTTCATTAAGAGATGACGTGGAAATTTTTCAAGGCACAAACAACTGTGAGATTGTACCAAAATCACGTAAGTATTTCTTCTAATTAAAAAAAATAAACTTTAGGGAAAGGATATTGAAAACCAAAAATGTTGTCCTAGTGATCTTATATCTGATGAATCATATGGTACCTTAGATCATCACAAATTTATGGATTTGTGATTTTTGGCTTTTTTACAGCCATGTTCTCTACCACTCTCCATCAAAACATGATGGTTAGATTTCTATTCTATATCCATATTTTCACCTATGTTATCATATGTGGAAACCCAATTATTAGTTAATTTTGGTAGCCATTACATTTCATAATTTAGTTTTCAATGTTACGTTTATGTAGTCCATTTTACAATGTGGGTTTTTATTAAATAAACATTCAAGTAGTAAACCATTTATAACCCCAACAAATTTTGAGGGAGAAATTGATTTTATGGGGGGTAGAATGTAACACCACGAGATTTTATAAGAAGTATTATTTTTAATTTATTTGATGTATTGTGTTGTATTCTACACAAATATTATCTTGTGTTATACGCAATACCGTATTAACTTGCAGTATACACAACAATATCCTTGGATGGTGTTACATAGAATTTCATGTACGTTTGATAGAAGTTATTCTACACAACATTGAGTGTATATATATATATATATTCATTGTATAAATGAAATATGGATGGATTCTATTATACAGAACAAAAAGAAATCTTAAACTACACGCAACCCTAACTTGGATTTCTTTACATGGTATCACAACCTTCCACGATAGCATGTGTTGTACACAGTACCGAGTTTCACTAAACAACGATATGTTATTAAAATATTATATAAACTAGCCGTTATGAATTGTAATACCCAATTTTTTAATTTTTTTAAATTTTATCTTTCAAATTGGACTTCAATTTTGGATTAGGAATATCGAAATTATCCTAGGGTAAAATTTTGGTATTTTTCGGAAAACTTTAAATTTTTGATGAATAGTGAAAACACTGAGTTATTGGTTAAAACCTAATTTTTATTTAAATAATAATTTATTTTGTTTAAATTTGTTTTATATAAAAATAGATACATAAAACTTATATAAGTTCAATGAAATTCATAGGAGTCATTTTATAATAATTTTAGATATATAAAAATTTTATTGAACTTTTCACCGTCTTTTACCCACCTCCTAGGAGCATTTGCAATTGTACATAAAACTTAATTTTACCGCTTCTGTGAGTTGAATATCGAAAATTCGAGAGACATGGTTAATATCAAGGAGTAAAATGTGGTTCAATAAGATAAAATAATTTTTGGTGAATAGTAAATTTTTACTTTTATTTACCACGGTTAAAAGTAAATATGGTAATTATGGGTAAGAATGATATTATTATTACCCTAAAAAAAGTCCTAATTCTTATAGATAAGTGTAATTCGATCAAAAAAACCTTAAAAATAAAATATTACCCTTTAAGTCCATTTAAATTAGATTAGGACAATTATTATTATTTTATTTAAAGAAGAGTTAAAAGAGTTAAAATCAAAGTTTACTAACTAAAACATGTTTAATATTGGGTTATGAATTAGATAAATTCAACTATAAATATTCATTATAATGATAAATATATTTCCTACATAATGGTATTTTATTTATAATTATTAGACATTAAATAATTTAATTTATTTATGACACAATGATGATGTTGTAATTACTTTATTAATGAAATATTAACATAATTGATATTATAAATAACCAAATAAATGTAATTTGAGACTTTTTATGAATTAAACTAATTTTATATATTAATATGACATGTTTGTATTTATTTAAGTAACTGTTTTATAACTAATCATGCTTTTATGATTTTCACAAAAATAAAATACCAAATAGTGTAAAAATTGATATAAAATAGTTTTTAAAAATCATATTATATTATTAAGTTTTATTTTATTCATACAAATATAAGGTCCAGAAAAATGACTTAGATAAGTCTATATACATTATAATGAACCACTTGTGGTTCTTTTGGCTTGTTATTGTAAGAATTTTAACTATATAGTGTAAGAAAACAAGAAGACACGGTAAAAGTTAAATTATTTAACTTAGAGTTAAATTAAAATGATAAGGATAAAATAGAAACCTAAACTTGTATAAAACCTATTGGTTGAGAGGATTTATACCCATCCCAACTTTATCTTCTAAATAAATCAATTTGGAGCTATTATAAATTGAATATGACTTTATTATAAAATAATATTTTATGTTTTTCCTAAGGTGCCACTCTCCTCCCTTATAAAAGGGATCCTCCTCCCTCTTCTTTTTGCACAATTTTGAGCATTAAAACTCGACCAAACCCTTACCATTTCCCTTATCAACTTCCCCAGAAACATTATAGAGATTCTGGTCTCCTCAAAAGACCAACTCTAGTGCCTTAAGAGGAAGCTTAAAAGAGGTGTGTCGAAGAAGAGGTAATCTCTTCAACAGATTCTTTCATGTTTTCTTTCTTCTTCAACTTCTTCTTATTTAGTTGTTTCATTATAAAGTAATAACATAATTATCACTAATATAATGATATGTTATAATAAATATGAAATAAACCCATTTAGCCTTCTTTCCATCCTACAGAAAATGAAATCACCACGCGTGCGTACGTACAGAATACCGTCTCCATGCCGTGGTGAAATCTGTTTTTCCACCACCGCATTACTTGGATGGGTATAATTGTGAAAAGAATTACTATATACAGTTATTATAAAATCATACTGATTCTGAGATATTATATCATCCACTCCAATTCCATTCAATTATTATGGGAACGATATAATCGCTCGTCCGTACGTACGGATTACCGTCTCCACGATGCGATGAGATTCATTCTCAATGTTAACCATTCGAGAATGACTATAAAGTATATATAATGAATAATAATGAAATATATGACATAATGAAGCTACTAGATTTGTGTGTATATATATATATATCATCTAATTACTTCCATTCAAGTTAATTAGGAACAGAAAACATTGTTCATGTGTACGTACGGCCTACCATCTCCATGAATGACGTATTTCATTTCATTCATCTATCTATAATATATATATATATATACTGAATATATAATATATATAAACAATGATTTAAATTCTGGAAGTAAGTAAATCATGATATGAGAAATAATAATATCAAGAACAACAAGTCCAAACACGTTCGATAAATAAAACGATTTTACCCAAAATGCGTCTTTAACATGGAATTTAAAAAAGAATGGGTAATATAAAGTCACTTGTGAACCATATATGATATCATAACAATAAATATGATTCTTCAATAAGTAAATGACATTATTTAAATCATTATACAGGAGGTTCAGTGTCATGACCCGTCCTTGGGGCCCGTGTCGTGACTACCCGAAGCCCGCCTTCCACATGTCAGGGGCTGGCGACTAGCACCAAAGGCATAAATCTAGGTAAAAAGGGATGGAATTTACTTTATAAAAGTAATCAAACACAACAGCGTATGCAGGTGATGTAAGAACTAAGTAAACCTGAGTACAAAAGTAAGTGTTGAAAAGAAAATGGGCCAGTATACAAACCCAACTGATAGTACAATACAACAAAAAAGAAAGTACAACAGCAGTAAAGTAAAGAGACAACCACTGATGCGTTCTCCGGATATCCCACCTGAAAGGTGGGTACAGATGATCTCCTTAGCTCCTCATGTATGGTCTTCCACCCCATGTACATCCCGCCAAGTGGCCCACCTCCGGGTATCGTCCAACTCTGCAAACCTCTACCCCGATCAGTGTTGTCCATCGTCAGCATCCAACACAAGTAGTGCGGTCGTAGCCCATACAGGGGTGAGTATACAATACTCAGTAGGGACCCTGAGACCCCAAAGGTCTCCCAGAATCCAAAAAAGAAAAACCAAAAAGGGAAGATACAATCAAGATGCAACAACCAACCCTACTTAGGTATATTCCCATACATATACCTAAGTCAGCAATCCCAGTTTGGCTCTTACTCTCGAGCCCAAGCACGACCCAGTCCACATAGGAAAAATGTCAACCACACCATTGGTAATGATTGAAAGTCAAGACAAAGCTCACACAGGTATTCATCTTTTGTATAGCAATAGAGATGATCATATGTAGTCACTGATTTATCTATGCTGTTGGACCCACATAGGATACAAGTCCAGCTAAGCTGTCAGACCAACACATGATACAAGACCAGCTACTCTACCGGACCCACACATGATACAAGTACAGAGGTCATTACTACCATAACCACACATGATACAAGATCAGTAGTCATCGTTGTCGAACCCACCGAGGCTTCCAGTAGGGTAGTCGTCACTGTCGAACGCACAGAGGATTCTAGTACAGTTGTCGATGCAGTCGCAGCAAGCTCTAGGGTTCCCGCACACATCACGCTCGATTCTGGGAGGGTCCGGTCCTCAAGAAAGGGGATTCAATACATCAACTATAATTAATTCTAGAGTTGATGTATCCCTAAGTTATGTCTCGTCAAAATAAACCCAACGCGACACAAAGTGCATCAACCGGACGCCCCATCTGAGAGTAATTGGTTTTTCCGTTCTAGGGGCCCGGTTGGTTTTTAAGTGGAAACCAACCCGACCATACTCCATCTGCATACAAAACTAAAGTGGAGTATACAAAAGAACCGACTCATCAAAATGAATTCAACTTAGTTGACGGCACGCTAATCAGACGTTCAGTCCATAAGTTATAAGTGATTCCGCTCCAAGGGCCCGGTTGGATTCAGGTTCGAACCAACTCGGCCATACACAAACTTCTCCAAAACCTCGAGTGTAATATTTCAAAACTACCGTCTCGATACAAGGATTCCTATGCAACTGGCGGTGGGTCTATTGGAGGTATGAAGCTCATGTTATGGGAAAGACCGAAAAACGGTCTGAAGTGGGGGGTCTGGGACCGGTCCTACCCTGCCCATCCCACCCTAGGATGGCCCGAATTGGGTCAACCCGACCCAGGAGGGCATTTCCTGACCCGGCTGGGCGGGGACCATTCCTCATGACCCTCCCTGGCCCAGGCAGAGGGCATGTGCGAGCTCGACCAGGTGTCCAAGCGGGGGGCACGACCCCCTGTTCCGCGAATGCGGCGCCAGGCTGGCGCTGCTTGTCACCCGTATCCCACATGGCTGTGGGGTCCAATCCTCGCCGCCAAGGCAGTTTCTGCGGCGGGCTTCTACTGGCGGCATGCTGGGACACCGCCACCTCCAGGAAGCCGACCAGTACCAGCTACCACCTCCAGTCGCCGGCGGCTCCACGCCCGCGACCCGCACTGCCGCAGACATCCATGGGCCACTAGAGTCTTTCTAGTGATCCATTTTTTGCTTTCTTCTACACCTACGGTCGTCTCGAGATCCAAACTCTACTTTGAAGGCTCCAAACCGCTGTTGTGGCCCCTTTTCGTCATCGCCAACATCCCATGCTTCAAGAATGATACGACGATGGGTCCGGACATGTTCGTTTGTCCATACCCACTGCATTAGTGGTTTGAATCATCACCAAACAATTAAAAGCCATGATCGAGGGTATAAATCACATAAATGAAATATAAAAATCTCCCCACCTCATAGTTGACACTGTTCGTTGTCGAGCCGCTGAAGAAAACTGCCACAATAGTCGGGCATCATGGAAGAACGGTGTCATACAATCAACGATGGTGGAAGATTCATTGTCATAGGCGACGTAGGCTCCTTGACGTCGAGGTCCGTCTGAGGAAGAATTCCTTCGTGTTCTTCGCCGAGGATGTTCTTCGTTGATGAAGGATCACCTCCCTTTTTGATTATCTAGATCCTTTTCCCCAAAAGTGATTTTCCAACCAAAAGTAATAAGGAGGCTCACCAATTAATAGAATTGACATGCAATTCATATTAATTCTTAAGAAGTTCCAGTAAATTAACGTTGAAATTAAATAAATGAATTGGCACAATTTATGGGAGGAGGGAGGTGGGAAGGTTCCACCATAATAAATATATGGAGTTGTCAATGTAATAAATAAGGGGTATTAATGGAGAGGTGAGGGGTGATGAAGGGTTTGGGTTCGTGTGGACCCCACCCTTAACTTCCTCTTGTAATTTAAATAAAATAAAATTTAATTTAATTTTGTACAACAATTTTTATTTAATTCATTCTAAATCCCAAAAAATCAACGTTCAGCCCGCATAAAACGCAACTGCATTAAAGGTCCTCTTAAGCGAATACCGGTGCTGTGAGTTCATCGGTTTCCTCAGATTTCAATTCCAAGCACCGGTTCAAAAGATAGAAAAACCCGCTCGTACGTTTACTGAAAGTACCCGAACAAAACATTAAAAATTGATTCCGAGCACATCGGTCCTCAGAATCAGGTTCCTTCATTAGCGATAGAATCATAAATTTAAAAAGTATTGATGAAAAAATAATTTCGTTGAAATTTCATGGTCTGTACATTAATCCAAACTCAGGGATTTACGTCCTCGTAAAGCTAAAACATACACTAGGGAAACAAAAAGGGGTACTGAGCACGCATCTGAGCATCTCTCTCCCAAGTGCTCTCTTGAAGGTTCCCATTCTGCCAGCGAACACGCACTAGAGGAATCGACTTTCCACAAAGGACCTGCTCATATCGATCCTAGATCTCTACAAGAACCTTAGAGAATCTTGCCTCATCGTCGATGTCCATCTCTATACGATCGATGATGTGGGTTGGATCTTGCACGTATCTCCTCAGCTGAGATACGTGGAAGGCGTTATGCACCCGGTGCAACTGAGGTGGAAGGGCTAGGCAGTAAGCCATCTCACCTACTCTGCTGAGTAACTGGAATGTTCCGATGAATCGTGATGATAACTTTCCGCCCAGGCCAAATCTCCGTAGACCTCGTCGAGGCGAGACCCGTAGGAAAATGTGTTCGCTATCCTCGAACTCCAGTGGTCTCCATTATCTATCTGCATATGACTTCTGTCTGATTTGTGCAGTCTTCATCCACTCATGGATGATTTGAACCTTCTCCGTTGTATCCTGCACCATCAATGGTCTTACAAGTGCTGACTCCCCCGGGCTAGTCTGGCATAGAGGTGATCTTCAAGTTCAGCCGTACAACGCCTCATACAGTGCCATCCCGATGGTGGAGTGGTAGCTATTGTTGTGCGTAATTTCCACCAAGGATAAATGATCCTCCCTGGTTTGACCAAAGTCAAGGACACATGCACAGAGCTTGTCCTCAAGAGTCTGAATGGTCCTCTCAGTCTGACCTTTTGTCTGAGGATGGAAGTTGGTGCTCAGACGTAGTTGCATACCAAAAGCCTCCTACATTCCCTTCCAAATCTGGGATGTAAAATCAGAATCTCGAATGTAGACGATAGACACTGGAACACCATGAAGTCATACGATCTCCTAAATGCAGAGGCCTCCCAAGCTCTCTATTGAGCCATGCTCTCTGATCAGTAGAAAGTGGGCCGACTAGGTGAGTCGGTCTAAGATCACCCACATGGAGTTGTGTCCTCTGGAAGTACGTGGAAGCCCCGTCATGAAATCCATGGATACCCCATCCTGCTTCCACTATGGAACCTCTAAGGTCTGTACCAAGCCTACTGGTACCTGGTGCTCTTCCTTCACTTATTGTCAAATGAGGCATCGTGAAACGAACTCTGCTACAACCTTCTTCATACCCGGCCACCAGTGTTGTCGTCTGAGGTCCTGATACATCTTCGCCACTCCTGTATGTACCTCTAGAGGGGAAGTGTGAAACTCCCTCAGTACTTACTCTTTCAGTGCAACTCGTACCATGGTACATCCCTTAAAGAGGATGGCATGTTCTCCTCATTCAGAAAATCCATCAGGTGAAACCCTTGAGGATATATGAGCATGTCGTGTCTCGCAGTCAGCGTCAGCACGCTCCACCTCTCTAAACCATTGAAGAAGTGGAGGATTGATCATGAGAGAATGAAGAAAGGCTACTGCATCTATATCCACAAAGTATATCCGCAACACGGCAAGATGGTATGTCGCCTTTCCTAGTAGCTGAAAGCCTGATCTCCTGCTGAGAGAAAAAGCCACAACGTTCTCCTTCCCATGTGTACAGACTATCTCAAAGTCATAGTCCTGGAGGAGCTGGATCCATCACCGATATCTCAGGTTCAGGTCCTTATGTGATAAGATGTACCTGATACTTTGGTGGTCAGAGTAGACTGTAAATCATTCACCTATCAGATAGTGCTACAACATCTTCAAGGCGAAGACCACTACTGCTAACTCCAGGTCATGGGCAACATAGTTCTGCTCATGCTGTCTCAACTGCCGCTACCCATAACCAATCACTTCTCGCTCCTACATCAGGACACACCTGATTCCAGTCCCTGATGCATCGTGGTAAACTACATTCCCAACTCCCTCCTCCGACAGCCTCAAGATGGGTGCACTAGTCAATCTCCGCCTCAGATCCTGAAAGCTCTACTGTTATCTATCTGACCAAACAAAGGGTTTCCCTATCTTCTTCAATAATGTATGCGGTGCTAAATCTCTAGAGAAGTCTGGCACAAACCTCCGATAGTACCTAGATAGAACTAGGAAACTTCGAACATCCATCACACTCCTAGGTGGATCCCAAGCAAGTACAACCTCGATATTTGCTGGATCCAATGCAACTCCTACCTCCGAGATGATGTGTCCCACGAAGTGAACCCCTCGAATCCAGAACTGGCACATCGAGAGCGTACCACAAAGCTGTTTTTCTTGGAGTGTATCAAGCAAAACATGCAAGTGGTATGAATGCTCCTCCTCAGTGGTCGTGTAAATCAGTATGTCTTCAATGAAGACTATGACAAACCGTTCGTGGTAAGGCTGGAAGATCATGTTCATGAGACTCCTGAACACTACTGGAGCATTGGTCATGCCGAAGGGAATAACCAAGCACTCTTAGTGACCATACCGACACCTAAAGGCCGTCTTCTGCACATCCTCATCTTGAACATTGAGCTGTTGATAGCCTGAACTGAGGTATATCTTCAAGAACCATCGTGCTACCTTGAGCTGATCGAAGAGGTCGTCAATCCTTGGAAGTGGGTACTTGTTCCTTATAGTCACCTAATTTAGGTGACGGTAGTTGACACACAGTCTCAAACTCCCATCCACCTTCTTGGTGAACAAAATCGGAGAATCCCAGGGTGAAACACTGGGTCGGATGAATCATTTTCCCTGCATGTCCTCCAGCTGTACTCGCAGCCCACGACACTCGACGGGAACCCTCCGATATGCTGGAGTAGATAGAGGTGTTGTCCCGGGGTATAGGTCTATGTAGAAATATACCTCTCTTCGAGGTGGTCATCCTGGAATGTCGTCAGGAAAAACGTCTGCATAATGATCCACCACAACATGAATACTCGGACTCCGCACATCAACCGTTCCGAGGATGACACTAGACAACTGTTGTGTCATTGGTAGCCCTCTCCTCTGTGTAAGTACATCCTGCGCTACAAAGGCTCCCTTCTCACCAGTGAAGCTGAACCTGGTCCAATCCATGCAGACACACCAAAATTTGTGCCTAATAAAGTCAATCTGAGAATGGACTGTAGATAACCTGTCTATACCCAATATGACGTCATAAGTCCTCGACGCCGCTACAAGAAGATCCTAGACGAATCTCCAGCATCCTAGAGTAAGTTCACACTGCTGGAACCATTATGTAATCGTCGAGTCTACTCCTGTAGAAGTCTCTAACTGTAAGGGTCAAGCCAACAGCTCCGTCAGAATCTCCAAGCTCCCAAAAATGGCAGCAGAAATAAAAGAATTACTCACACCTATGTCTATAAGAACTGCAACAAAGGGGGAGTGGACACAGATAGTACCTCAAATAATTTCAGGTGTGCCTTGGTCATAAGACTCCACTGCTTGGAGCTGATCCTACCTCTTTCTACTATATCCCTATGGTCGGGGTGGACCTCCTAGTGGTGGTGGTGGTAGAGCCTCGAAACTTCGTCCACCAACCGCTGCTCGGCCAGCTCCTCTACCTCGTCTGCCTGCTCCATGCGGACCACTACGGTCGAGCCTCTGCCTCTACCTGGGTGGTCCCTCCACATTCTATTGCTCGTCTGCATGGTGGGTCGGGCAGTCACGAGCCATGTGGCTCTAACTGCCGCATGTATAGAACTATCTGCTCCTCATAAGGATGGATTTATTTCGTGTGCCCCGCACAACCAAACATGTATCCTGAGGTCTCCCACCTGATGGCCTGGTCGGTTTGGACCCCTGTGACATCTGTCTACTACTGGCTATAGAAGACTCTACTACGTGTCTCCCTACGGTGGGTCTCACTACTAGTGGTTGCTCAGTGAGAAAGCTCTATACTAAAAGGGCTCTCTCCAGTACCCCTACATGTGTTGGGATGCTGAGGGGAATCAACGAAGCCCTGATCTCGTGCCTCAATCCCTGCTCGAAGGTTCGAGACCTGATAATGTGTCCCATACCAAGTCCTTGGAGTACCGTGAGAGTTAAATAAACCACACAGAGAACTGGGATACTGTCATAATGCCCTGCCACACATGTAGTAACTTCTGGATGTGCACCACATGATGGGAAGCTCCAACAAACTCCGAGAGGAAGAGGCTCTAGAATTCCATCCAATGCAGATATGCCTCTTCATGCACATGGATCATCTTGCTCAACCATCTACATACTAACGCATGTAGAAGACTCGTGGCAAGGATCACTGTAAGGTCAGCTGGTGTCCCAACCAATCTGAATACTCTAACGATAGCCTACAGCTAATCCTAAGTTGCCTGAGGATCCGTCTCTCTGCAGAATCTGGGCGGCCTCTGTTGCTGAAACTCGTGCGACACACTCAGGCAGCGTGCACTCTCTCCTGCTGGGACTGGTAGTATTGGTGGCCTAGCGGGTAGTGGTACTGCTGGTGCCTCCGCTGTAATGGGGCCCTGCACCGGGGCCTCGTCGCTCGGTGGGCTACCATCTCGCACATAACTTGGAACTCTAGCTGGCTGCCATCGTGGAGAAATATTGAAAAGAAATAGGTGTTCCACGATCAAATAGTATACCTGTTGAGCTGACACTAAGTAATCACAAAGAAAACTTTTCAAGGGAAACACACACACACGCAATCAGTGTTTTCGTGCACTGAGTCAGAAATTAGAGGTCAGGGTCCTGGAGTATGGATATGTCAGCCACTGCACCAACACTGGACTCCCTGGACTGAAAATCAAACTCAATACTATTAACACAATTGCTTCACCGAAAGGAAAGATCAGAGTCCTGAGTTGTGCTGTAGAATTGACTCCTCTGATACCAATTTGTCATGAGCCGTCCTCGGGGAATGTGCCGTGACTACCCAAAGCCCACCATCTATAGGACAGGGGCTAGCGACTAGCACCAAAGGTATAAATCCCAGTAAAAAAAGAAGGCATTGCCTTTATAAAAGTAAACAAACACAATAGAGTACTCAAGTGAAGTAAGCACTAAGTAAAACTGATTATAAAAGTAAGTGCTGAAATGTAAATGGGATAGTATACAAACCCAACTGATAGTACAATACAATAGAAAATAATGTACAACAATAGTAAAGTAAAGCGGAAAGCACTGAGTCATCCTATCGATATCCCACCTAATGTGTGGGTACAGTTGATCTCCTCAGCTCTTCTGGTCCGGCCGTCTGCCCCATATACTTCGCGCCAAGTGGTCCACCTCCAGGTACCATCTAGCTTCGCAAACCTCTACCCCGATCAGCGCTGTCTGTCGTCAGCATCCATCACAAGTAGTGCAGGCGTAGCCCATGCAAGAGTGACTATATGATACTCAGTGGGGACCCCGAGACCCCTGAAGGTATCCCTAAATCCAAGAAGGATAAACCACAAAGGGAAGATACAATCACGAAGTAACAACCAACCCTACTTAGGTATATGCCCATACATATACCTAAGCCATCAATCCCAGTTCGGCTCCTACTCTTGAGCCCAAGCACGACCCAGTCCACACATGAAGGAAGTAAATCACACAGTTGGTAAGGATTGAAAATGAAGACACAACTCACACAGGTATACATCTTTCGTATAGCGATAGAGATGATTAGATATTGTAACTGATTAATCTATGTTTTCGGACCCACACATGATACAAGTCCATCTAAGCTGTCAGACCCACACAAGATATAAGTACAGAGGTCAATACTGGCAGACCCACACAATATACAACAACAATAGTCATCTTCGTCAAACCCACAAAGTATTACAATATGGTAGTCGTCATTGTCGAACCCATGGAGGATTCCAGTAGGGTAGTTGATGCAGTCGCAACCATCTCTAGGGTTCCCACACACAACACGCTCGATTTTGGGAGGGTCCGCTCCTCGAGCAAGGGGGTCGATATATAAACTATCATGGAGTCCAGATTTGATGTATCAAAATGTTCCGTCTTGTCAAGAGAAACACAACGCGACAGACGGTTCGTCAATCGGATGCCCGGTCTGAAAGTTATTGGTTTTTCCATTCCAGGGGCCCAATTGGTTTTTAAGTGGAAACCAACCCAAATGTACTAATTCTCCATGAAAACCTCAAGTGGATTATACCAAAAGAACTGTCTCATCAAAAGGAATTCAATGTAGTAGACAGAACGTCAATCGGACGTCCGGTCCTTAAGTTATAAGTGTTTCCGCTCCAAGGGCCCGATTGGTTTCGGGTTCGAACCAACCCCGCTATACCCAGACTTCGACAAAACCTTAGGTGTAATATACTGAAACGACCTTCTCGATCCAATGATTCCTACATAGATGATGGTGCACCGATCAGAGGTCTGAATCTCATTTTATGGGTAAAAGACCAAAAACGGTCCGAAGTGGGGGGGGGGGTCAGCGCCCGCTCCAACCCGGCCCCACCCACACTCGGTTGGCCCGAACCGGGTCGAACCGACACAGGTCCGGGTCCGGACTGGGAGGGCGCGGCCCATCCCGACTGGGTGAGGGCTGGCCCAGCGGGGTGTGGCCCGGTCCGCGCGACCCTACCCAGCCCATCCATTGGGGGGGGGGGTGGGGGTGTGATGGCTCGTCCAGCTGGCCAGGCGGGGTGCGCGGCCCCCGGTTCCATGAACACGACACCGAGCTAGAGCCGCATGTCACCTGGATCCCACACAACCGCGAGATCCCCTCCTCGTCACTGTAGCCTGTTCCGTGATGGGCTTCTGCCGGCCACTCACTGGGGCACCGCCGACTCGAGGCGGCCGGCCGGTGCCGGCCGCTGGAAACCCGCGCCGCAGCAGTCTTCCGCGGGCCACCAGAGTCATTTTAGTGGTTCATTTTTGCTTCTGTCTGTGCCAACGGTCATCTCAGGATCTGAACTCCACTGCGAAGGTTCCAAATTGATGTTGTGGCCCTGTTTCTTCATCTCCAACAACCCGCGCATCAAGAACGATATGGCGATGGGTCCAGACTTGTTCCTTAGTTCGTACCCACCGTGTTAGTGGTTCAAAAAATCACCCAAAAAATAAATTCCATGCTTGAGGGTATAAATCACATAAACGAAATATAAAAATCCCCCTACCTCAAAGTTGACGTCGTTCGTCATCAAGCCACGGAAGACGAGCGTCGCTGTAGTCGGGAGTCGCGGAAAAACGGTGTCGTCCCTTCAACGATGGAGGAAGAGTCGTTGTCATAGGCGATGTTGGCTCCGTGACGTCGAGGTGCGTCTGAGGAAGAAGTCCTTTGTGTTCTTCACAGTGGATGTTCATCATTGAAGAAGGATCACCTCCATTTTTAATTCCCCAGATCCATTTCCAAAAAAGTGATTTTCCAATCAAAAGAAATAAGGAGGCTCAACAATTAATAGAATTTCAATGCAATTCATATTAATTTAATAGCGGTGCCAATAAATTAACAAATTAACACTGAAATTAATTATATGAATTAGCAGAATTTATGGGATGAGGGAGGTGGGAAGGTTCCACCATAATAAATATGTGTAGTTGTCACTGTAACAAATACAGGGTATTATTGGGGAGTTGAGGGGTGGTGAAGGGCTTGGGTTTGTGTGAACCCCACCCTTAACTTCCTCTTATAAATAAAATAAAATAAAATAAAATAAAATTGTGTAAAACTATTTTTATTTAATTCATTCTAAATCCCCAAAAATAAACTTTCAACTTGCATAAAACGCAACTGTGGTAAAGGTCTCCTTAAGTGAATACCAGTGCTGCGAGTTCATCGGTGTCCTCAGATTTAAATTCTGAGCACCGGTTCAAAAGATAGAAAATCCCGCTCGTACATTTACAGAACGTACCCAAAAAAATTTCAAAAATTGATTCCGAGCACACCGGTCCTCAGAATCAGGTTCCATCAGAAGCCACAGACTCATAGAATTACATAGTATTTAAGGACAAAAATTTCTCTGAAATTTCCGGGTCTTTACATTTGGATAAGTACGAAGCAAGTCATGCCCAAGGTAGGGGAAAATTATTCCAATCTCATTCTTATCTGAGATTGTTCATTCGTATGTTTTTACTGGGGTTGTATTTTTCATCCATGTCCATATAAATGTTTTTAATAATGTGTTTAATATTATTCCATGTATGTTTAATGTCATGATTACCCCTCTTTTACTTTTACATTGTGTTATGTAAGGAATTTTTTTTTTGTTTACCATACGTGGTACTTTTTGACTATTCCATTAAAAGTAAAAGTAGAATGTTTTTTAAACTTATATGGAATGAATGGATTGTTACGGTTTCTTAATGCCTTATTTTCAAGAAGTTTACTCTACAATATTTCATGGTTATTTTCAAGAAAATCCATTTGTTTTAATATTACGTGGAATTTTGTGAAAAGAAATTCATTTTTAAGATGAAAGGATATTTTCTTCATGAATTATTTTCAAGTGTTTTATCAAAACCATTTTCTATATATGATGACATTACTTCATATGTGTATGTTTCAAGTATAATGTCTCTATGATTTACATGGTTTCACTTTTCTTATGATGAAATGATATACATTTGTTTTATATGGATTATGTTATGATGGGATGATGTTTATGAAACCCATTTCATTCTTTGGGATATGATGAATGATTTATGTTTATGATGTGGCACACGTAAGAATGATTTCATTATGGCATTTTTGGGACCTATATCTCTCTCCAATGCATTGGGTAAAGATTTATATCTCATGAGATAGACATGGATGGAATGGTAAGTTAATTTGGTTCAGTGATACAGGACTGGAACGAGGAGTGAACTCGATCCAGAAACGGACATTATCTACTATGATGGTCTTGGAAGTAATGCCTTGGATACTATAGAAATCGTATCATGTGCATAATGGTTTTCGACAATTAAATGTTTTATTCCCATGCTATTTTATTATGATTGATGTTCCACTATGATCTATGCCTCATATACTTCAATGTTTTATGTCATTGATCAAGATTTTTTTGTTTAAACATTGCGTTCATGTTTTTAGGTTCAAATATATATGTTTTTTTTATTCTCTCCATGCTTACACTTACTATGAATTTGAGTTCACCTATTATATGTTTTCTTTTCCCCAGGATATAAATAATGGTTTTAGGTAGGAAAAAAGGGGAAGATCTTTATCGGAGATGTTGAAGAACTTTTACCATTATTAGAAGATTATGATATGAGTTTCCAAAGACACTAAACAATTAGTGTCCTTGTGTGTTGGTTTTTGTTATGTATTAAGAATTCCACCAAAGTAATGCAATGTCCATGTGCGTCAATATTTGGGTCTCTACATAGTTATCCATTGGGTTTTCTGAATTTCATTATTTTGATTTGTATAGAAATCAATTTTCAAACATGGATTTAGTAATTGTGGTATATCATTAACCATTATGAATTTCTATTTGTGAACATTTCCCATTCATGTTTTATAGTTCTGATCTGTCATTATTTTTTCTGGATACTCATTTTTCTACTACATTGGAACAATAAATTAAAAATTTACCATTTTTTTAATTTCTTTCCTAATTTTCTAGAATGAAGAGTTTCTCTAGATCTTTCACTTTTCTTCATATGCTAATAAATTCCTCTTCATGTTCTTTGATAATATTTATTTTAACATTTCCAGTTATCTTTAAAAGAATTATTTATCTTTTCTATTCTTCAATTTTGATCATGTACTCACTGAAACTTTCTAATCTGTCCATAAATGAAGAAATTAGATTTTCAATTTCATCATTTTGGGAAAAAATCACTTCTTCCTACTACTACACATAATGTTCGTTTTCATGAACCAGTTTCTTGGATTTCATTTTTTCTCCAAAAATATATATTTTCTCAAGTTAATCTTCTTATTATGCCTAAAGATAAAATATCTATTTAATTTTATATTCATCACTATCACATTATTACCTTCTCTGAGAGCTACCAAAATCTTCCACCATAGCATGTACATCAGGATCCATCCAGTCCTCTTAATCTTCTACCCTGGATTCATTTTATCTTTCATCTTCATTTTAAGGAATACTCTTATTTTTGAAAAAATATTCATAAATTTTTTATTTCCATTCACATAGGATGCATATTTATTCTTGGAAATTTCCACTTTATCCTCATCATAATCTTGATAGATGTTATGGAACCACACTGTAATATGTCCAACATTTCTAAATCAAAAGCATGCATGTGGGAGTTTCCCATTAAACTTTCATTTTCCACATTGTAAGTTTAATGAATGGAATGCCATGATATCATATTTATATTCTTATTCCTACCCATCACCAATAGTGTGGTTCTTCATGGGATGAAATGAAGCTTCTTTTAATATCACCCTTTCATCAGTATCATTATCATCATTTATAATCTTTTAAATAATAATAGTACTGGGAATACTACCCAATGCATGCTCCTATAGATATTTTTATTCTAATATAGAAACTTTTGGATTGAATCAAGGATTAATAATTCTTTTGATGCACTTACAAATAATTACATCTTAAAAAAATTATCCAAGAACACACATGTATTCTACAATTACATAAACCTAGTCAAATAATGCATCAAAAACGCATTTGTGTTAATATTGAGATACTCATAATAATTTTATTATACCTGATGATTTGCTTCTTTGACGTTGGAGTCACCCTCATATATATTTTTCAACATTCCTTTATTTCATGTGATGAATTACAAGACATAACCACGATTTTATTTGATTGGGATAGGGATCCCCTGAAGCATTAATCCATTCATTGTTATCATCTAATAACATTCATTGAAATTATGAAAAGAAACCACTTTTGAAACTGGAAAAATTCCATGCATACCTGTGGTAAAGCTATCCATTTATAATGATCAGATGTATTGCAACATTTGAATATTCCATAATAAAAAATTGTTTCCATCGATGATTTTAGTTCTTTTGTGATTGGCGACATCCATTTATTCTATGAATAGAGATCCAAAAACATTAAAAAATCCGCTATGTAACCAATTATTATCCCAATTAGTTTAAATACACTGAGAATGGGGGTGAATTTGGGTATGAAATATTAAAACAACATCCCCTTCAGATATTATTATTTATTAAAGAAAACACTTTTTATTATTCTTCCAGTTGTAATGTATGAACCAAAATGAAATCTTGCACGATACACATATATTTTTACTTGGTTCACCCTTACTAAGATACATCTATGGTGAATACAATGATAATGTGATGAATGTATCAAATTCACTAAGGCTCACTACCAAAAATTATGGACGAGCTATATAACTATGATGCACAGGCCCACTTCTTTTACAATGTTTAGAGTCAACTAAATTTTTCCCAATGGTAACTCCCTATGTCTCTTGTTATGGCTCACTAAAAGTGGAAAAGACCACCTCCTTCTTATTATATTTCTCACTACACCAGATAGGATCCACATAATGTTTATGGACAAGAAGGTCCTTTCTTTACTATTAAAGAGTGCATCCTCCACTATAAATAAATTATTTATTGATTATCTTTCTGGGCTTTCCCTTAACTTCAATGAAAACACCTGGATGCAATAATTCCACTTTCCAGAAAACCTGAACATGCTTCTCTTTAATGTTTACCTATAAATTACGACTACATTTCCAAGATTATCAAGAGATTTTGCGTCTTCATTTCATTATATTGAGTGTAGTAGTGAATAAAATCATCTTGTGAGTATTGATAAATAGAAAAGATCCTATGTCTTCTTCTTCTCCTACAGAATCCAGATATGATAGACTCACATGTCAAAGTAATCATGTATCTTCACGGACAATATTCTAGTATGATACCATTGTGAGTGACCCTGGAACATAACCAATTATGAGTGATCCTTGAACGAACCCCTTCCACATTGCATGGTCCCTAATTTGTAAATATCCCCAGGAACAAACCCAGTGAATCATAAGTGAACTCCTAGCACCTTTCATGTACCCCTGAAACCTGGAGCGAACCCTTGGAACATTTGAGAGAACCTCAGGAACATTGGGAGAACCCCTGTTACATTGCATGAACCTCAGACACCATTCACACACCCCATGCACCATGCATGAATTCCTAGAACCTACACACAAACCTCCCGCACCTTGTTCAAACCCCTAGAACGATTGTTCGAGTCCCACTCTACGCAAGCCCCTTCAACTAGTCTTTTTTCAAGAGTCTCCTTTTTCTAGTCCACTGTAATTCAACTCACAAGTCCTTGTTCGAAACATGATAAAGAATCACAAAATTTCAGTTGTATATACACCTTATCCATGAAACTCTATCGCAATATATCTCGTCAAGACTCCTCCCTAGATTATATTCATATCATTTTATTAATAAGAACTTTTTCATTCATTAAGGATGGGAGTAGGGGTTTTTATATGTGAGTGTTTACTACCTAAATTCCCCAAATCGAGGACAACCATCAACCTTATTAGAATCACATGCTCTCCAAGGTCCATGTGTATGATATTATCATGACTTTCATGATACTTATGTGTGAGCCCTATTTCAAAATCCACATATTTCCTGAATCCTGGTTCATCATTTATGGTGGTTTTTTTTGTAATACCATGGTTGAAATTTATGCTTTTCATGAGTCCACAAGCAGCATTCCCACTTTGCGTTAGTCTTCAGTTAGCATTTACCCTTATGCATTGTGTGAGTCCTTGGTTGACATACATTCTTTTCGTGATACCTTTATCAGTAACCACACCTTGTGTGAGTCCTCGATCATCCTTCCCACATGTAAGTCCTCTAGTACGTCCAGAAAACTCCAGAACACTCTTTGGATAGACAGATAGATTTTTAATGACATGCCTTAACATTATCAATATTAACCGTATTGGTCATGTGGGGGAATCATAAAAAATAGATTAATTATACCAGATATTACTTATTACAACTCGCATGATCTATGACCATTGGAAGACAACAAAACAATGTTAAAAACTAGGGAGTTGAGAGGTGTTCATGTTTGTTGAATGACATGTGACACTCCTCATGAGTCCTAGGTGGTATGTCATCCTCATCTCAAAAACTTCCATTGTTTGGTCAATATTTTCGTGCCAAAACCCTCATTCAGCAATTCCAATGAAGTACATGTGCAGTTCATGCTTTACATAGGATATGGGTTTGATCTCCAAGGAAAATAACAAGGGTTGTGAGAAACCCATCCACGAACATCAAATATAGTCATTAGTGTTGTACAAGACCTCTATGTGCATTCCAAAGACATTCATGTGCATTGTGAGAGATCTCACCATGAAAATAAAGTTCAATCACATTTAATCATTCTATTCTCAATGATATTTTCATCCAATGTGTTCAGTAACCCATCACCATTCCCAATGAAAACCGTTAGTGACGCACATTACTACATTACCAGATATGTTACACACTCGTGCTTCTCCTTATACTCAACGTCAATAACACACAATATTCTGATTTTCAATGTTGTTGTTATCTAGAGACTTTTTCACTCATTACGTGTTCAAAATTCAACAATTAGACCCATGAAAACTCTTCATAGATTCATTGACATCCAGCCTTTGTCAATAACATAAAACTTTTTCAACAAACACAGTCATCCCAAATGCAGGATCATAATGGATTTTTTTATAACAATTATCAATAAATATATATTAGATCATGAATATATAATATCTTTTCTACATATGAATTTTTTTCTTCAAACTGAACTACATCTGGGTTCCAAACATTAGATGAATCAAACATATATTTTCATAACAACAAAATGTAAAATACGTCATATACCTAAAAATAACTCATAGGAAACAAAATATAGTAATAAAATGGTCCAATAACTTCCATTATATCATATGAACCAATTAAACAATGTTATAAAATTCCCATTTTAATGAAACTAATATCACATTTTCATGGAGGAATATAAAAAAATATGATCACTTACCAAAAAATAATTCAAATTTATTTAGTTATCCCTATAACTCTACTTATTAGCATAGAATCATCCTCATGTACTAATGAATACTCATCACCATGTCAACTACTTATTCTACCAATTCTATGAACATTAGATTCATTCCCTAATAGTAACACCCCAACCTAGAGTCTGAAAATATTTTAAATGTAATGCCACAAATGTTTACCTCGCTGTAATAGAATAAAATATTTTATTATTGGAAAACTATACCAATGTAATATGTTGATACCATTGTCCATTTCAATCCACAGAAAAATCCTATATAATATTATCTAATTTTAAAATATCTATCTTTGGAATTCATTCAGTTTTCTGATGAAAGGATGTATTAATATTTAATTCAGTACTCAATGAATTGTAATTTCCATTCTAGGAATTTGATGTGGATTTTGGATTACGATAATATAAAATGTATGGTTGGAATCAATATAATTTAATTATTCATTTAATAATACAATGCTAATTAGGATCTAATGATATATTATCTCGAAAGGAATAAAAAATATCATATTTCATTAATTGATCTATAATCAAAAAAATGTATTATTACATTATGATGTAATGGTAACTCCACCATAAAATCCCACAATATAGTGTCACATTTTTATTTTAGTACTAAAAAATAATAAATCACCCACTTTAATAAAATTCATTTGACATAAAAAAATTTACAAATCTATCATTTCATTGTAAAATAAAAAATGTCATTCCACATTCTTTCCCTCTATAACTATTCACTAAATTCTATATACATTTATATTCTACCTGTATGAATAAGCAATAAGGGACTACCAGCATCCCTTCATAGTTATTTCTTCAAATTAAGGTAATATTAAAACTATCTCTTTTACCATAATAAAAACCATCGCTGTAATTATTAATTTCACGTGAATTACATTTATTAAAAAATTATACCATTTCCAATAACTAATAATCATTCTAATAAAATAGATTAATTAATTATAATAAATATGACTCTACGTTAAGAGGAATGAAAAAAGAGGGAAATACTGCATGAAAAATTTATAATAAAATATTCATCAAGTAAAAAAAATTACTAGGTTCTCAACATATCATAGATAATATAGATTTATTGTTCTGACTTAAAGAATAAGATAATTTTTTTTCTTTTTTTGGATGTCAAATAAGTTCTGCACTTTTAACCATTTATCAATTCCATACATATTTTATCTCTCTCGTGTATATATATTTTTGTATGAATATATATTTTAAAATTTTATTATCATTATATTTTCACAATTTACACTATATAATGTATGTATCAATTTATATATATAACACAAAAATATCAATTTCAACATCTTGGGTTGGATTGTTTTTCTGAAGAGTGTTAAATTGGCATAATGAATAAAAAATTAATTCATAATTAATCATTAAAAAAACTAATTCCCATAAATAAATAATAATATGATTTAAAAATTCCAAAAAAAATTAATGGTATGTACCAAATGGGAGCATTCATTTTTTTATATTTACTTCCTAGAAGAAAAAACAACATACCATTATCTAGATGTACCAAACACCATTTCATGTGAAAATAGATAGTAGAATTGATTAATATATTACATTTTCAAAATAATGGAAATATCCAAATAATGAGTGGAAACTACGAATCCTATTATCATTTCTATGTCATTTCCGTTAATCATTCACTTTAGTTTTTGTATGTTCAACCGTTAGGCCATATTTTTTATGATATGTGCATGAAATGAAACCTATAATACAAAAAATTAATATTTAAAAAATCAACCACAAAATATCTTTTCTTCCATGGTTTGTAGATTTAACCATTCATTTTTTTCATGATTCCCAAATATTTTAAAATAAACCAAAACCACGTTAATAAAAAAATAATATTAAATAAATATTCCTGAAAAAATTGATCCATAATATCTATAAAAACAATTAGAGCATTCATCAACCTGAAGGGTACAACCCCAACCACATACTTCCCATAACTAGTTTGAAGCAAAATTTTATTGATGTTATCCTCCATAAACATTAGAGTATGTTAACCCAAATTGAGGTTGTAAATCATAAAATTGATATCTCTTTAGATTTTATATATCTATTAATCAATATAGAGAATCAATTACATATTCAAAATATCTATGTTGCGTAATAGTTATTAATGAATGAATATGCACAAGGATCCACCAATCACACTAATAACAAAATGGGTTCCTTAAGAGTAAGTTCTAGGATAAATGAATCCATTACAAATAAACTCCTACAAACAAATTCAATTTAAAATGTTCCACATATTCCATATAACAAGGGTGTTGTGAAATTGGAGTATCATTAGGAACAAAGTAAATAGTAAATTAATCTTTCTAAAAATGTATAATACATGAAAATTCATCATGAAAATGAATCATATATTCCTCTACTAACACAAAATCCTTAATCATTATACTTTCCAAACCATAAACTTTTTTGAAAGTGAAATTTAATTTCTATCATTTATAAGTCTCTATACATGATTATATGATATAATAGGTATGAATGAAATTATATTTATAAATGGAAAAAAATTTAGAAAATAACTCCATTGTAAATAATATTTATCTTATCATGATAAACTTATTGAATATTCATAAAAAATATCATATTCTACAAAGGGAAATATATAATAGTTTATGCGGAAAACCCTTCCAAATATTTTAAAAGAAATTAATTTAGAATATTTTTTCAAAAATACTACCCCAATGTGTTTTTATAAAAGGAATTAGATTCATATATTATGGTTATATTTTATTTAAAAAAAATTATCATCAACAAATGAATTTTAAACCCATCAAAAAAATAATACATTATCATAATTGGAATAAATGATTAATGTAAATTTTAAAAATTCATTCTATATACCAATATCTTCCAATTTAGATGAATATTATTTCACCACTCTCTTATATTAGGATTATTTTTTATTCGCATGATTTTTTTATTCTTGAAACACATATCTATATAATTACCCATCTAGTTAACATTAAAAAAACTTTACTACGAACATATAAAATTTGGTCTTACTAATACAAAGATATTTTTCAATTAAAATTTGATCCATATGACCAAAAATACCCATTTTATACATTTCTATATTTTTTAACACATTGCACAGGGTGATTTTCACTACACATTATAAATATAAAAAGCATAATTCTCTTGCCTTTATATAGGTTTGAAGGATTCTTCCTAATTCGTCTCTAAAAAAGAGAAAGTTTTCTTCTTGTAGTAGTAAAAACATAACCATAAGAAAAACCCATTTCCACCATCTCCCAACAGCAAAAATTATTTGTAAAACAGTTAATGTCATGAGATGATAAACATATCTAGTATCATGATTTCATTCAAGAGTAAAACAGAATAATCTTACCGTTGAGAACAAGGAAAGAAATTTTTGTGTACCTTGAATATTAGATGATGTTTTCTTTATACACATCAATGGAATATCCCTCTTTAAACCAGAATTTTAATAATATTATTTCTATCCTTTGTCAAAAACCATAAAATATATTTATCATGTAATATATTCTTCAGTGTATCTAATTCAATGTTGTAAACCCCTTCCCATTCTCTAGTATTCAGAACCGTTGATAACATTGTTTTGATTCACCATCAATGTGGTAAATATATAAAGAGTTTTATTTAAACTCTCCTATCAATCCATAATAGTGAATATATTTTATTGGGAATAAATCCATTTGTTTTATACCACTAGTTTGAATTATCCACTACATGTTTGAGGTTTTTGTCCTATAAAATTATCTAATATCAAAATATTCCTCCATTATAGATCATGTTTTTTATGAAATAATGCCCCCAATATTTATGCCCTACCAGAACTAATACATCAAAAAAATACTTTGTTCTATTTCAAAAAATTATAGGTTTATGACATTTAATGTTATTATCCCTATGGTTTCTCACTATATTATCATCCATGCTTCCACTCTGTAAAACCATTTAGAACATACATAATTTAAAATAAGATTAAAAATAATCAGAATATTCTATTTTATTATAAAAATATATTTTCATATCTTAAGACAATTTAAATACATTATCATATATTCTAGAATTATGTATACATTTCATTTAATACAAAACTATAAGGACCCATTCATTGAAAATTCATAAAATTTACTCTTTAGATAAAAATTTATCTTCACGCATTCAATGATATATCAATGTTATTGTTTTTATAGTTATATAATCAATCATTGAAAATAAAACATCAAATTAAAAAGTGGACAGATACTTATAGTATCTATTTTCCCAAAATTCCTACCATATAAGATGTATCATGTTTTATTTTCATGAAAATTATTTGAAATTATTATCATTATATCATCCTCATCCCCACTCAACATTAAAAGCTGATATTGTTTTGTGAAAAAATGTAATAAACATAAAATTATTAGTATGGAATATAGAAAACTACTGAAATAAATCTTATTAGAAATGAATACTTATAATATTTTACATTTTTAATAATAATCTACCTGGAAAAGATAAAAACAATTTTACCTAAGAAATCAACTTCTCTGCCAAAATATTATCTTAAAAAATTTAATAGGAAATAATAAATGAAAAATAAAAAAACAGCCACTAAAATACTAAAAAGTTCTTGATATCAATATCAAAATGATATATTTTTATCTATTAAAAACTGTTGTATACTTTCATTTAAACATTGTATTTAAAAAATACCATCTGAAATAAATTTCTTTCTCTAAAAACCCATAGAATATAGAAATAAATAATTTAGTTTCCATGGGGAAATATTTCAATATAACTGTAATAAATTTATTATCCAACCTAGTAATTCTAATATACTCTTAAAATAATCATATCTGGTTTACTCTATCCCTTTTCACAATGAATTATAGATATATATTAGTCTCACCCATTATCATGGGATATATAAGTATATAATTTATTAACAAATCATTCCAAAGAACCATAACATAATCATAAAACCAGAAAATTTGCATTTACATCACTATAGTGATAAAAATATATAGTAATATCGGTAAGGAATAAATTTTCATATATGAGTTTAAACATTTCAATTAAATTTATTTTGAAATTAAAATACCCAGACAAAAGAGACTGAATGGTTTTCACTAAAGATAAAAAAATGAACTCATTTAGTGGAATACAAACCTAAAATAACCGATATTGTAGTGAGAATAACTATTTATTTCATATATGATAAAATTAAACATTATTTTTTCCCTTATTGTTAAATATTTTGATATAAAATATGTGAAAGTATTGCTTGAAATCATGACTGAATGAATGTAACAAAGTGTTATAAAATTCGTTTTATAACTCATTTACAATAATATAAATATAATATTTGTTTTTCCCAATAATTATGGCATTTACGAAATCGTTTTTAGAAACAAAATAAATAAAACAATGAATATGGGTGTTTTATGATAACGTGTACCTTAACTCGGGTCCTACATATGATGTAAATCCTTTACATTCTATATAATAAAATATTGTCAAATATTTCATTTATCATGAAAAAATCCTATTTTTAATTTCTTATTGTAGTTCAATTTTTTTCATTTATTTTAATAAATTATTTAATAAATTATTTAGTAAGTATAAATTTTTATTTTTGATGATATTTGACTGAGACGTCCAATATGACATTAGTAAGTTGACTTTGTTAAAATTCTTAATCATAAAATGATATCAAAAATAAGAATCATGAAATAATTTCCATTTTTATAATAAATAATCTTTTAAAATATATAATAAATGATGTTTTTGAAAAATTAATTACATTTTAATCATGATGAATGTTCGTCATATATACACATAAGTAACATTTTCATTTTTCAATGAGAATGAGCGATGGAAATAAAATATAATTTTATATTTCAAGGTGGTAAATTATATCAGAATAGCATATTATATATTTAAAAAAACTGATATATTCCAACAATGTGATACAGATTTGAAAAATGAATCAGATCACATAATAGAGGTGGTAATTAACATGTAAGCACAATTACATTATCATTTTTAAATGGAATTAATTTTTAAAAAACAAAATATGTATTAAATTCAATGAGTAATAAATATTTTATTAATGTCATATATATTTTCCATCCATATAACTATATATTAGAGGTGTCTATAGAAAAGAATTACATCATCTCATGAGGCGGTAGACTGCCTAGCACAGAAATGATTATTTGACTTCCATTTCAATGGAAGAGGAGATAGATATATGTTATTACATTGAAATAAAAAAATCTCATTAAATTTATTTTTATGATTTTATTATTTTATCATGGTTGAATATTATTTTATGGAATTAAAAATGATTACAAATTTAAATGCTATATTAAGATCTATATTTCATTTAAAGACAACCTATTTAGGTTTAGACCTAAATCATTCAGAGGATTCTTTTCTGACCAAACTACGGACCCAATAATGTGTTCATACATATAAGTATCTAATAATAGTTGGTATTTGATTAGTAATAAATCTCCCTAAATTTCTAGAAACGTTCAATGGTGGTGGCCTTTTATGTGCGGGGAGACGATACACATGAAATTTTTAAAAAGAATAAAATATAATATTTTGTTAGTAATGAAAAATTGTTCCAAAATATGTCACATTGGATCATGACATGTTATAAGGTTTGAATTTTCCCTAAAAAAATTCACTTATGTTTATATATAATTTGGTGGATGGGAGATTCAGATCAAGCATTATCTAGAGACACCATAGATGTGTTAAAAGATGTTATGTTGTGGGTAATTCACAACCAGATTTCAATATGAATATGTTCTTTGGATCCATATGGTTATAAATATTATTATTACTTTCAATCCCAGTCAAATTGTAGGCTCCATGGATGCATTATGTCGATAGTCTATTGGATCTAATGATCATTTACATAGGGTAATTATCTCTCTTTATAAATGTAATTATTCTTATCCTTTTTTTGTATTTTATTATTAATCATAGTCTTTGATGCTTCTATAATTGGGGTTCTAAATATTGCTTTTATTTAAATCAACATTTTCTATTATTCAACATGGACATGTTTTTTTGTGATTTCCATTGATTTTTTTCTCAAAAGAAAATCCTTGGTAGTCATTCATGCTTATGTCTTCCTTGAATCATCATATCACAACAATGGATTCATAAATGTTTTATTATTATATGTTTGATAATGTAATTAAATTTATTTACCACCAATTTTAAATAGGATTTACTAACTACAATGATTATAATGATTTTAAAAAAATTAAATTCCTATTAATATTAAAATGGATTTTTGATTTAAATTAAATTATTATATTATTCATGATGATTCTATCATGTGATTAATTTAAATCATTAAAATCTTGAGGTTGTGATAATATATTTTTCACATAAATAGTTCAAGAACTAAAATGAATCATGAAATGTAAATATGGAATATAAAATAATATAATGAATGAGATAATCATTCTACATTATGTACATCTATGACAATTTTAAGAAAGATAACAAGTTTATTGTTAATGTAAATTGGAATACAGTATATTATATTAGACATTGAAAAATTATCTTTCTGTTATTATAAGTCCTTTTAATGTTGAATAATTTAATCTAAATGGTAATAATTATTTTGAATAATTGCATTGATATTTGGGGAAACTGAATTCTACAATCATTTCTTTAAGATTATATGATTTAATGTATTTTACTTGATTTCAACCCAATTATTTTGTGATAAAATCAATATTTACATCCATATATATAATGTTATTATAGATAAATTATTTTTATTGGCATTATAATAAATAAATTTTGTTTCCTGTTTATTTGGTAAGTTATATTTCACTACCTACCCAAATATTGTGATGTGGGTTATAGTGGAATAGAATGGATCATATGTGAAGTTTTTATGATAATATAGGTATTTTTTGATCATGTTATGAGTCTTTAATAATGATATATTTTCTATTTACTAAGTAGTTTTGTTAATTTTTTCATTCTATAATTTTAATATTTCAATAAAATTTCATTTTTAATTTGTTTAGTCGGTTTGGGTTATAGAATACCTAGGAATGGGTATATTATTTAAAATGAAGTCAGGGGAATGGTTTCTAGTGTTGGTAAGTTCATTTTAAATTGAAAACCATTATTTTTTGAGTTAAATCTTCAACGTTTATAGTTTTTAAATCTTGAATTAATATTTAAAATCTAAAATCACATTTCATTTTGATGGATAATTTGAATTCAATCTAGAATGGATTGTGGTTCTTTTATAATAGAAATGATAACTATTAATTTAATATATCATTATTGAGGTTGAATGTTAATTTTTGTGTCACTAGAATGAAATTATATATCTTTTATTGGAGAAGGTATCCATGATTCTATGTAAGTCCTTATCTATGGTTTCAGTCTAATGTATGGTTGTTTCCCTTTGACTAATTTTTAACTATACTATCATTTTATTATGTTACATAATAGGCTAAAAAATCAAAATATATATTGTAAATATGATCCCACTATTTAATTGTATTTCTGTGTTCTTCTAATAACTAGGTTCTTGACAATCCATAGGAATGACTACTCCCCCAACCTTGCTCTCTCCTCCAGACATAGCATTCTATATTAGAATATCATGGTTGTGAAACTTGGGTATATAAGTTATGTGCTCATAAAATAATTTATGATATATTTTTGAGTAAGGAGGTGGAATTATATGACCTAGTGATCAAACAGAAACTATAATTTTAGAATCCATGAATCAAAAGAAACAACATCCAACCATAGAAAACATTGTGCTTCAAAGGAACAAAGGGATTTTTTAAACTATACAAAACAAGACAGTCATGTACAATTTATTGATCGAAGAATCTCAATTCCACTGACCTTTGAGATAACTTCATAGAATTCATGAAATCAAAATCATCCATATACCTTTTTATATTTCAATTACTTTACTTTAACGAGTGATCAAGCTGGGTTAAATGTATCATGTATATTCTAAAAGGGAGGATTTAGAGGAAATTAATAACCACTAAAATTATTGTATCATTACAATGGTTTTTAACCACAAAAAATAGAAATTAAATAATTTTTGTGATATTTAAAAAATAATATATATATATATATATATCATTGATGAATAAGAGATTAAATAAATGGTGAGAATCCATTTCCACATCATTTTCCCATTGGAAGACTAGACATGAAATGTGTGGATATTACATTTTCTATTATGGAATCAATAACTCTTAAAGATATGGGATTAGGATACAAATATTTACACTCACGATGTATTGATGATATACTATAATGCTTGGTTTCTAATAGGAATTTTGAATTAGATTTATTGGAACCCCAAAATTATATGATATATCAGCAGTTTCATTGGATTCCATATCTACATAGATAGGGATATTAAAAATATAATATTTTTACACTATGCTAATGTTGCAGGTGAAGTTTACATGGACACTACCAAGGTCATTGAAATATCCTTCACATCCATTAAGGATATTCTTAATTTGGATATTTAATATGAACAACTTCACCAATTTTTTATGAATTACAATATTATTTGTCATATATCTTTTGAATGTAGAATATTGATGGTATGAAGTGTAATTAATAATATAGGGAATGAAGGTAAAAATTAATTAAGGTACAATAGTAATGTGATGTATATGTTTTTTGATCCCCAAACATCAAATACAACTCTTATTGTTGGATCTCTAAGTACATTTCATAATCGAAGCAAAACCCCAGGGGAAAAAACACATGGATTATTCCCAGAAACCCTATTTTTATGAGTAGGGGTTTTTACTATATGAATAATAGATATCACAAAAATTTGGATTAAGAATTGGATGAAATTCAGATCTCTCATACTGCAGATGCGGTTTTTGACACAACTCTTATACTATAGGGAATAAATTATAGACTAAAATCTTCTACATTACTAATAGTTTTCTTTTCTATGGATGGGTTAGAAAGACATATTTATTTGAAACCCATGCGATAATAAGATGTTGAAATCCATATTCAATAACTTGTTCCAAAAATCTTAGTGGTGGATGCTAACCTAGATAAAGAGATAATTGACATACAACACGAAACACTTCACATTCATGAAATGGATGATCATTTAGATTCAATGGAAGTGGGTTTCTCCCCTATATAGGTTTTGGTTCTCAAAACCAAATCATAATGACTTTGAATCCCCTTTTAAATAGATTCGCTTCTATTATTTTCTAAATGTAGGCCGTTTTAGGATCCATCTAAAGGGTTCATAACATTTATTAATAAAATCACTCATCATTGTTTGAATTATTAGGCTTGTGATGGTGAAGAATATTAACTTCATGAGTGATATGAAAACACAAATGAAGGAAAGGATTCGTCATCTTCTATGAAAACTATTTGTATTCCAAAAAATATGGGAATGAATGGTAAAGGAAAATGGAACACTAAATTCATTGGTGAAAAAGTAGAAACATCACCATACTTTGAGAAAAATATTCATATAGAAATTAATATCATGATTCGGTATGTAAATTTTATTTAGAAATATCATTTATACTCTCACCTACAATTTTTTGTGGAAACTAGTATAAAAATATTATATTTTATTTATGAAACTATGATGATATTTTATATTTTTATTCCCTTCAATCAGGCCACCCCTGGGTACTGTTTTTTCTCTCAAAATTTAAATAGTAATTCCATAGAGATCATACATTTACTTAATCATGATAACATCTGATTCCACTCAATTTTTACACAAAGTTATTTCATTTATTTTTCAAATTTAAATATTAACATTAACATTACCATATCTCTCAATTATACATCCTCAATTTACTAAATTATAAGAAATATTTTTCTCAATTTTATGTGTGTGCTCAAACGGATTAGATCATTGTGTTTATAGGATACATCAACATGATTTTGAGGCCTGATGTGATGATTTTATTGAATTTCATAAAAAAAATTGTTGGTAAATTCACTACATTAAATAACTGTTGAAGTCTTCTTGATCTCCAAAAATTAGAATTGATTTTTCCTATGAGATATTCACTATAATGGGTGATAATAAAAAAATAATCATAGATATTACATTAGGTTAATGAGATTAGTTTTCCTTATAGATGGTTTGGAGTCACATTACTAAAATACAAAACTAACAAAAACTTCATAACTGTTTATATTTAGGTGAGAATAATGAGAATTATCCTTTTACCTTATAAGTTAAATAACATTATGCTAATGATTTCTGGATGTAGTTTAGTGGTAATCAATGGGTGAAAAATAATTTAAAAAGTAATCCCTTTTCATATTGTGGATAAGACAATAATGAAATCCAATATGTGTTGAAGTGTTAAACATAATCCTTGTTTTCCAGGTTGGATGGGGACATTATTGCAGTTGAAATACTATTCATACTTTTCAAGATTGTAATTAAAATCAATATGTGAATACCTATGAGGAACTCCAAAATCACTATATAATATTTGATCATGTTTGACATAAGTAATGTCTAATAAAAAATCAATTTATTATATTATATATTCTATATGGATATCAGAACTATATGATTTTTTATCAAATGCACAGGTATAAAAATTATGAATATGTGGAAATGTGTTTTTATTAATGACTCCCTCTCCAAATACAGTAACAAAATATCATATGTTGTGGTGGATAACATTGATAAATATTTTATTAATGATGGAAATGGTGATTTCTATTTTTATTTTTCACAGTTAATCCATGTATTGAATAGTAGTATTAATAGGCACTCACTTCAACCATTCTTGATGATGATCATAATTTTTATTTTTTCTCAGTAACGTTGGAAGCTATTTTATTCCATAAATGATTCAACAATAAATAATTAACTATATAAAAAATAAAATAGTTGAATTTTCCAATTTAGTTTTTGAATTTTTTCTATTTCAATCTAAATTCTATATGGGGATTGACTCACATAGTTTTCTTGATTCCAATGATGAAAAATGAAAAAAAAATATGCTAATTTTAGATAGTTTTTATTAGATACACTAACCATAAGAATGTTAGATAAAATATGACTATGAATATGGGAATATATTATTATAGTTTGATCTCAAACAATCAATTTGGGGTTTCCCATTATAGGAGTAATCATAAATACTCTTATTACACTTCTTAAAGAATCAAAATTATGAGGAAAATTAAAGGTTGAATAATTTAATAAAAAATATCTAAAAAAGTACCAGAAAATTGGTTCTTATAAATGGTTATCTAAGAGTAATCATTAAATCTTCCAGAATTTTTTAATATGGAGATACACTCTCTAAAATTATAATTTCTATTGATGAAAATACATGAGATAACAAATATGGCCTTCCTCAAGATTGGTTTTACAAAAACATCTAGTTTCAAAAATAACTTCCAATTCCTTCATGTATTATATATATAAACAACATCCATTTGTTTCGAAAATCCACTATGTGTACTCTGACCTAAATCCAAAAGATCATTAGACACACTAAAATGGTGGTAGGAAAATAAAGAGGCTAGGTTTATTATTTCATTGTCTTTGGTGATGAAATCATTATCTTTTGGAAAATTAAAATTTCTATAGCCATTGTGTAATAATGTATTATAATGATTTTATGTATCTTGGTGTCTTCTTATCCTATATAATAGTTAGGGGCTTCTATTTTTAATGTACCTCTAAACACTTATTTAATTAAATTTCTAATTAGTATAGAATAATTATGAATAAGCCTGGGAAGGTATGATGGGTCCACTCAGTGATCACATCCATTTGTATTCTTTTGTTATCCATATTTATATAATATAATAGTCTTATTTAGATTCTCTGTTACTGAATTATATTATATTTCATTTTTGTTTTTAAGAAAAAAATGATACATTACATTTTCAAATAAAAACACACTACGTACCATCGTAACACTAAACATGTAAAATTGTGAAAACATATATACTGAGGGAATAACATATTTAAATAAAAAAATTGTTATTATTTTAGAGGTTTGGGTCGAAAATATCTTCATGGATCATCTTTATTAATTAGTTATGAGGCTCAGGTCTTGAGTGTTATATCACATTAAATAATAGTTTTAGTTATTTAAAAGATGAAACTCCTCCTTTATAGCGTCTAACCTCATCTCTACTCATATATTAATCTCATAATACTGTTGGCTTCACCAAAAATTAAAAAATGTCTCCCTAAAAATATTATTAATGTATAGAAATTTCATTTCCAGAAACTATAAAACTATTGTTCTAAAGAAGCTTACAAATGGTGTTTTTCATAAGCGATGATAACTGTTTTCACTAAGAACATTACTTTTACTCATTCTATTAGAAAATTATTTATTTTCATAAGAGATAAAATATAATAACATATATATGTACAATATACTATGTTCTTATTATTTTAATAGAAAAAAATTATCCATCTCCACATCCTTGAAATGTGAAATGAAGTTGTCTACCCTATCTAAAGTGGAATACCCCAACAAGAAGAGATATAACTCATTTTCTATCACCACCTGTTAATTAATGATATAATGATCAATTAAATGTAGTTACATGATAATTATAAAATTAATATTATTCTATAATTATAATATCACATATTACCTTATACATTCTTAAACATTGGAAAAAATAACATCGCTCCTGAGAATGTGTGGATTAACTCCTCCATGATGTTATGTGATATGATTTATGTTTTATATTTACATAGATGACAGTTAGTGTCACAAACCAACCTAGGTTGACCCTGAATCGGTCAACCGAGCCAGTCCGCGACATGGCCTGAGAAGCGTTCCTGATCCTCCCGGGATGGAGACAAGCACCAGGGCATCAACAGAGAGCAAGTGGGAATGATTTCGCCCAAAATAATTAATGCAGCAGAAATAAAACAGAGTAGCTCAGAATAAATAGACATAGTAAAGAAACTAAACAAGAACAAGAGAAAATGAAACTAACTGAAGGAGAAAACCACCATCTCCATGTGACCTCACTGGTCACTCCCCAACTCATGGCCAAGCTTCATCCAAGGAGAACGCACCCAAAGATCACTCCGGAGTGGGTTTTCCAAAATAATTTATTTTATTAAAGTGCCAAACGGGTTCACAAATTTTAAGGCAAAACCTCATTTCTCGAGAAAACCCAAAACCCATGTTCAGAAGAAATCATATATCTTTAAAACTATAAGTACATTTGAAATTCAGTAAATTATGTTTAATGGCCAAATGGGCATTCTTTCAATACTGGGTGTCCACTCATCAAGAAAATGTTTCAAGTGTTCAGTATAAAATAAACGGCTCTTTTCACACCAAATAATCATATAAAAATTAATTATATTATATCATTTCTAATTTATTAAAATTAATAAAACAGCAAGAAATTAGTAATTTCTAAATCTAAAGGTAAGTGTAGTGGGGGACCTACATCAACTCGCAGCTCGGTTACGACGACGATGTGCTGCATCCCAACTTGCTCACAAGCACGTGTCACTTGCCGATGACCATAATATCCTAGAAAAACCTTGTCAATGAGCTACAACAATGTGAAGTAACTAAAAACCTATAAACACTATCTTAAAAATAATCCATAAGATTAAATAGAGTAAAACCCACCTTGAAACTAGTGTAGATGAAACGGAACGAACCCAAAACATGCGGTAAAACAAGGTGCGCCCCACAAATAAAGGAGAACAATCAGAAGAAATCCGATTCACTTCACCTTTGGCAGCGGCGGACGAATTTCGGTCCAACGTGACCCGAGACACCCTTTGCAAACACAACGAGGTGATTCGCAGCTACATCGGAGCAACACCCTACAACAATTAAAAAATACCCAAAAATAATAAAGGCAGAATGACCAAAGCATGACCAAAAAGGTATCTGAGACTCACAAAAAACAAAAGCAAAACCAAGCGCACATCAAAACCTTCCCAAAGTATCATTCGCATCACACTCACCATTAAATAAATCATTTCAATATATAATACAACTTTTCTAAAATGCACAATAAGGATTTACCCTAGAAAAATACACCATTTCTTCTATTTAAAGTCAATCGGGGGTACACCTCAATTTAAATTCAATTCACATTAAATAAACATCTTCACCCAAAGGAAAACCCAATCATCCAAGATGCATTTTCCTTCTTTAAAACCATTAGAAAAATGGAAATGCACTTTTTTCTTTGGAAATCCCAACACAATTAAATGTTCCAATTTAAATCATGAAACAAGGGCACAAGAAACCAACTATTTATGTCAAGGCCATGAACTCAAAAGGGTAAAAATCAACTCAATGAGTTCAATTATATTTATACTTAGAATCAAAGGTAAAAATGCATAAGAATAATAGAATTCTAGAAATTGATAGAGGGGGGATGAATCTCACCGGAGGGAACCGCAACGACCACCGGAGGAAGAAGGGGACGCCGGCCAAAGGTGTTGTGTACTACCATCGGGTCGACAAGAGAGTGAGAAGAGAGGGTGTCGACCAGACAGGTGTGCGAATGGGGTTTGAGCCACTGAAACATGGGAGTTTCAATGGGTTGTGCACCGCTGGAGGAGATTGGAGCAGGGGAGGCGAGGCCTAGGGTGCGGAGGGTAGTGGCGGTCGGGTGCTTGGAGAATCTCTGGAGCTGGTGCAATGAGGCAAATCGGGGTGGTGGGTCTCGCGTCGGCTGGACAAGAAGAGGGGATCGCATGGAGCGTGACCTACAGAAGGTGGGAGGCCAGATCAGCAGGAGGTGAGAGAGAGTGTTGGGCAGTGAAGCGATCTGCAGGAGGGGGAGACCGTGCATGGCAGAGGCCAGAACAACATGAGGTGATGGAGAGTGCTGGGTCAGGAGGTGATCTGCAAGAGGGGGAGACCGTGCATGGTGGAGGTCGGAGCAGTAGGAGGCAATGTAGAGTGTTGGGAAGGGAGGCAATCTGCATGAGGGGGAGACCGCGCATGGTGGAGGCTGGAGCAGCAAGAGGCGATGGAGAGTGATGGGCAGGGAGGCGATCGGTAGGTGGGGGGAGAGAAGCCGGACTGGGAGGAGGGAGTCGCGTCAGACTGGTAACATGGGCAGGGGGGATTGCAACAGGCCGATGAAGGGGGGGGGGGGGGCGACGGTTCGCGTGACACACAGGAATGGGGGGCGTGGGATAGGTAGATTAGGGTTTAAAATATAAACATATATAATAACAACAATGTAATAATAATTATAATAAAAATAGAACCAACAAAAGTAAATAAACCCAATAAAAATAACTGGTTCATATCCAATTTATTTTAAGTGATAATAATAACAATAATATCAATGATACAATAATAATAGTAGTAATAATATTAATATCAAAATGATACTAATATTATTAATAACAAAAAAATAAAATAAGTAAAAAACATAATGATAATTAAGGTAATAATTTCATTACGTTTCATTAATAATTACATTTATAACTATTTAATAATAAAAGTATTTTTACCAAATTAAATAATAATAATATTTACATTTGTGCAAACAAATTCTCATTATGAAAAATTAAACGTTAAACTTATTTTATCTATATAATTTTTTTAGCTTCCATATTCTAGTAGATTAATTTATTTATTTAACCTTATTCTTTATTTGAAGTGTCGTGCCATCGCGTATTCACGAGGATCAAACGCACAATCGCCACTAATGGTGTGGTGACAGTACACCAGCCCAAGGCCAACCAAAAAATCAAACATCGAAAATTTCAAACCGGGTACCAACTAAACCTCGTCCAACAGACGCAGGACCGAGTAAACAGAAAAAATAAAATAAAAAAATAGACAGGCGTTTGAGGTCGGGGTGTGACAATTCTCCCCACCACAGACACTTTCTTCCCCCAGAAATTCACCAAGAAAAAAGTTGATACAGCTAGGGTCCATGACCATACTAAACAAGAAGAAACAGAGAGGCTCAGGGTGACCATTTCCAACACACGTCACACCCGACCAACTCAAGAACAAACACTGACCGAAGTTGAGGGGAGAACACATGAGGTTTCACCCCACCACAAGAATTCACAAATACAAAATCCCTCAGAAACCAAACAAACCACCCCCAGGGGGCCAACACGGAATCTCCCAAACCAAACTCCTTTTTCCCCACATGGAAAAAACAACACACTTGAGACTTTGACGAAATATCGCTACAAAATAACCCAGCAACTTGAGGATGAGAAATTAACTCAAACCCTCTAATAAATTTCACAAAACGAACATCCCCCCCAAACGAACACAGCTATGACCAACTCAAAATTAGATCGACCCATTTATTTATAGGCCCAACACCCTTCAAGGAAATACAAACGATTTAAAAACACACTTAGAACAGATAAGACCACATAGACTGTGGTGGAACAAGTTCATCACATCACCACAACCATGATGAGATTAACAGTGATAAGAATAGAACAAGGAACCTTTGGATATTTACCTCCCAAAGCTGAAAACATTACTCAGACCGAGTTTCCACACACCCTCGGAAAATCATGACTGTGCGCGGGCTTCACCCCGAGACCTATGGCTGGGGCCCTGATAGCTCACGCATCTCCTGCCTCACAGTCGGACATTTTAACCTTCTGGTCTCTAACTCCTCCCGTTCTATGATTCAAACAACCACGATGGTCTTACATATTCAAAGGGATGTAGAATGATGTCTTAGAATGTCCAGACTGGCCATACTGGTGATGCACAAGAGAGTGGTACGATGAACTAAGAGTCGGTAAAGACGAGGATGATTTCTTAGAGACGGGTTCCACCGGCCCACATTACTTTCCTTGTGGGGAACCTTCACGGAAGTCAACCACCGTTAATCACACCCAAAAATCTAACGATGATGAGACATTTCATCTTTACTAACCCAAAACTGAACCCTCAAATAACTCTAGGGAGGTACAAACCTTGACCACCCTGGTAGTTCCCAACAACCCGAAGACACACTATCTTTCAAAACAATACATCTACCTCTAATATACTTCAACTACCTCGATAATCAAGCAACATTAAAAAGGAACTGAGAACTGAGCACAACTCATTGACATCTTTGGGAGGCTTTCTGGGAGGTATACTTATAAAAGTATGAAAAACACCATCGAAACCGGCATCAAGCCAAAACTCAATCAAAACAACAACACAAACTAAGGGAAATATACCCATAATCCAAACATATAAAACACAAGGAGAAATAACTTTTCCAAAACCATTATGTCTTTACAATTTTTTTTAACTCACCTATGGCACATTATTAACCATCACATGTGCGTTCATTAAATCTCGCTCATATCATTTACAAAAAATTGCCCCCACACACTTCCATACATACTCACGCACGTGTGACCCTCCATAAGGAGTGACAATGTTCAAACACTTTTTTTCTTATAAAATTCAAACAAACACCAAGTTTTTCCAAACCAATACACCTTCTCTTTAAAAACCCTCTTTAGTAATTTCAAAAACAATTCGGAAGAACCACTTTTCCATTTAAAAACCAATTTCACTTTTAACGCACACTCAGATCAACATAGACTAAAACAAAACATAAGCAGTAATAACCCAATAGAATGAGGAACTAGTGCATATTTTTGACCCAACGACATGGTGGTGAGCCAAACCCCAAGTAATGCATAACGCTAAGAGGACCTAAAACCAGGAACTTGGACTCCACATGGGTCACCACCCCATGTGGGGCCACAAAGTGAACTGATTCGCCCCCATTTTCATTCCTCAATCCAAAACAGCCAAAGAAAAAAGATTGATATTTCAGACTAACCATGGAAACTCAGGTCTCATCACGAGTGGTGGTGATCAGGCACCGACCCGTAACCTACCTCCTGAGACCCGATAGTCCTAATCTCCATCTACTGGACATCCCAAATAACAAAAGGAGGCTTCAAAAGTGGGGTCCGCTAAGAGCCGACCTCCTCTGATACCATTTTGTCCCGAACCAACCTGCGTCGACCCTGAACTGGTCACCCAAGCTGGTCCACAACATGGACCAAAAGGCGTTCCCGATCCTCCCGTGCTGGCGACAAGCACCGGGGCATCAACAGAAAGCATGTGGGAACAATTTGACCAAAATAAATAAAGCATTAGAAATAATACAGAGTAGTGCAGAATAAATAGATAGAGTAATGCAACTAAACAAGAACAAGAGAAAATGAAACTAACCGGAGGAGACAACCACCATCTCCATGTGACCTCACGGGTCACTCCCCAACTCATGGCCAAACGTCGTCCAAGGAGAATGCACCCAAAGATCACCCCAGAGCGGGTTTTCAAAATTAATTTATTTTATTAAAGTACCAAACGAGCCTTAACAAATTTTAAAGAAAAATCTCATTTCTTGAGAAAACCCAAAACTCGTGTTCATAAGAAATCATGTATCTTTAAAACTAGAAGTACATTTTAAATTCAGTGAGTTATGTTTAAAGGCCAAATGGGAATTTTTTTAATACAGGGTGTCCGATCGTCAAGAAAATGTTTCAAGTGTTCGGTATAAAATAAACGGCTCTTTTCACACCAAATAATCATATAAAAATTAATTATATTATAACATTTCCAATTTAATAAAATTAATAAAACATCAAGAAATTAATAAATTATAAATCTAAAGGTAAGTGTAGTGGGGGACCTACATCGACTCGCAGCTCGGTCATGATGACGATGCGGTACGTCCCAACTTGCGCACAAGCACGCGCCACTTGCTGACGACCGTAATATCACAGAAAAACATTGTCAATGAACTACAACAATGAAAAGTAACTAAAAACACAGAAACACTGTCTTAAAAATAATCTAAAAGAATAAATCAAGTAAAACCCACCTTGAAACTGGTGCAGACGAAACAGAACAAACACAAAACAAGCGGTAAAACAAGGTGTGCCCCACAAATAAAGGCGAACAATCCGAAGCAATCTGAATTGCTTCACCTTCGGCGGTGGCGGACGAAGCGTGGTCCAAAGTGACCCGAGACACCCTTTGCGAACCCAGTGAGGGGATTTGCGTCCACATCCGAGAAAAACCCTACAACAATTAAACAACACCCAAAAATAATTAATGCAGAATGACCAAAGCACGACAAAAGAGGTATCCGAGACTCACATAATCCAAAAGAAAAACCAAGCGCACATCGAAACCTTCCCAAAGTATCATTTGCATCACACTCACCAATAAATAAATCATTTCAATAAATAATACAACTTTTCTAAAATGCACAACAAGGATTTACCCTACAAACATACTCCATTTCTTCTCTTTAAAATCATTCGGGGGTACACCTCAATTTAAATTCAATTCACTTTAAAAGAACATCTTCACCCAAAGGAAATCCCAATCATCCAAGACCCATTTGCCCTCTTTAAAACCATTATAATGATGAAAATGAATTGTTATTCTTTATAAATCCCAACACAATTAAATGTTCCAATTTAAATCATGAAACAAGCACACAAGAAACCAACTATTTATGTCAAGGCCAAAAACTAAAATGGGTTCAAAGAAACTCAAGGATTTCAATTAAATTTATACTTATAATCAAAGGGAAAAGGCATAAGCATAATATAATTATAGAAATTGATAGAGGGGGGATGAATATCATTGGAGGGAACTGCAACGACCACCGGAGGAAGAAGGGGACGCCGACCAAAGTTGTTGCGGACTGCCATCGGGTCGGCGAGAGATTGAGAAGACAAGGTGTTGGCCGAATAGTTGTGCGAAGGGGGTTTGAGCCGCTGAAACATGGGAATTTTGTTGGGTTGTGCATCACTGGAGGAGATTGGAATAGGGGAGGCGAGGCCTAGGGTGCAGAGGGCAGTGGCGGCCAGGTGCTGTGAGACTCATTGTAGCTGGCGTAAGGAGGCAGATCAGGGTGGTGGGTCTCGCATTGGCCTGACAAGCAGAGGGGATCACATGGCGCACGACCTACAGAAGGTGGGAGGCCGGATCAGCAGGAGGCAAGGGAGAGTGTTGGGAAGGTAATAGATCCACATGAGGGGGAGACTGCGCATGGCGGAGGCCAGAACAACAGGAGGCAATGGAGTGTGCTGGGCAGGGAGACAATCCGCAGGAGGGGGAGACCGCGCATGGCGGAGGCCAGAGCAGCAGGAGGCGATGGAGAGTGCTGGCAGGGAGGCGATCCGTAGGAGGGGGAGACCGCGCTTGGAGGAATCCGGAGCACCAGTAGGTGATGGAGAGTGATGGGCAGGGAGGTGATCCGCAGGAGGGGGGAGAGAAGACAGACTAGGAAGAGGGAGCCGCGCCGGACTGGAAACCTGGGCAGGGGGGATCGCAATTGGCCGATGAAGGGGGAGGTGGCGGTTCATGCGGTGCACAGGAATGGGGGCGCAAGATATGTAGATTAGGGTTTAAAATATATATATATATATATATATATATAATAACAACAATGTAATAATAATAATAATAAAAATATAACCAATAAAAATTAATAAACCCAATAAAAATAACTGGTTCTTATCCAATTTATTTTAAGTGATAATAATAACAATAATATCAATGTTACAATAATAATAGTAGTGATAATATTAATAGCAATGTGATAATAATAGTATTAATAACAATAAAATAAAATAAGTAACAAACATAATGATAATTAAGGTGAAAATTTCATTATGTTTCATTAAGAATTATATTTATAACAATTTAATAATAAAAGTATTATTATGAAATTAAATAATAAAAATATTTCCATTTTCACAAAATTATTCTCATTATGAAAATTTAAACGTTAACCTTATTTTATCGATAAAATTTTATTTAGATTCTATATTCAATTACCTTAATTTATTTATTTAACTTTATTCTTTATTTGAAGTGTCGTTCCATCGTGCATTCACGAGGATCAAATGCACAGTCGCTGCTAACGGTGCGGTGATTGTACACCGGCCCAAGGCCAACCAAAACATTATACATCGAAAATTTCAAACCGGTTCCCAACTAAACCTCGTCCAATAGATGCAGGACAGCGTAAATAGTAAAAATAAAATAAAAAATTAGACATGCATTTGATGTCAAGGTGTGACAGTTAGGGTATAACTAATTGATACATAATATTTATTTCATATAACATTGATTCTATATAGTTTAATTGTTATTTACCATTTCTTCATTCCTTTGTTTAAGATATTGGAAATAACATTCATTCATTTGTACGTCCAAACGTATCCAATAATTGTGTAAATCATTTTATATACCTAATATTTGCGGTTTAAAATATGTAAATAAATAATATATATATTATAATCATTAAATGGAAAAAATTATGGATTTCATTGAACAATTTTCTATTTAATGCAATTGAAATTACCAAGCCAAGACGTATATTAAAAATGAAGTAGTTATTACAGAAAACATGGTTTCAGTAAGGAATTATTATGAAATTGGTGAAAATGGATAAATGTAAAAAATTTATGGAATTATATATATATATATGAATATAGCTCAGAAATAGATTTATAGTAATCCAATATTTATTTTATAGGAGGTGTGAATATTTATCATTAAATGGAATACTTTTCATAAGGGAATTTAACCTCACTTTTATTTCATTAAGAGAAATCCATTATTCACCACATAATTCATTTATATATTGTATATACTATCGCTTAATTTCATTTACGATTCTTGATAATCTTATTATGTGGATTAATTTATCAATATATGTTTTATTCTTTAATGAGGCTTAGGGTTCAAATGATATGAATGTGGTTATTGATTTATTTTACAATCACAATGTTTATCTAGATTATTTATGACTATATTGTGATATAACACTCATGAAACTTTTTGATTTTATTCTCCACTAGTCCTTCTATAAAATACATGTTTTAATTTAGATTTCATATTTTAATGGATTAAATATTGTAGGATATTATTATTAATAAAAATCAAAATTATATCTCTCTTTAGTGAAAAACCCATTTTTATCCTTTGTAAATTTATCTAAAAATGGTTCAATGAATATTTTTACTATTCAAAAATGGTTTATAAATTAAATGATAAACCGTTATAAAATTTTTATAGAAAATTTTGAAATGATTATTGTTATCAATTTATGAATAATCCACTTTTCTGTTTTAATTTAAATTTTTAATGGAATCTCCATTTTAACATGAATGGGTTGAACAATATTTTCAAACATATATAATTATCACTAATTAAAGTATTCATTTACATGTTTTAATGGTGATTTTAAGAAAAGTATAATCGTTATTATAAAAAGAAAATTCTTTCATATAATTATTTTATCTCAAATAATTAATTTTATAACATTATATTTCAATAAAATATGATGATTAAGATTCTTAATTAAGTATGTTCACTTATATTAATTATATTAATTTATCATGCATCACAAATAAACAATTTGTATCTCATAAAATCAATTTTTTTCAAAGTACAACATTGAGATACAAATGATTAGACTAGCATAAAATGATCCATAAGACAAAAATTCAATTTTTTTTGTAATTTATTATCCTCAATTATAGAATTTGATTCATCACTTGAAAATTTTCATCCACACTATGGATCTCACAAACATCATGCCTTACTATTTATCAAATTATTTTCATTGACATTTCATTTTAGGGAATTCTTATCTTAGACATTGATGATTAATTTATGAAAACCATATAACATATTTATCATTATTTTATGTTAATTTACATTTTGTATTTATATAAATCATGTTAGAAATTCTAAAAATTTCTCATATTTAATCATTTGAGTCTGAATTAGTAGAAAATAATGAAAACTATTAATTTATAGTATAATTTTCGAGTGTATAATTTTATATATTGATAGAAGTGTGAAATTATATTTCCACATATACCTCAACTTCAATGGCTTCTGTAAGTCATTATTGTCATTAATATTCAATACCTTCAAATGATACAACAATAGTTTCCCAAAAATCACGTTCATCCATCCATATAGTGACTCCATTGGATTAATCATATCCAAATCCTAGAATTATATGACTCATATATCAATATTTATAATCATACGCAACTTCTTCCTCTTCACACCATTATATATACCCTTGTTATGGTATATTATGAGGGTTTAAAAATATTAAATACACTTTTAAACCATAGTTATTGAGATAAATAATCATATGATCAATTAAACATACATAAGTCATGCCATTGAACTATAGATCATGGATCGTTGATATGACTTCACTAAAATCGACTAAAATGATCTTCTATCATAACATTGAAAATTAAATCATTTACTTTTAAGAAGAAAATTATAAAACATTTCATAATGTGTTTTTAGATTATTTGTATAAATTAGTTAAAAATATAATCAATATTCAATATATGATGCCAATTATGATTCAAAATATTTCAAAAAAACTCATTTCTATAATATTAATATATGGTCTAGGTAAATTATAGTGAATACACAAGAGTGAATGAATTATTTAATTTACAAAATTACCCATGAACCAATTAAATCTAATTAGAATTTCTCCTTGAAAAGGTTGTGCTCTTTTTCATCATTCATGAGTTGAGTAATGTAGTAGAGAATATTGTGAAATAAATAATAGTAAATAGTTATGTATAGTGCTTTGAGGAAAAAACCAAAACTCTAGTCCCCCAACACTCTCAATCTGAGCTTGGTTATTATACTAAACTATAAATTTTTGCCATATACATCAACTACTATGTACAGGAAACTAACACATAGTATAAATATTTTATAGGGAATTCACTAGAACCCTCCTAATATATTTCTAGGCTATTAAAACAACAATATTGTTCTAAACGAGAAGATAATACTCCTTCTATATCTATGTAATAAATTTTCATACTCTAGTAGATGTGGGACATGAAATTGAAAGGATCATACATTATCTATCTCATTGAATTTATAGAAACATTCGTATATAGATGATATTGATTATCATATAGTGGCATCCAATATGATATTTTATGTGTGTAGGATTATTCTACCAATATATTAGAGATATAGTATTATAATACAAATTATTTATTCTTAATGGGTGTCATTATGTTATCATCATTTTCATTTTCTCCACCATATTCAATATCAAATTATAATAAAAAAAATTATTCATTTTTGTCATCATATTCATTTCCAATAATTATATAATAATATTTAATTAGAAGGGCTATCATTAATTTCTCGCAAATTTTGGGATAACTATTTAACATTATTAAAAATATATTCTGAGAATAATAATTCAAATAGATTATACTATTATTTTAAAGGTATGAATAATACATTGGTAGTCCATGATATACTCTATAAAATTAACCACTACACTCATTGTCAATAATATAAATAGATTTTTTGAGTACAATAAAACTAATCCCATTTTTTAATTTGAATTTCAGAAAAATTTCTATAATATTATTCATAAGAATTTTGTTAATAGTCTATTTCAGTCATTTAATAAAAGGATGACCATACAAAATTCAAATATTATAGATTTATGTTAATAAATACTTTCTATAAATCTCTAAAAATTTAATATGCTACCCTAAAATATCATAAATTGATATTTTATAATTAAGAAAATTTTAAAATAGGAATTATGGTATTAAAATTTTTTTCTTCAAAAAATTCTTGTGAAATTAATAGTATATGTTATGTTATAAATATATTGACTGGGAGAATTTAAAAATTTATCCCATAAATTACTCCACATATCATTTAAAAAATTAATCTAATCACTATGAAGAATTTGAAATTAAAATAATTTTTAAAATTTTTAATATTACCCTCCAAAATTATATATTCAATAAACCCACAAAATATGACTTCCATATTCTGAAAATATACAACACACATATATCAGATTATCCAGTTAATTTTTACGAACTCTAAACATTTGATTCATTATTTTTCCATATGAATTTTATTTAGATAAACTCAATAGTTATCTAATAGATAAAATGTAAAATCAATAAAAACAATCGATCATTATATATTATATATAAACTATAGTAAACATAATATTGAAATTAGATAATGTTGTAGTTACATAATTGAAATTTTAGGGAATCCAATTCAAGATTTCATCCATTCATGTATATTATTGACATTATAAAAAAATTGATTATAACCCTTAGATAATATTTGGTGAATTTAAAATTTCATTATCTCAGGTAATTTAACATATTGTTAATGTTTTCAGGTAAACCTAAAGACATCTTTCTACCAAGCCTAGGTAGGGTTTTGTTTTGGGTTATTTCAAATTATTTTTTTATGTTTTTGTTATTTCATGGCTAGAGCATGGTTGGCCCGTGGTTAGCCTAATCCTCCCCCCTCTTATAGAAAACCATATAACCAAAGGCAGTTGTTTTTTCACTGTTAGTTCACTATTAAAAAACTGGGTTACCTCTTAAGAGGAACCATGCATCCCATTTTAAATAGGTGTATGTCTTGCGCAGAGTTTTTGTGAACCATGTGCCACTATCGAGGAAACCATACGAACTAGTTTTGGTGTAATATATATATTAATTAAACATTCATGAACCTCGTATTAAGTCCTAGATGGAATGAAACGAGAAAAATTTGGTTTCTCCCTTCATTAGATATCCTAAGAAGAGTTTCTCTCTACTTTTTAAATTCTTAAAAGAGTATTAGAGTTTTAGGAACATCATTCGATCTTTTCATGGTTAGATTCCTCCTCCCTATCACATTCTATTATGATCTCTCTTCTCTTCCACAGGTTTTTTTGGATCCCCATATTGATTTTTGGACCTATTGACCACTATTTTAAATAAGAACTTACAATTGATTCATAGAACTTTTATGCCATTATTCTTTATATGATTTTTAGCAGTATGGATTTTTTATTCATGATTTGGTGACACAGAGGTAGGTTATTCTATTATAATTCCCAATTTCTGCTAAGACTAAATTTATTTATTTAATTTCAATTGTTTTAATTAAATGTAAAGGACTTATTTAAATATTTTTTTTTATTGTTTGATTAAAAACACAATTACAATAGCGTGGGGTTTTTGAACATGGTTTTATAAGGAAATTGGGAAAACTCCCAATTCCATTACGTTGGTGTGTGTTTATGAAAATTAGAAAAAAAATATCAAATTTGTATAACTAATTTGATGTAATATTTGTAAAAAATCCCAATTCTATGGAATTGGTGGTCTATTGTAAAATTTATGGAGTTCTTTAATAATTAAATTGATCAATTTAATTTTGAAAATGGATTTTGAAATTGAATTGTGATTTTATTTAAATTCCTACTTTGTGAAATTGTATTGATTTAGTTTTTACAAAATCCTTTAGGTTTTATCTTCAGAAAAGATATATTTTCTTTTATGAAAATCCCATTATTAGTATTAAATGGAAAAATATCATATTTGAAAAGGATAATTGGATGAATTTTAAACCAGAAATTCCAAAAAAAAATCTCATCCTTGCTTTTTACAAAATAATATGAAATACACAGGTTGTTAGTTTTTTATTTGGATAACACATTATGATTTAAAATGTTGTAAAACATAATAGCAACATATCATTCCTTAGGTGGTGGAGATAAGTCTGCTTTTGCCTGTTTCTGATGTGATGTATGTACATTTACCCTATCACCTTGACTGTGGAGTCACTATAGCCTTTAACTATCACACATTCTTAGGAATATAACCATGTTTCCCACTTGTTTGTATTTTAAATTATTATATTCCATTATTTTTTTTAAAATATCCTAGTTTAAATAAATTATTTTATATAAATGTTTTTTACTTAATACCTTTGTGAAAGGAACCATTTCGGTTGAAATGTTCTATCAATTAAAAATTACATCTGGTGCATAAATTATTTTCATCATTTGAAATGTAATGCATGAATTGAATTAATTATTAATATGAAATTACCTCCTTATATATTTTAAATTGAAATCACAATACCATTTATCTAAGGCAATAAATTTTAATAGATTCCATTGTGAGACCCTTGTAGGATTAACATATCACACACTACCTATAACATTGGGTCTCTATAGAAAATCTCTTTCCAAGTTCGAGAATAGGTAAAGCACCACATGGATGTAGTTCTATAAATTTATCTGTGAACATGGTCAGTGACATACATTAGGTCTTGGGTATTGTTTTGGATTATTAATACATGGTTTTAGTACTTTGGGTTGTCATAATTTTTCTAATTTTGGTACACTACTTCTTGTAGAGTTAATTTTAAATGCATACAGGCTTGTTTATCACACTTCCAATGTGATTGCGAAAAAACCATTTTCACATTAATTTTTTATGATGTAGGGTTCTCATTGTAGAACTATGGGGATTGGAAATAACCTTAAATCTGTGCTAGTATTGGTATGGTTATCAGGTTACCATGGTATAATGGTTGGTTTGTGAAAAACGTTTTATCATAATTGAAGGTTATTCATCTTTCTCTGAATTTAGTATAGAGTTATGAAAACATATTGGTACATATAAGGTTTTTGTGATTGAGTTCCAATAAAATTTTCACCTCAATTTATGATAATTTACTAGGGGTGTTTAGGGAAATTCATCTTGAGGAATAAGTATAGTACTTTCCCTTATTTTTGATTTAGATATATTGAAATCAAAATACGGTTTTTCAATTTGTTGGAAACAATTTCCCTTATATCTCTACTTTGGTGTTAATATTATGTATTTATTGGTGTCTGCTAATGTTGTGTTACATCATACCTCCAATAAGATGTCTAAATTGGATCAAAGTGGAATATATTACGAAACCTCAGTGTGAAAGTCCTCTCAAAGACCAAAATCTATTTATGGTGATTTTTTGCACAGTCCAAGTATTGTGATAGGCACCAAATCTATATTCTATTTAGGCACTATCTATGGAACTTCTTTAGAGACATTCTCTAGTGTTATTTCACTAGATTCCACATCCATTAAAAGGATCAAATTATCTTTAAGAGGATTAGGGGTGGTTGAAAGTAATGGAGAGTTTGTTGTGTTCTTAGACACACTTAAAAATTAAAGGTGAAGTGTCGTATATTTTTTTGTAGAAGAACATAGTTTGATGTTGTGGGACAACATAGTGAAATCAAAGAAAGATGATGTAATTTGATGGAAAAGATTCAACATTCATTTATCAGATAATTTCTGTAACAACCCGAGATTTTATAATATACATTATTTTTAATTTCATTCATATCATCTTTTGTACGATACACCAAGATTATCTTGGGCTATACACAACACCGTATTAGCTTGCAGTATACACAACACAAATCTTGGATCGTGTTACACACAATTTCAAGTTTGTTTGATATTAGTTATTCTACGTAAAATTGAGTGTGTATATATATATATATGTTTTAAATTTATAAATAAAATATGGTTTTATTTTGTTATACGCAACCACAAAGAAGTCTATCACTCTACGTAACCCTCACTTGGCTTGCATTACACGCAATCGCGACCTTCTTTAATAGTTTGTGTTGTACGCAATATCAGGTTTCATTAAACAACGATATATGGTTATAATATTATTATAAACTAGACTTTATGAATAGTATTAACTACATTTTGAATTTTATAACATTATTATTCATCTTACACATTTTCTAGGTCATGGTATGAGAACAAAATAAGTTTTTTCGGGTAAAATAACTATTTTTCAAAAAATGCAGTTTTGTGCCATTTGATGACACACCCATTTTAAATATAATTTTTGATAAGTTTATAAGTTAAATCTTACAAAATAAACATCTTCTTTTGAATCATGATATAAAAATTTACATTGGATAAAGTTTTGATATTCTTCTGAAAACTTTCATATTTAAATGAATAGTAAAAACATGCTATATTTTAATTAAAAACAACTTTTCCCATCATAATAATTTATATGGTTAAATTATAATATTTATTGGTTTTAAAGTATAAATAGAATAAATTTTTACCATTTAGTATAATGTATGTAATTAGAATTGAGTTTACATTGAATTCATAGGTAAAATCATTTCAATCTTTTATAATGTTTTAAAGAAAAACCCATTTTCTTTGGACAACGAGATTAATTTTAATTTAATTTCTGCAACTTATGTGTATTGAATTTTTAAAAATGGATTCCATATTTTGAATCAGTGGGTCCAAATTATATTAATAGATTTTTTTTTTGGGCATTATGAATAGTAACTACGGTAAATTTTATTTACCATAGTAAAAGGTAAATCGAAGGGTAAATATAATATTATAAAATAACTCTAACACACATATTAATATAATTGGATGATTATATTTCATCATAAGTCATATTTGGGTCTAAATGGAATCCATTATAACCCACTTGGAGGTGATTAAGACCTTTAGTTTATTTTTTTTAAAGGAAAGTGAAATATGTCTCACTCAAACCTTAATAATTAAAGTATTTTTAATATAAGGTTATACAGAATATAAATTTTGTTATAAATACTCAATTGGAATCTAAAATGTTTTTCTTTATTAGTTTATACATTAATGATGCAGAAATTATTTATTTAGTTAAAAAATCAATAATATTGTTTTTATTGAAATAGTATTACATATTTAAGGGCACACAAACCTATCCAAAACATATTAGTGGTGTATATACACACCATAAGAATACAATGACCGAATATATTACTGTTTGGAGTCTTGTAAAAGTGATTATGATACTTATATTATTTTATTTTATATGATGTCAAAGTTGTCACCTTCATAATTTAATACATATAACATTTTAAAATTTGGGTGTTTTAGAAGATAAATCCTACTAAATGTATTCTTATGAAAGATATAAGATTTTTATTCATCCTAGTATTTTATTTTTATTTTTTATACAACAAATAAGTATATTTAATAATTCTACAAAAATGTTGTGGTAATTATATTATTAAGAGAAATATCAAATAAATGGTTTTACAAATAGTAAAATAAATATTATATGAACTATTTAATGTTCTCCACAAATTTTCGAGATTACTATGACATTTTAGGAACCTATTAAATATTTTTGTACGAATATATCCTCTGTGTGGATTTTATTTAAATTCAAACAAATGAATAGTGTCAAAATTGACACTATAGTTATTTTATAAAAATAACATATTATTAAATTGTTTAAAAATCACAAAAATATTTAAAAATCATAAATTGTAATTTATGTAGTCTAAAATGTAATAAATTATCTAATTATGGATAATTCACATCACATAAGTAATTATTTATAACAATTTAAAATTTAGAATCTTATTACCACAAATAAAATTTAATAGATTAAATAAGGATAAATCAAGTTGATAATGTTTAAAATAAATTCCCTACATTTCTAAATTTTATTGGTTGATGAGATTAAAACCATATCTCATCTAATCTTTGAATATGAGTCATTTTTGGAGGTTTGTTACGTAGTTTTGTAATATATTATAAATTAATATTTCTTATAATTCCAAAGGTGCCCCTCTCCTCCCTTATAAAAGGGCACCTTCTCCCTCTCATCCTCACACCAATTTGAGCCTTCAATCTCGGCCAAACTCTACCCATTTCACTTACCCACTTCCCTAGAAACCTTATAGAGGTACTGGTATTCTCAAAAGACCAACTTTAGTGCCCTAAGAGGAAGTTCAAAGGAGGCACTTCGAGAAAGAGAAAATACCTTCTACTGATTCATTCACGTATCTTTCTTCTTATACATACTCTTTTTTGGAGGTTTCATTATGAAGTAATAACATCAGTATCACTCATATAATGATATTTTATTATAAATATGAAACAACCCCATTTCACCTTCAATCCATCCTATGGAAAACGAAATCACCGCGCGTGCGTACGCACGGAATACCATCTCCACACCGTGGTGTAATCTGTTTTTCCAACACCACCTTACTTGTATGGGTATAATGGTGTAAAGAATAACTATACATAGTTATTATAAAATTATACTGATTCTGATATATTTTATCATCCACTCCAATTCAATTCAATAATTATCGAAATGATATCATCGCTCGTGCGTACGTACGGACTACTGTCTCCACGACGCGATGAGATTCATTCTCCATGTTAACCATTAAGGAATGATTATAAACTATATATAAGAAATAATAATTAAATATATGACATTATAAAGATACTGGATTTAAGTATATACATATATATGTATGTCGTCTACTTAATTCCATTTAACTCAATAAAGAAACGAAAACACCGTTCATGCGTACGTACGACCTACCGTCTCCATGAACGGTGTATTTCATTCCATTTATCGATCTATTATATATATGTATATTATGAATATATATTATATATAAATAATGTTTTATATTATGTAATTAAGAAATCATGATCTATGTAATCATATAAATAATTACAAGTAAAATCACGGACGATAAATGAAACAATTTTACGCAAAACGCTACATTAACATGAATTTACAAAATAACGGGTAATATAATGTCATAAATGAACCATATATGATATCATAACAATGAATATGATTATGTAATTATTAAATGACATTATTTAAATCATTATACAGGAGGTAAGGATACGTACGAAGCATATAGGACCATGTACATTCATCCATGTACATGTTTTATAAATGTGTTTTCATGTATTTTCTAAATCCTTTTTACCCATTTTTGAATTTTACTACATTGTATGTAAGAATCATTCTTTTTTTACATTACGAGGTACTTTTTTGACTTTTCCGGCAACAGTACGAGAAGAATATTTTTTCTAACATATACGGCATGAAAAGATATTTACAGTTTTATAAAGCCTTATTTTCATGAAGCTTCCTCCAAAATATTTCATGAGTATTTTCAACAAAATATCTTTCTATTAATATTTCATGATGTGTTGTGAAAATAAATTTATTTTGAAGAAGAAAGGATTTTTTCTTCAAGAATTCATTTCAAGTGTTTTATCAAAACCATTTTTCCATCTAAGATGACATAATTTCATATGTGTATGTTTCAAGTATAATGTCTCCATGATTTACATGGTTTCAATTTTCTTATTATGAAATGATATCCAATTGTTTTATATAGATTATGTGATGATGGGATGATGTTTTTGAAACCCATTTCATTCATTGTGTTATTATGAATGATGTATGTTTATTTTATGGCACAAGTAAGAATGATTTCATTATGAGATGGGTGGGACCAATATCTCCCTCCAATGAATTGTGTAAAGATTTATATCTCATGAGATAGACATGGCTGGAATGACAAGTTAAACAGGTTCAGTAATACAGGACTGGAATGAGGACTAAACTCGATTCAGAAAGGGACTTTGTCCACTAATATGGTCTTGGCAGTAATGCCTTGTCTACTATGGAAATCATATCATGTGCTTAATGGTCGCCACAATTACATGTTTTATTCCCATGCTATTTTATCATGATTGATGATACATTATGATCTATTCCTTATGTACTTTCATGTTTTATCTCATTGCTCAAGATTTTCATGTTTAAACATTATGGTTGTGTTTTTAAGATCAAATGTATATGGTTTGTTTTTATTTTATCCATGATTACCCTTACTGAGCATTTGAGATCACCCTTTATATCTTTTATTTTCCCTAGGATTTAAAGAAAGGTTTTAGGTAAGAAAAAAAGGTGACGATCTTTATGAGAGATGTTGAATATCTTTCACCACGATTAGAGGATTACGTTTCGAGTTTCCAAGGACACTAAACTGTGACGGTCCATGTGTGTCTATTTTTGTTATGTATTAACTATTCCTCAAAAGTAATGTAATGTATATGTACGTCAAGCTTTGGGACTCTATAGTTGGTATCAGAGGAATGGTTTAGTCTCCTGTGGAAACTAGGATTCGAAAACGTTAGTGAGATCCCTATAGATATTTCTACGGTATGTCTAGGGATGTCCCTAAGGATAAGTATACGTATAAGATATAGTTCTAGAACTAGGGTAACGATCTTAGAATTTAACCTAAGATGTTAGATATTGAGGGTACTACCCCTTTACTATGTTTTTTTCCCTAGCATGATTTTTGCCTCTCACATAATTATTTTTGTGTTTTAGTCAATGGACATAACCAGAAGGAATTCGGTTAACATTGAATCCAATGGACAAATTGGTGACTGTGAGAAAAAAAATACGTAATTCCTAGAGAGAAAGATACTATGATTATGCCGAATCAATCATCGCGATATATGATTAACAAGATTAAATTTAGTGGTATGCCTAATTCATCATATAAGAGGATGATAGACTTTTATGAATGTTCTCATGTTTAGGAGCATTAAGAATGGAAGATTGAGATTTCTAAAGAAGGGAAGAAGAACCTTGAGGAATACCTCCAATGGAGGGACATATGTTATCTCTGTGGAGAAAAGGGTCATAGAGTGACAGAATGTTATGGAGTTCAATGTATTATTTGTGGAGAACATGGGCATTACCCAACTCAATGCCCTGACCTAAAAAGTTACTTCTAAATCAAGGAAGTACTTATTCCAGGACAATCATTGAAGAGGATGGATTGAAGTGTTTATGTATTGGTATTCATGAATAATGTTGTTGAGGTACTTTTATGGTGTATTAGAATATTTTTGTATTAGTCTATTGTGGTTTTCAATAATTTTATGGTACCGGTAACCATGAAAAGTGACTCAAATATATTGTAAAGAAGATGATATACACTAATTAAGGGATAAGAAAATAATGATATGTTTGATGGTATTCATGAGCTCATGATTGATATAAGTACTAAGTGATATCATGGTTTGAGTATATAGAATTTTGAGGACTTCGATTTGTGGAAAGTGTTAACTTTTAACTGTTTCATCTTATCACTAAGGTTCAATGGGTATTCATTCTTCAAGAGAATACATGATTAAGGTATTCACATGTTTTTAATATGACCAACAAGATATATCTTATGATATATGGGGGATAAATGATGGCATTCACGTGATTGTTATGTGACATTTCAAGTAATCATTTTCTTTATACTATGAGCTTGGACCAAAGTATTTTAGATAAGCCTAAATATTGGAATGGATTATATTGGACATAAGTAAGTATTGTTTAAGGATTGAACTTTTTTCGATATTATTGATGGGATGTTATAGTAATGTAGTTTTAGAAAAAGGACAACATGCAGGACGGGCGATAGCCCAATACGTCAAACAAGGATGTGGGAATCGAACCCACAACTGAAGTGAGACTGGCCTTTATCACATACGAATGGCCTACAAGAAGTCCCTGGTTAGTAGAAACTAGTTTTACATTATTAAGAGGTATGATATATGAAGTATAAGTTCATTTTTGGAATCGTATATGATTAACCTCACCATAGATGGACTTATGTAAATTTGATAAATTTTTCTAACCTTTTTTTTGAAATAGATGGAATGACCCATCATTCTATCACATGACCTGTTAACACTTCACGAATAACAAATTCAACTTCATTTCTTTAAGAGATGAAGTGGAATTTGTTCAATGAATGAACAACAGTGAGATTGTACCAAAATCAAGAAAGTATTTATCTAATTAATAATTTTCAACTTTAGGGAAATGATATTGAAAACCAGAAATGTTGTCCTAGTGCTCTTATATCTGATGAATATGATGGTACCTTAGATCATCACAAATTTATGGCTTTGTGATTGATGGCTTTCTCATAGCCATGTTCTCTACCACTCTTTATCAGAACATGATTGTTAGACTTTTCTTCCATATCCATATTTTCACCTAGGTTCTCTTATATGGAAACCCAGTGATGAGTTAAATTGGGAAATCATTACGTTTCATAATTTATTTTTTAAAATTAAGTTTTAGTATTCCTTTTTATGATGTGGGTTTCTCTAAATAGTAAACGATTTATAACTCCGACGAATTTCGAGGGAAAAATTCATTTTAAGGGGGGTAGAATGAAACAACCCGAGATTTTGTAAGATAAATTCCTTTTAATTTCATTCATATCTTCTGTTGTACGATAAACCATGATTATCTTTCACTATACACAACACTGTATTACCTTACATTATACACAACACTATTCATGGATTGCGTTACACAGAATTTCAAGTTTGTTTGATATTAGTTATTCTATGAATCATTGAGTGTGTGTATATATATATATATTAAATTTATAAATGAAATATGGTTGTATTTTGTTATACGCAACAAAAAAGGAGTCCTTCACTATACGCAACCCTAACTTGGCTTGCATTGCACGCAATCGCGACCTTCTTTGATAGCGTGTGTTGTACGCAATACAGAGTTTCACTAAACAATGATATATTGTTATAATATTATTATAAACTAGCTATTATGAATAGTATTAACTAAATTTTTTATTTTATAACATTATTATTCAACTTAAACATTTTATAGAATATGGTATGAGAACAAAATAAATTGTTTCGGGTAAAATAAGTATTTTTCAAAAAATGCAGTTTGGACGCCTTTTGATGGCGCACCCATTTTAAATATAATTTTTAAGAAGTTTATAAGTTAAATTTTACAAAATAAACTTATTATTTTTAATCATGATATAAATATTTACATTGGATAATGTTTTGATATTTTTCTGATAACTTTCATATTTTAATGAACAGTAAAAACACGCTATATTTTAATTAAAAACAAATTTTTCATCGTAATAATTTATATGGATAAATTATAATATTCAATGGTTTTAAAGTATAAATAGTATATATTATTACCATTTATTATGATGTGTGTCATTAGCATTGATTTTACATTGAATTCATGGGTAAAATCATTTCAATCTTTTGTAATGTTTTGAAGAAAAACCTATTTTCTTTCGACAACGAGATTAATTTTAATTTAATTTCTGAAACATCTGTGTATTGAATTTTGAAAAATGGATTCTATATTTGGAATCAGTGGGTCCAAATTATATTAATAGACTACTTTTTATTTTTGGGCATTATGAATAACAACTACGGTAAATATTATTTAACATAGTAAAAGGTAAATCGGGTAATTAAGGGTAAATATAATATTATAAAATTTTCCTAACACTTGTCTTAATACAATTGGATGATTATATTTCGTCCTAAGTAATATTTGGGTCGAAATGGAATCCATTAGAACCCACTTGGAGGTGATTAGCACCTTTAGTTTATTTTATTTGAAAGAAAGTGAAATATGTCTCACGGAAACATTAATAATTAAAGTATTTTCAATATAAGGATATACAGAATATAAATTCGGTTATAAATACTAATTTGGAATCTAAAATGATTTTATTTATCAGGGCAATTTATTTGTAAATTTTAAGAGTTATGTAATTACCTTATTAGTTTATACATTATTGATGCAAAAATTATTTATTTAGTAAAAAAATCAATAATATTGTTATTATTGAAATAGTAATACATATTAAAGGGCGCAAAAACCAGACCAAAAGTTATTGGTGGTGTATATACACATCATAAGCATCCAATGACCGAATATATTCCTATTTAGAGTCTTGTAAAAGTGATTATGACACTTATATTATTTTATTTTATAAGATGTCAAAGTTGTCACCTTCATAATTTAATAGATATAACATTTTAAGCATTGGGTGTTTTAGAAGATAAATATGACTAAAAGTATTCTTATAAAATATATAAGATTAATATTCATCCTAGTATTTTAGTTTTAATTTTTATGCAACAAATAAGTATATTTAATAATTATACAAAAATGTTGTAGTAATTATTTTATTAAAAGAAATATCAAATAAATGGTTTTACAAATAGTAAAATAAATATTATATGAACTATTTAATGTTCAACACTAATTTTATAGATTACTATGACATGTTAGGAACCTATTAAATATTTTATTTGGAATATATCCTTTATGGGGATTTTATTTAAATTCAAATAAATGAATAGTTTCAAAATTGACACTTGTTATTTTATAAAAATAACATATTATTAAATTGTTTAAAAATCACAAATTTTTTTAAAAATTATAAATTAAAATCTATATAGTCTAAAATGTAATAAATTATCTAATTATGGATAATTCACAGCATATAACTCATTATTTATAACAATTTAGAATTTAGAATCTTATTAACAGAAATAAAATTTAATAGATTAAATAAGGATAAATCAAGTTGATAATATTTAAAATAAAGACCCTAAATGTCTAAATTTTATTGGTTTATGAGATTAAAACCCTATCTCATTTAATATTCTAATATGAGTCATTTTTTGGAGGTTTTTTAGTGGGCTGGAATTTATTATAAATTAAAATTTATTATAATTCCAAAGGTTCCCCTCTCCTCCCTTATAAAAGGGCACCTCCACCCTCTCATCCTCACACCAATTTGAGCCATCAAGCTCAGCCAAACTCGGACCATTTCACTTACCCACTCCCTATAAACCTTATGTATGTACTGGTCTTCTCAAAAGACCAACTTTAGTGCCCTAAGAGGAAGTTCAAATGAGGCACTTCGAGAAAGAGGTAATACCTTCTACCGATTCATTCAAGATTCATTCTTCTTATACATCCTCTTATTTAGAGGTGTAATTATGAATTAATAACATCAGTATCACTAATATACTAATATGTTATTATAAATATGAAACAACCACATTTCATATTCTATCCATCCTACAGAAAACGAAATCACCACGCGTGCGTACGTACAGAATACCGTCTCCACGCCGTGGTGTAATCTGTTTTTCCAACACAACCTTAATTGGATGGGTATAATGGTGTAATGAATAAATATAAATAGTTATTATAACATCAAACTGATTCTGATATATTGTATCATCAACTCTAATTCAATTCAATAATTATGGAAACGATATAATCGCTCGTGCGTACGTACGGACTACTGTCTCCAAGACGCGATGTGATTCATTCTCCATGTTAACCATTAAATAATGATTATAATGTATATATAAGAAATAATAATGAAATATATAAAATTATAAAGCTACTGGATGTATGTATATATATATGTATGCCATCTACTAAGTTCCATTCAACTCAAAAAGGAAACGAAAACGGCGTTCATGCGTACATACGGCCTACCGTCTCCATTAACGGTGTATTTCTTTCCATTTATCGATATATTATATATATGTATATTCTGAATATATATTATATATAAATCAATTTTTATATTCTGGAATTAAGTAATCATGATCTAAGTAATCATATGAATAATGACAAGTCAAATCACGGACAATAAATGAAACGATTTTACCCAAAATGCTACATCAACATGAATTTATAAAAGAACAGGTAATATAATGTCAAAAATGAACCATATATGATATCATAACAATGAATAGTATTATTTAATAATTTAATGACATTATTTAAATCATTATACAGGAGTTTCAGATACATACAAAGCATATCGGACCTATGGTAAGGGATAATTTTCCAAATCTCATTTTTATCTCAGATTGCTTATTCATAAGTATTTACTGGGGTTATTTCTATCATCCTTTTCCATGTTTTATAAAAGCTTTTTCATGTATTTTTAAATTTCTTTTTACCCATTTTTTACTTTTACTACATGGTATGTAAGGAATCTTTCTTTTTTTTTACGTTATGAGGTACTTTTTTGACTTTTCTGGTAAAAGGACGAGAATACTGTTTTTTTAATTTATACGGCATGAAAGGATTTTTACAGTTTTATAAAGCCTTTTTTCTTGAAGATTCCTCTAAATTATTTCATGACTATTTTTAACAAAATCTCTTTCTTTTAAATTTTCATGGAATTTTGTGAAAAGAAATTTATTTTGATGAAGAAAGGATATTTTCCTCAAGAATTCATTTCAGGTATTTTATCAAAACCATTTTTCCATCTAAGATGACATTATTTCATATGTTTATGTTTCATGTATATTGACTCTATGATTTACATTGTTTATCTTTTATTATTATGAAATGATATCCATTTATTTTATATGGATTATGTGATGATGGGATGATGTTTTTGAAACCCATTTCATTCGTTGGGTTATTATGAATGATGTATGTTTATTTTGTGGAAAAAGTAAGAATGATTTCATTATGTGATGGGTGGGACCTATATCTCTCTCCAATGAATTGGGTAATGATTTATATCTCATGAGATAGACATGGCTGGAACAGCAAGTTAAACTAGTTCAGTAATACAAGACTGGAATGAGGAGTGAACTCGATTCAGAAAGAGACTTTGTCCACTAAGATGATCTTGGTAGCAATGCCTTGGCTACTATAGAAATCATATCATGTGCTTAATGGTTGCCACAATTACATGTTTTATTCCCATGCTATTTTATCATGATTGATGTTCCATTATGATCTATTCCTTATGTACTTCCATGTTTTATCTCATTGGTCAAGATTTTCATGTTTAAACATTATGGTCATGTTTTTAAGTTCAAATGTATATGGTTTGTTTTTATTTTATCCATGATTACCCTTACTGAGAATTTAATCTCACCCTTTATATGTTTTCTTTTCCCCATGATTTATAGAAAGGATTTAGGTAAGAAAACCAAAAGGGGAAGATCTTTATGGGATATGTTGAAGATCTTTCACGACGATTAGAAGATTACATTCCGAGCATCCAAAGACACTAAACTATTATGGTCCATGTGTGTATATTTTTGTTATATATTATGTATTCCGAAAAAGTAATGTAATGTATATGTATGTCAAGATTTGGTCATCTACAATTTCATTCTTATGTTGATGTTAAGGGCTATGTTTATATATTATTTCAATCTTGAGTAGGCTAACAAAACCAAGATAGAGTATGAAAAACGTTTTTTTATCGAGTAGTTTATAATAGATATTCTATCAAATGAAAAGATGATGGCACGATGATTCTTATTGGGACATCATCAGGATAATCATTTATAGGTTTTCTTATTAAAGACCCCTTCTTTGGATGATGTAATTTTTAGGTCACTGATGGTTGATATAGACATTACATGGAAGTCAGGGTTATCAGGTGTTTATTGCACTCCCATTAGCAATGTGAATTCCTCTAAGGGAAAGAAGAAGAATGATGATTTTCAGGTTAGTTGTTAAAAAAGATTCATTCTATGCCTCCATAAATTAATGGAAGTGGTCCCTTAGTATGTCACTAGTGAGTAATGTTCGTACATTCAATGTGGTTCTGCAATGAGTCACCCAATAACTATAGATCCTTCTGACACTTCGGACACTTGAAAAAATTAATCCACGGATATTACACTTCTTGTAGTGGGACTGGATCATCTACACCTTCTAAAAATACATCAAAATTAGATGGTTCGTGTGAAAAAGGAGTTCTACTCACTAGAATCATAAATGAATCTTATGGACATAGTATAATAATATATAGAAGAAGAAGATATGGGTCCAGTGATCATGAGAGGTACCTTGATTATAGCCTCATCAATAGTGGTGTCACTATTATATATGGGGGAATATCATTCATTTATTTTAACATGGTTATTTAATCTAATAAATCATCATATGGGTCTTTTTTTATTTTGAGATGGTTATTTATACAGTCATATATACAATGATTTAGTAGGGTCTCTGTTGTCCCTCTTGTGTTTTATCTATATAGGATGTTTAACTTGTATGGAATTCTATAATACTCTACATGAAGCCTATTGAAATCAATTTTAGGATGGATTTTATCATTGAAGATAAATCATAGATCATGTATTATCTTAAATATGTGTCCTTCATTACACAGGATGGTGTGTGCCATATCATTCAAGGATAACGGTCCCTAAGGTATTGTATAGTCTAGCAATCTTATCTAGATTTGGGGAATGTATTATTAGTATTTTATTTTGATCATGTGTAAGAATAATTGATGGTTGATCTCCCCTAGTCATCGTTGTGTTTTCGGATATGTTTCCTTCATACTTGTCTTGTTTTCCCCCTCTAAGGGTGTTTGAGTTTACTATTTCATAAATTTATATTACTCAACGTTTATCAATTATATATTATGATATTTAACCGAATGAGATGGTAGAGATAATTTCTTAGTTGGATGAACTCCTAGATAAAGGATTCAAATGCCTGAGTGAGTCACCATGGGAATAACTGGTTCTCATTGTTAAGAAAGATGATGGTTAAAATCAAATTTTGGATGTTTATCAAAGACTCAAAGAAGTTCTGATAAAGTAAAAATATCAATTTCCATTGAATGATGATTTGTTTGATCATTTAAAATGCGAAAATTGGTTCACGAAGATTGACCTTCGATTTGTTTACCATCATGTGGTGATTAACGAATCTGACACTCAAAAACTGCCTTTCTGAGAAGTTACGACAACTGTGTGTACACATTCTTGAAATTTGGACTAAACAATACTCTATTAGTATTTATGGAATTAGTGAACTTGATTTTATATGAGTATTTATATACATTTTTGTTTTCATTGTAGATGATATCTTTTTTTACTATATAACAGAGAAGGATCACATGCATCATGTGAGAAATGTTTTGAGTGTGTTGAGAAATCATAGAAATTATGCCAGACATTAAAATTTTGGTTAATGGATTCAGGTTATGAGGTGATTAAGACATGTGGGGTTTGAAAAAGTAATATCATTTGATCATTAGAATGTGAAGGCTATTATGACTTGGGAGAGACCGTGAAATGTATTCAGGACTAGGAGATTCTTGGGATTAGAAATATATTATATTTGGTTATTGAAGGACATATACATATTGGCTTCTATAATGACTACACTAACATAAAAGAGAGTAATTTTTTCTTGGTATGAAAATGTGAGAATTATTTTGTATAGATAAAACTTCTTTTGACTGCTGGAAAAGTATTGACTCTCCCATATGTTGGGTAATGTGGTCTATTTTGATGCATCAGGTTCAGTATTGGGTTTCGTTCTTTCATAGATTAACAATGTCAATTCATATGGATCACCTCATCTTAAACTACATGAGAAGAATTATCTAACCAATAAACCCGAACATTCAGTTGTGATGCACGTGCTTATGAGTTGGTGGTATTACCATTACAGAGAAGGAATATCAATTTTTAAAAACATTAGAGGTTGAGATATATCTTCCATGAAAAATATTTGAATCTCCACTAGAGGCATTGCGGTGAATACAATAAATACTTCAATTTTCAGATATTCTATACCACAAGTAAAAGAAATGTCATTGCAGATAATTTTAGGAGGAAAAATCTATCCCAAGTAGTGAAATAATTATTAGAAATGTGGAACATGATGTCTCTCTTTCCATAGTATATTTTTGGGGTGTGGGAATCAGGGGATGGGGTTTCCAGGGCTAGTGTTTAGTTGATATACTTTATTAAATAATTTAGTTGTTAGAGGAATTGTCATGATGATGAGTTCTATATCATTAGATGCACTATTATTTGTGGGGAGACCATGCATGATGGGTCGTTCTTGAAAGAGGTAATTCTAGGCTTTCAGATCTACTTTTGGTTATAGTTTTTGGAAAAGAAATCAATTATGGGGGATTTTTATAATTCTCATTGGGAAGTGCACCTAGGAACAATGAATTTGATTTATGGCATGCTGCATAAATTCCCGTGTCTAGGATTGATATGGGGAATTGTTGAGTATTTCACTCATTTTTATATGTGACAACATGTTATGGTCACGAACTGCAATCCTTCATGACTTCCTCAGCTAATTTCGGTCCACAATTAAATGTGGGATGATATCTCAAAGGAATTTGTGGTGAGTTTCCACATTCCCATAGTGGGAGGAATGCAATTTGTGTTTAGATTGATATGATGACTAAATCATCACACATTATGCCCATTCTTGATACAACCAATGTTGATGAGTTAGAAAACTTATATGTGAAAGTGATTGTTTGGTTACATAAAATACCATTAGCTATCATCTCTGATAGGGATACTAGGTTAACTTCTCATTTTGATGAGGCATTAAGGAGGAAATAGGATCTCACTTCTATTTTTGTTTTTCATGACATCCATAGTTAGATGGTCATATAAAAAAAGCTATTTAGATTCTATAAAAAATTCTCGATGCCTATGTTGTCAACATTTGGTGGCATGTGATGATAATTTTGGGCATATTGAGTATTATTATAATAGTATTTACTTGACTATGATCGTAATAGCTCCTTTTAATTCTTTATATGGAATCCCTTGGATGTATCTATGGTTTTGGTTGGATATTTGTGACTGTTCCTTGGTTGGAATGTTCCTAGTTCAACAGATCATAGTAATGATTCAATTGTTTCTTTAGTAAATGTTGAAAGAATATAGCTTATATATATTTTGATGATCATCATCATAGACCCATGTAATTTTTAGTTGGCGTATATGTGTTCTTTAGGGTTTCACCTGAGTTGTTTTATTGATGGATTGGGAGGTAAGGGAAACTTAGTTCTCAATTTTTGGGTCCTTTTGAGGTTGTTTAGAAAGTGTGAATGTATTTTTAGTGTTTAACACTTATAATGTATAAATCATCGATAAATAATGTGTTCCATGTATCATAGAAATGTATGTATCTCTATGATCCATTTCATATTTTTAGGTATAGTAATCTTGTGATCAAACCTGATTTATCTGAGAATCAGTGGCCATTTAGGATAGTTTCATCCAAAAACAATACAATTAAATGGAGAGCTACTATCATGACGTAGATGTTGGGTAGGGGCAGTTCCTTGTAGATAGTCTGGTTGAATTCCCTAAGACCTTTGGGTCATAGAGACTCCTAAGCCTACGGGCCGTGTAATCCCTGAGCCTATGGGCCTTGTTAGGGTTCCCCCTCATCCCTTGAAAGGGGGGTTATCAAATTCAATAAAAATGAGGGCCTTCGGGCCATTTAGAAAGAACGGTTTTGGTTCTCATGGGACATGGGATAGGGATGAAATTATGTTTTATTAGTGGCCTCATCGTTTTGGAATGGACATTTCTTCCTAGGAATTCTAAGGATAAATTGATTCTCTTATGCATGGATGTAACATCCTGTTACTATTCTCAAGTAGTCACGAACCCCTATTTTTACCAATATTGGGGTGGGTTTTGTTTGGTGTTGTTATTATCATTTTTGGAAGTTTCTATGCTAGTGCATGGTTATTTCACCATTAGCTCAAACTGGACAACCTATCAACAAAAACCATAAACGCCAATGAAGTGGGTTTTTGAATTGTTGGTGCATGTTTTACAAACAATGTTCCCTTTTAAGAGTAACCTTGTGGACAATTTAAAATAAGCAAAAATCATGCACATGGTTTCTCTTAACGTTGTGCCTCTTTCAAGTAAGTCATGTGAAGGGATTTTTAATTAATCCAAATTTTAATTAAAATTTACCGACCCCCCCCCCCTCGTAGGTCCTCAACAGACTGGAATGACCCCTAGTTGATTTCTTCATTCCATGGAGCTCTTATGATGAGTTTTTATCCCATTACCACTCCTCCCAGAATGTTGAATCATCAAGAACACCATTTGTTCTTCTCACAGTAAGTTTTCTACTCCTGGTATATTTCTCCAATGATATAAATTTTCCTTTTTAGGATTATATGGTTCCCAAGGATGATTTATAAATCTAATACCCACTATTCTAGATCTAAGAATTTTTTTAGATTCATATATTCTTGAATTTTTCATTATCCGTAGAATTTTCTCGTATATATAATTGTGATTCAAGATTACATGATCTTGAGGAGTGTGATTATTACGTTGCAGAATTTATGTTAACCCTAAACTAATTTATTTAATTTCTATTATATGAATTAGATTAAAATGTATGATTGAATTGAAATTTATTTTCAATCTTTTATTAAAAACCAAATTCCATTGGATTGGGGATTTTGGATATTCATTTAGTCATGAAATTGGTAAAACCCCCCAATTCCATTGAATTTGGGTTTATGTATGGAAATTTGGGAAAAAAATCATTAATAAATTTGAATTGTTAATTTGATAGAAATTGTGTGTAAATCCGCAAGTTCATTTAATTGGTGGTGTTTTTTAAAATTGTGGACATTTTTTTGAAAATTATACTGTTCAATTTAATTAAGAAAATGGAATGTGATATTGAATTGTGAATTGATTTTTAATCTGGATTTTTAGAAATGTATTGATTTGGTTTTGATAGAATCCTTTGGGTTTTATCATGAAAAAATACATTTTTTTATTAAAATCCCCATATAGGTTTAAATGGAATATTGAAATATATAAATTATAGAATTGGATTATTTGTAATTGAATGTTTCTATATATAAATTTCCATTCAATTTTTTTAGTAATAGAGCACATGAAATTCATAGTTAGTTAGACTATCATTTGGATGATTCAATACGATTTAAAACATTCTAAATCATAATAGGTCTATCACCACCCTTAGGTGAGGGTGATGAGTCCACTTGGTCATCAGTTCAAAGGCACCCCAGTACATATAGTCTTTTCACCTTGAGTGTGGAGTCCATATTTCCTAGAATTATCATACCTCCTTAGGCATATGACCATGTTGCTCACTTTTTTGTATTTAAAATAATCAAATATCAATATTGTGAAGTATTTTACATGTCATATGATTTATATAATTTAATTTATGTAAAACTATTTTTTAACCCATTTTTTAGAAATACCATTTCTTTGGAAATTTTCCATCAATTTAAATGTAAATTCCTTACTTAAATTATTTCCATCTTTTGAAATGTAAAGGATAAATTGAATTAATAATGTTTTTAAAATTAAAAACCTATTTGTTTTAAATTAACTGCTCTCATTGGTTTATCTAATATTTAAATGTATTATGGAATCCTTGGTGAGAAATTCCTTTTATTTTTAGCTTACATCATACGTGTGGCTTCAGGAGCTTGTAGATTATATCCTTATAGGTTTATGAAGGGGTAAATCCCTGCATGGAGGTGGTTCTAGCTATTGATCTATGGACTTGGTGAGTGGATTATATTGGGACATGGGAAGATTTTCTAGTTTTCTATTACATGGTTATAATACTTAAGGTTTTTATACCTAATTAATTTCTTTTATACTACTCTCAGTGTTACTTCATTTGTATGTATACACACTTGATTATCATTATTCCATTATGTTTACAAAAAATACATTTCCCTGTTAACTATGTTTGATGTCGAGTGCTAGTCGCACACCCATGGGGATTAGAAATTCCCTTCAGGCTCTATCATGATCATCTCAGTTATTGCGTTATGAGGGTATGTTAGCTGGTCTGTTATATGTAAGAAAAAATTGAATAAAAATATTTTCTTAATACTCTTATATGGCATTATAATATCAGCAAATGCAATACAAAATTTTTAATATCATTTGAATTATGTAGAAATATATATAAATTAATAAATCTTATATAATATTCTTATCATTACACCTTAATAGGATATTATTTATGACAATAAATTAAATATAAAATATCATAAATATATAAGTTAAATAATATTCTGAATTTTAATTAAATATTGGATCCAATTTAAAATTCTAATAAAATATTATATCATAATCATTTCCCAATAATGAAATCTAAGAACATCCTGTTGAATAATACATAATCAAATAATAAACTGTTAAAAATAATTAATAAATCACGATAACATATTATATAAAAAATAACTGAAAATATATTAGACATATGATAACAATAATTTTAAAAAATTAATACAATTTAAAAATATATAATAGAAATCTGATTACAAACAATACATTACACATTTGATAGATAGAGGTATATTTATATTACCGAAAATAAATAAATAGATTGGAAATTATCCACACAGACCAAAAATTATTAACAATTAATAATTATAGTTGGGGAGTGGTGTGGTTACTTTGTATTTATTTTCATAGCTATATACATTTCATATTTCATATAGGTTTTTCATGGAAATAGAAGAGTGTATTTGGATTTTGGTTCATGTTTGGTGGTGGTTTCATGTAATGATAATTCTTAAATGGAACTTGGAGATGGATAGTTTTCATCTTTATTTCAATTCATTATTTTATCCTTCTTATATATTATCAAATTTTATAATTCTCACTTTGGTATCATTTTTATTAAGGTTTTTCATTTGTAAAAATGATTTTGTGATATATTGAGAAATTTTGGTTTTGTAATTTGGATTTTTTATTTGATTTATAATTTTTCTATGTTTATCAATAATTTGGATTCGATAATTATTGAATGTATTTATTTTATATGAATGATCATCCAAAAAAGTGAGAAGGAATTGAATAATTAATCATTTTGATTTAATGTTATTCTTACATCACTGGGTGAAATACTTCCCTATTATATACATATGATAGAAAAACCCTAGTCCTTGGATTAAAAGGATTGTTAATGAAAATCATGATTTGTACATGGTGTATTGGGTACTTGTTTCAAGAGTTTCATTATGGTGTTTAATGGAAACATGTTATTGAATTTAGGTTATCTTTTCTTATATACAGTGAGTCATGGTAGACAATATTTTTTGACATTAGATCTCAAGGGAATGATAGTAAGAATATGCTATAAAACAAATTTCATTAAAAACCGTGAGATTCTTGAAAATATTGTGAATGTGTAATTTGTGTTTGTTTATAGATTTATCAATATTTATGGGTAAAAGTGTATCTCAGAAGTATGATTGAAGGGGAATGATTAGTTACATGGGAATGTATCATAGATTTTTGTCTGTTTACATTGGACATGCAACATTGAATGTTGTTGTTTTGATTTTTTAAATTTTTGTTAATATTTACAATTGACATCACGAAGTGATGATTGCATATTTTGATGACATTTGTAGGATATCATGTTATTTTTTTCCTTTCATTATCATAAATATAAAATAATTTTGGAAAATTTCAACCTTGTATCATTATTATTTAATTATGTTTTTTTCATAAGAATTATATCCAATTTTTCATTTCTCACTTTTATAGAAGTTTAATCTCTTAATCGTAAGTTTGATTAAAATTTAATCCATTGTATAAATGAATATTAATGTGAATGTATTAATTTATATGAATTACTCAAATATGTTATAACACCCATATAATTTAAAAGATTAACATCATGATATATAGAAATTATAACACAGAAAACTATGCTTATATGATATTGTAACACCCTAAGGATTTATGAGATATTTATTTTCAAATAGATTCAATCCCTTAGATATCATTCAATTAATTAAATATTAGTTTTAAATGAAATGTGATACTATATAGAAATATTATTTTTTAAACAAGATCATTATAACCTAATCATTACCTCAATAGTTATTAATATGAATATATAACTTAGGAAAATTATACTTTTTTCAAATGTATAAAATAAAATAATTTTTTTTAATATAAATAAAATAAAAATCCTTTAAGAGAAAAAATATGTGCTTTCTGAAAAACATTATAATTAAAAAACTATGTTTCATCCCACCTTGGGCAAAAATATTAATAATGTTTTTCTCCAGTTTAGATAATTTATTAGTTTAAAAGAAATTTATTTTATAAATTATCATATTAAATTATCTTTGGAATTTTTTTTTAATTTTCTAAAAATATTGATTTTCTTATTGAATGGTGATAATGATGGTTTAATTTGAAAACATCATTTTCATATAAATCAATTAATGGTTCTATATTGATTTCTAATTGTTTTATATGTATAATATTTTTAGTTATGATATATTATATAAAATTTTCATCCACTAAAATAATTTCATAATGAATTTTGATATAAAACCACACTATACATATGATAATTTTTAGTGAGGAAAACTAATTTTTCATTGCATATGCATGTTTGTTTTAAAAAAACTACCACTTTTATAATTTTAATTTAATAAAATATAATTCGTATTTGCATTAAAAATAATTAATATTTTTTTACTATGTTTATATGAATTTTTTTATTAATAATTACTACAAAAATATTTAATTAAATAGAAATGTAATGGTTTAAATGTGTTTTTATAGTTACTTAAACATCTCTAAAAATTCATTTTTGAAAGCATTTTATTTATTTGAAAAACATGATTTTATATTTTTAATTATTTTTTAAAAATAATCTAATAATAATCATTTTTAATGGGAAAAATACCATCATTAAAAAAATTATCATACTGAAAACTAAAATGGTAAGAAAAATTTAACGTAAAGGATAAAGAATAAAATGTTGAAATAAATTCCATTATGTAGTTCAGTTGTTTATCAGTATATCATTCCTATGATTCTATTATATTTAATTTTTTTAGGTAATTGGAATGAGGATGAATTAACATTATTTATGGTTTTTTGGTATTTACAAAAAATTATCTCATTCACAATTATAAAATATAATTCAATGCCCTAACTTATTCAACCCTAATAATCATCGTTTCTTGAAATAAACTACCAAAAAACATACTGAAAATCCAAATAAAAATAATACAGCTACATAACCCCTCAAATGACCATTCCAAAGTTCCTTAAGAATAAATCCAAAAGAGTTTTTGCAAAGAGGAGGTATTTGTCTTCACTAAGATCATTGTTATTCATTTTTATTTTAAACCCATCAATTTTGTCATAAACCATAAAATATAATAAAATTAAAATCTAGAATAAACTTACCTATTATTATGATGATGTAATAATATTTATGCATCACCAATTCTATCAAATAGTAAATTGAAACATCGATCATGTGTATAGTGTACTACCGCCTCAAAAACTCATGTAAGTCAACTTCCATCAACAAATATAATAGTTTTATATGTTGATGGATTTAATATATATAATTTAATAATTGTAATATAATTAATATTTAGTATTTATAATATCATATTTATATTCATATATTCCATTATGTTTATAATATGATAACGTTGGTTGTGTGTGTGGAGAAATACTACATTATAAAGCTATGTGGTTCGTTTTTCACATACGATTTACATGTAAAGTAATAAGGATTCTTTTATGAATAGTTTATATATAGTAAATACTATATAAAATAAAATAAATTAATATATCATACACTTCTATACACATTCACCATTTAATAGAAGGATATCATCACTCTTGAGCATGTATGGCATACCATCTCCATGGTGTGATCAAATTCAATTTCTATGTCAAATTCTCATGAATGGATTTGATGATGTATATAATGGAGAAAAATATTTATAACATTAATATAATTATGTATATTCTAAAACTATATCCAATATACAAGAATTGGAACCATCATGATAAAACACGGACGACAAAACAAGGCAATCAACACCTAAATTAATGAGGATAATGAAACATGATGAACCAATGGTTGGTAAATTTTTTAATAGTATCATGTATTTCAATATATATATATATTATGTTTCATTAATATAAGTTGAATAAAGTATAATTATTTATAATTGACGTACGAAAACTTGTGATGAATGTAAACCTGAGATAAAGGTTTTTTGTCTCACTATTACTTTTGTGAGACATATACCACATACACTATTTATTCCATTGTGTCTTGTATATACAACCAAAATGATATGTTATATAATTAATATATTTATAATCATGGTACTAAATGTTTTATTTGATTTTATATCTTTTATGGGTCTTAAAAATAAAATGTTACGAAACTAGTAATGTTTTATTTTAAAATCTCATCATTATTCATGATTTTTTATGATTAAGTCCTCCTTAGAAGGATTATATGGTATTAATACTATAAAAAGATTATATTTTAACCCTTAATTGTTATTCATGATTATTTTTAGTAACATTCCAATTTTTTACCCTCACTGGTCTTTATAATCATCAAGATTGGGATTTTTAGAAAAGGAGAAATTATTTATCTTTTTATTGATAATGATTTCCCTTAAAAATACATATTTTTTAAAAATGTTATCAAATTAATATTTCGACATTAAAAAAATGTTTTATACATGATTTTTTTTCACATTTTTCAATTTCTATTAAATTTTTTTAAGGATTATTCCCATCATTTTCTGAACAACGAATGTTTTGATTTTACTGAAAGTGTGAAAGGAATATTTTTTTATTATGTATAAAATGTAAAAAATTTCAAACCATAATAGGAATAAATTTTTTAAATAATACTTTATAAATATAATGTGTTATTTTTAATGATAAATATTTTTAAAATATTTTTTTGACATTAATTTTTAAATATTTATTCAAAGTAAAATGTTTATTTCCTAAAAAATGATTTTGATGAATTTTAATGGTACTTATATTAATTTAAAACGTAAATCCATTATTGAACATACATTCCACTATGGATATTTTCTAATCATATTATCCTTATTATTTCTCTAGATTTTTTTTGTTTGTTTGACTGAGGATTTATAATTTTATTACCATTCAAAAAATATATTTAGATGGTTTATAATTATGTTTATTAGTTTTGGTATGTTTTAGCATTTGTAATGGTAGTTTTTTAATATGATTAATAATATATTTTTTCATCCTATTCTTATACTAAATTTATTTAGATTATTAAATTATTTGTTTGTCCATGTTTTAGATAGCCCCTCGATGATTCGACATGTATCACAATAAAAATATTTTTGATGAATTAAATGGGGTTTACTCATAGTTTTTAACTATCTTGTGAATTGTATATATAGTATTTTTTAGGAATTCCATTATTCAATACCTAATTATGCAATACATTATTGCATTCAATGTAATTATTTGATTAGTTATAATACCGACAGAAATGTTTTAGGATCATGTCATTATTTAAAAGGAATTATTTGATCATCATGTACTATAATAAAATTATTATGAAGATATAGTTTAAAAGAAATATTTTGAAATTATTTACCTTTCCCTATTTGTTAAACTTATTTATTCATGATTTATTATTATTTATGCATACCCCTTCTGATTAATTGAGCTAACACTTTTTTGGTGTTTCATTTCTTCTAGGATAACATAATGTGTTTTGTGATTTATATTAAATTATATTCTAAGGGGATTAAAGGTATTATCTAAGAAAACATTGCGTTGCAGTTTATGTTTTTAATTTTAAAATGAGATTAAAGTATTTAACTATATTTTCAAGACTACGATACTTTTCTTTCATTCGTGATATGATTCCTTGTATATTATGGAAATGTCATAATGTAACCACCAACTTTGGTCTATGTCGGTTGGGTAATTTATAGTTGGTAATAGAGGATTTTTAATAGAACCCTTGTCAAATATATTTCTTAAATAATAAACAAGATAACATAATTTTATCACAAATTTATGATATCTACATGTATATGATAAAATATAAATGTTTTGGTATGGTATAGATTTGGTGGTTTTCCTAGAAACTCATCCACATAGGGATATTACAACTACAAATATATATAGATTAGATGATCATATATGTAATAGCTATGTAAAGGAATTTTATTATTTATTAAAATGTTACATGGTACCCAAAAAATGTGCCTTATTACACAAGATTTTGACACTCCTATGGGATACAATTTTTTTAATTAAAAACTTATTTAGAAATTATCATGATTTTTTGAATGGATAATAACCACATATGACATAGGATTACTATATGAACCCGACCTTATACAATACATAATCAAGAATTTGGTCAAAAACTCACTTCCATTCACACTGACGATCATTTCATGTATAGATCACTATTGAATTGGGACATAATATATTCATAAAATTACACATTATTAAATAGTGGATACCATAAAAATAGTTTTCATTTCTCCCAAAATATAAAACTTTTCAAATAAATCAATATTTCTTTGATAAAACATTAAAACATTTAACATGGATTCCTTCCTTTTCTTACACTACCTTAAAACCTGTGAAAATCATTTAAAAACATGAGATGAACAAAAAAATGAATAGTAATGATTATAGAAATAATTAATGAACACATTAGTCCATGAATAATTGTTACATATTATATAATTTTCAAAAATAAAAACTTGTCTATGATCTAAACATACATTGTGTACCATGAGATTTCCATGACATTTCCACCAAACATATATAACATAAATATAACCATAAATTTATCTCGAGAATTTAACTAAATAATTTTATAAAACTCTCAGATATATTATAATTTGTAACCCTCATGGCTACCTTACAATGTAACCCTCACGACTACCTTGTTGTCCAACCATTTCATTTACACTTGTAGTAACTATATAGAAGACCTCCTACATACACATAACCAAAGAATATGAAGGAAATAAAGGCCCCACCCAACATCATAAATAATTCCAAAGAACCATTACATTGTCATACAAAATGGATAATTGAATAAAAAAAATTTCAATTGAATATTCTATAACAGAATTTTTAATAGAGGATATTAAAAGAACACCTTCTCAGAAAGATCATATAATAAGAGTGAAAAATAACAGTGTATATGTAATATTTATATAAACTATAAATACAGACAATTAATTATAATATTAAAAAAATTCATCACATAATCAAGTTTTAATACCATATAAATAATGAATTAGAATGTTATCCAAAAGAATGAAAATTGGGTTAATAATTTCCATATCTCAGGTTTGTTTTATTTCAATATTTATTAAACCTCATGTATAATGGTCAAAATAGTGTCAATAATGTCTTATAGAACCATATTCATATATATAATACCTTATATGATCATTTTATAACATCATTAACTCATTAATTATTTGTATTTTGAGCCTTCCATTATTTTTGGTGCGTTCTTTACATGATTCTAATGGCCAGTTTGTAATTGATTTTCCTATCGTATGGAAATGAAATTTTATATGTGGAATTAAATTGTATTAATACGTTTAAATTTTATATATTTATATCATAATTTATTTATTTATCATATATGATGATGAATTTATAAATAAAAAATTAATGATATTAGGATAGAACATTTTTGGCGTTTCCTCAATAATCACGAACACATTTCATTAAATATCATTATTTCATGCATATATGTTCATTATAGATCATAAAATATGTTAAATAATAAAAATTATATTCTATTTCAACCATTAAGATGATTTTATCATCATCTTTTATGGAATTAATGGAAAATGAAGAAACACCGATTATAAGTTTGGAAAATTGGCACTTCACGAACGATATTTTTATTTTTTGAACAAGAGGGAGAGGAGAGGAATAGTGTTGAAAATTTTTTACATGAAATTGATAAAATAAAGAATATATAAATGTCTGTAGAATCCATTCCTCTTGGATAAAGGGACGGGAAGACTTTATATGAAATGAATAAATTTGAAATGAAAACACATGAAAATGAAAGAGGATTCTTACATCTTGATCTCTAATCCATGAGATCCTCTTTATGGCCTTTGGTTTGAGGCTTTTAGTGAGGCCAAAAAGACTTGGAAATGTATAATATCTTTGGGGAGGTAATTTTGTTTAACATATAAAATTATAAATTCATGAGAGGTGTGAGAGGAAGAGGGGAATGATGGTGGTATTTATAGTTGAGGAGAGGAGAGATTTTATATTATTTTAATCAATAGATTACTTTATTTTGCTCAAGACTATGAATAGTCTTAATTCATGTTCCCCCAAAATAGTAATAAAGGCATTGTAGTTCTTAACAAGTGGTCTTACATCAATGATGATGTAAAAATGCATGTATTTAACTGATAATTTTAATATTAAGTTTGTTACCATATCTCACTATTCATAAAAAATTCATGAATTTTATAAAAATTCCAAAAATTCAACCTAAACATTTATCAATGTGTATAATTCCAAAATAAATCCAAATTTTTTTTAAATAAAATTATTAAAATTATTACTTTAATTTTTATAAAAAAGTCATACATTAATAAAAAATTAATAATTCTAAAACTATATCTAATTTTATATCACACTGAAAAATTAATCAAGATTTAATTATCCTATATCCTTAAGAAAATAAAATAAAATTACAATTTACTATTAATTATGGAAATTTTACTATTCATATGGGTATGTTACTATTCTCTAGAAAACCATGTTGGTTCTATTATACTCCAAATTAATTATTGATTACCATCATATATGAATTGGTTTTGAAATTCAAAACTTATATGTGGATAAATAATGTAGGAAGGATAGTCTTAAATATCTATTCAAAACATTGTTTCATGTATTTTAATTTTTTTTTAAACGGTTGGTAGTTACATTATCCCAACCTTCTTGAAATTTCATCCACTCAATTTTAATTACTTATTAACCAAGTGAAAATACCTTTCCCTTATATCATTTGATGACTCCAATATTGTTTATTCAACCAAGTGGTTTCTCCAAAAAAAAATTACCCAGAGGATTACCTTATTCTGCAATAATTGTCCCCTTCAATCAGGAATCTAATCTTGTTTCTATTCATAAAATTTTTTCTCTTCTAGTTAAACTAACTCTAGGATTAAAACATGAGATTAATCCAACACATACTTTCTCAACATAAAAATATAAAAAACATTAGGTTCATATGACAAACTCAGAGGCAAAGAAACTCAGTAAGAGACTGTTCCAAATTTCTATAGAATAACATAATGTCCAATGAATTGTGGACATATCATTATATTCATAAAAATGGCATAACACTTTTCCATGGAGTTATTCTTAAAAAAATTTATCACCTACCTCAAATTAAATGTATTTCCATATATTTTCTGTATAAAAGTCCATCCTGCTCATAGTTTTCAACATGTGTATATGTATCATCTTAACTTCCTCGGCCACTAAAGCTAATAATTCAAGTTTGTCAACTTCCTTTCTCTGACTTCATCCAAAAAAGATGGAGTTCTACACCACTTCCCATAAAATTCATCAAAATGTGCCATATGTTTTATGTAATTTAATTAGTTATTATAATTGAACTAAAAAATTAAATATGATGATCCCAACTTCCCTGTTAGACAATTGAACATGCTCAAAACATGTCCTCTGATGTCTGAATCATTCATTTTGATTGCACATCTAATTTATGATGAAATTTTGTCTTGACATTTAATTTTTTTCCCAATAACTTCTAGAGGCCCTTCCAATATTTTTATGTGAACCATGGATCCCGGTCAGATACAATAGAAATAGTAACTCCATGTAATAAGACAATCTAATTGTGTCATAGTTGAGAAAAAATATTATCCAAATACATAGTATATCAAATAGAAAGGAAATGTTCATATTTAGTCAGTCGGTCAACAATAACACATATTTCAGTTTTACCATGAGGATTCTCTGATTGTCCCACCATGAATTCCATCGATACATTTTCCCACTTCCACTTTGGTACTTGCGAAGTATGAAACATCCTATTTTGTAACTATCGCTCTACTTTAACTTGTTGAAATATCAAAAATTTGATAATAAAATCTTTAATATATCTTTTCATTTCATCCTAACATTAATACTTTCGAATAACTATATACATCATTGTATTGCCAGGATGAACTGAAAATGTAGAACTATATGCTTCATTTAACAAATCTTTCTTCATAAAGGAATCACATGGAATACACAATATTTTTCTAAATCTTAAAACATAATCAGTATCACGGTTAAATTTTAGTAACTTACCAATTTTAACCAATTCACCTTTTTCTATAGCTCACAGTATTCCTTATGTTATTTCTTAATTCTGTTTGATAATTTAGACTACACTGAATCATGAAATAAAAAATATGTATTTCCAACACCAGTAACTTCTATGCTAAAATTCATCAAATCATTAAACAAGGGATCATGTTCTAAATGTAAAATGGTTAATGATGCATGATGTTTTCCACTCAAGGAATCCACCACATTGTTTTATTTTCTGGGATGGTAATTGATCATGTATTCATAATATTTTATCAATTAAACCCATCTTCTCTATCTATTTTTTAATTAATTCAGACTGAATATATACTTCATACATTTACGGTTAGTATATATTAGACATTTGGTTCTATATTAATGATACCTCTAAATTTTCTAGGAAAAACCCACAGCAACCAATTCAAATTCATGTGTGGGATAATTTAACTCATTTAATATTAGATCTCTTGAAACATAAGAAATTTCCTGATCATTCATCATCAAAACACTACTAGGTACATTCAATAAAGCATCAATGTATATGAAAAACTCACCATTTCTAGATGGTAAGGCTAAAAATATAGCATTCACCAATTTCTTCTTAATTTCCTTAAAACAAACATCACATTATTCTAACCATGTATATTTAACCCATTTTGTATTAACATAGTTAGTGGGAAAGATAACAGTTCAATTATTTTAATAAATAGTCATTAATAACCTGTTAGTCCAACAAAACTATGAATCGGTGTAACATTTTTTGGTCTTTTCTATTCATCTAAAAAAGATTTAGGCTGGATCAACTATTATTCAATAATTTATTACAATATTCAAAATAAAATAAAATCATTTCAACAAAAAATTTCACTTTTGAATTTTTCAATATTGTTTTTTTCCTTCAGGGTTTGAAAAAAAACTCTTAGATGATTTTCATTATCTTTTTTTCTATTATAAAATACCATAATATCATAAATAAACATAAAAAACAAATTTATCCATTAACTCGTGAAATATTCTATTCATAAGATGCATGAATACAGTAGGTGAATTATTAAACCCTAATGGAATAACAAAAAAATCATAACTCCCATATCTAGAATGAAAAGAAATTTTTTGGATGTCATCCTCATTCACGTTCATCCGATGGTATCTGGATCCCACGTCAATCATGTAAAAGTATGGAGTTTTAAGGATCTGATCAAACAAGTTATCAATGTGATGCAAAATATTCTTGTTTTTTAGTGATTTCACTCATGGATCAATAATTAATGCAATTTCCCATGGAACCATTGTTCTTTTTAATGAACAAAATAGGGGCACCCCAATGTGAATTTCTAGGATGAATGTAGACTCTATCAAGAAACTCCTACAATGGATTTTTTAAATTTAACAAGATCCATTTTATCCATTAGAGTTGGGTTTTCTATAATTGGCTTAGAATCAGGGCCAAATCAATTGTGAATTCGACTACTCGATCTGGTGTGAAACTAGGTAACTCACTAGAAAAAACATCAATATATTTATTTACCACTAGGATATCATTAATCTTAAGATCTCCCTTACATTCAATAATATTAGCAAGATAACTTTCATATAAATCATTCATTTGTTACTCAGCTTCCTGAAATGTTATCAATTGTACGTATTTGTACTTATATACAAACTAAAAATTGATTTTGAAAAAATGCGTATTTCCCCTACATGCAATCTAAGCATGATAAAAGAAAAAATCCAAACCATTTCCAGATTGACATCAAACTCTACTAAGGGAAAAACCCCATGGATTTTAGGTAAATACTATCCACATAAAAGAATAAAATTATTCTTATAATTCCTCATTAATTTAATATTCCCCCTAGTTTTCTCAGAATAAGTTTTAGTCTCATTTGTTGAGTTTATATTTTAAATTTACTATAAAATTTAATAGAAATAACCGAATATGTTGACCCCATAACAAAAGAAACATTAGAAAAATATGAGTAAATAAAAAAGGAACATGATACATGTTCACTGGATTACCCCACATCTAATATTGTAGTCACAAAGTACATCACTACACCTTTCAAGTTATAATGTTGTATATTTACATGATTCAGATCTCTCTTTGTGAAACCATTTTCATAATTACCCATCTCTCCAAATTTTTTAAAAAACATATTGTTGATCATGTCAGGATTAGTCTTAGGTTCATTTTCATTACAATCTTTTACCATATGTCCAAAATTACAAAATCAAAAACAATTCCTAGTTATGGTAAGGAGTTACCAAATGTCATTTTTCCACACTTTTCATCAACTAAAAAATAGAATTTCTTACCGTCATATTTCGTTGGAAGATTCTTACCCATCACTTTCCATTTGGAAACCTTCATCTCATTGTTTTAAAAGTGCACGTGATCATAAAAAAACTATATCTATAACCTCTCAGTACACCAGATAAGTGTCTCGTAATATTTGAATTCCCATGAGGATAATTTTCTTTGATACATTCAATTTAATATTGATTAAAAGTGTTTCCTTTTCTATCTAGATCCAGAACAATATTTCAATCATACCTCACCAGTTGGGTGAAGTTTTATTCATACAAAACCATTGAATATTTCTGCTTTTGATTCAATTCATGTAATTTTTTCTCCATCCTATGTCAAACCACCATTGGAAAATAAATTTCTATGAATAGACTTATAAATTCATCCCACTCGAAGGCATAAATAACATCTCTAACCATGATATTATTTACCATTGACCACCACTGATTTGATTCACCATTAAAATGTTAAATTTCACGACTTACATTTTGTGTATCTAGATATCCCATAAAATCGAATATCATTTCAAGGGCATTAATCTATCTTTCAGCTGATGCAGGGTTAGATGATCCATTAAAAGAAAGAGGGTGTGGTCTTAAAACATGTTTTACTATCATCATGTTCCGTTGTGGGAAATATAGTTGTTCTCATGCATGGATTCCACTACCATTTATTCCCAACATCACTTAAGACATTACTATCACATATTTCTCAGTTCTAATCCCTACCATATTGGGCTCCAGATTCAGAAGGATATTTCTTTGTCAGTTCCTTTTGAATTTATCTTCCCTATTAATTCAATGGAAACCCATAAAGAATAACATATCTTTATAAAAGAAACAATCTAATATTTATATTTTATATCATTTCAAATTAACCATAGGATAAAAATAGTTTTTGGAGTTTTATTAACAAAGTCATTTCCCTTAAATATATCTAAACCATCCTTCAATATCAACTATATTATTCTGGCCATATTACATTACATAATCATGAATTTAATAAAGAATACAGTTTCTTTCACTTTGAGGATATTTTCATGTTTAAATATTTATATATTTAGGATATAATACATTCATAGCATTACATAGTAATACAAAATGGATACCATAAAAATAGAATTCATTTCTTCGAAAATATAAATCATTTCAAATAATACATGATTTCATTGAAAAATTATCATAACTTTTATCATGGACTCTTTCCTTGTATTATAAATCATCATAACCTAAGAAAATAAATTTAAACCTAGTATGGGAACAAAAATATATGTAGGGGATATAAATAAGGAATGAAAAAATTAGTATAATAATACTTGAAACATATGAAATCATTTCCTAAAAATACATACTTGTCACCCATAAAATCATACATTATGAAACTTGAGATTTCCCTGAGATTTCCAAAAAATGTATAAAAAATCAATAGAACCATTAAGCTATTTTGTGAAATTACTTACATAATATTTTATCTTTATTAGCTAACTTATAATTTATAACCGTCACAACTACCTTACAATGTTACCCTCACAGCTATGTTTTTGTGTAACCATCGTAGTTACACATGGAGTAACCATGTGGCCACCTTCCTAAATACAAATACCCAATGTAATAGAGTGATATATAAGTCCAACCCTTCATCATAAACAATTTCCCAGAACCATAAACTAATTATACTGCCTGAAGAATTTCATTCATGCATTGATTTTTAATTTTGTAATACAATGTTTGTAAAATATGATTTGAAATGAAAAACCCCTAAAAAATATCAAATAATTGAAGAGAAGCTAAATAAAGTGGTTGTAATATGAATATAAACTGTAAATAAAATTAATTAAACATAATATTATCAAAATTTATCTAACAATAAATTCATAATACCATGTAAATATTGAAGTAGAGTGTTAAGTCAAAGAATGGTAATTTGGTTAAGATTTCCCTTACCTTGGGTTATTCATACATCAAACTTGTTTAAAACTGGTTTATAATGGTTAAAAGGTTGTTATTAATATCTTACATAGAAATAATATTGTTTATAATACATTATAGGATCGTTTTATAAAATCATTTTATCGTTTAGTTATTCGTATTTTGTTCCTTCCGTTGTTTTGGGTGTTTTCATTACATGGTACCCATGGTGAGTTTGAATTGGAATTTATAGTCCTATGGAAGTAAAATTCCATAAGTGAAATGAAAATGTATTAATATGTCTCTAGAATATAAAATGATAGAATAATTTTTTTATCTTATATGATGATTAATCATTAGTCAAAACATTAATGATATTTTTTAGATCATTTTTTGTGGTTCCTCAATAATCATTAACTTGTTTGATTATATAATTTTATGACATGAATAAAAGTTCATTACAGAAAATTAAATAAGTAAAATTATACAATTTGTATTATTTTTAAACAATATAATGGGTTTTATGACCATGTTTGAAAGAAGTAATGGAAATTGAATACACATCATCCATGATTTTGGTAAATCGGCACATTGTAGATGGTGATTATATTTTTATAATAAGCGGGAGAGGAGAGGAAGAAAGATGATGAAATTTTTACATGATCATGATAACATACAAAATATATAATATTCATTAGATTTAATACCTCATGGATAAGTGGTGTGAAAGAGAGTATCCGAAAGAATTAATTTTAAAATAAAATACATGAAAATGTAATATGATTATTAACTCTTGATCTCTTCTCCTTGAGATCCTCCATCAGGCCTTTGGTTTTGGTATTTTACTGATACTAGAAGGTCATGTACGTGTGGAAGAAACATGGGGAGGTAATTATTCAAAAAATATACAATTATAAAGGCTTGAGATGACTGAGTGGAATTGGGGAATGAGGATGGTGTTAATAGTGGGGGGGGGGGGATTTACATTATTTTAGTCAATAATTTAATATTATTTCACCAGAATATGAATTTTCAGGATTCATGTGACCCAAAATATTTATATGTGGATGTGATTTTGAACCAAGCTTCCTTAAATCAGAAACGATTTAAAAAATAATGTTTTTAATTGATAATTTTGATATACTGTATTTTATAGTATTTCACTAATCCTAAAAAAACTCATGAATTTCAGAAAAATCAAAAAAATTAACCTTAACCATTTATCGTCGTGTATAATTCAAAAATGAACTCCATTTTTTAAAAATAAATTTTTAAATAATATTAATTTTATTTTTAAATAAAATCATACTTTAATAAAAAATTAATATTTTTAAAACTATAATTGCTTTTATATCACATTGAAAATTTAATAAAGGTATCAATATCTTAAAGCCTTAAGAAAATGGAAAAATATTACAATTTACTATTTATTAAATCTATATTACTCTTATTATTAGATTTTGTATGGATATGTTACTATTCAATAAAAAATTTGGTTCTATGAGACTACAAATGACTTACAGATCACAAATGTAGATGACTGTGTTTTGAAATTTAAATCATTGAAGTAGAAAACTCTATTTAATGTATATTTATAAATATCTACTTAATAAAAAGTTTTATACATTTAAAATTATTTTTTAAAACTTGGGATGTTAGAATTAGTCCTAAGGTATGAAATATTAAAAATATGTGGTCATTATTTAGATATCTTATAAACTTTTTATGATTTTATGGCTTGCCACTATGATTATTGTTTCACGCATTATCTATTTTAGTTTTAGTAAATTATAGAAAGAGAAAGGGTTGGGATGACATTGAATGTGAAATATAGTATGTTTATGAGAAACTAAAATTATTGTGGAGTGGGAAGAGGGATACTGTGAATGTGCATTTTCAGTTCCCATAATATATGATTAACACAATCCTACAAAACCAACTCTAAATTACAAAAATGTATTGGAGGATAGAGTTTTATAAGATCTAGATTGGTGTAGACCATTGAGGAATGAAGATTTTATTTCATATATATTGATAATATGGGGGGAAACACTCTTGTGAATGTGTTATAGGAATTGTAATGTGTATTGGGTGTGGAAAATATAGGAGAATCTAAATTTATGCGAACAATTGAATTTTTTTTAATGAAAGGGTTTAGAATAATGGTCTCTATATATTGTTTTCATTGGATTATTGTTTTAAATATTTTATGTTGATGAATTCTAAAAATCATTATCCTAGTTGGGATTTTCATGAAGATAATAATTAAGGTATTGGTTAGACTATTAATGGTTAAGAGAAAACATCTAGAATATAAATGTATGAAGGTATTAATGAATGATAAGTTTTTGACTGGTTAATTGTTTAATAGTGAACTATAATGAATGAAATAATTTTTCATTTGGATTTAACAGTATTTTTTTTGATTTATATTATCAATAATATTATTAGTATATAAATCAAATAATTTATAATATTGTAGTGATGTGGGTATTCAATAATTATTTAATGTCACATATTTATTTGGTACTGTGAAAATTGAATTAGTGGATAACTGATCATTTTATAAAAATAATGGTTGATTGAATATAATCCTTTATATCCGATCAATGTAGAGATAATAATTATGATTAAATTTTAACGGGATAGTATTGGTGTCATTCAGATTGGATATTGATTTGAGAGTTTATGTAATCTTTGCAATAGTTTACTATATGATTCAATTTATAGAAAATATTGGACAATATGGGAATTTTTTTATGGAATCATTCGTGTTCCCATTATGGTTATATGGTGTTCATGGTTTCAAATTTTGGGAATGAAGCATTAAGAGACACTTTTATTTTATAGGTTATATAATGTTCATTTTTTGACCATACATCAATATTTTTATAGATTGAATTTGGTATGAAATATTTTAGATGAGTCATAAGGTAAACTATTTATGAAATGGATTAAGTTGAAAATAATTTTTTATGAGATTACATGTGTTATTAAATTAGTTTTAGAAAATATAGTAATAATTTCTTTTCATTATTTTATAGATATTATGATCTATTAAAAAGTAATTTTTGTGATTTAGTCATGAAAAATTACACTTCAATAATAATTTTTTACTGGTGATGTGTTCATGAGTGAAATTATTAATGGAATATATTATATTTGTTTATTAACTATATTTTCTTTTTTTCATCATCAATATCATTAAATAATATCTCATCTCTAGGAAAAATATAATAAAAAAAGCATGTCTTATTACGATTATATCCAATGAATTAAATTGTCTCTATAATCATTGATCATTTATCATCTCATGGTTATTTACATTATTTTGATCAATTGAATATGTCACTCTCTATATTTATATATCCATTTATTTTATGATCATATCTCCACATCCCACGAAATGTATCCAATTCAGAGAACTATTGTTGTGAGTATTCCATGTGATGTTAATACATTCCCTTCTATATTATCAAGACAATGTTTTATTAACCCTTATCACAATATAGGATTTCAAAATAGGTATTTAAAATGTTAAAACCCTTGATTACTATGATCACGAATAAGTTGTGAGGACATAATTTATTTAAGCTATTAGAACGTCACAAACTATGATTTTAAAAGGTTAACAACATTATAGATGGAATATTTTATAGGAAAATCTAATTTTTGATGATAGTGTGACAAACCAAGACATTATAATATATATTCTTTTGTAAATTAATTAAATCTCTAAAATTTTATTCAAGGAACACATAGTTGGGTGAAATCAAACCATGATACTCAGTTAATATAATATTTTTAAAACATGACCATTAAATTATAATCATTAATAATTAAGGTAAAATTACCTATAACTAAATTAAATAAAATATATAGTTCAAAAATAGAAAAATAAATCCTTTGGGGTTTTATGGATTATAATTTAGATAGAAAATATTTGAATTAAAAAGAAATAATTTCTGAAAATCACTATTTAAGAATATAGTTTGTGTGTCACGTCTTGCACAGATATTTTGAAATTAATTTTTAGCCATTTTAGTCAATTTATGTAATAAAATTAACAAAATTTCTGAGATCATAAGAAAAATAATTCTCTAAGAGATAATTATTTATATTTTTCTAAAGGATCGTCATTTTGATATATAATGAATAATATTGGATATTATTGAAAAATAAAATTTTCATTTTCTTATTTAAAGAATCAGCTTTTAATAATTTATTTTTGAATTAAAATTAGTAATATTAGTTTTTAATAAATAATTTTTTTCCCCTGGAACAAATTTCATGTTTGATTTTTACACTAAAACATATTTTACTTATAAAAATTTTATAATTGAAAACACATTTTTTCATCGTGTCTAGGGGTTAATTTTATGTAAACATTTTATAATTAATTGGGATGAATTTTAAAAAATGGATAAGATATTTGGAATAATTATAATTACTTTTTGGTAATTATTTTAACATAGGTTTTTAAGTATTATTAAGGAATGTATTAACTTAGTAAATGTTGTTACTATGAAAATAATATTTTGTGCATTACATGATCGTGTGATAAAATTATTTTTCCAAAAATGTACAATTATTAATAAATTAACTTCTATTTAATATTTATAATAACATGGACTAGATTATTTGTTAAGGATAATTTTATTTTAGGATTAATGGATAAAATAAGTAGGTCACAAAAAAACTACCATACTAATAACAAAAATGGTAAAGTTGAGTTGCTTTTCGGCTATTGTATAAAATTTTATGAACATGTTTTAATTTATGTGTGGGATATATTGATTACCATAATAACCCAAAAAAATATTTATCAATATTATTGGTTCTTAGGGAGATATATACTGCAAAATATCGAGTTTTGTTTCAATTTACAAAAATTTCACCCCTTTTCATTTAAAAAAGGGCACTCACTTCCCTTGTATAATAACACAACTATGGCCATTTGGATTGACCAAACCCTACCAAAATCCTAAAACAAAATCCTTATTCACATTTTAGATATATTTAATATCATAAAATGAAGAACTCTACACTCTTAGAGAATAAGTCTAACATAGGTTACTCTGTGAGACGATTATTTTACTCAGAAAAATCATTTAATATGTGTCTTCTTTTAAAAACATAAATTAAATCTTAACACATCCAATATGTTAACACAATTATATAACTTATAATTATCTATTATTATGTTTATGTAATAAGTTTTATCCATATACACTTCAATTCAATGCGAATCTAAATCCTTAATCAAATGTTTGACGGACAACCACCTCATGAACTAATGTAACTCATATTCCATCAACACTTATTATGGTTCAATATAATAAAGGATTTAATATATATTTAATTTATTTTATAATTATACTAATATATTAATAATATCACATATACCATCCTACCTTCCATTCCATTTAAAATATGATAATTATACTCTTCTGTACGTTAATATACCTCCTCTCGAAGGTATGTGATATGTTTTTCCCCTACACATCTCATAAAAATTTATAAGTCAAAATTTAATTACTATATTTGAAAAATAAAACACAAATAATTTCATTAAAATTAATATATAATACAAATTATTAAATTTTACTCATCTGTATATATGACCTACCATCTCCATGAAGTGATGTGATGGATTTACTATGTCTAATTTTTAAAAAATATTAAATGGAGTTTTGGAATAAAAAATATTAATATATTTAATATTATAATTATTTAAGAGAATATGAATCTTTATTCTATTTACAATAAAAAAAATGTTCATGACATAACACGCAATAGAAAACAATACAATTGACACAAAAATTAATGATAATAATGATGTATCTTTAAACATTTTGTGGTAAAATGATATAATATGATAATATATGGAATTAAATGTATGGTTATGGTTCTATAATACATCTATAATATACTTATATTTATTAAATTTTATGTTTTAACACACGTGGTGGTAGTATAGTCTAAGATAAGGGTTTCTCATCTCACTTTTACTTTAGTCAGATGTATATCATATTCACCACTAATTCATTACTGTGTTATATATATATACCCATTTATATGTTATCTAAATAATCTATTTATTTTCATGTTAATAATTTTTTTTGTTTTTATTTATTTTATCGGACATTCGGTAAAAATGATACCATTGTGGTAATGTTTAATTTCATAATCTCATTATTATTAGGTATTGTTTCGCTGTATGTCACCCTTGGAAAATATATTTGGTATTACTATCATAAAACCAATCTATATTAATCATCATTTTTTATTTTTTATAATTTTATATTATAATATTATTTTCCACTCGTTGGTAATTAAAATGGTCAAGAAATATCTTTTTCTTAAAAGGATACATTATTTATCTTCCCGATCAAAAATTCATTTTTGTCTCGATCAATATTTTCTAAAAATATTTTGAAAAAAATTTCACAACTTTTTTCAATTATTAGTTAAATATTATATTACCAATTCTTGATTAACTATTTTCATTAAATTATATTTCATGTTGTTTTACAAAAAAGTATTGTTTCATTGTTTTGAAAAATTATAAGATATTATAGCCTTAATGTATACATCATGTAATGTATTTCCCAGGTTCATGACAACACGTTATTTTAAATAATAAATTTTATGTTTCAAAAATTATTTTCGATGAAACATTTTTTCAAATTTTTTTAAAAATTTTAGTTTAAAAAATATTTCCTATTTAAATATTTTATGTTCCTAATGATTTATTTTAAATAAATTTTTATGGTATTTATATTTGACAACGACATCAAAACATTCATAGAAAAATAATCCATAGTAGATATATTATATTAGAAACATACTTGTTATTTATTTTGATATTTTATGATCTATTTGACTATAGATGTTCTAGTTTATTTCTATTCCCCATATTAATAGGGATGGTTCGTTATTGTGTATATTTATTGGGGTATGATTTAAATTTCAAATTATAATTTCCTTGTACTTATTTTTTTATTGAATACGATTCAAACATTCCATTTTAGGAATAGATTACACATATTATGTGATGGGTGGGGTGTAATGGCCCGGACCCACCTGGTACATTACTTTTCCAAAACACGGCTCCACCAAAATGGTGGCACCGGTCACGGGGGCACCGGTTAAGGTGGAACCATGACGGTGGTACCGGTGATGCCAGCACCATGACAGTGGCACTGTGAGGGTGGCACCGTGACGGTGGCACGGTGATGGTGGCACCCTGAAGGTGGCACCCTGAGGGTGGCACCGTGTGGGTGGAACCATGAGGGTCGAACCCTGTGGGTGCCACCGTGATGGTCGCACCATGTGGGTGAGACCGTGACGGTGGCACTATGAGTGTGGTACCGTGACGGTGGCATCGCGTCTTAACCGCGTCTTTGGTCTTTTTCCATTTTTCGAATTTTTCCACTCCCGCAATGATTCTTTTGACGTAAAAATGATTTAATGCCCCGTTCAAAGCCATTTAAAGTCCATAATGAATATCTAAAATTCCCCAAAGGTCGGGAAAACCTTAAACATTCCAAAACGTGTGTTTTTCCTCGGTGTCACAACCTTTCCCCATACCTTCCAGTTCCACCCCCATTGCTCATTTTCCTCCATTTAAAAGAAACGGTATAACGCATAGCTGTTATTATACCAACCTGATGGGAATAATTAAATGATAATTAATCCCATCGTGTGTAAGTACCCAACTGCAATGGAAATCATGATCAAACTTTAAAGCGGTTCAAAATTATTTATCTCGAAACAACATGATCTCATCTTTATATCATGAAAAAGTTTCTTCCTTCCCCTTCTTGGTTGGATTTCTTTCTTCTCCCTAGTGCGCTTGGATTTTCTCCTTCCCGAGGCTTGTGGTGCACCTGTACTGGAGTTTTTCACTCGTCCTTGGAGTCCCTGGAGTTCTTCCCCTGCAAGTAGCGCATCCCCAGTTCTTTTTGCTTGGAGAATAACTTCTATCCTTGATCAACTAAGTAGGGTTCTTCCTTCATCTCTCTTTAATGTGTATCATGCGGGGAGGGTATGATATTTTTTCTGTGAGATGGATGAAACCAAAACATTAATGATGATAACAAATGAACATTTAAAGAACTAATGGGGGTGTGATTGATGTTCTACTGCTTTTCCTGACCCTTGATTATTTATGTTCTGAATTGTGTGGACCTATTCCCACTGGGAGTCATGGTTGTTGGTGGTATTTCTTTGTGAATTAATGAACCTATGTCCTCTATGATTATCGAATGGCTCCAACATGGGAATTTGGTTAATCACGTAAACTCATCTGATTAAATTAATGTCTAGTGAGCAAAAATCCTTGGGTGATCACCCTAGTTAACCAAACAGAAAGAAGAAAACATAGAAAATGATGTACTTGATTCTGGAAAATTCCTTGATCTGTCTTGGTGGCATGTATGTTTGTTCTGCTTGATGCTTATGGGGTGATATGGATGGGGATGGTATTCTATATTGTGGAACTATTGTTGTTTGTGAACCTAAAGCTATGTGGGGTTATATCTCGAGGCTTGGTTTGGTTCCAGTACATTGAGGGATCTCACTGGTCCCTTTATTGTTGTGACTTCACAAGAGATCTGGTTGTGAATGCTTAAATTTCTGTTTGGCTGTTTCTTTTCCTTGGATTGTGGTTATGCCGGTTAGTTTACCAGTAGTTTAGAATTCACCTAAATGGGATCACATGAACATGAAAACAAGAATGGTTTAAATGGTGAATTGGTTTTGGGGAATGAGTTGTGACGTGGCCATGAGTGATGTGCCTTCTTTTATGAATGAATAGTAACAAGGGTGTTGTGCTTTGGTTGGCTTTGGAAACCTTTGTTGGGATGAGTGTTTTTTACCTATACATATATCTGTAGTTTTTATGTTTCTTATTCGTGCCCCACCCAAGTTGAGCACTTTGTACCGAACACCCCCATTTCATTGGGGAGGGTGTTTTTCCCAACACTCCTACGAGTGGATGGTTATTAACTCCTTTTCTGCTCCCTTTCCCGAATATCCCAAGACACTTTAGGCAGACTGTGAAAGCATGAGGTCCATTATAGCCCCATATTCTTCGAGCAGGGTAGTTGTGGTGGTTGGTCCAAGTGTGTGCGGGTAGGTTATTTTCCAAGAATCCTCGGGATGAGGCCTAGGTGTCTTCGGGCGTGGCAGTACTTTTTCTGGACCAGGAGTTTGAGGGCATGGTTACATATTGTGGTTGTGGCCCAGGTGTTGTGGGAGGGATGTGTGGTTGCGGCCTAGGTGTGTTCGGGCGGGGTGTGGTAGTGGGACTGTGGTGAGAATGGCGGGATTGGTTCGATGCGTAGGATGTCTTCAATAACCTGTGGGAATGTGGTGTGGGGTACCCTAATTTCGATATGCTGTTAATATACATTACTTGACTTTAATTATTTGGGGAGTGTTCCTTGGTGAGGCTTGGGTGGTTAGTTTCCCTTAATAGGTTCTTTGGTTATTTCTTTTCTCACAGGGAATTAGAATGCCTCTCCACTTGTGCACGAGAATCATTGGATTTCCCTACTGAGTATACTTGTATGCTCACCATATGTATATAAAATTGGTTTCAGGTTTCCAGGAGGACTCCAGGGATTGTGTGTGCCTGTACTAGCTCAGACATTGGGACTGTTTCTATTTCTATTTTTTTTTCTTTTGGTACTTCCTTTTTGGGGTATTCTTTTTCTTTTGTATCATTTACTTTTGGAACATGCATATTGGAATAGATTGTTTTGGGCTTTACTTGTACTTCCAATTTTGGTGTTGTGGGATTTTCAATCTTATCTCCTGATCCAAATAAAGAAAAGGATTATTTCCTTTCATCTTGTGTGTGATTCTATACCCTTGGTGCTAGACGCCACTCCGGGGACTATTGAAGGCGGGTCTCGGGGGGTCATTATCATTCCTTCAACTTGTAGAAAGAAGGGTCTGGATATCTGATATCCCTTCCCTCATTCGGTGATGGAAGGTTGTGACAGAATGGTATCAAAGGGAGGTTGAGGGATATGATGGAGTTTGGGGTTAAGCATAGTGAGGATTTCATGGGATGGTATGGCAACAGTGTTGGGAGATCTTGGTGCGTGAAATAGGCCGGGGAAGACAGGCTAGGATATTTACGTCCCCCCAGGATTCGATGCATGGACTCTGGGCCTACCAAACGACAAAGTAAGGCTACATTGAATTTAGGGTAGAGACCCTATGAAAGGTACATGAATCATAATGACATGTGTTCTCGTGTTTTATGGTTATTTTGGGGATTTAAAATAAATAATAATTCTATGAAAATTTAAGAACAATAATCTACACTACTCGATATTAGGGATTACTTGTTTACCTTGTAGCCATGGCACCTGGGAGATGACCATGAGTTGTATGGGTGATCAAGGCCCATAAGGTTGACTTGGCTGATCAGTATAGGGCTGACTGAGAGGAGGAGGATGATCAGTGGTAGAGGTTGGTTCATGCCTTTCAGCAGAAGACCCTTGGGAAGTACAAGGGTAGCATCTCAGACATGGAGAGAGAGAGCTGGCCAGAGGAGCTGGTGATACCTTTCATCTTGATCTGGGCGACGATGGAGTACTGGGTTCCTCTGGATGTAAGCTAGATGCGTGGAGTAGTGCGTCAGTGGTAGATACTTTATCATGGGGAGAAGAGGGAGGTTGAGGTTACGTGGGCTATCATAGAAAAGGAGTTCCGGGTGGAATTCCTCTCTTCCACAATGAATGCAGAGAATAGGCAGGAACTAATCTCCCTCCAGCAGGGGAGTATTTTATTGAGAGAGTTGGGGAACAAGTTCAAGGATCTCCTTTTCTTGTTCCCGACCTCTTTCTAGATGAAGAGTCTCGGGAGATTCATTTGGAGGAGGCACTTCTACCTTCTCTCTAGTATGTTGTTACTCCCTTCACCCTACCGACATACATGGAGGTCCAAAATAATGATGAAGTGGTGGAGAGGATGAACACTCTAGGAGGTGTATCACGAGAGGTAATTTAGATGGGTTCGTCAAAGGGGAAAGCTGTTAGTAGAAGGCCTCCAGCATCAGGGCCATCTAGGTTTTGACCAGTAGGAAGCGGCCCTCAGTAGTTCTAGTTCAATTCTCTCAACCCTCTCCCTATCCTTTCAAGCCCAGGGTTGAGATGATTCATTTTTGGATGCCATGGGAACCTTCAGAATCATTTCTCACACATATTAATGTACATAGAGGGTGGTAAGGTTTAGTATCCACCTCAGCAGAAGCAGTTTCTAGATAGGCCCTTTCAGCAGCAGCAGCAGGGGCAGCAAGCTCTCATTCCACCGTGGTCAGGCAGTGGAAGAGGAGGCTTACCTCAGGACTCTCCTCAAGGACCTTGACTAGGGCATGGTCGGGGAGGCGGCCAACAACCGAGAGGAAGGGGAGATGGGCATGGACAGTTTCACGCCACAGAGGCAGCAGTTCCAGCAGGGCCAAAAGTCGTTCGAGGTACGATCATCTTGTTTAGTACTCTTGGCTATGCCTTGTCCGATATAGGAGCTTCACACTCCTTTGTTACACCTAGTCTTTCCCGTGATCTGGGTTTAGAAACTAAGAGAGTTCCAGTGCCCCTGGTGTTGAGCACACCAGTTGGAGGTCATAATTACTTATTTTATGCTTTCCGAGGTTGTAGAATGATGAAATGGCCACATCAGTCTATCAAGGATATTCTACTGCTACAGATACATCCATACAATGTCATCCTAGTAATTGACTGGCTATTAATTTTATGTTCCATCATTGACTTCTTCTGAGGAAGGGTCGTGTTTTCAGATTCGGGCGGCCGACGTGTAACTTTAATCGGTGAGTGGGTTTCCCGAAAAAAAGCAGGCGAGAGGAGCCCCTCCTTTATTTGTTTGCTGAACTATCAGTGGAGTCGGTGGATGCAGAAATGATGAGAGTCCTAGGGATCATCAGTGAGTTTATAGACATCTTCCGTGAAGAGGTGGTGACTCTAGCCCATCGACAAGATATTTAGTTCGGGGTAGACTTGAAACCCAGTGCTCGTTTGATTTTGATGGCTACCTACCGCATGGAACCTTCTGAGTTGAGGGAGTAGCAGATTCGGATTGATGAGATGATGAAGAAGGTTTTTGTTCGACCATGTGTTTCACCATGGTGTGCTCTAGTCTTATTCGCAAAGATGGCAGATGCTGGTCTCAGGCTGTGAATTGACTACCTGAGACTGAATCGGTTAACAGTCAAGAACCGTTACCCTATCCCAAGGATAGATGACCTTTTCGACTAGTTGAAAGGGGAAGGGTGGTTCTCTATGATTGACCTGCGTTCAGGATATCACCACCTGTGGTTAAAGGAGGGTGACATCTCGAAGACTGCCTTCATATGCAGATATGGGCACTTGAGTTTGTGGTCATGTCTTTCGGCGTTATGAACTCTCTAGATGTGTTCATGGGGATCATGAACTCTGTATTCTAGGAATACCTAGATTCGTTCGTATTCTGGTTTATTGAGGACATCCTGATCTACTCAAGATCAGAGAAGGATCGCACTGAGCACCTGATAATGGTTTTAGAGGTCCTCCGACAACACCAAATCTATGGGAAGTTTCCCAAGTGCATGTTCTGGACGTGAGAAGTGCACTTCCATGGGAACGTGGTGTTAGAGAAACGAATAGAGATGGACCCATCGATGGTTGAGGTAGTTGTTTCTTGGGAAGCACCCAAGAATGTGGAAGAAGTTCATAGTTTCCTTGGACTAGCAGGCTACTATCGGAGGTTCGTTCCCAACTTCTATCGAGTTACGACACCTTTGACAGCCTTGAACAGGAAGGAACTGGATTTCATGTGGAATGGTAAGTGCGAGGCAGCCTTTAATTATCTGAAGGAGAAGTTGGTAAGTTCCCTAGTGCTGAGGTTTCCAGAAGAAGGGGCGGTGTATGAGGTATTATGTGATGCATTAGGACAAGGCCTTGGGTTTGTGTTGATGCAACGAGAAGGAGTGATCTCTTATGGGTCTAGGAAGTTACATCCTCATGAACGTAATTATTCCACCCACGATCTAGAGCATGATGCGGTCGTGTTCGCACTAAAGTTGTGGTGGCATTACCTCGTTGAGGAACTCTTCATGGTCTTCATGGATCACAAATTCATGAAGTATATCTTCTCTGATAGGGACCTGAACATACGATAGTGAAGGTGGATGGAGTTACTTCAGGACTGAAACTTCAATATTTCCTACAACTCAGGAAAAGGGAATGTGGTGGCTGATTCCTTGAGTAGGAAGTCATAGAAGGATGCAGTTCGAGAGTCGGCAGATTCTCGGAAGGTGATGGAGGAGTTGGTTTCCCTGCACCTAGATGCGAGGATGGATGGTGGTAGAGGTTTCCGGTATCGGATGATATTGTAGTCTGCTCTTTTGTGGTTGGTAGAGGAGTCTCAATGGGGTTACTCAGAAATTGAAGTGATGTGTGACCGGGTTAACCAAGGCGAGGCTCTAGAAGGGTGGATGGTGGATGGTCAGAATCAGATGAATTTCCAAGGGAAGCTGTTTTTTCTAGAGGAGATGCGCGAGAGACTTACTGGTGAGTTCCAAAACTCACCCCTAGTAGTGAACCCAAGATTTTCTAAGATGTTCTAGGGATTTAAGAGTTAGTTTTGGTGGCTTGGGGTAATGTCGGTGGTGGCAGAGTTCAGGCCAGGGCCTAGTGTGTCAGCAGATGAAGGCTGAGCACCGTGTTCCAGGCGGTTTGTAGTAGCCTTTTGAAGTCCCTGAGTGGAAGTGGATGACATATTGATGGATTTTGTCTTTGGGCTACCCATGGATTGAGGAGGTTGTGATGCTATCCAGGTAGTGGTGTTCCTGTTGAAAAAATCGGCTCACTTTCTAGCGATCAAGGATTCGGGAGCCATGGATTCCTTAGCTCGGAGGTACATGGATGAGGTGGTGTGATTGCAGGTAGTTCTGAGGTCCATACTCTCCGATAGGGATTCATAGTTTACCTCACGAGTCTAGAGAGTGTTGAAGAATGTTTTTGGCACCCATCTACATCTTAGCACTGCTTTCCATCCCCATACAGATGGACAGAATGAGCGCACCATCCAGACGTTGGAGGATATGGTCGAACTTGTATTCTGGACTTTGGGGGATTGTGGGTGCGACAGTTGCCTCTGGTAGTGTATTCCTACAATAAAATCTATCACTCTACCATTGTCATGGCTCTATTCAAAGCCTTGTTATGGATGACCATGTCGCTCACCCATGTGCTAGACTGAGGTTGGGGAAGAAGGTGTTCTTGGCCCGGAGCTGGTGCAGAGCATGACTGAGAAGGATCAGCTTATACATGAGAGGATGAAGACAGCTCAGGACCGATAGAAGTCATATGCCAATAATAGGAGGAGGCCCTTGGAGATAGAGTTCGGGGACCATGTATTCTTGAAGATATCCACTCGGTGTAGGAAACGGAGGTTCGGTAGGGGGAGTAAGCTTTCCCTAAGTTTCATCGAACCCTTCGAAGTATTGCAGCGGGTCAGGGAAGTGTCGTATCAGCTAGCACTACCACTGCCGCTGCTGAGAATACATGACTTCTTTCATGTGTCTCAACTCCGATAGTATCTACACGACTATTCACATGTCCTCAACTAGAGAAATCTATACATATAGGCCTACGTGACGTTTGAAGAAATTGTTGTGAGAATCGAGGATTGTAGGGAGAATGTGCTCCGTGGATCGCCCATTCCATTGGATCGTGTGTTACGGAGGCCTGGCGGGCTCAAGGAATGTTCCTGGGAATGGGAGATGCAGATGCGCACCCAGTACGCATAGCTGTTTTGATTTTTTTCTATTTTTTTTGTACATGATTTTAATGGAATTCTTTACTTTGTTAATTAAAAAACATGTGGTTTTCCTTATTCTATGGATGTGTGTGATGAGTCCTGAAAATAGGTCGGGGAGGACGTGATATCTAATAAAAATGAATTAAGGTGGATGTGATTAAACCCGTGCAGGCGAGTCAGTTCCACCCAAAGAAGATAGTATCCTTACATGGATGAAGAAACTCTCTAACGCATATGATTGGACAGTTTGACCTTCGAATGTTTCCTTTTTACTCAAGGGAGAGGTGTTCCTAGATGTGAGATAAGGTTCACTATGGAGAGGTATCTTTTGAGGTGGTTGTTCAGAAAACCTCTTTTCTTCGGGTCTGGTTTTGATTATAGAGGGCGAGAATAGTTTGAGAGGTATATAATGTAATGGCATGGACCCACCTGGTCCTTTACTTTTCCAAAAAAGGGCTCCACGGAAACGGTGGCACCGGTTAGAGGGGCACTAGTCATGGTGGCGCCGTGACGGTGGCACCTTGTGGGTGCCATTGTGATGGTGGAACCATGTGGGTGACACTGTGAGGGTGTCATAGTGTGGGTGACACTGTGAAGGTGGCACCGTGAGGGTGGCATCATGTTAGTGGCACCATGTCCTCACTGTGTCTTCGGTCTTTCTCTAGTTTCTGACTTTTTATGCTCCAACAAACTATCCTTTGATGTAAAAATTATTTAATTCCCCTTCCAAAGCCATTTAAAGCCCATAAATAATATCTAAAATTCCCTAAAGGTCGGAAAAACATTAAACATACCAAAAAGTGTGTTTTCCTCGGTGTCACGCCCTTTCCACGTACCTTCCAGTTCCGCCCCCATGTACCGTTTTCCTCCGTTTAAAAGAAATAGTTTAATGCACATCTGTTATGCCGCCACCCTTATAGAAATAATTAAATAAGAATGAATCCCATCATGTGTAACCTCCCAACCAAAAAGAAAAACATCATTCGACTTTAAAGCGGTTCAAAATTATTTATCCTGTAACAATGGGATCTCATCTATATATCAAACTAGAGTTTCTTCCTTCCCCTTCTTGGATGGATTTATTTCTTCTCCCTGGTGCTCTTGGAGTCCCTCCTTCCTGAGGCTTGTGGTTCACCTATGCTGGAGTTTTCTTCTCGTCTTTGGAGTCCTCGAAGTTCCCCCCCTGCAATTCGCTCATCCCCAGTTATTGGCGAATGGAAAAGAACTTAAATCCTGGATCAACCAAGTAGTGATTTTTCCTTCATCTCTCTTTTCTGTGTATCATGCGGGGAGGGTATGCTATTTTTTCTATGGGATGGATGAAACCAGAACATTAATGATGATAAAAAAAAGACTTTTAAGGAATGAAGGGGTGTGTGATCGATTTTCTACTACTTTTCCTTACACTTGTTTATTTATATTGTGAATTGTGGGGACCTATTCCCACTGAGAATCATTGCCGTTGGTGTTATTTTTTTGTTCATTAATGAACCTATGTCCTCTATGATTATCGAATGGATCCAACATGGGAATTTGATTAATCACGTAAACTTGTCCGATTAAATAAATGTCTAGTGAACAAAAATCCTTTGCTGATCACCGTAGTTAACCAAACAGAAAGAAGAAAACACAGAGAATGATGTACTTGAGTCTGGAAACTTCCTTGCTCTATCTTGGTGGCATGTCTGTTTCTTCTGCTTGAAGGTTATGGAGTGATATAGATGGGGATGGGATCCTCTATTGTGGTACGATTGTTGGTTTTGAATCTGAAGCTGTGTGGGGTTGTATCTCAAGGCTTGGTTTGGTTCCAGTACATTGAGGGATCTCCCTAATTGCATTGTTGTTGTGACTTCACATGAGAACCAGGTGTGAATTCTTAAATTGTTGTTGGGCTGTTTCTTTTCTTTGGCTTGTGGTTAGGCCGGTTTGTTGCCCGATGGTGTAGAATTTAACTAAATGGGATCACTTGAACATGAAAACAAGAATGGTTGAAATGGGGAATTGGTTTTGGGGAATGATTTGTGACATGGATGTGAGTATTGAGCCATATTTTATGAATGAATAGTAACAGGGGTGTTGTGCTTAGGTTGGATTTGGAAATCTAGGTTGGGATGAGTTCTTATTACCTATACATATATCTGTAGTTTTTATGTTTCTTATTCATGCCCCACCCTTGTTTAGCACTTAGTTCCGAACTCCCCCATTTCACGGGGGACAGTGTTTTTCCCAACACTCCTATGAGTGGCTGGTTGTTAGTTCCTTTTTTGCACCAATTCCTGAATAGCCCTAGATTCTTAGGGCAGGATATGATGGCCTAAGGTCCATTATAGCCCATGATTCTTCGGGCAGGGTAGTTGTGGTGGTTGGCCCAGGTGTGTGCGGGCTGGTTCTTTCGCAAGAATATTTGGGACAAGGCCCAGGTGTCTTTGATCATGGCAGTAGTTGTTCTAGCCCAGGTGTTTGCGGGTGCAGTTACATGTGGTGGTTGTGGACCAGGTGTTGCCAGTGGGATGTGTGGTTGTGGCCTAGGTGTGTGCGGGCGGGGTGTGGTAGTGGGGCTGCAGTGAGAATGGAGGGATTAGTTTGATGCATAGTATTTCTTCAATTACTAGTGGGAAAGTGGTGCATCCAAACATTGATGTTCTATTACTATATTTTACTTGACTTGCGTTATTTAGGGAGTGTGCCTTAGTGAGTCTTCGGTGGTCAGTTTCCCTTGCTAGGTGCTTTGGTTATTTCTTTTCTCACAGGGTCTTATAATGCCTCTCCACTTGTGCATGAGAATCTTTGGTTTTCCCTACTGAGTATTCTTGTTTGCTCACCATACGTATATAAAACTTCTTTCAGGCTTTCAGGAGGACTCTAGGGATCGTACGGGGCCGTACTAGTTGAAACGTTGGGACAGTTGTTGTTGTGGTTTTTCTCTCTTTTGGTACTTCCTTTTTGGGGTATTCTTTTACTTTTGTATCATTTACTTTTGGAAAATGAATATGGGAATGGTTTGTTTTGGTCTTTACTTGTACTTCCAATTTTGGGGTTGTGGGATTTTCTATATTATCTCCCGATCCTAATAATGAAAAGGGGTAATTCCTTCCATCATGGGTGTGATTCTATACTCTGGGTGGTATTCTCCACTCTGGGGCCTATTGAAGGTGGGTCTCGTGGGTCATTATATCTCCTTCAACTTGAAGAAGGAAGGGTCTGGCAATCACGGTCTCTTCCCTCATCTTGGTGAAGAGTGGTGGACCCTTCGAAGGTCGAGGTAGTTGTTTCTTGAGAAGCACCCAAGAATGTGGTAGAAGTTCGTAGTTTCGTTGGACTAGCAGGCTACTATCGGAGGTTTGTGCTCAAATTCTCCCGAGTTGCAGCACCTTTGACAGCCTTGACCAAGAAGGGACAAGATTTCATGTGGAATGGGCAGTGTGAGGCGGCTTTTAGATATCTGAAGGAGAAGCTGTTAAGTGCCCCAATGCTGAGGTTTCTAGAAGAAGGGGCAGAGAATGAGGTATTCTGTGATGCTTCAGGACATGGCCTCGAGTGTGTGCTGATGCAACGACAAGGAGTGATCTCTTATGGGTTTAGGCAGTTACATCCTCAAGAACGTAATTATGCCACCCATGATCTGGATCGTGCGACGGTCGTGTTTTCACTAAAGTTGTGGTGGCATTAGCTCATCGGGGAACGCTTCATGGTCTTCACAGATCACAAACGCTTGAAGTATATCTTCTCCCAGTGGGACCTGATCTTACGACACTGAAGGTGGATGGAGTTCCTTCTAGACTACGACTATGAGATTTCCTAAACCATAGGAAAAGGGAATGTGGAGGATGATTCCTTGAGTATGAATTCACAGAAGGATGATGTTCAAGAGTTGGCAGATGCTTGGAAGGCGATGGAGACTTGGCTTCCCTGCACCTGGATGCAAGGATGGATGGTGGTAGAGGTTGCCTATATCAGATGACTGTGCAGTCTTCTCTGTTGCAGGAGGTAGAGGAGTCTTAATCAGGAGACTCAGAAAGTGAAGTGATTTGTGAACTGGTTAACCAAGGCGACGCTCCAGAAGGGTGGACGAAGGATGGTCTGAATCAGATGCTTTTCAAAGATAAGTTTTTTGTTCCAGAGGGGATGTGTGAGAGAGTTCATGGTGTGTTCCGAAACTCACCCCTAGCAGTGCACTCAAGAGTTTCTAAGATGTACCTGGGTCTGAGGAGTAATTTTTGGTGGCATGGGGTATAGCGGGTGGTGGTAGAGTTTGTGGCTAGGTGCCTAGTGTGTTAGTAGGTAAAGGTTGAACACCGTGTTTCAGGAAGTTTGTTACAGAGCTTAGATGTCCTTGAGTGGAATTGGGATGAAATCTTGATAGATTTCGTCACAGGGCTACCCAAGGTTCAAGGAGGATGCGACGCTATCTGGGTAGTGGTGGACAGGTTGAGGAAATATGGTCACTTTCTGGAGATCAAGGAGTTGGGAGCAGTGGATGCCTTACCACGGAGGTGCGTGGATGAGGTGGTGTGGTTTCATGGAGTTCAGAGCTCCATAGTCTCAGATAGGGATACAAAGTTTATCTCACATGTATAGAGAGGATTGGATCATGGTTTTGGCACCTAGCTATGTCTTAGCACTAATTTCCATCCCCCAAATAGATGGATAGACAGAGCGCACCATCCAGATGTTGGAGGATTATCTACGAGCATGTATTATGGACATTGGAGGATCGTGGGTGCAACACTTGCCTCTGGTAGAGTTTTACTACTATAACAGCTTTAAATCTACCATTAGCATGGCTCCATTAAAAGCTTGGTATGAAAGACAATGTATCTCACCCATGTGATGGACCATGGTTGGGGTAGCAGGTGTTCTTGGCCCGGAGATGGGGCAGAGCATGACAGAGAAGGTTAAACTTTTATGGGATAGGATGAAGGCAGCTCAGGACTGGTAGATGTCATATGCTGATAATAGGATGAGACCTTTGGAGTTCGAGGTCAGGGACCACATATTCTTGAAAGTCTCCCCTCGGCGTGGAAAACGGTGGTCGGCAGGAGGAGTAAGATTTCTCCAAGGTTCATTAGACCCTTCAATGTGTTGTGGCGGATTGGGGAAGTGGCTTATTAGCTAGCGCTACCACCACCGTTGCTGAGAATACATTACATCTTCCATGTGTCACAACTCCGACTATGTCTACATGATGATTCACACGTCCTCAACTGGGGAATGCTAGAATTCGAGGCCGACATGAGGTTTTTGGAAATGCCTGTGAGAATAGGGGATTGTATGGAGAATGTACTCCGTGGATGGACCATTACTTTGGTTAGTGTGTTATGGAGGCATGGCGGGCTCGAGGAAAGTACATAGGAATGGGACATGCAGATGCGCGCCCAGTACCAAGAGCTGCTTTGAGTTTTTTTCTATTTTGTTTGTACTTGTTTGTGATGGAATGCTTTACTTTGTTACATATGGAACATGTGACTTTCTTTATTCTGTGGATGTGTGTGAAGAGTCCTGAATATGGGGAGGGGAGGACCAATTCATTAATCAAGAAGTATTATGTTGGATGTAATTAAACCTGTGCGGGTGCGTCAGTGCCACCCAAGGCAGATAATATCCTGACATGGAGGAAGAAACTCCCTAACCCATATGTCTGGATTGTTTGACCTTCGAATGTTGCCTGGTTACTCGAGGGAGAGGTGTTCGTAGATGTCGATATGGTTCACTCTTGAGAGGTATCTTTTAAGGTGGTTGTTTGGAAACCCTCATTTCTTCAGGTCTGGTTTTGATTCATGAGTGCAAGAATAGTTTGAGAGGTATATGATGTAATGGAACAGACCCACCTAGTCCATTAATTTTCCAAAACATGCCTCCACCGAAACTGTGGTACCAGTCACGGGGGCACCGGTTACGGTGGCACCGTGAGGGTGACACCGTGACGGTGGAACCATGAGTTTGGAACCATGAAGGTGAAACTATGTGGTTGGCACCATGTGGGTGGAACTGTGACGGTGTCACCATGAGGGTGGCACCATGATAGTGGCACCGTGTCCTCACCGTGTCTTCGGTCTTTTCCCAGTTTCCGAATTTTTCCTCTCCTGCAATGTATCTTTTGATGTAAAAATGATTTAATGCTCCTTTCAATGCCATTTAATTCCCATAAATACTATATAAAATTCCCTAATGGTCGGGAAAACCTTAAACTTACCAAAACATGTGTTTTTCCTCAGTTTCACACCCTTTCCCCGTACCTTCCAGTTCCGCCCCGGTTGGGCATTTTCCTCCATTTAAAAGAAACGGTTTATCACATTGCCGTTATGCGACCACCCCAATGGGAATAATTAAATGAGAATTAATCCCATCATGTGTATCCTCCTAACTAAAAATGAAACCACAATCTTAATTTAAAGTTGTTTAAAACTCTTTATCCCATAACAACGGGATCTCATCTTTATATCACACTAGAGTTTCTTCCTTCCCCCTTCTTGGTTGGATTTCATTCTTCTCCTCGTTGCACTTGGATTCCCTCTTTTCTAAGCATTGTGGTGAACCTGTGCTGGAGTTTTCTGCTCGTCCTTGGATTCCCTAGAGTTCCTCCCCTGCAATTCGTGCATCGCCAGTTCTTGGCACGTGGTGATGAACTTTGATCCATGATCAACAAAGTAGGGTTTTCCTTCATCTCTCTTTACTGTGTATCATGCAGGGAGGGTATGAAATTGTTTCTATGGGATGGATGAAACCAAAACGTTAATAAAGATAAAAAACATTTAATGAATAAATGGGGGTGTGATCGATGTTCTACTGCTTTTCCTTACACTTGATTATTTATGTGGTGAATTTTTCGGGCCAATGCCCACTAAAAATCATGGCCGTTGGTGGTCTTTATTCGTGAATTAGTGATCCTCTGTCCTATATGATGATCGAATGGCTCTAACATGGAAATTTGGTTAATCACATAAACTCGTCTGATTAAATGAATGCCCAGTGAACAAAAATCATTTTTTATCACCCTGGTTAACCAAACAGAAAGAAAAAAACATAGTAAATGATGTACCTGAGTCTAGAAACATCCATGCTCTGTCTTGGTGGCAAGTGTGTTTTTTTTTCTTGATGCTTATGTGGTGATATGGATGGGGATGGGATCCTCTTTTGTGGCGCGATTGTTGGTTGTGAATCTGAAGCTGTGTGGGGTTGTATCTAGAGGATTGGTTTGGTTCCAGTACTTTGAGGGATCTCAGTGATCCCAATGTTGTTGTGACTTCATAAGAGAACCAGGTGTGAATGCTTAAATTGATGATTGGATGTTTCTTTTCTTTTGATTATGGTTATTCCTAGTAGTTTCCCAATAGTGTAGAATTCCCATAAATGGGATCACTAGAATATGAAAACAAGAATGGTTTAAATGGGTATTTGGTTTTGGGGAATGAGTTGTGACTTTGTAGTGAGTGTTGTGACTTCTTTTATGAATGAATAGTTACAAGGGTTTTGTGCTTAGGATGGCTTTGGAAACCTAGGTTGGGATGAGTGCTTGTTATCTATAAATATATCTGTCGTTTTTATGTTTCTTATTCGCTCCCCACCCATTTTGATCACTTAGTGTCAAACACCCCCATTTCATGGGGGAGGGTGTTTTTCCCAACACTCCTATGACTGGATGGTTATTATCTCCATTTGTTCTCCCTTCCCTGAATAGACCAAGACTCTTCGGGTAGGCTATGATGGCATGTGGTCCATTATAGCCCAAGATTATTTGGTTTGGGTAGTTGTGGTGGTTGGCCCAGGTGTGTGCATGCAGGTTTTTTCCCAGGAATATTTGGGATGAGGCCCCGGTGTCTTTGGGTGTGGAAGTAGTTTTTCTGGCCCAGGATTTTGCGTTTGTGGTTACACATGGTGGTTGTGGCCTTGGTGTTGCGGGCAGGATGGGTGGTTGCGGACCAGGTGTGTGTGGGTGGGGTATGGCAGTGGGACTGCGATTAGAATAGCGGGATTGGTTCGTTGCATAGGATGTCTTCAATAACCATAGGGAAAGTGGCGCGGGGTACCCAAACATTGATGTGCTATTACTATATATTACTGGACTTGTGTTATTTGGGGAGTGTGCCTTGGGAAGGCTTGGGTGGTTAGTTTCCCTTACTAGGTGCTTTGGTTATTTCTTTTCCCACGGGGCTTTAAAACGCCTCTCCACTTCTGCATGATAGTCTTTGGTTTCCCTACTTTGTATACTTGTATGCTCACCCTACGTATATAAAACTTCTTTCAGGTTTCCCGGAGGACTCCAGGGATCATGCGGGGCCGTACTAGTTCATACGTTGAGACAGTTGTTGTTTCTGTTTTTCTTTCTTTTGGTACATACTTTATGGGGTTTTCTTTTACTATTGTATCATTTACTTTTGGAACATGAATATGGGAATGGTTTGTTTGGGGATTTACTTGTATTTCCAGTTTTTGTGTTGTGGGATTTGATATCTTATCTCCTAATCCTAATAATGAAAAATGGTAATGCCTTCCATCAAGTGTATGATTCTATACCCTTTGTGCTAGTCGCCACTCCGGGGCCTATTGAAGGTGGGTCTCATGGGTCATTATCTCTCCTTCATCTTGAGGAAGGAAGAGTCTGGTAATCTGTTGTCCCTTCCCTCATCCTGGTGAAGGCAGGTCATGACATGGGGGCCTATTATTTATATAAGATAGATTCTATAATAGGTACCATGAGTGAAATCATTTATCTATAATAAATTTGGTATTATCCATCGTTTTAATATTTATTATTGGAGGTATTAATAGTATTTTCATGATTTATAGAATTATGAATACCCACATTATGATTTTATTTATTAATTTCCACATTATTATTTGACTATTTAAAATATATATGAATTTTTTCTAAGATCATCTGATTATTTATTTATTTTTATTTGATCATGATATATTAGGAACATATTATGCTCATGGTATCATTTAAATTTCATGTGTTTTAATTGTTTACCTCATAATATTGATTTTACTTATTTTTTAATGGCATCCACCAATGTACTCATACCCAAATTGAGAATATAAGATCCCCAATTTGTTAGTTATATTATTTTAACATAGATACCAAGAAGTATATTCATATTGATAAGAAATGAAATGATAATGGATTTATTGTTATATAAATTAAAATAATATTTTCTGTTATATGTTTTATTTATATTATTTGATTCAATAATGTTTCTAGTTTACAATGAATACTAACATATTTGTTCATTCATGATTTAATTTTTCGTATCTCATTCAAATGTAATAATGAAACCACAGACTCTAGACTACTAAGGTTGGGGTGTTTACAATTATTTAGTAGAATTTTTTGAGTTATGTAAGTGTTTAAGATATTAATTGCATTAAAATTATACGAATACTTTTCACTAACATGAATAAGCCATTATGCAATTTTTTCGTCAAACTTAAATAATATTCCTTTACAATCATTATAAATAAAGATGCGTTTCTTTATTTTTCAGGACCTAACCTTCTGTATCCCATGATCCTATTCATCAATACTCATTATTCCCATACAATACCCCTGTTTCCTTCCTATCACATTCTCAGTTTTTAACCACTATAGTCAAATTATATGACTAATGACTATCCTCATTCCCTGACATATGTTCATTTAGTGGTCCTTTTCCTCACTCACACACACCCTGGAAAACATACTAGGTGGTCACCCATCTGGACCACCACTCTAGGCCAAGCACTCTTATCAATGGATTAATAATCAGGTTGGACTATTAATATAATTGTACAACTAATTAGTAAGGGTAGAAACCTTAAGTCTATTAAGTAACTATTTTTCATGTTTGTTACACCCTTCACCCCTTTTCAATAAAATCAAAAACATATTTCACTTGAAAACTCAAAACTAGGATGATCCAATACAAATGTAGCAGGGTAGTGGCTATAACATCAATTTTCATGACCCAATATTCCACAACCCATGGACATAATAATCATAGTCCATGGGTCTCTAATAATAACTTATTTTTCATCCAATCATATAATATCCCATTACCCAATTAAGTGAAATTATCTAACTAATTATTATTCCCACAAGATTAAACATTTTCTATCTATTTTATTTGTCCTCACTCACACAAACTCCGAATAAATTCCCATGAGGTCACTCATTTTGATCAGTACTCTAGTTTAACAATTATTAACTATGAGGTCCTAATTTTGTAGGATGTAATGAAAATTATAATATTATAGTAAAGGAGGTTTGTAGATGAGTACATGAAATAAACAGAATATGATGTTTATGGACATGATGAATTTTTTTTATAGTATGGGGATAATACCATTATCCGAAGTGGGGAAGAATAAAAACATTGTAAATTATAGAATAATAAAATATTGGTTTATAGTATCAAATTCACTAAAAACTAGATTAAATGAAACAATAATAAATTAAAATAATTTAATCACCATCCACATTGTAATTCTACTATTCTATATTTATTGGTGGATTAAATTATTTACTATAATAATATTATGACCAATAAATTCCATAATGCTATAAAGGTGGATGTCTGTAGAGATATAGTACGTCTTTATTAAATTCCCATTATTCTACGGTAATTGTTCAAAATTGTATACTAAAAAATTCCCCTATGAATATATCATGTTCATCTCTTCAATGCATAGTAGGATTTTTTATAATTCCCCAAAATTTGGGTTTCTTCCCTTCGATCACAAAATAGTGGGCATGTTTCCACCTGTAACCCCAAATGTTCTCAATGTTAAACTATACCAGAAAAAGATATAATATTTCATTCAATATGGGCTGATATTTTTCATTCCTACTGCATCCAAATTTATAATGCCTCACCAATAAATAAATCTCACACTTAGAGCCTAATATGATATGATACTCTTCTTTAAACCTACTGACTTAGACATCTTAAGTATTCTTAATTAAGCCTACTCTTCATTCACCAAGGTGTGATTTCTATTACTACAATCAATTTCAAGAATAAAATTCATGAAATATCAACTATATACCATTTTGTTCCCGCATTGTATCCTACCATAATATACCTCACATCTTCCATTCATCCTTGGAGACTAACAGAGTAAAAAAAGTTCCTTGAGTTATATATAACCGGTATCCTCATCAATGATTTTGTTATAGTGTTTATTTCTCAAATATTATTCAATGTTAATAATCCTTACTATTTAAAGAATATAATAAAATGTAACATCAATGGAATGTGTTAATATGGTCATGAAACTCTAGGTTCATTACAACAAGGATTACTCTCAGACTCTCATAGTGTAATAAAATATCCTCTCCCTATGGACTAAGATCATTCAATGTGTTCTTTATCAAAAACACATAGATTATATATTAAATTAAAAATATAAATATTACCTTTGTGATGAATAGAGACACCAGTATCTATAGATGATATAACTAGATCACTACAGTTACTCCATGGGTAAATATATAACATGTGGTACTCCTTTTTCCAACATCACATCCAATGTCATCATCCACAAACCACTATAATAAATTTCCATCCCAAATACATAGAGATACATTATTTATTACTTTTATGAATATAAATAAACATATAATATATTCCCAAAAGTCCCTTATAGGGTTACATATATAACTACTAAAAATTGCCAATAAATGAAAAATATCAGTTTAGGTTCAAACCATTAAATACATCAGGATTTCAAAAAATGATGTCTATGGAACCTTTTATTTATACTCAACCAATTCTACCATCATCATTGATTTCTCCTTAAATAATTTGAAATTAATTTCCTATAAAATGATACTAGATTTTTATCTAGCATACATAATATTATTAGAGACATTCCATTATAGTCAACATGTGGTAACATAAAAGATCATGGCGTGTAGTCTTTATTGATTTTCATCAACAAAATCATAAACATCTCTCTCAGAAATATTATCATGAGCTCAACATCATGCTACCTTTTCAACTAACTAACCCTCTACATGCATGATCATACAATAGTGATTTTACACACATATAGATAAAATGTTACATTTGCATCACCAAAAGACTTCATGTTGCAACATTTATCCACACCACATTATTTTCATCATTTTTAAAAATGAATGCATAAGACATTTTAATCTTTTCTAGGAACCTACATCCACTCGTATAAGATCCTTTAGTGGTTTCACACCTAGTCATCCTTCTTTGGCTCAATTTATCCTTCTTTCTGATGTATATTGATTTCCTCTTCTAAATATCCATGAAGGAAAAAATTCATAATATCATGTTTTCTGAAGGTATAATACTTATAATGGAACAATTCTAACAACGACCAATAAAAAACTATATTTCAATTTAGGTGATAAAATATCAATAAATTCCACAAATACCATATGTGGGAATCCTTTCTCCACTAGTAAATATGTTCATCAATCATTATTATCATACTCTTCAATGATATTATACAAATGTTTTTTTCAATTCATCGATTCTTTATGGAAATGGTGGCAACACCGATTAATTATTTTCATTAAATAATGAAATCTCCTCCTTTATAGACAACTTCCACTTGTTCAAATCATTTTTTTCTTCATCAGTAAATCATTTTAGTTCTCCCTTGTATGTAAATAACACAAAATATAATTATGGTTAATAACTATACAATATGCTTCACTCCCTCTTTCATATCTTCAACTCCATGTGATGGTTAGGCTCCACATGTTCTGTGGTAACATTCACAATTACACCTCCAAGATCCACATGATCATATAACTCCAATTTTTTATTCAATCTAGATTATTTTATTGATTAATCATTCTATTATGTGAAAAATTCCTCATATGTCATGTATTTCATTCTAATAATCATCTGTTTTGATCATCCTAAAGGAGGTAATCTAACTCATCGGTACCATGGTGAATAATAAAATAGTATTTGGACATATCATCATGATTTTCACATTCATAAGTATTAATATATGTAAATTAAACTCCCTATAAATAATCATACTTTCAAGATTCCTTCTTCTATTCATAAAAATATCATTAGTTAAAAATTCTCCCAATGGAATAGATAGACCAATGTTGATGGGATATGATACTATGTTTACTTCATCATCTTAGATGTACATATGTAACTTTATGTACAGTCTCTTAGACATGTTATATCCATTAAATTTCATATTCAAACTCTCATCAATACCATTTTTTTCTTGTTAATGGAATAGTCTTCTCCCACTGAATTTTATTGTTAAAATAGATTTTTCAAAACACTTTTCTACAAAACTATAAACCATTTTAAGAGGTTAAAATTATCCATTTTGATCCTATATAATTTTACACTATATTCTTCTACTACTAAAACATGTCAAAAAAATAATATTTTATTTTCATAATGTAAACCAATAACATTTTTATTGATGTGTTGATGAATTTCACAAAATATTGTGATGCTCAATGGGAATGAATTCGTGAAGGATCCCAATCATCATTGTGAACCATCTCTGGATTCACATACAACTGCATTTTGGATCATATTTTAAATGATACCTTCTTCTCCTTTAGGATGATATATTCATCACATCATAAAACATATACTAACGTCATCTTTGGTTTTATTATATTTATGTATACCCCTTCATCCCTATCTCATTCATGTGGATGATCCTATAGTGCAATAGTTGTGAATCCATGATCGAATCTATTTCTATAATCATGTCATTAAGTATTTCAATCATTTTATATAGGGTGAAATTATTTTATCTTCATTAAATGACCAAATATCCTTCAGTGTTATTTCATACACCACCACTAAACATCTTATTAAAACATGTATCATAATGATTTATGGTCAAAAAAATATTTCCTCTCCAACAAATGATATACCTCATTTTTTTCAGAATGAGAACACTCCCAATATTCTTCGTGTTTCATGAATCACCATTCCCTAATATCATTGACGGTTCATCATTAGCATGATGTACCATTCCAAAATTTATATAAAAATATTTGTTTAGGAAAATCGTCTCCAGTATGGAATGGGAAATGCACATGATTCTAAAATCTATCACTTAATTGGTTAATCCATGCTTAGTAGAGGCACATAATCATTACCTTCAACTTTCATGTTTTAGTAATTAGTTTTATGTGAATTTTATTTTTATCTACACAACTTATTAACATTTACTTTCTTCCAATAAATCAAATAGGTTCTTTTCTCTATACAATGCTAATCCTCTTAGACTATCTCATTATTCATGTATTTCGCTTAATTTAATATTTAGACAAGAATTAGAAAATCTTCTCGAGTATTTTCATCAATTATCGACACAAAGGATTAGGTCCCACAAATCAGTTAGACCCACAATTCTATTCTGTGAATAAATAATCCCGTATGATATTGTAGCATCCCATATATCAGGTAATAACTAATGGAAAGGCAGTTCACATAACTAATCATCAAATGAAATTCCCACTAATGTCAACTAACAGATGATGTTGTTAAATACATTTATGTTATCTTTAACATTCCTTAAATAAATTATTTTCAGATTGAATAGTCATCACATCATATAAACAATTTTTGAAGAATAATTCTCCTCCTACATATATGTGAGTGAATTCATCAGTATAACAATCAGCTTATCCTCGATGATGTTGAATTCCATGTTTTTTGACAACTAAAGGTTTAAAAATCCTCGAACCAATAGTTCTAGTATCTCTTATTGTATCTATCTTATTTCTACTAGATATACTTCATGAAGATGAAAATGAAATTTTTATGTTAAAGATAATATTAGATATTTAATATCCAGTAGTTGTAGTATGTTCCATAAATGAACCAATTAACACCTCAACTTCATCTATTACCTTCTTTAATTTCATGAAATAAAAACTCATTCTATTATAATTATTGTTGATGAAACCATGTGAGTTACCTCAATAGTGTTTTATGAATGATGAAAAGAAAAAAGTGCAATTTGATGAAGAAAATGGACATATCAATGTACATAGTTCAAGAATAATCCATATATCTATAGATAGGTAGAATAATGTCACTAAAAATGAGAGAATATTTATAGTGTGGTTTTAGAGTTTCACACTACAATGAACAAGCTATAGTGAGATACTAAAATAGATAAATTCATATTCCAAGAATATCATACTAAATAAATTATTCTACGGTGATCGATGGTGTGATGTCTAAATTTATACAGTTTTTTAACCACCAATTCCCATGATGCTATAGTGGATGATAGATTTAAATCATTACAGGTATTGTATCATTTTATATAGTTTCTGATATTTCACAATAACCATGTAACTATCTTCCCTACTATTGTTCCGTATTATTGCCATCTCAATTTTATTTCATAGTTTAGTTGATTTTATAGACTTCCAAAATAATTATCCACTTACTATCAAACTATGGAACCTCAAATCATTGGATCATTTCCCTCTATACACCCCAATAATCTAACCTTAAGGCTCAACCCATGAGATTTGTGTTCTGTTGTGTAGTTATAATGAATCTTATCTTTTCATGTATTAAACTAGAATATTATTTGGATTATTTTTTTAGGTGTTGAAAAAACATGAGATTATTTGTACTGGTGAGCTTGGATTTAGTTGTTGGAATATATTAAATAAAATAAATATCATGTGTGCACATCATCCTTGATAATGTGGAATAACACTAGCATGTGTCTTGGATCAGAACTATGAGGCCACTATTGAGTTCAAGGCATTTGTTTTACCTTATGCACCACATAATCTACATATGAATCATGTGTTTAACATGTCCAACATTTTAGGATAATAATTTAATAAATTCATCTATATTTACTTCATTATTTTTATAGTAATAATACCCTAATAATCTCTTATTTAGACAAATATATTCCAAGTTTTCAGGATTATCTGCATTACCCAGCAGAATAATAGAGGGAATTTGAGGAGATATTTATAGACACAAATTTAATAGAACAAGAATTGTTTATATTTATGTAACAGTATTTGAGGATCTCTCTGAAATTAATTATTAATATTCATTCTTCATTATTGATCAAACTATTAGGAAGAAGGATGTTGTTTAATTTGGATTTATCCTGGTTTTTGTCATAATAATAAAGTGATTCAACCAAATAATGATGTGATTTATAGATCATGTGAATTGTGGGTATGGGATAGATTCTCTAAAAATTGGTGTTTTATATTATTTATTATGTTATATATCCTCTTTATTTTTGAAAAAAATATTAATCGAGGAAAAAAATAGATGAGTTTTGTTCCAATTTTTTTATTAATTTCTTCCCCAAATCATCATTCCTTGTAGAAAATTATTTTGGGCCATGCTATAATGAATTACAAGAAATAAATAATTTTTTGGACATAAATTTTTTAAAAGGATTGGTAAAACAAGCAAGGATTCATTTATGACTTGTAATAGATGTGGATACTCATAATAGTCGATCATGATCAATTTGAGAGTCCAACTTTTATCTGGTGGGGAATTGGATGATTTTTAGGAATGATGGAAACTCATTCCCACAATAATCATATGGTGACATTCAGCAGTGTATGACATTGTGACAGTCAGCTTGACTAGATCATTGATTTCTAGCATGATTGGTTATAGAACTAACGAAGGTGCATTATGGGTGCACAAAATGGATGGAGAAGAGGCTTTATGAAATTAAATGTTACTAAGAATGTATTATGGAATTACACATTGTGTTGAACCTTTAGAGAAGAGATAATATTTCCATGGAGTGTTAAGGATTCGTCATTTTTGGTTCCCTACCACATGAAATGTGAAACCTCGCTATTCAGATCAACGTGTAAAAGATGTAGACGCCGAAGAGACTTGGTGGAGATAAAAATCCATGTGGACCATACAACATGTATTGTATAGCCTGATAGGTGGATTGGAGTGAACATGGGGTGTAGTCCTAGTATACCCTATGGCCCAACACATAATGTGTGGTGGGCCACACACCCTGTAATCACACAAAAACTCTAGGACATGTCATGATTCATGGGTATAATGTAATGCTAGAGGGACACATTTGAAACATTTTCAATGATGGCCTGAATCCCTTATCCTGTTCAAATTTTGTATTTTTTATTAGGATACATCCTCATGATCCATTACATTAGGATTTGTTATAGAGTAAATTTCATACATATAAGAATTTTATTCCCTTTGGGGAACATGAATATTATATATATATATTGGATTCCTTTTTCAAGGTGAAAAATGAGATGCTCTATCATCATTATTTCCCTAAGAGGGGTTGTTGCTAACATTGTGACCGACAATACATGGGCATCGAGAACCTACAAAGAGAGTTAATATAGAGTGGGTTTTTGGTATAACCCATTGGCTTTTAGGTGGTACCCATTTATGTATATATATCATCCACCATACTATATGTAGTTCTTATGGAATGTCTTAATGAGCATGAAATCTCAGACAAACTCCATCATGGCATTCTGATTCATAGATTGTGTTCTCGTACAAGAGTGTTATATAGAACCCTTGAGAAGGATTCCTGGGTTGGAATTACAGAAATGAGATAACATTAAGACTATGATTCTACATTGATTATGTTTTAATATTTCTATTATATATGTTTTAAGAATATCATTATGATGACCTGACAACTGTAATTGATGATATATATCTGTTTATTTCAGGGAGTCGTGCCGTGAATTTTTATACACACCCTTACCTGGGATTTCTGAGTACTTTTCATGACATACATAGATGACCGAACATTTGATGGATTTAATGAGGGACCATGACATGATGAATTTTTTTGATCAATAATGACTATGTTGTGTTCAATTGGATAAATTGATAGTAATACTATCACACATCACAGGTTGGGGTGGTTTTTAGATACATTTGGTGGAATTATATTTTCCCATTTCACTCTAGATCATTTTTCTTGTTCTTAGATGGTGTCATATTAGATATATGCATGAATCATTATCATTTTTTTATTCTTCAATGTTTTATGGTCTTGGAGATGTGTGAGTGTATAAAAATACATTAGGCTAAGTCATACCATGTTTTTGATATGAATACTTTGCAATAGTCCCCAAACCCTACACTACTGTAAGAGGGAATGGGTTAGTCACGATTTAGGAAATGTTGCATAACATCATGATAGAGTTGATTTAGTAGAGACCATTCCACCTAAGGACTGAATTATTTGAGATTTTATTATTTTTTCATGGCTAGAATGGTAAGTGCATCATGTTCGGATCTCAATTAAGTGATTATAGTTTAGGGGGGAATACCGACGTATCCATAAAACATGACTATGAAAATTTGTTTGTGGGCTCACTATACGTATATATTGTGTGTAGGGACAACATTGGTTCAAGCATCATATATGAATGGTGTATAGTTTCCAAGTCCTCCAAGATTCCTCTCTCAAGATATACACGTTGAACATGGTATATCTTGTCATCATTGGGATTCCTCCATGACTTTTTTAACTATGATTCCATATTAGGGTCAATAGGATGATCCATTTAGTTATGAGGATTCGATCCAGTGTATTTTTAATGAGGTATTACCTCTAGGGGATGCACTAGTCTTCACGACACCTATTGATAAGTTGAATGTAATGGTAGTACTTAATGATGAGGTATTAAGGTTTTTTATTTTACCCAATATTCATTGAAAGTTATCAATTACATTCAGAGTCATCCCAACCACCAAAAGGATGAGGACAATCTTAAGGGAGTGATGGATGTATTCCATAAATCTAAGACAATAGTAGACTATATGGTGGTCCTTCTAGTGAGCCTTCTACATACCTATATAAGAAAATGGTGGGTCTTAGTGGACCAATAATATAATGAAGATACTCTTTCTAGGTCATAGTTTTTAAACCTTTTAGGTAGTAGTTTTCTCTAGCTATATTGGGGTTTTTCACATCAAGAAGATTATATTGCTCTAAAATATTAGTACAATGGTTCTTGATTATTCATTGAGGTTCACCATCCCCTCATGGTACATGATTCAAGTGATATATGATTGATTTTTTCTTGTTTAGACCTTCCTGCAATGCGTATGATTATACAAGTGATCTAGGATAACACCTCTATGAATTCCTACATATGTTGTCTTCCTAGAGTATTATTTAATTGTTTAGAATTTATTGGATGAGATGACACAGATAGTTGGTGATGGTAGTGGGCACATGGGAGATGAGAGTACTATGACATTGATATGATGTCAGACCCAGTGACCTCGATGTTTGAGAAAATTTTGAAGGCCATACCAGGATAGAGGGTATATAGTTAAGGGCTCACATGATGGATTTAGATATCCTAGGGAGACGCAGTGATACTATTTTTATAGTCAGGGACATGCAATATGGGAATTTTTGACCCATTGTGTGGATGATAGTGAGACAATGGATGGGCCACCTATGAAGAGTTTATTATTAGAAGAGGAATGTCTAAATGGTAAAATACACGATAGAGGAGCTGGGAGAGTTGCTAGTGGTTGTAGATGTTAATGCATAATTCCACCACCATACCCATGTGGTCCTGGTCATACTTAGTATGATGGTGGATATGGTTGAGTTTAACTATAGGTAGTCAATGATTATGACCATAAGGTTCCATGTAAGATATGATTTGTGATATTTTTATATACAATAGTTATACAATTAATTCAAATAGGTTTTTCGAATTCCTTTATTTCAACTTATCTTTTTTGAGACATAGAGATTCTAGTTAAATAATTAGTTTATCCGTTTTTTCTTGGATAATCCTACTAGTGGTGACTGTGTTATCATATACTATGTATGATGGTCTTTCCAAACTATAACAGTCCATAGATTCTTTTGATATCTCCTTAAATCTTAAATGAGGCCTTATGAAATCATCATTGGTATAGATTAGTTATAAATAGTTCATGCAGAGTTAAATAATATTGTGTGGAAGATGTAGCGGGTACATGATGATGGTATAAGGGGTTTAGTTGTGTGTGTAATGAAATACTTGTTATATTATGATAAAAAACATCTTAATAGGGCTAAAATAAGTATTCATCAGTTGGCTAGAAACACCATTTCTGTAGTGGATGCTATGGGTATCAAGTTTGAAATAGTGGTGATTGAGTAAGATAAAGTAGATCATATAGATGATCTAGGATTACGTCAATGCTAGGATAAATATTTCTTCATTTACCTACACAATAAGAAAGCCCTTGTATCTGTACAATCATATCAGATTTATCTCATTCATCTTTTCAAGTTGAAGGTTCAATTGGACGGCTTGTAAAGTTAATTATTTTTAAACAACATGTCTTATCCTATATATCACAAATATTATCATCCAAGAAGTAGGAAAGGAATTTCATGAATATTTTATATTACCTTAACCTAAACATGGTTATTATAATAAAAATTAATCCACTATGAGGGATTTATGACCGAATTGGTTAGTTACGAGGGGCATAATGGTTCTCAATGATTGACTTCAGTGCAGGCTATCACATGTTGGGTGTACAGGTTGAGAATATACTAAAGATATCCTTCCAATGTAGTTATGATCACCATTGGTATGTTGTTTTACTATTTGGAAAGATTAATTCAATATAATTATTCCTGGGACTCATGAAAAAAATCATCAGTCACCTCCATGATAGGTTTATAGTAGTCTTCATCAATGATATCCATGTGTACTTAGAATTAATGAATGATCACACATGGCACGTGAGATTGGTTTTTGATGTACTTTGACAGTTCCATCATTACGGTAATCTCTAATGTTTCTAGTTCTAGATATCATTGCTCCACTTCCTAGAACAATCTATCTCATTGGATGGTGTAGTAGTTGTCCAAGCAATGGTAGAGGTAGTATTTGGTTGGGATCCAACCAAGAGATGTAAGAGGTATACAGATTCCCAAGGACGGAAAGATACTATATGATATTTGTCCCATATTTCCTTAGGATGTCAACTACCATAACATATTTTATATGAAAGGGATAAAATTTCACATAGAGAAAGTGGTTCTATAAGGATTTATTGAACATGATGTAGTGGTTGCTGATCGGTCCCCTATTTAGATTTCTAAAGGAAGGTGTCATGTATGTAGTGTTCAATGAAGCATCATGGGACATGCATGGATGTGTTATATTTTAGAGGAAGGTGTTGATTTTTTAGTGTTCAAATCTATTGAAACCACACGAGAATTACTTTTCCAACCATGGTATACAGCTACCCGTAGTAGCTGTTGGACTGGCGATGTGGTGACACTACCTTATAAGTGATTGATTAATCATCTATTATAACCATAATAGTCTTACTATTATCTTATCAAATCAGTATCATAACATGATATAAAGGTGTTTCATAGAGTTCCTTCAATATTACAACTAAAATATTATCTATACTCTCATGATGGTTAATTTGGTATAATATACTCTCCATGGTAGATTCTCTTATTAACTAATGATCACCAAATCAGTGCAGTTGGACTCATTATAGTTATACTTTATGGATATTTATGGAGCATATTTACTCGAGTTAATTATTGTTACACTTATTCATTTACAATGGTTTAGGGATCTTTAACAAGGGAATACCATTATTGAGATTCTATATACTAAGATATCCATTGGAAACTATCTTCATGGATTTTTTGAATGTGGGTAGCATGTCTTTTTTAGAAAAAAATATGATTGTACCAGTGATGTTAGATGATTTGATAAGGGAGTTTCATCATTGACAATTATTTGTACATCTAGGTGTGGGGAATATGTATCCGGACACCTGAAATCAATTTTACTGGAATTTGGTAATTAATGGAGTTGTAGTTTTCTTTTCACAATGCATCACCTCTTAGTAGCTCAAGTATGTGCACCATGTTCCAAAGAGTTTTTCTCAACCACTTGATGCTTCAAAGTGGATGTGGGATAAGGTATTCATGAACTAATGATGGGGTTAACACAAACATCTAAGTGAAATGGTGAAATCTGTGTGATCATAAACAAAATAAAGATGTCAACACTCTTCTTAACTATTAAAGAGAATAAATAAGTTGAGATCATGTGATTCCTCTACATCAGGTAGATTGTGTAGCTCATAGATTTCCGAAGATTTTTTGTTCAGGAAGTTATTATCGCATCACAGGTCGGTTTGGGAAGGGATTATGAGAGTACATTGGGGTTCAATTTTCATTTGAGAATAGTGTTTTACCTCCAAATTGATGGCCATACTGAGCATACAATTAATGACATGGAAAAATTAATGTGGGATTTCAGGTTATAATTTGTTGATATTTTTGAGGATCACATACCAATGATATATTGTTCATACAAAAAATATACCATTCCACTATCAATAAGGTTATATTTTAGGCTTTTTATGGTTACCCTATTGTCCACAACTCTACTAGACCAAAGAAGAAGAGTCAAAACAAATCGGATCATAGTTGGTGAGAACCACGATAGAGAATTTGCAGGTTATCTAGGATAGGACGAAGACAACATGGAGCCATCACATATATTACAATAACTAAAAACAAAGGCCAACGAAGTTTTAGGTGCGAGACCATGTGTTATTGTGGGTCTCACCAAAACATGATTTGAAAATATTTGGTATGTGGGGAAAGATATCATCAAGATTCATTATCCATTTTCTCATAGTATTTAGAGATGGAGAGATAACATTATTCTTAGCTCTTATTCCACACATATATTGTCAATGTAGAGGAGGTGCACCCATGAACCATCACAAGTCATGTGTTGGGTAAACTTATACAATGATGAAGATGGTAAATTTTCTAAATACTAAGTATGGATTGAGGATTGGAATGATAAGATCTCTCATCATTGAGAAATTCCATTATTGTTTTTCCAATGGGATCACTAGAATCTTTATGCGAGTACATGCATGTAGGAGACCCAGATTCATCCTCGGTAGCTACATCTATTTTTGTATTATTTTGTTTGGATTTCAGGCATATAAATACCCATGGAGGGGAGAATATAATTACTATGGTTATATAACGTATTATTTGAGTATATTAGGTGGAATATATTCTGATATTGGAGCTGAGACTATGTGAGATTTCAATCCATGGTGAGACTAAAACTAATTTTTTTATATATATTAAATATATTAAATATCATAATTTCAAAATTTTCATAAAATGGTTGATTAAAAATCGAATGGAGGATCTAATTAGAAAAATAATTTCCTCAATTTGTTTCGGGAATGGTTTTTACCAGATGTTTGTCATAATCTATGTAGGTATCGGGTTTTTGGATTGAGCGCCATCATGGGGAAAAATTAAAGGAATCCATATATATTAATATAATTATTTAAAAATGTTTCATATCCTATGAATATTCTATGTGTACATAGATGTGAACTATTTTTTGTCTAATCACATGACCATATAATTTGTGGGGGATCATTGGTAGAGATCTCGGTAGATTTTTCCATATGAGATTGTGGATCATTTATTATTGTGCAACTAGATTTGAGTATCATTCAAGAATAAATTTTTCACATTCTTTATTCATTAATGATTGATCCATATTGAGGTAGTATGTTGTGTAATTTGGATTTATCCTTTTTTTATTTATCATATTATGAATGTAAATCAATCAACTAACCAATTAATTCATATGTCATGTATATTTTGTGTACGGGTTTGTTTATCATAGTCTTGGGGATTTATATTCTTGATTAAATTATATAAGTTCATTATTCATTCTAACAGTTATTTATTGAGGCCATCAAGAACTTTTTGTGAGTTCTGTCCATCATTTATTTTCATTTCCCCCTTGTTATTCATTCATCACTGAATATTCCATTAGAAAAAAATTAAAATATTACAAAAAAATCAATCATTTTATGCATATTCATTAGTGAAATAGTCAATTACTACATGTTTGGGGTAATTTACATCTTATGATGGAGGCACATACTGATAATAATATATCAGTGTCACCAAGAAGATCCAATTTCATACTATTTCAGCTTCCATGGATGATGAGTTTTGTTGAAAAATGATTCCTAGGTGAATCAGAATACCATATTCTAGAGACTAGTAATACAAATATTCTGCAAAATCGCATTTCTTCTTTAATGTGTTAATGGAAGAAGAATAAGAGGTGGTGGTGTTTGTGTGAACATTGGTGGAACATGGGGTTCAATGAAATTCTAGGTAAAATGGTATGTATTATAGAATTACACACCATGTAGGACCCTCAAAGATGATACATGGGCTTCCAAGGAGATATATGGATCACATGTCATGTGGTACCTACCACACATCTTGTGACCCCTAGTTGGACAACTCATCATGTACATGGTGTATACGTGAAGCGGTTCGAGTGGAGTTACATGCCTTGTTGGACTTTCTACATGTCGTATACACTATTATAGGATGCATGGAATTTATAGGGTGTACATTCCCTGCAAAAAATGTGGCATCACAAGTCTTTTTAATATGGGCCACATGATGCGTAGTCTTACAAGAACATGAGAATGGTTTGGGATATGCTGTTAGAACATGCTTCCAAAGGGAAATTTTGTGTTCTTCTAGTACACACCATGTAATTCATCAAAAATTGAATGGTTCTATATAATCATAATATTAGATAAGTTTCAATAGGATATACCCCCTATATACATTCTTTAAGAGATTATTAATGAGACATGTCCTATGCGTAGGATTGTGATACCCATGGAGGAACAACAATATCATGTAGAGTGGTTGGAAGCCTCTTATGAGGATTGTTGTGAGATCCTCAATCAACATCATTGTTCTAGGTGGGGTTCATTATATCATCATGATCAACACTACGTGGCCATCAATCCCCTACATATCATGATAATACAAATAAGGTATTTGGTACACCCCATGGCCTTGGGTGTGATCCACATATGTGTATAAATTTCATCAGACTTCTAGAATTTACATATTAAGATGAGACCCAATGAACACCACATCGTTGATAGACAAAAATAGTTTTCTATGACATGTGGAGTGTGTTTTCTCAGATGACTGGTATATAGAACCATTATGTAGGAAACCTAAGAGCGAGTTATGATTTTGATATTACATTGAGACATTGTGTCTACATTTTGTATATAAAGATATTCTATTTTAGTTTGCCATTGACATATCCTTGTAATGACATGACGAATATTTTGGTTGTCATAGGCTTAATGAATTTTGGGTGCCCGATAAGGTATTATTATACTCACCCCTTCATTGAATTTTCTATCACATTTAATTTCATATATATATGAAAGAACATTCGATGGAGTCGTAGAGTGTCCATGACTAATAATAACATATTGGTCTACACTAACAACTGTGTATTCTATTGGTTATATTTATAGTAGTTATCACCAAAATTAGAGGATGAAAATTTCATTAGAGGGCTCGTTTATTCATTTAATGACATTGAAATATTTGTAATTATATTTCCAGTACCTCATGATTAACGATATGGGATTCTATCCTTGAGTGTAAAATGTATTAATTTTTTACTAAATCTTAAATATACATTATATTTTATGCCCATATATTCTTAACATAAAATTGATTCACAAAATAAATATATGATTAGATATTTGAGACCATGGTTGAGTATGAAATACAGTGTTTAAACAATGACCGACATAAAATAGGTCAACATATAGAATTAGGACTCCTCACTAATTGGCAATCATTCATTGGATTAATTAATTTAATAATTCATCCATTCATTCAGTTAACACAAATTGCAATTTTTATAAATTTACCACCGTAAATAAATCTCTATGGATAGAGACATATATCATTATTGTTTTTCAAACATCCTCGCTCCCCTCTCTTATTTTCTTGTCACTTTATATGATGATGCATCTCCAGATTAGATCATATCAAATTGTTGTGAACCTAACAAATTCCTTAAATAATTAGTGATAAGACAATTAATGATCCAATATATAGGTAGGTCTCTTTAGTAAGTGATTTAAAACAACATGATTAAATAGATTTACAGGATGATCCCTTTTTTCGATTTGTGAAAATTATGGATTGATCATGTTCCCATTTATTGAAATATTAGTTGATTTATTCAATGTTTTAAAACATTGAATGAAGATTCTTTAATTTTGGAAAAGAACACTAGGAAATAGTCAATTACAATCTTTTTATTATGATTTCCTCTAGCATTCTTTTCTTGTATCATCTGTTTGACCCTATAGTCCTAGTTCGACATTTTTTAGTGGTATGGAGCGAAATCAGACAATAGAAATCACAACAAGTTTCAATGAAATGGGATGATTGATGAAACCAAATCTAATCTGTTATCTTTTCAAGGAACACATGATTTTTTTTATAATAAGATATTTCAAAAACTATGTTAGAGTGAAATGAGTAAAACAAGTGAAATAATGAAATCCCCAATGCACCACTGGAATCCAATTTCTAGAGAATTATAACCTGAAATCGAACATACGACCTAAATACACTAATGTCATCCAATTATAGGGCCAAAATCAAAGCAAGAAGACATGGTTCATGGTGAAAAGATTAGATTTGAGAAAATGTTAAAACACAAACAACACAGTGTGTATAGGGATGGAAAAAAAACTTGTATCCACTTTAGTGTTACATCTAGGTTTTAAAAAAAACGAGGAATGCATTGCATATATCCTTCTTTCATGTTTTGTATCCCTTCCCTAGATGAAAAAACTATGTGTGGGATCACATGGATGCGGTCTCATGTAGATGTACATTCCCATGTACACATCCATGTTCCAATGTTCATGGGCATGGACAGGTCACACATGGGGAACCCTATGTGATGCAACTCAGTGTGAATATAGTGAATGAATATACAGTCAGTTCCCAAACATGACAAATAAGACATGGCCTGGACCTAGTTAGTTTTCACACACAATGTAGTCCAACGACATGTAATTTAATACTAAATGGTTTCGGATATGTTTTTCATCCATGTACATGGAATAGAAAATATATGTGACAACATGATGTGTGGGTCCCCTCACACACCGTGTATCCATTTTTTTATTTTTTAGGAAAATTCTAGGGTCTGTATCATCTTCATTTTAACATGTATTTGGCACATGAGTAACCTATACTGAGTGTTTTTCCACATATAACATGATGGATTAACAAGGTTGTGTCTTCTGAGAAATGATTTTTAAATGTTCTGGGCATGACACTTTGTTGCAAAATGATCAAATACGGTAGTGATCACGCGAGATCACCAATATATACAATATTAATCCTTTAGTTGAGATAGGTACAGGATGCCTCAATAACAACTGAGTTAACTATCCAATAAGGACTCTACCTTAAACATTTCATATTATTTAATTAAATGAATAATTCACATTGAGAATATTTTTAGGTTTAGAGGTTTAGAGAATTAGGACAAAAAAATTCCTTTTTAATATCAAATAAAATACAGAGTAGACACTTCAACTTAGTTTCTAATTTTTCACAAAACAAAAACTCTTGAAAAAAAGAGTCAAGTCTAGTTCCTTGTTTAACAGAACATGACTTTTCCTTGATCCCATATTTGAACCTATTACACATTATTTCCTATGAAAAAAAATTCAAAAACATGGGATGAGCATAAAAATCTCAATAAGGGATACAGAATGAAGGAAAACTGTTATTTGTTCAAAAAAACAAGTAAACCATGAATACTTTAACGAAAGTAATACTTTTCTCCTTTATGAAGTAGTAAATACTCTTCGCTGAATAAAATATCACTATATACCCTTTTGTAACCAAAAGATTACTATAAAACCCATATAATGAACACATGACATATAAAGGATACTTGGGACATAAACATACTTAAATGGAATAACAATATGGATGAATTCCACACATATAACTAAATGTAATAGCCATATGGATGACTTCCATACCCAATGCGTTGGAGGTTATAATGTAACCACCCATTCTGGTATTCAAGGCACCACACGTCATTTGGTTTGTCATGTAACCACACGTCAAATGTCCAAGTACCATTACAAAATCAAAACACATAAAACAAATATAATGGAAAGAAAACATGTCCAAATATCAATCAAAATATAAAACATAAATATATTGACAGTAAAAAATTATTTTTCAAAACCATTTTCAATACCAAAATACATAAAAGAGTATATGGTATTTATTTTCTTTTAAAAAAATTTATGGCTTGTTGAGGAAGCCAAAGATCAAATAATACTCGCGGTGGCAGAAAGGTCGTTGTCACCGCTTACGTTAAAAGAAACATATATTTTCGACGTTTAGTAAAACGATTCATATAAAATGATTCTCTTTGAAAATCAAGGGATTTTATACAGTGTATAAAGGAATGTCGTGAATTAAAAAAAATATTCCTCAATGAAAGGAGATTGAGACAAAGTCCCTTACCTCGTCGCCGACTTGACTCGATCGTTCATTAATCTCTTGAATAATAAACTAAAGTTAATTTATATTTTCTTAAGAACACTTTTAAAGTCTATTATTCCTTTTATATCACTTATTACCAAGTTATAAACATCACGTAATCATTTAAGTTAATAATGGTCGTTCTGTCGATATTTGGTACTTGAGTAAACAATGAACACCTAATACATACAAGTTACCCATGTGTTCAATAGTCCATTATATCTAGAATTATAATCATTATGTAGATATCATATATATATTATATATCAAATATATACATGTATTTATAATAGAACATAACATTTAGAGGTAAGAAATGAAATGCACCGTTAATGGGGATAGTAAGTCGTACGTACGCATGAACGCTACATCCATTTGTATTTCATATTTAATGGAATTAAAACAAAATGATAAATCATAGTATTATAATTCCAGTATTTTATCATATATAATATCATTAAATCTATCCTTTATATGTACCACATATGGTACGAACGAGTCATATCACTTTGAGGGGGCGATAGTCCGCACTTCATCAAATGAAATTATCTCGTTTACCCATAATGGAAACCATAAAGGTATTCAATAAATGAAAATTATAGAAGGAGAATGAAAACATAAAAATAATATATATCATATATAAATACAGTGCCATCATAATGGCCACCATGAGAGGCGGTAGGAGGTAATTGAACAATCATCGTTTCGTGAGGCGTTCGTTTTCCAACCATAGAAACATTATGTTCTTCATCCATTAGATGGAGGTGTGTGTAAGTGTAGTTAGAATAATTCTCATAAAAACATCCAAGTATTTTTAATATACTAGTTTTGTTACAAAAGAAAGTAATAACAAGTGTTTAGGGGTTTGAGATATAAAAAAATAAAACAATTTAATAGAAAACGTTACCTTTAATTTGAGTAACTCGCTTTGGATTGAACCAAAAGGACTTGTTGAAGTTCTTTATAAATAAGGTAAGGCTTCTAGGAGGAGGAACGAGATGTAGGGAGCTTAATTGGGAAGAGTATGGATGAGCCTAAAGGCTTTAGAGTTTTGAGGAATTTGTTATATGTGGTCTCCTATTATAAGGGGGAGGATGGGTTCTTTAGGAAAGTGTGATAATATTGCTTTATTATATAATGATATTCAGTTTCTAAATGACCAAAAATAATTAATGTCGAAGATAAGATGACTCATAGTTGAAATAATATCATCTAAAAGGAATTTGACAGGTTTTGGATGTTATTTTAATATTTATAATCTTATTTATTTAAATATTTTATTAATGAGGTAAATACAACTTCATTATTGTGTCATAAATAATTTAATTAATGTGATGTATAAAAATTATAAAAAAACTACCATGATGTAGGAAATATTTTTATATTTTCAATTAATACTTATAGTTGAAAATATAATTTATATAAAACCATATAAATATTTATTTACTAAAATATTTATGTTTATGTCATTTTTGCCTTTACATTAAATTCATTAATCTAAAGTGTCATTATCTTTCATAAGTGACTTCTTGGGGTCCCAAAATAGACCCAATGATGCCCATGGTTGGCCATTACTAATAAAATAAGGTTAGGACAAGTGTTAAGGTAAATTTTGAATTATTTTAATAATTTTTAACATTGAATTCCCCTATTTACCTTTAACCACAGTAAATAAAAGTCAAAAGTTACTATTCATCAAAAAATATTTTCATCTTATTGAACCACATTTTACTTATTGATAACAAACATGTATATCGGATTTTCAAAATTCAATTCACAGAAGTGGTAAAATTTTATTTAAATGAAAAAGCCAGTTTTGTTAACTACTACTGAGTGGTTTCACTATTCATCAAAAATTGATGTTTTTAAGAAAAATACCAAAAATTCAACCTAATCATTAATTGGGTATCTGAATTAAAAAACGATGCCAATTTTTCCAAATTCAAAACATAGAAGTGGATTTAATTAATCTAAAATTAATTCTCATTGTTAAAACCAATAGCATGCTTTTACGAAACAATAACAATCAAAATATTGATAGTTGTTTATGTCCAATTTCAAAGAAAAATTAATTCCAATGACCAAAATTGGATTAAATGGTAAAAATATCTTCTAATTACACTTTAAAACCAATTAAAAAGATAATATAACCGTATAAATAAGTTAGATTAAAAGGCACTTTTGAAATAAAATACAATATTTTCCACTATTCATTAAAAAATGAACTCTATTCGAAAAATTCCAAAAATTTACACAAATTAAATTTTGATGTCCCCATTCCAAAGAATAATTTTATTTGGTCAAATAGAGTTTATTAAAGTGAATAAAACTATATTTAAAAAGGATTCTCTATTAAAAGGTGTTAAATCAGCCTTTTAATGTAAATTATGTTTAAAATTAGATTAATTCACATTTTAAGCCTCGAAAATTTATTTCATAAATGTAAATACATTTAAAAAACCTGTATAATCATATTGTAGTTAGTTTTTTTCATTCCCGCCAATACAACGACTAGGAGTAAACTACCATTAAAATAATAATATTATATCAACGGAAGATTTCAAAGAAACATGTTGTTGCGTATCGGGTACACTATCGAACATAGAAACCCTTTTAAAGTAAAATTAATATTTAATTTGAAAATATTAATAAGTATGAAAATATATTATTCTTCATTTACCTGGGATGTTACATCCTTACCCCATTTGGAAATTGTTTCCTCGCAATTTTAATTCACTTATCAAAATAATTGGAGGTATTTATCCCTCATAGCATTTCTAGATTCCCACATTGCCTTTTCAACCAAATGGTTTTTCCACAAAACCTTTACATGGTGAATTACCTTATTCTGCAACACATTCTCTCTATGGTCAAGAATATGGAGTAGTTTTTCTTCATAAGAGAGATTCTCTTCCAACTGAACTATCTCTAGGCTCAAATAATGAGATGGATCTTGCATATACATTCTCAACATCGAAACATGAAAAACATTGTGTACCTGAGACAAACATAGAGGTAAAGCCACTATGTACTCCACTGATCCAACTTTCTCCAGAATTTCATAAGGTCCAATGAACCTCGGACTCAGCGTTTCCATCATTCCAGAACACTTCACACATTTCAATGGAGAAAATTTGAGATAGACATGATCACCTACCTCAAAAGAAATATCCTTCCTCTAGTAATATTTATAACTTTTCTGTCTAATTTAAGCTGTTTGCATGTTCTTCTGAATCAACTGAACATTCTCTACCATCTCTACTATCAATTCTGGTCCCATAAACTTCCTTTCACCTAATTCACCCCAAAAAGTTGGAGTTCGATAATGCTTTCCATATAATGCCTCAAATGGAGTCATCTGTATAATAGAATGAAAACTGTTATTATGTAAAAATTCAACAAAATATAGATGTTGGTCCCAACATTCCAGGTAATCTAGTGAACAAGCTTGTAGCATATCTTCCAATGTCTCAATTGTTCATTCTGACTTCCCATCTGATTACATATGAAAATCTATACTAAATTTTAATTCAATACCCAACGAATTCTAAAGGCCTTTCCGAAAGTTAGAAGTAAACCTGGGAGATTGATCAGATACATTGGAGAGGGGAACACCGTACAACCTGACTATCTCTTTAACATACAACTATGATAGTAGATCTAGAGACAAAGTATCTCTAATAAGAAGGAAATGATCATATTTAGTCAACCGGTCCACAATAACCCAGACTACATTATTACCTCGAGATGTCATCAGAAATCCCACAATGATGTCCAGGGATATATATTCCCATTTTCACTCTGGCACTAGTAAAGGTTGAGGCATTCCTTTTGGTAACTACCGCTTTTCTTTAACCAGATGAAAAACCAAACACTTCATAGTAAAATTAGCAATATCAATTTTCATTCCATCCCACCAATAATACTCCCAACGATCTATTTACATCTTAGTACTACGAGGATGAACTTAAAATGAAGAACTATGAGCTTCACATAAAAACTCATTCTTCAATTGTGAATCACAAGGCACACATAATCTCTTTCCAACCCTAAAAACACAATCATTATAAATGTTAAATTTAGGAAAATTTCCCTTCTGAACCAACTCTACCTTTTTCTATTAATCACTGTCTTCTTTCTGTGCTGGCATTATTCAATTTGATAGAGATGATCTCACTGACACCTGATACAAAACAAAAGAATTTTTTACACCAACAACTTATATGCCAAAGTTCATCAAATCAAAAAACAAAGGATATTGTTCCAAACATAACATAGTCAATGTAGAATTACTTTTTCGACTCAAATCACCAGCCACATTATTTTATTTTCCCGAATGGTAATGAATCATGTAATCATAATCGTTGATTAATTCCAACCATCTACTTTGTCTCATTTTCACTTTTTTTTATATTAATATATATACTTAAAACTTTTGTGATCATTATATATTTCACACTTCACATCATAAAATGATGCCTCCAAATTTTTAATGCCAAAACAACAGCAGCTAATTTCAAATCAGGTGTATGGAAATTTAACTCATTATGTTTCAACTAACGTGAAGCATAAACAATTACCTAATCATTCTTCATAACGACACATCCATGTCCTTTCAATGAAGAATCACTATAAATTAAAAACTCAACATTTCTGGAAGGCAGTACCAAAACTAGATCATTCACCAATCATCTTTTCAGTTACTGAAAACAATCATCACATTCATTTTTCCAAATGAACATAACACCTTTTCAAGTTAACATAGTCATTGGACTAGATAACCATGCATAATTCTCAACAAACCTCTGGTAATAACCTTCCAAACCAAGAAAATGAAAGATCTAGATTATATTTGTGGGTATTGGCCATTATTCAACAACTTTTATTTTAGTAGGATCAATAGTTATTCCATTTTTGAAATAATGTGACCATGGAATGAAATTTGTTGTAACTAAAACTGACACATTCAGAATTTCCAACACAATTTATTTTCTTTTAGGGTTTGCAAGAAAACCCTTAAATGACTTTAATGTTCCTATTTACATTTTAAATAAACCAAAATATCATCAATTAACAATAACACTATTTATCACCTGATTCAACTGAGACATCACTACTACAAACTGTTCAACTCTGATTCTAACCATCTTAGGATGATGATTTTGAAAGTCATTTCCCACTATATGACTTCCCATCACAACATCCATGTTTCCTCTAAAAAAAGCCACTATCAACATAGAAATGTCTTAGGTGATGAGACATGGTAATATGTAAATGATATATCATTTCAATGTTGCCATAAATTAATTTATGGACATTTATTTAACAATATCCTAACTCCTAAAGTTGTCCAAACCAACATCTGACACCAACTATAAGGACATGGCCTTAAAAATTTTAAAATATAGAATTAAATGAATAATTCAAATTGATGATATTTTCTTGTTTATAGTTTTATAGAATTAGGCCATAACTATTACATTTCAATTCAAAAAAATACAAAGTAGACCCATCTACAATGTTTTTATATTTTTCACAAAACATGAACTATTGAAAAAAAGTGTCAAGTATAGTTCAATGCTTAAGAGAACATGACTTTTCCTTGATCCCATCCTTGACCCTATTCCACATTATGTCATGTGATTTTTTTTTCAAGAACTTGGGATGAGCATAAAAAGTTCAGTAAGGGATACACAAAGAAGGAAAACTGTTAGTTTTTCAAAACAACAAGTAAAACATGAATACTTTAACATAAGTAACAATTTTCACCTTTATGAAGTAGTAAATACTCTTGGATGAATAAAATATCACTACATACCCTTTTGTGACAAAAATATTACCATAAAATCCATATAAAGAATACATAACATATAAAGGAAACATGGACACAAACATACTTAAATGGAATAACCATACGGCCGACTCCCACACATATCACTAAATGGGATAGCTATACGGCCGACTTTCATACCCATGTAATTGGAGGTTATAAGGTAACCACCCATCCTAGTTTTCACGACACCACATGTCATTTGGTTTATTATGTAACCACCCATCAAATGTCCAAGTACCATTATAAAATCATAACACATAAAACAAATATAAAGGAAAGAAAACATGTCCACATTTCAATCACAATATATCAGTTAAATATATTGACATAAAAGAATTCTTTATCAAAACCATTTTCAATACCAAAATACTTAAAAGATTATATGGTATTTATTTTCTTTTAAAAAACATTAAACCTTGTTTAGGTAGCCAAAGATCAAATAATACTCACGGTGGCGGAAAGGTCGTTGTCACTGCTTACGTTAAAAGAAAAAAATCATTTTTGTCATTTAGTAAAACACTTCTAGAAAAATATTCCCTTTTAAAAGTAAAGGGTTTCTGTACAGAGTATAAAAGAACGTCGTATATTAAAACAAAATATGCCTCAATGAAAAGAGATTGAGACGAAGTCCCGTACCTCATGTCCGACATGACTCGATCATTCTTTAATCTCCTCAATTATAATCTAAATTTGATTTCTACTTTATTAAGAACCATTTTCAAGTCTATTATTCCTTTTATATAACTTATTACCATGTTATAAGCATTACGTAATCATTTATGTTAATAATGGTCGTTTTGTCGATATTTGGTACTTGAGTAAAAATGAACACCTTATATTTACAAGTTGTCCATGTGGTAATTAGTCCTTTATATCCAAAATGATAATCATGACATAGATTTCATAAATATATTATATATCTAGTATATACATGTATTTATAATAGTATATTACATTTAGAGGTAAGAAATGAAATGCACCGTTCATGGAGATAGTAAGTCGTACGTACACATGAACGCTACTTCCATGTTGATTTTATATTTAATGAATTTAAAACATAATGATACAATGCAGTATTCTAATTTCAGTATTTAATAATATATAATATCATTTAATATATCCTTTATATGTACCACATATGGTATGAACGAGTCATATCACTTTGAGGGGGTGGTAGTCCACATTTCCTAAAATGAAATTATCACCTTTACCCATAATGGAAACCATAAAGGTATTCTATAAATCAAAATTACATGAAAATAAACAAAACATAAAAATAATATATATTATATATAAATACTTTCCCTTCATTATGACTGCCATGAGAGGCGGTCGGATGTAATTGAACAATCATCGTTTCGTGAGGTGTTAGTTTTCCATCCACCGAAACATAATGTTTTTCATCCATTAGGTAGAGGTGTGTGTCAGTGTAGTTTGAATCCTTCTTATAAAAAAATACAAGTATATTTAGGATATTATTTTTGTTACAAAATAATGTAATAAAAAGAGTTTCATGGTTGGAGAAGTATAAAAAATAAAACAATCTAAAAGAAAATGTTACCTTAAATTTTGGTAACTCCATTTGGTTTGAACCAAAACAACTTCTTGAAGTGCCTTCTGCCTAAGTTAAGGATTGTAAGAGGAGGGGAGGGATGTAGTGAGATTAATTTGGAAGAGTTTGGACGAGCCTAAATGGTTGAGAGGTGTGAGGAATTAGTTATAAGTGGTCTCCTTTTATAAGGGGGGAGGGGCTCTTTGGGAACCTGTGATAATATTATTTTATTATATAATTATATTCAGTTTCTAAAGGTCAAAAAATCATTCGCTTCGAAGATAAGGTGACTCATAGTCAAAATAATATCATCCAATAGGAATTTTAATGGTTTTGGATGTTATTTTAATATTTATAATCTTATTTATTTTAATTTTTTATTAATGATGTAAATAATAAATCATTATTGTGTCATAAGTAATTTAATTTATGTGATGTATAAAAATTATAAAAAAAATACCATGCTGTAGGAAATCGTTTTATCTTTCCAATTAATATTTATAGTTGAAAATATTATTTATATAACACCATATAAAAATTAATTTACTAAAATATTTGTTTTATGACATTTTTGCCTTTAAATTTAATTAATTAATCTAAAGTTTCATTATATTTAATAAGTGTCTCCATGGGGTCCCAAAATAGACCCAAATAATCCCATAGTTGGCCATTAATTATCCAATAATTTTTTGAAAAGTGTTAAGGTAAATTTTGTTTATTATAATATTCTTTTAACATTGAATTACCCAATTTACCTTTAACTGTGGTAAATAAAAGTCCAAAGATAATATTCACCAAAAATTACATTCATCTTATTGAACCACATTTTACTTCTTGATAACAACCATGTATCTCGGATTTTCAAAATTTAATCTACAGAACTGTTAAAATTTCATTTAAATGAAAACGTCATTTTTTTAACTACTACTAAGTGGTTTCACTATTCATAAAAAATTGACGTTTTTCATAAAAATACAAAAAATTTAGCCAAAGCTTAATTTCATTTTATGAATTCAATAATGATGTCTATTTTTCCAAATTCATAACATAGAAGTGGAATTAATTAATTTAAAATTAATTCTCGTTGTTAAAACAAATAGCGTGTTTTAAGAAACAATAACTATCAAAAGATTAACACTTGTTTATGTCCAATTTCAAGGTGAAATTAATTACAATGACCAACATTGGATTAAATGGTAAAAATATATTTTAATTAAACATTAAAACCAGTCAAAAACATAATATTTTCATATAAATAAATTATATTAAAAGTCACTTTTGAATTGAAATACATTATATTCCACTATTCATTTAAAAAATGAACATTATCTGAAAAATTCCAAAAATTTACACAAAGTAAATTTTGATGTCCCCATTATAAAGAAGGATTTTATTTGGTGAAATATAATGTATTAAAGTGACCAAAACTATATTTAAAGAGGGTTCTCAACTAAAAGGCGGTAAATTGAACTATTAATTTAAATTATGCTTAAAATTAGATTCATTCACATTTTAAGCCTCTAACTTTTATTGGATAAATGTAAATACATTAAAAAAACATGTATAATCATATTGTAGTTAGTTTTGTTAATTCCCTCCAATATGAAGTCTAGGAGTTAAATACCATTTAAAATAATAATATTATATCAACGAAATATTTCAAAGAAACTTGTTGTTGCGTATCGGGTACGCTATCGAAAATAGAAACCCTTTTAAGGTAAAATTAATATATAATTCAAAAATATTAATAAGAATGATAATCTATTATTCTTCATTTACATGGGATGTTACACTTCCAGTAGATCATTGAAGTATATTCCATAATTAATATCATATTGACCATCTAATAGTGGTTGGTAGTGGAGTCCTCGATGACATCAATGTTTAATCTCCAGTAGAGCTGGGAAGTGGAGTCCTCAATGACAACTGATATGGCCCTCTAGTAGAGATGGTTATTGGAGTCCATAATGATTACCGATTTGACCCTCTAGTTTAGATGGGTATTTGATTCCTTGATGAATACCGAGTTGAAAATATAGTATATATGGTTAGTGGATTCATTTATAACTACTGAGTTGAGCATACACTAGAGTTATGTTGTGGGCTCATCGATGACTATTGAGTTGAACCTCTCATAGAGATGGGTAGTTGATTAATACAGAATTACTGGGTTTTACCCCTAGTTTAGATCGTATGTGGATCTGTAATAGCAATTAGAGTATATAACTCTTATTAAATTGTGTTCTGAGTTGCTACTATTACTGTGTGGCCCCTAGACAGTGTGGAAGAGTGGTGAGGAATGGATTGACTTTCACATCTACATCCAGGTAGATGAGTGAGATTGTTGGCATCATTGATTAACTTTTTGATTTATTTGTTACCTTTATTCTTAGTCTGAGCTATGATAAATAGATCCCATTACTATAAAAATATGGATTCCTTTACTGAGAATATATATATATATATATATACTTATTTATCCATATCATGGATTCAGTTAATCATTGTTTATTGGGGGAAGACGACACGTATGGTATTCCATTTTCTTTCCGTGTTTAAATTCATTTTAGTGGATGCGTATTCTCTTCTTTTATAGGTGTCATAGACATGATGTGTAGTTCGTCTACTCACATTATGTTTGGTCGAGGATACATTCACTTTTGGTTTGTGTTGAGATAATCCCTTTGACTGGGTCTTACATCAATTATCTTTCTGTTCTCATTATATATCTAACTTCTCCTCATCACTTTTTTGGGAATCCTATTAGGTATATATATAGTCACTCATGCATGGACTTTTCACTGAACTATCATGACTTATGAAGATGATAGAAAGGTTGGCCATAACTTCTTAGGTGCATAGGGATACCTGGTACTTTTGACCATATATAGTTGTCTCATCTTGTTTTTCGGGAGCTAGGCTCTTTCAGAATCTTACTTTTCTTGTTTATTTGGGTTGGGGAATATTTATAGTTGGGGCCAAATTTTGTCCCATTACATTTCTACCCATATTTTTATACTCTTCTACGCCCTAGAGGATATGAATTCCTAGTTTACATTCTAGGTGTTCTGTATATATTATTATTCCCATATCCTCTTCAGCATCAAAATGGCTCTTTGTGTTCTGATAAGTTATTAGTAAAATTCTTCCATGTGTTTCAAATGCATTCATCATTTGTATCCAAACCCTAATCTATGGGCGTGCGATTGAGATAGTTGCAGCTTGATTCCTATTGTAGGGCTGATTATGATAATTGGTATCAATGAATGTTCATTCCTAGGGAATATGGTTAGACTAATCCCCTTATGATAATATGATTGTAATTTTTGAAAATGGTGTTAATGTTTTTGAAATACACCTCTCTAGAAAGGTAATCAAGTGATGTTGTACGTAGGTGACATATAAATTCACATGGACCCTGACTACCAGCTCATCAACTCGTCATACTGATACAATTATTAGAGGGATCAATGGTACATACAACATTTTGTATTTAGTCTTTAACAATACTTCTTAAGTAATATCACCAATATATATATATATATATATAAATTCTCATCTAACTGTGATAAATCATAAAAAATCACAAAATTAATCCATTATTATAGCCATCCTTGATACCAATTTAGGATCGTGATGATGATATGATGAGAGATGAGGCCCCATTTCAAGGATTATCCCAGAACAACAACGTTCTAGTTGGTCAGGTACCATAACCTCAACATATCAAGAAACATTTCATTCCTTTAGATTAGGATGAGGATGCACATAGTTGTATTATGCCGAATGATTTCTAGACTTATAGGATGATAAGGATACACGATGAAAAATATACTTTTGAAATAGAGGATGGTCTAGATTCAGAAGTCCATATCAAAAATCGTCCTCATACCCTAATAGATAAGGTAGTTGAACTATAATCTTGCATTTTCTACATAGAAGTTTGTCGATGGTGGATACTTTTTATATAGATTCATGAGGAACTGAAACTCTGATGGTCATACATATAGTAAGAGTTCCATGAAGAGTACTATCCCTCCTTCTTGATCTTCGTTCATATATAGAAGATTATGGAGCTGCAGTTTAGAGGGATGATGGTGTCTTAGTACACAATGAGAATTATTGACTATATCTGGTACTCCACTAACAAGATCCAGGATGAAAACTTCCAAGCACAGAATTTTGAGTATGGTCTTCATGGAATTATTTTCACATGTTAGGTCTACTAGGTTAGATACCCTGAGAGGGGGGTGAATCAGGGTATGACATATTAAAACAACTGCCCCTATTGATCTTGTCTCACTGTTAAGAAAGACTCTCATCTCTCTTTTTCCTGCAGAAAAGTATAAACAGAAACTAAATCATGCACATGACATAATGATTTTTACTTCTTTCACCCTCACTGGGATATGTCCAAGTAGCATACACCGTCTATGTGCCGATGTACCAATTTACTAAAAGCACACTACTGTTTTCAAAGTTCAGGCTAGATCACTTATATGCCCAGGCTCACTTCCTTTACAAAGTTTAGGGTCATGTCACTGCTTTCCCAAGGGTCACTCCCTTTATCTCTCTATCCCTGGCTCACTGTCAGTGGAGCAGATCACCTTCTTCCTGTTTCTTTGCTCATTGCTCCGGAAAGCATCCCCTCACAGTTTATAGACCTGTAGGTCACTTCATTTGCATGGAGGAATGCATCTTCCTCTGTATGTAGATGTTATGTTGAAGTTAAACATTCACCGGTAGATGAATTTCACTTTTCACCGAAGGTATCAGGAAATCTTCTAGCTTTCAAGCAGCCCTGAATTACCACCGTGAATCAACCATACTTGGTGCACAAGTCAAATCCGGCGCGCAAGTATGGGTGCACAAGTAACAACTGGCGTTCAAGTCCACCTCAACTACTTGCATGACAAAATCCTCTATAACTCCAAACATGTGCGAATCAAGAACTTTTATGACAAAAAACAGTATTGGCGTGCAATTATCACCTGGCGCACAAGTACCACTTGCGTAACCACACACCACTTGGGCGACCACCACACCTGCGCGACAGGAGCTCTGATTTTTCTTAGTGTTGAACTCACTAAAAAATGAGAAGGGATGGTCCTGTATTTATAGTCATTTGGTCACCCTACGCGATGGCGTACAATTCTACTCTCTACGTGCAAGTTTCGGCGTGCAAGTCACTTGCGCGACCATCCTAAAGTCACTTGCGCGACCGACCCTAAAACATGCTTGACCCTATTCCATTTGCCATATTTTGATGTTTTGATGTTGTACCGCCTCTAGATCATCCATTTCATTGTCGACATTATTGAATCAAACATGGATCATTAACCACAACCCTTGAACTTGACATGCCACTATGAAATACCCTTTGTAAAAAAAATTGTATGGCATGATTTTCTTTGTCAACAATCACAACACAGATGTCCACTTTGTCAACAATCACAATCACCTCAAAAATTCTTCAATGATGCCTTGTGGGAATTTCCACCCACAATATACCCCTTTGGGATTGTTGACAACTCTTCCATAAAAAGATACATCATTATCTCTTCTGCCACCATTCACCTATTTTGATCCCAATAGCGATCATGGATTTACTCAACACATACTCTAAGCCCACATGAGCAATTCTAGGTGTGAGAAACAAGAGTAAATGAAAGTTTCATCAATGAATCACTTCAACACTGACACCCACTGTTGACACCAAAATGATACCAATTTTTGGAAATGTTATTACCACATTCCAACACCACACTTCTTCTTTTATCATGATCCTCAATTGTCATGATATCTATTCTTTGATTGATCACTTCTAGCATCATCAGATTTGATACTCTCCCGCTTTCTCATTGCTCCCCCTATCTCATTGATCCACTTGTCAGCTTATCCCCATATCAATTATGATTTATCAAATTACCACACATTCTCCCCCTTAAGCAATCACTATTTTCTCCCCCATTGTCAACGAACCCAAAGGTCACACCTTTTCAGTCTGTAACAGAGTAGAGAACACATATCCGCACATTTAGGAAAAAACACATCATACATCGTGGAGAGGGTGGGGGTTCCACATCGACACACTTTTAGGTTCGGTGAGTCAACTAAACTCTCAGATACAATCGATGCCTTTCAAACACATCCTTGGGTTAGGCCTTTGTCAGAATATCTACAACCTGAATCTCTATAGGAACACAATCAAACTTCACAAGACCTTGTTCCACCTTGCCCATGATGAAATGATATCTGATCTCAATGTGATTTTTCCTTGAGTGATGAAATGGTTTTTTTTCTATGATTGATAGCACTTGAATTATCACATTGGATTCCGATCGGAGACTTCAATTCAACTCCCATATCTTCAAGCAGCTGCTTCATCCATAATAACTGTGTGCAAGCTTGAGTGGCTGCAATATACTCAACTTCTGCAGTGCTTACTGAAATGGAATCGTTCTTCTTGAAAAACCAAGCACTACATAGTTCAACAAGATAAAATGCACCTCCATATGTTGATTTCATGTCATCCGCTGAATCGGTCCAATAGGCATCAATATATCCCAATAACTATGTCTGAGATTTGTAACTATATGTCATACCAAAGTCCACTGGGCCATTGATATAACAAAGTATTCTTTTCATTTCAACCATGTTCCTTTCCTTGGGATTATTATGATATCTCACTACTTGGAATGTGCCAGAAACAATATCGGGGATTTTTGTAGTCAAGTACAAAAAACAACCAATAATTTGCCTATATTCTATGATATTCACTGCCTTTCAATCTTCACCTTTTGGTAATTTCTTCTGGGTAGCAACCAGAGTCTTCATCTCCTTAGAATCATCTATTCCAGACCTTCTTAAAACAACCTTGGCATATTTGGATTGAGAAATGAATGTTCCGTTCCATCCTTGTGTCACCTATAGACCAAGGAAAAACATTAGCTCTCTAATCATCGACATTTCAAACTCATTTTTCATAAATTTGGAAAACTGTCTTCACTGAGCTTCATCTGATCCACCAAATATTATGTCATCGACATAATCCAGAAATATCATCCTTTGATTACTACGTTTTTTTATGTATAGATTGTAATCAACTCTACCACGTTGAAAGCCAAGTTTCATCAAATACTGATCCAGCCTTGAGTACCATGATCTTGGTGCTTGTTTCAACCCATATAGATATTTCTTCAGCCGAAAAGCATTATTCTCATCTTCATGAATGAGAAAACCTTCTGGCTCCTCAATGTAAACTTCTTCTTCTAGAACCCCAGTTATTAATGCAGATTTGACTTCCATCTGGAACACTATGAACTTTCTTTGAACTGCTATGGATAAAAATAATCTAATTGTATTCAGCCTTGCAACTGGTGCAAATGTCTCATCAACATCAATAACCTTTATTTGGGATTACCCTTTGTACACTAGTCGTGCTTTGTTTCGAATCACTGTGCCATTCTCGTTCATCTTGTTGCGATAGACCCATTTAGTCCTGATGACGTTCTTATCTGCTAGCCTCGAAACAATATCCCATGTATTGTTCCTCTCAATCTAATCAAGCTCTTCATTCATAGCCGAAACCTAGTTTTCATCTTCTGCTGCATCAGCAAAGAATTTTGGATCTACCAGAGATAAGAATGATGTCTGCTACAGTGACTTAATTTTTCTTGTTTGATCTAGAGCTATCTGATCACCAATGATATTCTGCCTATCAATTTCATCTTGACTCTTTGGCTTCCTTACAGACATAGACATGATACTTTCTTGTTCATCATCGGTGTCTTCTTCTGAGTCAGCATCTTCCACTTCTGCTCTTCATGTGTTACTTTCCTCTTCATCACTTTCATCAAAAAATAGTTCACCATGTTGTTGAATATTCTCTTCATTTTCTATAATAGTGATGTCATTGATCCCAAAAATTTTACCCAGCCTTTTGTTGAAGCATTTATATGATTTTCTATTCCCCGAGTAGCTAAGGAATATCCCCTCATCTCCTCATTACTCAAACTTCATGTGATTTTCTTTGTTGAGAATGAAAAAATTTCATCCAATGATTCAAAATAATATTAACGTTGGATTCTTTCAGTACCACATTTCATACAGAGTCTTCACTTCTTTCGGACACAACAGAGCCCTGTTTGAAATATAAACCATTTTCAAAACAGCTTCCTTCCAAAATTTCTCTAGTATGTATTTTTCAATAAGCATTGTTCTGAACATGTTGTTGATGATCCAATTTCTTCTTTCAACTACTCCATTATATTGGGGGGGTTATTACTGATGAAATGTGATTCCTTATCTCATGATTCTCACGATATTATTCCACTTTACTGTGTGTGAATTCTGTACCGTTATCAGTACGAAACATCAGAACTTTCTGCCCTAGCATCTTTTCAGATTCTCTTCTTTACTATTTGATACAACTAAACACTTCTGTCTTATGGGTAATGACAAATACCCAAGCCATTCTGCTAAAATCATTAATGAAAAGAATATATTAATTTTTCCCATTTATAGCTCATGGTGAGATGGGTCCACAATCATCAACATGCACCAATTCGAGCACTCTGATTGATTTCTGTTCCTTTGGCTTGTATGTCTTTCTGATTATTTTCCCTTATTATCAAGCATTGCACGTATGAGTATGATCACGTGATAATTTGGGGAGTTCTCTAGAAAAATCACACTTTACAAGATCTTCCATAGATGGTTGACATAGATGACAAAGTCACATAGTTGATTGACACTGAGCAAGTTATGATTGATGCCCTCTACTACCAATATATCAACACGTCTCTTTTCTTTCCCCCCAAATTTATCCATTCTGGAACCAATAATATTCAGCCCTTCATCGTTCCCAAACATGAAAAATCCTTATTTTTCATATTTTATTCATGTAATGAGATCCTTTTTACCTGTCATTTGGGATGTGCACCCACTGTCAAGGATCCGTACTCCTAAACGATCTGATGCTTTAAGGGAAATTTTTGCAACTACTACCTTCTCATAATTTTTCTTTTTGATCCATGTCATCAACTTCACACTCATTGTAGTTTGGATTAGTTTATCTTCCATAGAGTGTGATGGACCAGCTTCATCCTGTAGAGCTGTAAATCGATATTGTGTTTTCAGCTCACATGTCGATTCCATAACTTGCTCCTTACGACTTCTCGAGTTTTGTTTTGGCACACTTCTCTGTATGTTCGAACTGCAATACCAAGACATGTGCCCAAATCCTCCACACCAAAAATAGTGTCCTTCAAAATATTTTCTGGAAAAGCGTTCTCTGTTTGGATGTCACCTCTATTCTTGTTCCCTTCAATATCTCTTGGATATAGAACACACATACTATGAATTTCCCATATTTCCACAATAATAACACCTGATATAAGGTGAATTCATTCGTGTTACTTCAGCACTATGAGTTTCCCCTTCGGATATCTGAATATTATGATTCATCTTTGTTCCCAAATCAACCTTCAATCTCAGGACGGGTGCTTTCGGTCTGAGTTCAATTGCCATAAATTTTTTCTTCTAACCAAGCCCCGAATCAGGCATAACGTCTAAGCTCAATTGTTGCTTCTTTCCTGTTGAACTACTAAGCTCCTCTTTCATCTTTTTAGTCTTCATAATGACCTTCTTTCCCATAAATGTGTTGGGAATCAAGGGTTTTTCATGGCCTTTAAATTTTCTTCCCAGACTGACAACTTCTTCTTCATGCCCTTCGATATGCTTGACGTGATCTTTCACTTTTCGATTCAAGCCATCGATATCCATTTTCTGTTCTCCAATCTTGAGTGTATACTCACTAACTGATTCTATGTTCTCTGGTGTTGATAACTTGAGATTCTCAATTTCTTTGATAAACTCATACTTCTCTTATTCCTGCTACTGCATATAGTGTTTGACATCCCTAACAGCTTTGTTAGCTTTCATTTTTTGGCCTTCCAAACATATATATATTCATAAGAAACCTCTATTTTAGCTTTCATATCTATTATTTCTTCCACTTAGTCTTCATCATCATCACCTTCGGTTGTGTTCTTCTCTTGATAACTAATGATGACTGCCACCATAGCATTTTCTCCACGATCTTTGCAGTTCTCTATCCGCTCAACCTCCTCGGCTTCAGACTCATCTAAACTATCGTATTCTTTTGAAAGGAGATTTTTATTCGTAAATAAATTTCTCTTGAACCGTTTCTTTCCTTTCCCATAGGCATATGACTTCTTCTGGGGAATTTTGACTTCATCAACATCATCATCTTGTTGGAACATTTTGGGACACCTTTCTATAAGATGACCAACCTTTCCACATTAAAAATAGGCTAGTGGAAGTTTCCATTTAAACATTCCTTTTCCTCTTCGAAGATTATAGGAGAGGAATGACATTACCTCATTTGTCAGTTCTTCTTCCTGAGATCCTTCAATGGTGTGATTTTCCATGGCCTTGAATGACACCTCTTTGGAAATCCCCTTTAGCACAGCACCATTATAATTATTTCTCATTTCATATCCAACAAGGCTATTGTATAGGTAATCCAATGTCAGCTCTTTAGGGTCTTTATCTTCACAAACAGAAACCATTGGATTGAACCAAGGTGTAAGTTTCCTCAAGATGTGATTCACAATTTTTATGTCTTCGATATCTTCTCTAAGACCACGCATGTCTTCCACTACAACATTTACCCAGTCGAAGAATGCATCAAGAGACTCATTCAGGTTCATTCTCAGATCTTCATACTTGTTCCACAACATTTGGATCTTTTCCTCTCTAACTTTTGTATCCCCTTCATATATATTCAATAACTTTTCCCACATGGCATGTTATGTTTTTAAAGACATCACCTTTGTATATATGGGATTGGATAGGGCTCCCCTAAGGCATTGATTGATTTGGCATCAACATCCAACTCTCTACGCTCAGCATCTGATAATGCACCACTATTAATATTAGCTATTATTCCATGCATTTTTATTGTGAACACATCCATTCCTAATGATCAGAATTAGTGTTTCATCCAATTCATCCATAGCTGAAAATTTTTCCCATCGAATATAGGAATTTATTTATGAATGGTAACCTATCTTTGAGAGAGAATCACAAATATTATCTTTCCCCAATGATACCAATTGTTAGGTCCACTAGGTTACATACCCTTATATGTTGGGGGGTGAATCAGGGTATGACAGATTAAAAATACTGCCCCTATTGATCTTGTCTCACTGTTAAGCAAGACTCTCTTCTCTCTCTTTCCTGCAGCAAAGTATAAACAGAAACTAAATCATGCACATGACACAATGATTTTTATTTTGTTCACCCTCACTAGGATACATCAAAGGAGAATACACCGGGGATGTGCCGATGTACAAACTAATGTTTAAAAAGTTCAAGCAATATCACTTCTATGCCCAGGATGACTTCCTTTATAATGTTTGTGTTCAGCTCACTAAATTCCCAAGGGTCACTCCCGATCTCTCTCTCTCTGGCTCACTGCCGGTGGAGAGGATCACATTCTTCATCTTCCTTTTATCACTGCTCCGGAAAAGATCCACTCACAATTTATAGACCTGTAGGTCTCTTCATTTACATGAAGGAATGCATCATCCTCTGTATGTAGATGCTCTGTTTAAGTTCTCCTTTCACCCGTAGATGAATCTCACATGGCACCGAAGGTATCGGGCAATCTTTCAGATTTCACGCAGCCTTAAATTACCGTATTGAATCAACCTTTCTTGTTGAAAAATTCAAATCTGGTGTGCAAGTATCGGCGAACAATTCACAACTGGCATGCAAGTCCACCTCAAATACTTGCACGACAAAAGCCTCTACAAATCTAAACTTTCACGACTCAATCCCTTTTACGCCCAGACCAATATTGTGGCAAAACTATCACCTTTCACGCAAGTCCCACTTACGCGACCACCCACCACATGCGCAACCACCACACCTATGCGACGAGAGCTCTGATTTTTCTTATTGTTGAACTCACTAAAAAATGAGGAGGGGTGGTCTGGTATTTATAGGCATTTGGTCACCCTGCGCGACGGCGCGCCAGTCTCTTCTCAGCGCGCAAGTTTCGGCAGGAAAGTCACTTGCATGCCCATCCCAAAGTCACTTGTTCGACTAACACTAAAACATTCGCGGCCCTCTTCCCTTTTCTATATTTTGATGTTCTGATCCTGAAAAACATTAGGCAACCAAGTTTCCTCTACTTCAAGTACACGGCGCGCAAGTCCCTTTGCCAAAACATCTTTTCTTGATTTGTCGATTTTCAAGACCAAAAATTTGGCAAACACTAGAAAACGACATCACCTAGTATCTATTCTTTTTGTACCACCTCCAGATCATCCATTCCTTTTTTGGCGTTCATGAATCAAACATGGATCGTTAACCACAGCCCTTGAACTCAATATTCCACCATGAAATCCCCTTTGTCAACAAAATTGCATGGCATGGTTTTCTTTATCAACAATCACAACACAGATGTCCACTTTGTCAACAAACACAATCACCACAAAAATTCATCAATGATTCCTTGAGGGATTTTTTCCTAACAACACCACTATTGTTACAATGTGAATTCCCACATAACAAAAGTGACTAGAGTGGGAAATTAAAATAGTGATGTTTCTATCATACAAATTCTATAAATATTGAGCTCGTAGTGGGAAGCACATTTTTGATTCATCTGCAGCCTCTAGTAGTTGATAATCAGTAGAATCTAGAAACCGGAACCAATTTCTCCATCAAGATAAAGTGAAAGGTCATGTGGTATAGGTACACTATAGGGAAACAAAGAATATAGTAGATTCTAGGTTCTTCTATTAAGATGTGTGGGGTAACAGGGCATGGTACTGCCCGAATAGATGTGCCAAGTAATACATGTTGATAGCTAACAAACCGCTATTAAAGAGGTAGTGTCATGATCAAGGATCTCTCATTTCTGGATAGGGTGGTCCCCAGGAAGGCCTAGATAGAGATGAGTTGGAGGATATGGGTGTGGTGGTGATTCATTAAGATACTTTCAAAACCACAACATGGTAGACCACATAAGGCACAGCCTGCTGGTAGTCTTGTTCTCAGATTGATTCATGCTTAGTGGCTTATGACCCCACAATGCATGAGATGATCATATTTATGAAATGTGTTATTATAATCTTATATACATATTATTAGACATGGTTTATAGAAATTACTACATATACAAACTTCTAGTTTGTGTGTTGGATCTCCTAGTAGAGGTGCTGGCATAGTAGTTTCATCTTATGGTTTCTATAGGGATCTTTACTTCTACACCTTTTGTCATCCAATAGATTGTGGTATCTCTTGGTGGAGAGAGGTTCATGTGGGAATTGTTGCTATTTACGATGGAAAAATATGGAATTATTATGGGTATGGAATCATTTTCCTTGTTCTGAGACAAAATTAACTGTCACCATTGATGAGTCAGAAGCCAATGAACTGATGGGATGAGTTTAACCTTTATGGGTGATATAGTTCTCATGGTGACACAAGTTGGATCCCTAATAATGATGATTTAACCCATCAAAAATCAGTTTTTGAATATAATACTTGGTGAATTAGGATCCTTATGAATATAGATTCCTTCAATAATGAAGGATTATATAGATTTCTTCCTAGAGGATGTTTTCAGACTACCTATATGGTGGGATATAGATTTTATAATTATCATGTATCCATAAACTACTCTTATATCTTTTTAAGGATATTATATATCCCCTACTGATATCTAGGAGATTCTATTTCTATTTGAGGACCATTGAGATACTAGTTTCATTAGACCTAGTGTGTCCCCTTGGGTGGCTCCGATGTTGTTAATGAAAAATGAGGATAGGGGCATGCAATTTTTTTTTAAATTATTGTCACCTCAACAAAGACACTATACAGAACAAGTACCCCTTCCATAGGATTATTGACCTCATAGGCATGCGATAAGGGACAATATGATTCTTGAATATTGATCTCATTTACAGATACGACTAGTTGAGGGATTGCGAGGGTGATATTCCTATGATGGCATTCTTATGTCACTACAAACACTATGAGTTCATTATGATGCCCCTTAAAGTAATGAATTCCCATTCCATTCTTATGGGTTTTATGATCCAGTTCTTCCGACCATTATCTGAATAGTTTTTATTTTTCTTAATAGAACACATACTTATATAATTTTCTTCATATGAATAGAATGCATAGAACATAACCATGGTTGGGATTTTCTTCGAGATAACCCTATTTATGGGAAACTCATGAAGATCTAGTATATCATTAATGATGTTCAGATGATGTGTAATGTTATTTTTGATAATTTTTAGCAATAAAATCCACAAATATCGTCACATTTGCATCAATGAGGGACAACTAAGAGCATCTCATAGGTGCATATCGTTCTTAGTTTAGTGGTTTACTAGAGGAGGTTTGGGGCACAATTCTCTAGAACTGAAGCCATATTGAACACCCAAACATCTAAAAGGAATACATTTACCTTTTTTTAGACCAATGAGAGGTATTATTATGATTTTTTGTAGTGGATAAAATGATCTCAATTATTGAGACTACTATCGAAAGTCATAGATTTCATAGTGTAAATAAATTTGTAACGAGTTGGCTAGGCTTCATATGAATGAAATTGAAAAAATTTATTTCTTTCGGGTCGAGTTAGTTGAGATCCCACATTAAAATATTTGAAACTCATGACCTAGAGCATGTAATGGTACTATTCACCTTGAGTATGTGGAGGGAAAATATTCTAGTAGAAAACATTATGGTTTACTCCGAACATCAGAGTCTCAAGTACATCATCCTATTAAGAGACATTAACATCATACAATAATGAGTGTTGGAGTTATTATAGGAATATGACATTGAGATATTATATATTCCATGAAAGGGAAACTTTTTAACATACTAAATTATCTTGATGACCCAATATCACTTAGTGTGTTCATATTCAGAGTAGTTGGCCTCCATGATGCAGACCCGATAGTGAAATAGGGTTCAGTTCCACATGATTTGATGGCGTTGACTATACTTCTCAGGCATGTCAGAGTTTCTCAGCTTTAATAAATCAACTATGATAAAATTCATGAAATTTTATCCATGGGGGAATCACTATATTCATATTCTAAAGGAGGGAATCATATTGACTTTTTATATGGATGGATGGTGTCTCTAGTTATGATGTGGGAGGAGGCAAAGTGGGTGTTCCACACATATCCCCAAGATATACCCATGAGAGTGTGGATGATATGTAAAGGCCTTTGTTGGTAGTTTTGGGTAACTTTATTGAGATCATGGATAGATGAGTTTGTCTCTTAGTGCCTCACTTTTCAACAGGTGAATTATGAGCACCATGTTCTGGTGGGTTTTTTGCAGCCTTGTTAGATCCCATAATGGAAGTGGGACAACATTTCCATGGACATTGTAATAGGGATTCCAAGCATAGTGAACTTCCTTGACAACATCTTGAAGATATTTTACTGATTGATGAAGTAATAACACTTTCACAACATCTTGGATTAGTGTTCAGTAGAGGTTTTGGGGAAGTTGTACATTTGGGAGACTATTCTCCTTCATAGTGTCCCCATGACTATTATCACTGATCATGATGTCTAGTTTATGTCACAATTTTTGAGAGGCTTGTAAATGTCATTCGAGAAACAAATGGGGATTGGTATATTATTTCATCCCGAGAATGATGGGATGACCATGTACACAATCATGGTGTTGCAAGATATGTTGAGGGTAGGCATATAGGATATTGGATAGAGCAGGGAGGATCACACAACTTTGGTAAAGTTTGTCACTACCACAACTAACATTCTACCATTATCATGGAGTCTTTTGAGTCACTATACATGAAAAAATATAGGTCCCCCTTTTATTGGAATGAGATTGATGAGTCATGTCATGTGGGCACATAGATTGTGTAGGTTACAATGGAGAAGGTCCATGCAGTCCATGAGTGGATGACGATGGTCCTGAGATAGGAGAAAACATACCAAGAATGCCTTAGAATTCCTTTGGAGTCTATTTAGGAAGATGATTTTTTAATTAAGAGACTACCCATTATGGGGATTATAGAGATTTAGTTAGGGATGAAAGTTATCCCCAAGGTTCATCAAACCATTAAATATCATGTAGATAGTTGGTGGGGTTTCTTACCACCTCAACCAACCCCCATTGATAGAGCAGGTTCACGATATCTTCCACATGTCAGTACTATAGAAATACGTTCATGAACCCACACTCATCATTGACTGGGGTGAACTGGAAATCAAGAATGGATCAGCTGTTATTAATAATCCAATGGTGTCCCTGGATTTTACAAAGAGGACCCTTTGTAGATAGACCATCCCCATGGTCAGCGTGTTGTGGAATCAGAAAAATGTATATGAGAGTTCCTATAATACGGAGAGAAAACTATGGGCTCTGTATCCAATTTTTACTGCATAGTTTTTCTTCTTTATGATGAAAATATTGAAGGAGAGAATTATATACAGACTAATTTTTTTTATATAAGTCATTGATATATTTATATTTATATTTATAGAGTGATGAACCACGATTGTATCTGATTCCAAAGCCCAGTGTTCCTTGAATTAATTTCATAATCATTTTAACTATATAAGAATTTTTTGTAGAATATCTTTTTACAAAAAAATGGTATAACTCTAAAATAGATTCACGGATCTGAAATTTGAGACTATAGTAGAGTCTATAACTCAGTGATTATCCAAGGCGTGATAGAACAAGGGTTAGTGTGTGGCTTTCGGCCTCCACGCTCATTCCTAATATGTTATGTGGATTAATTAATTAATTAAGTAAATATAAACTATAATTTTTATAAAAATACTTCCATGTACAATTATATAGTGTTTTCCACATAAACTGTTGGATAATTCCATTATTCATTTTCCCTCCATGCATTGGAGGATTACATTGGATGATAATGAAATTCTATTTTAGAACAGATCGTAGTTACACATATGCAATGAATTCTCTCAATCATTAGAGAGCATGTTAATATATGATGAATGATTTCATCATTAGGTAGGAATCACTAATTGGATATTTACTCTCTTTTGATTAATTTTATTGAGTTAACTGATCCCTTCTATCCAAATGTTAAAATTGTGGATAGAGTATGCACCCATGTATTGAAATGATGATTGATTTATTAAATATTTTATAAACTCATATACCAACTCTTGATCATTGGACAAGAATGATTATCAATGATTGATTAAATTATTATTCTCTTGATCCCCCACCCTCATTTTCTTCATGTTCATCTATAGTTGGAACTCACGATCTCATTTTGACACTGTAGGGTGGTACAAATCTTGACCTGTCCCTAGATATTGAAATTGGTTCATGAAAAAAGGGGATATCGATGAAACGAGAAGAAATTTTGGATTATTTCAATTCGTTTATGACATTTTCTATTATTGGAGATCAATAAATAAAAGGCATACTAAATTAAGGAGTATGTGTTGAATGAGAAACCCTCAACGCTTCACATAAATCTAATTTAACGTAATCTAAATGGAAGATTCATCAACGATCCACTAATTTAGGATAGATATAGGGAGAAATTTGACATGGAAGGATCATATTCAAGTCAAAATGATCATATATGAGAAAATGTGAAAAAATGGCTAAATTCCATGTATAAGGATGAAGACATGGTATGTAGACCGATAATTGTTGATACTATGGTTATTTAAAAAGCATAATTATGGAAAAATATGTATCCATATTACACATTATGTATCTATAACAACCCTAATAATTATTACACACTTAAAGAAGATTTATTACATAAAATCCTCACATGATAAAACATGGAAGATTGAGATGTATAGTGTCTTAAGGGATTAGGGGATTAAGAACATTACATAACAACTTAAAACAAAAAACACATGACATCATTATTGGAAACATCCTTTACATGACCACTACATTAATTCATACATAGAAATTCATCTAATAACCTGAGGACATACATAAGAAAATAATTAGGTATATAGCCCAGTAAGGGAGTTAACAAGGCATAATATGAAGAATTATGTATATGATAGAAAATAGGCATATCAATGGAGTATAGATGATTCATGAACATAACGACAATATATAACAAAATTATCATAACATGGAAATGTGGCAACAACACTTAACATGGTATTTGAATGTGCTATGGATCTTTGTGCATGGAGCATGAGTAAACCCTCATTACACATGAAGTAGAATTAGTAAAAAAACATTTAACATAATTAATAATTATACTAATGTTACCCAATGTATTGGAGCGCTATTCAAGCACACCCTTCTTAAATATTTCATTTCATGCATAAGTGTGCCACAAGATCATAAAACATGGATTAATTAAAAATAACATTCATTCCACATTAAAGGAATATGGAATTCATACATAAATATGTAAAGGTGTATAAAGGTGAATACCCTTGATAGTGAAATGGACATGGTATTCACTACACAGTGATTTTGTCTTGGAAAATGGAAGTGCAATTCCGGCAGCATAACAGTGTGACATAATACTTAGTAAAAAAGGTTGATGAGAGATAAAATGGTGTCTCAACATATGTACAAGAAATGGAATTTTATGGGGTCAAATATATACATGTACCAAAATATGTTATTGGAATTTGGATTCATAATACATAGTAATTTTTTTTATGTACATGAGAAGCGAGAAATTCCTTACTGAATTTTGTCATCGTAATGGGTGTACATGGGAGGCGTTAGTGAGTGATAAAAATGTATCTCATCATTAAAACATAAATAGGGATGTATGTGGGAGGTGAGAAATCTTATCCCAACATTTATAATTTAAAATAAAATGGAATAAAATATTATCAAACATGGATAAAATGAGAATGGAATGAATCCCCAACCTAAAGTGTGATCCCAATGGCTTGGGAGAGGCTTGAGAGTGGCTTATTGGGAGATTGTGGTGCCATGGGAGGATTCTATAGAGAAAATGGAAGATTTTGGACAGACACCAAGACTTTGAGTGAAGAGGAAGTGGGATATTGGGTGGGTTTATGTAGGAAAAGAGAGGGAACTCATTATTTTTTAGGGTTGGGACACCACACATTAAACAAATCCAAACCAAAATCCATCCCCGTGTTTTTTACCATGATTTCTACCAAAGGGGGGTGAAAAAAATATTTTATAAGGCCAATGTCCGAACTTGTGAAAATATTTTTCTTGTTTATGTGGATATGGGTCACACTCTCAAAGAAAACAATCTAAAAAGCTAAAATGATTTATATGTTTTGGAGGGCCAACCAAAGCATTGTAAAATTAGAAAAATATAACTAAAATCACATTAATTTATTTTTAAAACATATATTTTCCTAACATAATGTTTATAATATTTTATTACAATACAATTGAATCATTAAGATGTCATAAATAACATTTTTTGTTTAAACGGTATTTAATTTTTACCAAACAATTCGACTATCTCAGAATATTATGAAAACTTTACCATTGGATATCTTCGATGTCCTAATTCAAAAAAATATTCATTTTATCTATATAATTTTCTAAATATGTAAATTTTCACTTTTAAAATAAAAACTGACCTGTATAGAAAATTCCTAGTTTTTGACTAAAATAGCTTTAAAACCATAATAAAAGTTACAATTGTATTCATAAAAATTGTACGACCATTTATACATAATGAAAAGTAATTAAATAATAATTATAAAATATTTTTTAAATATAATTTAATTAAAAAATATATTAATTTATCAAAACAGATTTCTAATATAAATATTAATTAAAAATACTATTTTTCTTTAAAAACTAATCACAATGTAACAATAATAAAATGAATGTATATTCTTAATAAAAAAAATTATGTACATAATAATATTACTATGGTATTTTTAAATAACCCCTTAAAACACCCGTATAATACTGAAAGGTGAGGTGTGAGATGGTGATAGACTCTTGGGGTGGCTTGGATAGCATCGCTCTGGTGGTAATCTTTATCAACTTCCACTTGTCACGTGGGAAATTATGTTCAAGATTAACATGTTAAATCTCAGCTTGGGATTGATCAATAGTGAAGCCTAATGACACACCTATTTTCCTAGTTTCAAGAAATGTGCTTCATACAGGTAAGTCTACTAGATGATGCCATCACTTCTTCCGTCCGAGTAAATTGGATTTGTTAAATCTCAATATTTATACAAGTCAGGTGATCACTATTAAATGGCTATATTAGCAACGTAAAAAATTACTAATAGTATTTTAAAATCTAAAAACATTAAACCAAGGAAGTGAATATGATTTACATAACCATTTTTCATAATAATTCATTCTTTTAGACCAAGAGTAATTTTCATTGATATGATTTTGGTTAGTTACATTTATCACCCCTTAATAAATTTCTCCCTTGAAATTTCTTTTTCCCACATTAAAAAAATGTGGGTAACTCTGCTTCATTCATTCCTTTGATTCCCATGTTTCTTCTTCAAACTCATGGTTTCTCCCCAACACTTTCACAAGGAGAATTATTTTATTTTGTAGAACTTTTTCCTTATGATATATGATCATTACTGGTTTCACCTCATAATAAATATAATCCCCTAACTATATTACCTCTGAAGAGAGTACATGTGAATGGTCTGATATAAACTTTCTTAATAAGGATTCATGTAAGACATCATGTACTTTGGCCTTGGTGGGTGGAAGTTCTAGTCGATATGCCACAGCCCTACCACAATCCAGATTCTCAAAGGGTTTAATGTACCTAAGACTTAACATCCCATTCTTTTTAAACCACATGACTGTCTTCCATGGATATATGTGTAGAAATACCATTTCTCCAACTTTGAACTCATGGTCTCATCGCTGGTTATCTGCATAACTCTTCTGTCAACTTTGGGCTTCCTCGATATGGTGCTAAATAGTTTTCACATTCTCCATTGTTTCATCGACCATTTTAGGTCCTAGAAGTTTAAACTCACTAACATCATCCCAACACAATATAGTTCTGAACCTTTTTCCATAAAGGACTTCATGAGGACCCTTTTGGATGATTGAGTGCAATGTGTTACTATATGAGAAGTCAACAAGAGGAAGATGTTGATTTCCATTGATCATTCTCTCAAAATGTACTCATGTGTTTGAATAGTACACTCAGATTAGCCATCAGTTTGAGGATGTTAATCCATACTAATGTTGAACTCAGTATCCATATCATGTTGAAGACTTTCCCAAAACATTGAGTTGAATCTTGATTTCGATTAGATAGAATTGATAGTGGTACTCCATGTAGCCTTTCCACATCCCTGATATATATATCTATTTCATTTGATCCAATGATAAATCCTCCCGAATAGTAATTAAGTGGTCATACTTTGTAAGAGGATCCACAAAAATCATGATATTAGTGTTTCCTTTGGATGTCTTCAGAATTCTAGTGGAAACGTCCATGGTGATGCTTTCAAATTTCGATGAGGGTATGGATAATGGTTGTATAATCCTCTTAGACTTATGCCTCTCAGACTTCACTTGCTGACCCACTAGCCACATTGATGTATACTCAGTGATATCATTCTTCATTTCATCCCACCAATAATTCTCAAAGAGATCATGAAACATAATTGTGTTTCCTGGTTGAATTGAAAAATATGAACTATGTGAATCATCCAAAATTTCATTCTTGAACTCTGGTCTTGATGGAACAAATAGTATATTCCCAATTCTCACAATTCCTTCTTCATTTGCATTGAACTTCAGGGATTTCCCTTTTTCTGAAAGCTTCCACTTTCTTCTGAATTATAACATCATTCTATTGATCATTCTTTAACATTTTCAAAAGAGACAGTTGAGCAATCATTTGTGACTGGATTAATGATGTTACATTATTTATGATTCTCATGTCCATATTCATAAAATCTAAGAAGATTGGATCCTTTTCATTTCTCATCAATTATAGAATCGTTCGGTGCTTTCTACTTAGAGATTCCTCCACTTTGTTCATTTTCCCTAGGTGGCAATGGATTGAGCAGTCATAGTCTTTTATCAGCTCTATCCAACTTTTTTAGTGCATGTTCAACTCTATCTGTGTGAATATATACTTGAGGCCTTTGTTGTATGTATATATTTTACACTTTTCCCCAAAGAAATAATTCCACCAAATTTTTAATGTGAAGATCACTACATCCAAATCTATATCATGTGTTGGATTGTTATGCTCATGAACATTCAATTTCCTTGAATCATAATAAATTACTTTTTTCATTTTTAATCAATGCACATCCCAATACCCTAATCATACCATCAATAAATACCATAAAAAGTTATCCACCTGTGGGTAATGTGAGCACATGTGTTGTGATAAGCCCCCTTTTTGACTGTTTGAAGCTCCCTTCACATTCATCATTCCAGGAGAACATGACTCCCATCAGAGTTTGTTTGATAAGAGGGTTTGACAATCATGATAAATTTCTCACAAATAAGAAAGAATATCCATCTAACCCCAAGAATCTACGGATATCCATCATTGATGTTGTCCATAGTTTTCCCTTTATTTCAGTTTTCTTCAAGGGATCCGCAGATATCCCACTGATTGTGATGATATGACCCAAGAAGGAGATATCCTTCAACCTGAACTCACAAATGTTGTACTTTTCAAAAAGATTATGATTTTTTAAGGTCTCTAGTATAGTTCATCGATTCTCCCCACGATCCTCCTTGTTTTTTGAGTTTATTATAATATCGTAAATAATGACTACCAAAAAATTTTCAAGGTAATCTATAAATACAATATTAATCAAGTGAATGAATATTACTAGGGTATTTTTGAGTCTGAAAGATATTACTATAAATTCATAGTTCCTGTATCTTTCAAAAAATGAAATCTTGGGGATATCTTCCTTCTTCAACCTTACATGATAATATCCAAACTATTGGACCACCTTGGAGTAGTATTCTGCTCCACATAGCTGATCGAACAAGTCATATATTCTATGAATCATATACTTGTTCTTTATCGTGATTTTTTTGAGCTCACAACAATCAATTCATAGACAGATTTACCCATCCTTATTCTTGACGTAGTGGACTGGTGCACCCCATGGTGAAGAACCTGGGATTATAAACCCTTTATCTAGAATCTCTTATAGTTGTTTCTTCAGCTACACAAGCTCCACAACATCCATTCTATACAGAGTTGTAGATATTGGTAACTCTCTAGGTATAAGATAAATTGTGAATTCAATATGTATTTTAGGAGGAAGATCATACAATTCCTCAGGAAACACTTCAAATAATTCCCTCACAATAGGCATATCCTCAAGGATAGTTGCCTCCTTAGACACAATCATCTGAACCAGATACATGTTCTCATTGGGTATAAATATCCATGTTTTAGATGATGGTTCTAAGGTAGATTCATCTTCTTCCATGAACTTGTAAAGAATCTGGGGTCGATTCACAATATAGAGAATGATTTTCCTCTAATGGAAATTTATCTTGGCTCTATATAAGGAAAAAAATACATACCATGAATTGTGTCAAATTCCACCATAGAGAGTATGATGAGGTTCACCAGGATGTCAAAACCACTGATTATGATAGGGGAGGAGTTATATTCAAGGGATGCAATGATTTCCCCATTTTCCATACTCACCGACATCTTTACTTCCATGATTTGAGGTGGTGTAGGGATTGTTCTTATTAACTTATCGGATACAAAAGAATGTGTATATGTATGTACAATAGCCCTACCTTTCATATTTTTATTCTGGTTCAACATTATCTAAAAAAACATAGGGATGATAACTATTAAACAGATAACGGTGAATCCATGGGAAAAACATATTACTTATAAATAACTTTTATTTCCTTAACTTATAAATCTATAGGCTTCAATCTATGTTTTCCATGATTTACATTATAACATATATTAATAAGGGATTTTTTTAATTCCCTTTATAATGGTTCATAATAATATTGTGAATTAAGAAAATCATATCTCCTGGGAGTGTCGTAACCAAGAGTGCAGCAAGGCCCATTGTCGTGTACCAGGATACGTCGGGTCAAGCCTGAAACTCCTTGTTGGAGTTTTCAATCCTACGTACATCTACCCTAGGGCCACCTCTACCAGCTCGTATCAAGATAGAGATGAATTTTCTTGATAAATCACATACTAAATACTCCCAAAAAATTTGAGATGTTTGTATTATACTTATTCTTATCAATAAGGCTTTCATAAGGGTTTTCTGATCCTAATCCCGAAAATAAATAAACTTATCCTCTGATACGAACTATGAAAACCCTTCTCTTTATTACACAATAAAACATGATTTATTACATAAACTTTTCTATAGATTAAACATCGATGATCAAGTGTTATAGTATCTTTGGGATTAGGAACACTTCATAACAACTTAAATTATAAAACACTTGAAATATTTATTCAATAAATCCTTTACATGACCACTACATTCCCTTGTTCTTAGCATTGTATTGGATAACATGAGCACATGCACAAGAAAAGGGTGAGCTATAAAGAACAGTAAATGAGTAAACAACTCATAACATGAAGAATGAAGTTCATGTTAGAAAATAGTCACATTGTTGTAGCATAAAATAAACATGAACATAAAGGAAAGATATAACATGATAATCATAACATGGAAATGTGGAAACAACACATAACATGGAATTAGAATGATCCATGGAACATTGCACATGGATCATGAGTAAACCCTAATTTCATTATAATTATCATGAGTAAACACTCATTTCATTCTTATGTATCATGATACTAATCTTTACCCAACGCATTGGATCACTATCAAGATCCACCCTTCATAAACAATTCATTTCATGGATAAGTGTGGCACAAATTCATACGACATGGATTCAATAATAATAACAATTTATTACATGGTAAAGGAATGTACAATTAATAAATGAATATCTTTCATAAATATGTAAATGTTCATAAAGGTTAATACCAATGATAGGGAAATGGACATGTTATTCACTACACAATGATTTTGTCTTGAGAAATGGTTGTGCAATTTTGGCAGCATAACAACGTGACATAAGACTGCATAAAAAAGGATGAAGAGAGAGAAAATGGTGTATCATAATATGTACATGAAATGTACTATTATGGGGTCATATAGAAACTTGTACCAAATTTTTTAATGTAATTTGGATCCATAATATGTAATAATTGCATGAATAGAAATTTTGAGAGAGAAATTACATATAGAATTTCGACATTGTAACAGGTTTACATGGGAGGAATTAATGAGAGTGAAAAGGGGTCTTTGAACATTAAAACATAAATAGTGATGTTTTTTGGATGTTAAAAATCATACCCGAATATTTTTACCTGAATATAAAATGGCATCATAATATTATGAAACATGCATTAATTGAGAAAGGAAGGATTCCCTTCCTTGGAAGTGTGATCGAAAAGGCTTGGGAGAGGCTTGAGAGAGGATTCATGGGAGCACGGGGCCCCTTGGGAGGATTCTAGAGAGAAGAGGGAAGAGTTTGGAAGAACTCCAAGGATTTTAGAGAATATGAAGTGGGATCTTGGGAGGGTTTATATAGGAAAGAAGAGGGAATTGATTAATTTTTAGGTTTGCGACACCACACATTAATCTCATCCAAACCACAAACCAGACCATAGTTTTCCCATGGGTTCTTTCAAAGGAAAGTGAAAAAATATATTTTATATGGTCAATGGCTATAATTCTTAAATTATTTGGCTTTTTTAAGGGGAGGAGAGTCACACTCTCAAAGAAAACAATTTAAAAAGCATAAATGTTTTATACATCTTGTTGGGTCCACTAAATCATTGTAAAATATATCAAACATACCAAAAATCATATTATATTAATGGTAGAACAAATATTGGCCCAACCTAATTTTTATAGAACTTTATTACCTCACTATTGGGTCATTATGATATCAGAATGCACATTATATATTTAAACGATATAAAATTTTTACCCAAAAATTCAACTATCTCAAAAAATTATGAAAAATTCACCATTGGATAATTTCGACATCTTGATTCCAAAAATAATATTCCTTTTATCTAGATAATTTTCTAAATAAGTAAAATTATACTTTTATAATAAAAAACAACATTTATCTAAATTTCATGGGTTTTGACCTAAACAACTTTCAAAACATAACAAAAATTACAATTGTATTCATAAAAAAATATACGATATTTTATACATAATAAAATGTGATTTAATAAAAATAATATTTTATGAAAATATTATTTAATTCAAAAATCCATTAATTTATCAAAATATATTTCGTAGTTTAATATTCACTTATAGTACAATTTATTCATTAAAAACTATTTACAATGTAACAATAATAAAATCAATATATATTATCTATTCAAAATTAATGTACATAATCATAGTAAAAAGGACTTATTACATAACCCCTTTATAACACCTGCACAAGACCAAATGGTAAAGTGTTCGATGGTGACATACTCTTAGGGTGGCTCAGATAACATCGCTCGGGTGGTGATCTCTATCAACTTCCACTTCTTACATAGGTGGTTTCGTTTGACCTTAATGTGTTGATGCTCAGCTTGGGCTTGGTCAAGAGATAAGACTAATGAAACCACCTCCTTTATGATCTCTTACAAATGGGCTTCGTATGGGAAAGTCTACTGGATGCGGTCATCGCTTCTTCTTTTTTTGATTTAATTGGATTTGTTAAACCCCTATATTTATACTAATCATGTTATTACTGTTCAATGGTTATATTAGAAAATGGTAAAAATTTCCAATGGTAATTGAAAATCCAATTACATAAAACCATGTAAGTCCATATGTTTTACATAACCATTTTTCATAATAATACATTCAACTACACCCAAAAGAATTTTCATTGATAGATGTTCGTTTATTTACAGTATCCCTTACAGGGATGGGAAACCGAAGTGGTGGATCACATTAGAATAATCCCATGTGAATGTATACAACTAGGTAGGTGAGAATTAACCCATGTACAATGAAACAACAATGCGCCCCCCCCCCCCCCTCTACGTGGAAACACAAAATTAATAGATTACATGAACATGGGGTCGGTACATAGACAAAAATGGAAAGACACGGCATGGTCCTAGTTAGCCTGGACACACCATGTAGTCTAGATAAATTTATTTTACAACTACTTGGGTTCAGAGACTTATTCCATCGAAGTACAATGAGAGGCATGTGATCTATATCACAAGTTGTGGGGTTACCCTTACACATTGAGTATCCCATAGTTACATTATTGCGAAACATCATGGATCTCTATCTCCTTTGTTTGAACACAGATTTTTTCCTATGATTATCATGTATCGAGTGTAGTTCCATGTAAAATGTGATGGTTCCCGGAATTGTTGATTTCAAGCTATGATGTGAAATATTCCAGCCATGATGCTTTGTTAGGCGATGCTCGATGATGGTAGTGATCAAACAAGATCCCCAATGACTACCATGTTGACCCTCTAGTGTAGATATAAAGTTGAGTCATTAATGACTACAATGATGACCCTCTATAAGAGACTGGTAGTGGAGTTATTTATGACTACACAGTTCCCAATCTAGTATAGTTTGGTAGTGGATTCCATGGAAAATATTGATTTCACCCTCCATTAGAGATGGGTTGTGGATTCCTCGATTACAACTGAGTTGACCCTATAGTAAAGGTCAGAGGTGGAGTCCTCAATGAAAATAGTGTTGATCCTCAAATATAGATGGGTAGTGGAGTCCCCATGGACTACTTATTTGACACACTATTTTATATTGGAAGTGCATACGTAGATGACTACTGAGTTCCCCCTATAATATAGTTGGGGAGTGGAGTCCATGATGACAACTTAGTGGTACCCTTCTATAGATTTGGGTAGTGGTTACCAAATGGAAATCTAGGTTGATCCATTATATTTTACCAAGGAATGGGTCCTCTAATTCATGTTTACAACCACTAAAATTTTTGGCACATTGACTTGTCATTTTTTGAACAGCCCAATTACTTCTGGGAAGACATGTGTGATGTTGGGAATCATTGATGTGAATTTGGAATGGTTGGTAAAATATTTCATGGGATGAGTTATGAGATGTAGATCACTTAAAACTCTCATTAGGGTTTCATTGAATGAGAATTTATATATATATTTATATCTTATTTTATGTCCACACATTGGGTTGGATTACTCTCTTTCTATTGGAGGTGAAGATTCATTATGTATGCCACTTTCATTCCATGTCAATCTTCACCTAGTGCGATGAGTGTCGTCTTCTAATATAGGTGATGAAGACTCAATTTTTACTTAATCTATTCACTATTTCAATCCATTGTTCTTATGAGATGTTACTATGTAACACCCCAAGCATCCATGGTACGTTTCCCTTTGAATAATGAAATAGCTTGCATTGTACATGACATAGAGATTCTAATACATCGTGACCAATAAAACTAGCCATTTTGAATACTAATACCCTCTTTTTAAAAATTTATAAATTTTATTTCTCAAAATTGACATCAATTTTGAATTTGGAATATCGAAATTACCTCTGGGTGAATTTTTGGTATTTATCTGAAAACTTTCAATTTTTGATGAATACTGAAAAACACTGTGTTATTTGTTAAAACTGAATTTTATTAGAATAATTAGTTATTTTATTTTAATTTATTTTAGGTCAAAATAGATTTATAATAATTACAAATTTTCAAATTAATTCATTGGAGTCATTTTATAATAAGTTTAGATATATAAAATTTTATCTAACTTTTTACAGTATTTTACCCAACTCCTTGGAGCATTTTAAAATATGAATTAAAACATAATTTTAGCACTTATGTGAGTTTAATTTAAAAAATCTGGGACACACAATTAATATCAGTACGTAAAATGTGGTTCAAAAAGATGGAAATATTTTTTGGTGAAATGTTACTTTAGACTTTTATTTACCACAATTAAAAGTAAGTAGGGTAATTATGGGTAAAAATGATATCATAATTAGCCTAAAACATGTTCTAATTCTATTATATAAGTATAATTATACAAAAAACAACCTTAGTAATAAAAAATGATCCAATTTTTTTCCTCTTGGATTAGATTAGGACATTTATTATTATTTTATTTAAAGAAGTGTTAAGAAAGTTAAATTCAAAGTTTAATAACTAATACACTTTTAATACAGGGTTATACATTATAAAAATTCGACTAAATATATTCAATATAAATATAAAAATATTTCCTATATAATGTTAATTTAATTATAATTTTTAGACATCAAATAATTTTATTTATATATGACACAATGATGATGTTGTAATTACTTCATTAATGAATGATTAAAAATATTGATATTAATAAGATCCATATAAATGTAATTTGAGACTTTTGATGAATTATAAAACTTTTCTAGGTTTATATGAAATGTTAGGTTTGATTAAAGAGTTTTTTTTCGATGTAATAATGCTCTTATGATTTTCACAAAAACCAAATTCTAATAGTGCCAAAATTGATAGAATTCTGTTTTTAAAAGAAATACTATATTATTAATGGATATAGAATTCCAAAAAAATATAAGGATTAGAAAGAGGACTTTGAAAAGGTTATATATATTAATATTGAACCACATTCTATTCTCTTGGCTTGTTATAGTAATTTTATTATCCCTATAATATAAAAATACAAAGAGACATGGTAAAGGTCAAACTAATTAACTAAGTGTTAAATCTAAATGTTAAGGTTTAAATGATGACCTAAACCTATCTAAAACCTATGGGTTGAGATTTTTTGGACCCATATCACCTTATACACTAAATAATTCATTTTTTAGCCATTATAAATCGAAATTTATTTTATTATAAAATAATATGTTAAGATTTTCCAACAGTGACCCTCACCTCTCTTATAAAAGGGCACTTCCCCATCTCATTATTTCACACCTCAAAAGCCTTTTGGTTCGGCCAAAACCTGCCCAAATATCCTCCCAACTTTTCTCCCTTCATTATAAAGGCCTTCCATGGGTCATAAAGCCATCCTAAAGATCCCTTTAGATCAAATCAAAAGGAAGAACCAGAAAAAGAGGTAAATATTTCATCACATCTTCCAAGTTCATTTCTTCTTCCACTTCCTCTTTCTTTGTTGTTTCCATTCTAAAATTAAAAATCCTGTATATTCTATATACTATGACGTTATTAGAAAAATGGTACAACCATATTCTTTATTCTACCCATCATATGAATGACAATGTCACCAAACGTGCGTATGTACGACTTACCGTCTCCACATCATGTTGTAGTTTGTTATTCAAAAACATCATTATTTGGATGGGTATAATAATAAGTATAACTGATTTAGAAAATAAATATAACATGTTAATGAATCTGTATATATGATATACCATAAAATTACATATATTTTCACCATCAATATAATGATATTTTCACTAGTGCGTACGTACGGATTACCATCTCCACGAACGTGATTTGATTCATTCACCGTCATAGTCATTTAAAATTAATTTCCATTTTATGATTCAAAATAATTTTTATGAACATAATATAATTCTCTATGTGAATCAAATACATCCTACAAACATGGATTATGTAACCAATCATATAAAATAAAGTGATTCCGTTAACACCCGTAATGATGATTCTACTAAAATATTATTAACAAATCTATATTAGAAGTTGATATATGATATCATATTTGCATATATGGTTCTTGTGTAATTTAATAACATTGATTTAACTATTATACAAGAGGTTAATGTACCCTAAACCAAGGAAAAGTACATGGTAATGGCTAATTTCACAATCTCTATATTATTAGAGGTCATTTTTAGGTAAGTATTTACTAGGACGTCTTTATCATCCACATCTGTGTTTTCTTAAAAAAATGTTTCAAAACATTTTTATATTTTCTAGACAATGGGTTAATGTCATTTATAACCTTATTTGTCCTTAAATGTTTTTAAATAAATCTTTCTTTCATTTTCCAAACAAGGTACATTATGAGCATCGGTAGGTCTCATGAGACAGACTAGTGTCTTGTCACAAGGAATTGACAAAATATTACTTGTAGTCTTGGCACAAGGCCTTGACTATGTGGTCATTAAGTATGGCATTATGTGTTACATCATTTTAAAAGTGGCTATTGATAATGAATGTGATTATTCAACAAGTAGAATATCCATGTGAATAAGTAAATGAAATTATTTGATTTTATCTTTGCCATATTATGCTGAATTTTATGTTTAAAAGGATTTTGTTTTAGTATAATACATTTCCATAATGCTTATGCTTATTTATGAATGTTTCCGCTATGTTGTTATCCTTACTGATCATCTCAGCTCACCCCTTTCTATGTTTTATTATTCCCAGGATGTGAAGAAGTACTGAATTGTTGGCCTGTAGGGATAGGCTAAAGATATAAGTGTGTTCAAAAGGGGACAAAATTTAGTTGATGTTTTTATTTAATTATTGAATGAAAACTTATGAATGAATCTAGTAATTCAAAGGATACTAATCTTATTGGTCTTTTTGGACATGACTCCTTGTATCATGACAATGTTATGTAATAATGCACTTAATCAGGGTAACTGGGGTCCGGGAATTACTGTTGGTGTCAGAGGAAGTTTAGTACAATCTATGGAAGCCAGATTATGAAAAGATCTGATTAGAGAACATTACCCTAAGATATAAATTGAGGATTAGTATAGATGAAATTCCTAGAATATTGGTATTGTAGATATTTTGTGAGTTTACCATGAAATACATCCCTATTTGGATATGAGCAGATAGAGGTAGCTCTTACACAGATGTACCTAGTGGTAAAACCCAAAACACTGTTTTGAGCTAGACTCGAACGAGAACGGGTGCACGACCACGAGTCTTGATGCAATCTTGGTTATGACACTCTCGAGGGATATGCTTATAATCATTATCATTTTCTTTACAAACCATTATGAAGGGTTTATGAGTATATAATTCCTCAATGAAATCATTTTTATGATTATGGATTATATCCATAAACTATTTAATTTATGTTAAGTGTTTTATAAGCTTTAAATTATGTATTGTGGTTCATAAACTAATCTACACTATTCCATTGTTTAGAAATGATACCTAATGGAAGGAATGAAAATTGTATCAATGAATGTAATCTATGTAGAGATTTCCCTCCTAATCAAGATAATTATAGTTTAGATGGTGATGAAACTGGTGTTTGTTAGCTTATAACAATAATGGGACAACTCACTTAGGTTATGAATAATAACCTTACCCGTATGAATCACCCTGATCCACAATGTTGAGGATCAATGTTAGACCGCATAATGAAGAAAAAACCACCAAAATTCAATGGGAGTAGAAATCCATTAGTAGCTGAGCAAATGATATGTTCTTTAGAGAAAATATTTCAAGCTTTAGGGTATAGTGAGAGGGAAAAACCTGTCATGGCAGTTTATCGCCTCACGGGAGATGCAGATCAATGGGGGTCATTAATTAAATACAAAAAGGAGGATGAAGAAGTATCAAGTATAGAATGGAGGCAGTTTAAATAGATTTTCTTAGAAAAATACTTTCCTCATTTCCATTGAGAAGATATGGAATGGAAATTTCTGAGTCTGAGGAAAAAAGAGGATGAGATTGTCGCAAAATATGTGGCTAACTTAACAAGGTTAGTAAGGCCTACTTAATATTATATATGTAACCCAAAGATTAATATTGATTGATTCTTTGATGGATGAAAACCATTTCCATGTTGAGAATTTATATCACAATCATTTTCATCGTACAAAGATATCGTCTCTTGTGTAATCTAGATAGAAAGGGAATTATCTAAGTCTTACGCCATCAAAGAAATGTAGAAGAAAAAGAGATCTACTGAAAAATTTGGAAATGTAAATAAGGGGATGAAGGGAAAAGTTGAATATCCATCTGTTGTAAATGTGGTAAGAGACATCGCAGTACTTTTTCTAAGGGAATGGGAGTCTGTTACAAGTGTGGTGAAAAAGGCCACCATGCGCATGATTTCAAGGGGAAGAAAGGGGCCGTTGAATGCTAAAATTGTAGAGAAAAGGGGAATTATAATATTGAATTTCCTAAGAACCATGGGAACATACCATAGAAAAGGACAAGGGAGAAAGGCCAATCTTATGTAATCACTACTGTTGAGGTTGAAGTCTAAAATACGTGGTGGATGGTAATTTAATGGTTTCCTCAAGTTTAGCCAATGCATTATTTGACTTTGGATCATCGCATTGTTTCATATCTTCATAGTTTTCTATGAAAATTAGATATTTTTAATTTGACTTAACAAGGGATTTGTTATTCAAAACACTGAAGGGAAGTATCATCACAATAATGATTTGTGAATGAGTTCTAATTAGGGAATATAAATGTTCATTATCTACGTATCTCATCATCATACCCATGATTGAATTTGATATAATCCTCTTAATTGATTGGATTTCGGACCATGATGTGAAAATTTATTGTAATAAGAAAGGGGTTTCAAATTTTTATAATCATAAAGAGTACCTTATCATTAGATCAGAAACTTCACCACCTGATTCTTATCTAGATCCACCCCAGTATCTCTACTAAATTCAATTATTGGGGAGGATGAGAATGAAATAATTACGGGTGAGGAAAAAATTGTTCAAATATATGACGTACCTATTGTGCAAGAATATGTCGATGATTTTCCATAGGGTTTACTTGGACATCCTTGAGAATGAAAAATTGATTTTTTTCCTTTGATTTAATTCTTGGTTCAAGGCCCATATTGAAGACCCCTTATAGAATGGACACTATTGAATTAGTGGAACTAAAGAATCAACTATAGGAATTTATTAATAAGTGATTTATTCTCCTTAGTGTTTCTCCATTGGGAGCCCCTATCCTTGTTTTAAAGAAGAAAGATGGATCTATGTGGTTGTGCATTAACTACAGGGAGATCAATGCTGTAATAATAAAGAACATGTATCCCCAACCTTGCATTGATGATTTATAAGACCAAATTAATAGAGCTCAATATTTTTCAAAGATTGAACTTCGATCTTGATATCCTCGGTTGTGTGTGATGAAAGAAGACATTCTGAAAATAGCATTTTGAAATAGGTACGGGCATTGCGAGTTTACAGTAATGCCTTTTGGGAAGACTAATGCACCTTATGTTTTCATGGATCTAATTAGTAGAGTTTTCAAGGAATATTTTGAGGAAATTTAGTGTTATTTATTGATGATATCTAGGTATACTAAACAATCTATGAAAATTACGAAAATCACGTGTGCATTATCCTAAAGACTCTTCGAAGAAATGAATTATATGGGATGTTTAGCTAGTTTGAATTCTTTCTTCAAGAGATTTCTTTTCTTGGACACATTGTCTCTAAGGATGGAATCTCTATTGATCCTTCTATGAGAAAGGCAATCCATGAATAGCCAGTTTAAGGACCCGATCCTAGTTTCCCAAGGCCGGTGCCTTATTTGATTACGTTGGAATACATACAAGGATTTTGAATCCTGAAGGACCATGTAGTTTATTATTATTGGAAACAGGATACATACATATTTTCAACATTACATATGGAAAGGGAAAACAAAACTAATTTATTCCACTAGAGTAATCACGTCTCCAAGATTATGGTTGCAATACATTCATAAATTACTTCTTCATGTCCTGAGAAAAGGATACATAAGAAAGGGGTGACCTCAAACGCTCAATAAGAGTAAGAAATACAGTGGAAGATAATATAAACATTAGACATGGTGAATAATTGAAAACACATGACTTTAACAATAAACTTGAACTCATTAATGCTGGGATATGAGCAGAGTAAATAATTCCATAATAAAACATAATAATGGGTATTCTACTAGTCAAATAACCACATGAAATTTTAATTAATAGCTTCATAAGGAGGGAAGTTCATATACCGGACATTCTAGAACATTTTTTCATAGCCTCGGCAAAGACGTCTAGTGATTAAGGCCTTGACCAAAATCCATATATCACATTGGAAAATGCCTCAACCAATTCCACGTCTAGTTGTGCCATGAGACCTACCGATGCATCGAGGGTCTATAGCGGGCCCCACCCGTCACATAATAATTCCAATGCATTCATTATATGATTTGGGATAAACATAAAAAACAAATACATTCATATTGAAACTATCATATAAAATGTAACAATCTTTCCCCAATCATCAGACATAAAACACTAACCATTCGGAATAATAAGGTTAATGGTATTTGGATAGATAATCCAAAATAGAGTTAGTCATAACCATTAAATAAAATATGGTAGATGGATTCATGAATGATTATACCCAATAATACCATGGATTCAACAAGAATTAGATGATAACACTATTATAAAATCATTATGCAATTCTGGAGACAAATAATCCATTATTTTGAAAAGAAGAGTTCTTTTGGAAAAATATATATATAAATCTAGAAGTTAAGTAAGATTGTATTTTCATAATAAAAGTAGTGATTTTATTAAGATAATGGTTAGCAAAAAAAATTATAGAGTGCCCTTGAAAATAGGTAAGGATTTGAGAAATTCCCTTGAACCGGGCTTGTATTTTTGAAACAATTTTGAAAGTTCCTTTTAAAATATGTAACTATCCATAAAATAAGGAAGTATTATGGTTTTTAAACATATATATGACACTCACATAGAAAATTATATTATTATATAACAATACATAATAATTTCAATGTGGTATTTAGACAATGAAAGTATCCCGAATGAAAATGGAAGTTCGGGTGGAAAACCCATAACTTAACTCCGAACGTGTTCCGATCTTGTACTTATGAACCTAAAATATGAAATTATACATATTAATAACATATTTAAGAACCTATTATTCATGTTTTTAATTTATCATAATTCTGTTTAGTTCATTTATCCCATTATTTCTATGTTATTATATTGAATTTCATTGTTATGGAATGTTCGTTTTCTTTAATTTTGTAATTGGTTCACTAATTTTTAAGTAATGTAGTTCACGTGGAAAGGTCATAAATCTCCAGGATTGGAATTATATGTTATTAATGAAAAAAATAATTGATAATGGTCATGCCTCTCATTTGGTTACATGGAATGATGATGGATCATTAGATGACAACCACTTCGTTTACTCGGCTGTATTTGGAATATTTTGACCTAGTTTTGTCATATAACTTAATTATATGTACATATTATGGATCCTGAATATTAAATAGGTTTTAATACATATATTATTTTCTGGTTCAATCATTAATATGGTTTCATGACCAGTAATTAATATGTAATTTAGAATGATACTTCATCGTCCACGGAGGTTATAAATCGGAACCTCAAGGATGTCGATTTCTTTTATAAAAATGAAAGGGAGGGTGTAAGAATATTCATGATGGTTCTTCCATTAACATGATATAATTCCAGTATATATATGATTCTGTAGTTAACATGATCATTTAGATAGATGAGGTTAGGTGTGGATAGAAAAGGAAGATAAATTGAAATGAAACTAAATGAAAAAGAAGGGTGCTTTACCTATTGAAATAACCTCCTTCAGAAACTCCTTAATGGAAGGGGTTTTGGTCTTTTGAAAAGACCATAATCTTCTTGGACGTGGGGAGAGGCTAGGGAAGGGTAATTGGGCAGAAGATTAAGGAGCTTCAAGGCTTACAGGAGTGAAGATAAGAGGGAGTTGTGAGGGGTTTTTATAGAGGAGGAGAGGGGTAAATTTTGAATATTTAATTTCACTATTTTAATATTTCCATCTGTATAACCAATAGTATTGTTTCATGTGACCCCTAATAGTAACAAGTGCATTTGAGTTCGAACCAAGTGGCCTTTAATAACTGGTTATGTCATTAATAGTGTATTTAACTGATAATTTGTATATACGTTATTTTACCATATTTCACTATTAATGAAAAATTCAAGAATTTTAGAAAAATCCCAAAAATTCACCCCTATAATTTTTCGATGTATAGAAACCAAAAGTGAACATAATTTTTCAAAAATAGTTTTCTAAATATTATTAATTTATTTTTAAATAATGTTATAGTTAATTCGAAAAATAACAATCTTGAAGTGCAATTAGTTTTAGGTGACATTGAAAAATTAATTAAGATCCCATTATCATATTGCCTTTAGAAAATAAAATATAATTATTATTTACTATTCATAAGTGTCATATTACTATTCATATTACTATTCCTAAGGGTATGATACTATTCACCAAAAATCATGTTTGTTCTATCAGACTCCAAATGACTTAATAAACACAACTCAAGATGACCATTTTCCAAAATTCAAAACATAGAAGAAGCAAAGTTATGTTTAATGGTTAGATTATAAAATTTACTTTTATATTTATTTTCAAAACCTTAGGGTGTTACATTCTCCCTTCCTTGCCAAAATTTTGTCCTTGAAATTCATTTACTATTTTTTACAAAGATTCAGGTATGTCTTTAACAAAAGCTCCCCTGGTTCCCATGTTGCTTCCGTCATCTTATGGTTCCTCCATAGAACCATTACCAGACGAGTCATACGATTTCTCAATACATGTTTTCTAGTATCAAAAATCTTGATAGGCTCTTCACATTAAGATAGATCGTGCTCAAGTTCCACTTATTCATTAGTGAGTACATGTGTTGGGTCTAGCATGTACATTCTTAACATGGACATGTGGAACACATTGTGAACCTTAGAGAGACTTGGCAGAATTTCTAAAGGGTAAGCTACGACACCAATTAGGTCCATAATTTCTAAAGGTACGATGTACCTGGGAATTAATTTTCCCTTCTTACTGAATCATATAATACCCTTCCATGGAGATAACTTTAAGAAAACATGATAACCTTATTGAAATTACAAATCCTTCCTTTGGTTATCCGCATATCGCTTTTGCCTACTTTAAGCTATTTTGATATGGTTCTGGATAATCATTACCTTTTCCATTGTTTCTTCAACATGTTCTAGGCCCATGAGGTTTATTTCACCAACATCATCCCAGCAAGTTTGTGTACAACATCTCCTCCCATATAATGATTAATAGGGTGCCATCTGAATTCTGGAATGGAATCTGTTATTGTAGGAAAATTTTACAAGAGGTAAATAATGATCTCACATGCCTTGAAAATGAAATTAACAAGACCTCAACATGTTTTCCAATGTTTTAATAGTTTGTTCTGATTGTCCATTAGTTTCTGGGTGGTAGGCAGTGCTCAAATGAAGAGCAGTATCTAGGGACTTCTGAAGACTTTTCCAAAATCTTGATGTAAAACGTGGATCACGATCAGAAACAATCGATAGGGGTACTCCATAAAGTCCCACTACTTCATTAATATATATTCATGTTATATGTTCAAGTGGTAGATCTTCTCTTATAGAATGAAAATTTTCTAACTTGTTAAGACGATCAACAATGACCCATATTGCATCATTCATTTTAGGAGTATTTGGTAGTCCCCTGAAAATGTCCATCATGATATTATCCCATTTACAATCAGGTATGGGAAGGGGTTGCAATACTCTTCCAGGCTGTTGCCTTCCGAATTTCACTTGTTGACAAACCATACATCTTGAAACAATATCAGAAATCTCCCTCTTCATGTTTTTCCATCAAAATTGTTTCTTCAAATCTCTATACATATTAGTTCTACCATGGTGTATAGAGAAATTGTAAGTATGAGCATCATCCAACTATTCCCTTTTTAGATCAGGTATATCGGGAACACAATGTCTCTTAAAAAATTTTAAAATTCCATCATCATATACTAAGTCACCCAAATTCCCATCATTCAAAACTTCAATCCTCTTTTGAAACTCCTCATCATTAGCCTGAGAACTTTTTATCATTTCTAGTAAACATGGTTTGGCAACCATTTAAAAAATCATTGATGTTTCACCTTCCATGTTTATTCACATATCAATCTTTACTATATCCATGAAAATAGGATCCATTTCTACTCTCATATCGTTAAAAACTCCATGATCCTTTCTGATCAAAGAATCTTGCACATTATTTTCCTTCCCCGGGTGGTAGTGTATCATGAAATCATAATCCTTGAGTAGTTAAAGCCATCTCCTTTGCCTCATGTTGAGTTATTTCTGTGAGAAAATAAACTTCAAACTCTTGTGATCGGTATAAATCTCATATTTTTCACCATAGAGATAATGCCTCCATATCTTCGAAGAAAATATTACAACATATAACTCAAGATCATGAGTTGGGTAGTTTTGCTAATGAATTTTTAGCTGTTGTGAGGCAAAAGCAATAAACCTATAATTTTTCATAAGGACACAACCAAGTCCTTTCTTTGAAGCATCACAATAAATAGAAAACCTATCATTCCATAATGGTTGTGTCAATATAAGAGCATTGACTAATCTTCTCTTCAGTTCTTCGCAAAATTCTACACAATCTTATGTCCAAACAAATTTAACCCCTTTACGTGTGAGCTTCGTTAGCGGGTTAGACAGTCGGGAAAAATTCTATACGAAATGCCGATAAAAAACCTGCTAAGCCAATAAAACAGCGTACCTCAGTTATGTTTGTTGGCGTGGGCCAATCTTGGATTGCCTTTTTCTTCACATGATCAACTAGGATTCCATCCTTAGAGACAATATTTCTATGAAAATAAATCCCCGGAATCTGGAATTCACACTTGCTAAACATCCAATAAAATTCATGTCTTTTAAGAGTCTTTAAGACAATGCACAAAGGATTTTCATGATCTTCGTTTCTTTTGGAGTATACCAAGATATCATCAATAAATACAACAAAAAAATCATCAAGATATTCCTTGAAAACACTATTCATTAGATCCATGAAGACAAAGAGTGTATTATTCAATCCAAAAGGAATTACTGTAAACTCATAATGCATGTACCTGGTTCAAAATTCCCTTTTTTAGAATGTCTTCCTTCTTCACACACAACTGATGATATCCAGATCGAACTTCAATCTTTGAAAAGTATTGTGCTCAATGAATTTGGTCAGATAAATCAACAATGTGAGGTAGGGGACAATTTTTCTTTATTTTCATAGAATGGATCTCCCTATATTCGATACATAACCTCATAGATCCATCTTTCATCTTAACAAAAAGGACAGGGGCTCCCTATGGAGAAACACTAGGGAGAATAAATCCCTTTTTACTAAATTCCTCTTCTTGTTTCTTTAGTTATACTAATTCTACAGTGGCCATTCTATAAGGGGTCATCGATATGGGCCATGAACCAGCAATTAAATCAATGGAAAACTCAATTTATTGTTCTGGATGATGTCCAGGTAAATCTTCTAGAAACACATCAACATATTCTATCACAATAGGTTCATCCTCTATTTGAACATCCCTTTCCTCACCCATAGATATTTCATTCTCTTCCTCCCCATTAATTGAATTTAGTTGATCTACTAAGGGTGGATATAGATAAGAAATAGCTGGTGATGATTATGATATAAAGATTAGGTGTTCTTTATCATCATCATCAAAAAATGTTACCTCCTTCGTCTTACAATAAATTTGTGAATCATGGTCTAAAAGAAAATCCATACAAAGGATTATATCAAATTAAATCCTGGGAATGACAATGAGATCAGCAAATAATGAATTTTTATATGCCTTAATGGGAACTGATTCACAGAACATTGTAGCAATGATACTTCCCTTTGGACTTTTGACTGATAACTCCCTTGTTAAATCATATTGTAAATATCTAATTTTCTTAGCAAACAGAGAAGATATGAAACAATGCAATGATCCAGAATCAAATAGTGCATTATCTAAACATGAGGAAACAATTAATGTACCTGCCACCAAATCATTAGGAACTTCAAACGCTACAGTTGTGATTGCATACACATGTCCCTAATCCATTGTCCTTTTTTGTGGCATATTTCCTTGACATTTTGGAAAATCATTAGCACAATGTCCCATATACCGATTACTATATCATTGAACATCATTGGTTTCCTTATTCCCTTTGAAATCACCAGCAAGATGGACTTTCTGGACACATTCGTGGCATAATCCTTTTCCCTTTAAGCACACACCAGGGTGTTTCTATCCATAATTGTCACATGGTGGAAATTCAACTCTTCCCTTCTTCCTTATTTCGTAATTTCCTTTCCTAGGGTTTTCAAATGCCCTCTTCTTTTCTTGCATTCCCTTAAAGTCATAATACATAGAGAATTATTTTTTGCCTTGAAATCACATTAAACTATATATTCATATGATGAAAAACATTGGGAGACCAGTGCCTGTCGGAGGAATGGAATTAGGCGATCAAATAATTGATCAATTTTGCTCCTTGGATTTCATATGTATTCTATAGAATGGCCTGCTAATCTTGTGAATATAGCTTCATACCGTGCTACATTCTCATCTTCCTTCTGCCTCAGATTCAAAAATTGGCACCCCATATCTGCTCGCTACTCACGAGCGAAATATTTTTCTATGTATATTTCCTTAAAACCCCTCAATTCCATTTCTTCAATCTCTTCCTCTTGTTGAGTCAAAAGTCCTCTTTTGACTTCTATATCATGTTTTGGAAATCACAAATGCATTCTATCATATTTTGGAAATTACAATTGTCTTCTATTATGTTTATCGTATCATACAATGTTGATCGTACTGACCATATCGTATCGTACAATACTGATCGTACTGACTCTGTCAATCGTACCATACTGACTCTGTTAATCGTATCGTACTGACTCTGTCAATCGTACCGTACTGAATCTGTTATTTAGATGTTCATTACTTGTTTTGGTACTTTGTCAAAAGCACTTGTTTCATATGAATCATACCATTACTTATCAATATATATATCCTGTTTTAACCAATACAATGTTGTTGATTTAGTTACAAACTAATAAAAACGATGTCGTGCTTTCTGTCTCAATATGACAGTTATGATGACAGGTGTCCAAGTCCCTCCGAGTATTTCAGAGAAATATGACGGTTGGAGGCAACATGACCGTTGGAACACGAGGCCTATAAATAGGAGGTCATTTGAAGCTGAACGATGAATGGTGAAATGAATGAAGAGACTTCATGAACTACCAAGATTCTAGAGAGAGACACTGTGACTTCTCTCATCTGCCTTGTGCGTCCGATCATCGTATTGAGGGCTTTCAAGGAATTGAAAGACAAAGGTACCGATTAACTACAAAATCGAGGGCTGCCGGGGATAGGCAGACAGACGTGCCGATCATCGTATCGAGGGCTGCCGGGGATAGGCAGACAGACGTACCGATCATCGTATTTAGGGCTACTGGGGATAGGCAGACAGACGAACCGATCATCGTATCGAGGTCTCACCAAGGTGTTAGTGAGACAGACCTTTTATCCTAGGTGAAAGGATAACCCTTCTCTTTGGGTTAAAAGAATTGTAATACTTTTACTTTTCCGCTGTTAATTGTATTAGAAAGGAATTTGTATTGTTTCCTTTCTTCTTTACATTTTCAATTGTAATTGTTTCAATTATAATCATTCTATTACATATTGTATTGATTGATTCTATACGCTTTAAGGTAGAATCATTCATCTTTGTATTACTCTGATTATTGTGTTCATCTTGAATACAACTGTTTTACATTACATTAGTATTAAAATACATCATACCTTTTTTACATTCAATACAATTGTAGGTGTTTGTATTTGTATTAGTTTAAGTTCATTTAAACTAATCTCTTAGTTTCTAAAACTCAAAGGTTTTTAAACATACAATTCACCCCCCCTCTTGTATTGTACCATCTAATAGACAGACATATCTATATATTCGATCCAACAATTGGTATCAAAGGAGGGTTTTCATTGATTGTATTACTAGCTTTATTTCTTTCTTATTATTATCTTGAATACTTAC